>CM053559.1:73009877-73190172 GCA_028646485.1 Cryptoprocta ferox
CGAACATTGGGGTACATGTGCCCCTATGCATCAGCATTTCTGTATCCCTTGGGTAAATCCCCAGCAGCGCTATTGCTGGGTCATAGGGGAGTTCTATTGATAGTTTTTTGAGGAACCTCCACACTGTTTTCCAGAGCGGCTGTACCAGTTTACATTCCCACCAACAGTGTAGGAGGGTGCCCGTTTCTCCACATCCTTGCCAGCATCTATAGTCTCTTGAGTTGTTCATTTTAGCCACTCTGACTGGCGTGAGGTGGTATCTCAATGTGATTTTGATTTGTATTTCCCTGATGATGAGTGATGCTGAGCATCGTTTCATGTGTCTGTTGGCCATCTAGATGTCCTCTTTGGAGAAGTGTCTATTCATGTCTTCTGCCCATTTCTTCACTAGATTGTTTGTTTTTCGGGTGTGGAGTTTGGTGAGTTCTTTGTAGATTTTGGATACTAGCCCTTTATCTCATATGTCATTAAGCCTTTACCTCCATTGCCAGCTAAAGTAAAGTTCTCATACCGAATGATGGAAAGAATCCATTTTCATATAATAAAAACATAGTGGTTGTGCTTGATGGGTGCCTCTTGCACTGTGTAAACCTATATGTGGTTCCAATTCAGTGTAGGATATTGTTCATTTCACAGTTAAGTGATGAAGGCTAAAAGTAATAATAACAAAAACAGTAATAACTACCATGTATTGTGTGGACCAGCATGTTCAACCAGGCATTGAACCATATGGATTTGATTTCAGCCTCTCAACAGCATCATGAAGTTGGCCTTCCTCCCCGCCCCCCCCCCACCATTTTACAGTTTGGGAAGGTGATATTAAGTGGCTTGCCCAAGTTCACAGGACTATAATGGGCTAGAGTCACTATTTCAACACAGATATGATTCTAAAGCCTTTCAAAGTTTGTTCTACTGTGCTTTATATTTATAAGGGAACATAATTAATGCATACATAATTTATGATGAAATTTTGTAATAAAAACTGATGACAATGACATGAACCTTTTTTAAAAATAACATTGGGTTGGGGCGCAAAGGTAACTTGGTTGAGCATCTGACTCTTGATTTTGGCTCAGGTCATGATCCCAGTTCATGGAATCAAGCCCCACATCAGGCTTGAGCTGGGCATGGAGTCGCTCAAGATTTTCTTTCTCCCTCTGTCTTTCTGCCACTCTCTCGCTCTCTCGTTCTCGCTCTAAAATAAAAAAAATTAAAGATTAATAAAAATTTAAAAAATGTTTAAAAATAGAATTGGCTTCTTTCACAAACTGGCGTGATCAAATTCATAATTTTTCCATCATGAATATTTTTCATTCAATAAGCACTTGCTATCATTTGCCATGCATATTCCTGTGATGGCTTTCTTCTTTTTTTTTTTGTTTATTTATGTATTTTGAGAGGGAGGAGAGGCAGAGAGAGAGAGAGAGAGAGAAAATCCCAAGCAGGGTCCACTCAGTTTGGTCTCATGACTACAAGATCACGACCTCAGCTGATATCAAGAGTCAGATGCTTAACGGACTAAGACACTCAGGCACCCTGGTTTTCTTTTCCTTTTTTTTTTTTTAATATTTATTTACTTCAAAAAAATTTTTTTTACATTTATTTATTTTTGAGAGACAGAGTGAGACAGAGTGTGAGCTGGGGAGGGGCAGAGAGAGAGGGAGACACAGAATTTGAAGCAGGCTCTAGTCTCTGAGCTGTCAGCACAGAACCTGACGCAGGGCTCGAACCCACCAACTGTGAGATCATGAACTGAGCTGAAGTCACTGAGCTGAAGTCAGATGCTTAACCGACTGAGCCACCCAGGCGCCCCCTGGGTTTTCTTCTTAATGCACATACTATCCTTCTTCAGCTTTCTGAATTTGAAAATAAAAATTGAGGATTTTATTATAAAATTTATTATAAAATTGCATTTATATCCAGGATTTAATCTTTATTAAATTTAATCTGCATTTTTAAAATTTTTTATAAAAGTTAAATATTACGTGAACATTATTAAAAAGGCAAAAAATGCAGATAAGCACACAGAAAAAAATTAAAATTCCCTGTAATGTCAACGTCCAGAGATAACCACGATGAGGACTTCAGTGAATATCTTTCCAGGCCTTTGGCTTAAATTAAATATATATTATTATATCTCACAAAAGTGAGACTGTACTACATATATGTTTGTTGATTTTATTTTACTCAGTGGTACAGATATATCATTAATACACCATTCTTAATTTTGTGTAATATTCCATTGTATATTTATAACAACTTCCTAAACCAGTTCCTCAATTTTGGACACTCAGGTTATATTTATATATTTTGATGCTATAAATATCGGGCATCCTCATTTTGACCAAGACAGAAGTAAAGGGTGGCATAAACGTTGTCAGTTTTCAGTAAATGCATTGTAGAAAAATATATTTTGCAAAAAACATTGCAAATAATTGCAAAAATCAGGAGGTCTGTATTTCTATATAAAGTCCTTGAGGGTAGAGATCAAGCCTTATTCATTTTTTGCATTCATAGCAGGAACTCAATAAGTGTTTGAATGAATGCATAGTTTACCAGAACTTCAGTCCTTTAGGTTTGCCTTTTTATGTAGAGCTGCCATTTGTTAGAGACTTTTCTTTTTGTCATCGTGGAATGGACACCAAATCCATAGATTGGATGGATACCAAATCCATAGACTTCTGGTATCAAACCTCAGTGCCAGTACTTATTAGTTATATAAAAATTGTCAAGTTACTTCACCTGTAACATGAGTTAGAAGGGCCACCTTGTTGTGAGGTTTAAATGGGCTAATGTTTGCAAAGATATACAGTCTCTTGAACATAATGTGTCCCAGACCGAAAGCTGCTACTATTGTAATGTATGTGTATGCCCACTCTTGCGTGTGCGTGTGCACATACATGTGAGGGCGAGCTATCACAAGTATGGGGTGCTATTCAAGTTTCCCATGTGTAAGGCTTTTGTTGAATAAAATCATAAATGCACTTCAGATCTCATTTGCTAGCCTTGCAATGCAAAATTTCTTTTAAAAAACAATACAGTATAGAATGCTTTTCAAGGCAGATTTGCATGAAAATCCTTATAGCTCAAGATTGTATTTAAGTTATGAGAAATTTCCTGTAATTTCCTGGAAAATGTCATGATGAATTAAACATCACTAGACTCATCCTCTTGAAGGTCAGTAGTTTTAAATAGCATTCATTAAGGGCATGTGTACGTTAACACTGCACTCCAACTATATGCAGAAAAGTGGCCTGAAAATTATTTACTTCTTAGAAGGTTATATATTAGAAATGGAACAGTTGATGAAGTTACAATGTGTCCCTGTAAAACATTCACTGAATTAAGTAATATCTAAAAGATTCCTTTTGGCCACTTATCTAAAGTGAGTGATGCAGTCATTTAGAAGTACAGATCAATGGGGGATCATTTCTAATTACTATTTTTAACATTTTTGGGCATGTTTACATTTGTTTTATTAAGATCTGCTGCTCTCTGAGGGGAAATGATGACCTTAATATTGGTTGTCTTCTTAGTTCATAAATCTTCACGCTTCTCACAACAAAGTCATTAAAATACCTATCTCAATATGTTTTGAAGTGAGGCTCATTAACTTCATATGAAGATGTGGTAGATTCATCAGTGTGTGTCTCAAAGTATTTCTGTCATGGGCTCTGATAAACTGCACCAAACTTCAACTCAGTGGGAGATAACGGTAAAATCTAGTGACATCTTAGGTAATTGTGACATTTTCTCTGCCACTCCCCAAGAATCACCACTCTGTCTTTTAACCTGCATCCATGGTTGTCCTCCTAATCCATAGAGCTCTGGCTGGACCTTATCCCTCAGGGCATCTGCTCTCTTCGAAGCTGAGCACATGGAACGGCAAAGGCAGAAGGAGACCCCTGTCTCCCTTGGCTGTCTGTATCAGCTTTTGTGTTTAGATTGGTCACAGCCAGAGTTGTCATTTTTTATTTCTTCTTCTTTGTGTATTTCCCTCTTCTTTTTCCACTTTTTTCCTTTGAACACTCAGTGCTTCACTCTTTGGTACTCGCTCTGCAAGTAATGTGCATTCCTCTGCATGAGGTATTTACTCTTCACATAAGTTTATGTAAGTGAGGAGAAAACACATGACTTTGTATCAGTCAAAATTTTGTGAATCTTTTACAACTCTAGGTGGGAAAAACGTGTAATTTTGAAAAACACAACCTAAGGTGGTCTACATGGCATATTTTTTACAAGTTTATATTGCATTCTTCTGTAAATGGGGTCTGTAACGTAGAAACTCAAAGCACCCATTACATTTAAGAGCTTCCTGAAATTAAAGGTTAGAAGTTAGCATAGGAAAGAGCTTCCTAAAGGCAGCAACAGCACCATCTTTAGTTGTATGTCCAAAGTGCCTGGAACCACGTAGATGAGAACTGAACGTTTAAAAATAAGTTTTGAGGGGCACCTGGGTGGCTCAGTCAGTTAAGCATCTGACTTCGGCTTACGGCTCATGGGTTCGAGCCCCGCATCAGGCTCTGTGCTGACAGCTAGCTCAGATGCTGGAGTCTGTCTTCAGATTCTGTGTCTCCCTCACTCTCTGACCCTCCCCTGCTCACGCTGTCTCCCTCTCTCAAAAAATAAATAAATAAATAAATAAAAACATTAATTTTTTTTTAAATATAAGTTTTGAAGTAAGAACACTGACCTCTTACAGCTCCTTTATGAAAGAAACTACATCCTCATTCTTTATGTGTGAGCAACCTTTGCATTTGTACTGAAGGACTTACTTGTATTCTGTGTGACTTGACATGCACCCCAGATTTGTCACATGATTTGGCTCATGGCCAAGGGATTGCAGGAACCAGTTTCTCCTTCTTGGCCAACGTTCCTGAAAAAATCAGTAACTGTGACCCATATCACGTGTAGCTTGTGGAAAGGAATCAGGGCATGCAATTCAGTCCTAAAGAAGGAAATGAGACATCAGTCTAGTTCAGAACTCCCCATAATCAAGGAAATTATTTACTGTCATGACTTTATCAATGGGTAGCTTGTATTTGATGTCTGAGTATATGTTGATCTGGAAAACCCTTCTTGATTTTCAATCCAGATAATGTGCTTTATGTACATTGTGCATAATATGTATATGTCCTTCTAATAAGATTAAGTCAATTTCAATAAGAAATATAAGGAAAACCTGGAAATTTAGTGCAGATTAATAACTTACTCCATGGTCATTACCCTGCTCTTTTTGGAACATGAAATAGTGCATATGGAATGAATTAGATTGTTATTTTAAAAATCCATTCCTGATAGCAGGTCAGCCCTTTGGCAAGATAATAATATACAGAAGTACAGGTTTTTCTCTTGAAAACATTTTTTTTATTGTTTTTAAGTGTATTTATTTATTTTGAGAGAGAGAGTGAGCAGGAGAGGAGCAGAGAGAGGCGAGAGAATCCATGCTGTTATCGCAGAGCTCGATGCAGGACTCTGTCACACGAACCTGGGATCATGACCTGAGTTGAAATCAAGAGTCGGATATTCAACCGATTGAGCCACCCAGGCACCCCTTGAATACATTTTAAGTATATTATCTTTCCCCCATAAAATCCTGTATTTCAGTACCTAAAAGGTAAAATTTAGCTGCAACTTTATAACCTATTGCTAAGCTACTGTGATTACCAATAAGCAAAAGGAACGTTTAAAAAATAAATTTCTAATTAAAATGTAATTTAAACTATTAAACAAATTACCTCTTAGCTTTTACAGATTTATAAAGAAGAAATCAAAGGAATAAAAACTTAATGACAAGGAAATACAAGTTTCTTTTTGAAGTCCTACTTTATATTAATGCTGATTCTTAAAGTTTGAAACATCTGCTGATTTATACAATTAAGAAGAAATAAACACGGACATCCAACCAAAGTAATTTTGTGCTAATTAGGCAGCAGTCCTTTGGGTATTTTGCAGCAAATAATTTATATCTTCTCAAGAGATTTTTGTTTTGTGTGCATGCATAAAACTTTAATGTGTTTTAAGATAGTTTTATTATATAGGAAAAGAATAGTTCACTTCAAATCATTCCTACTCTTTAAAAAGTGGGATTGATTTTTGTAGTACAAAATGTACAAATTATACTGTCCAGAATCACTTCCAACCTTCTAAAAATGGACTTGGGCTCATTAGAACAAGACTGAGGCAATCCCTTTTCCTCCAGTGATATAGTTCATGTGAGTTGCTCCCTTTTGAGATGATTCGATGGTCTTCTGCCATCTGGTGGCCACTACGGAAGTGTCACTAGATAGAGCAATGATGGTGTAATCTAGAACTAAATTAGAATACATTTTCTTATTCTGAATTCATGCTTTTTCATAAATTTGTGGTTTTGAAGAATTGTTCTTTTATTACCAAAGAAATATCCCATCCTAAATCCTTAGTAGACAAAAAATAACATTACAGTTTTTACAGTGAATAATCCTGTCTCCGAGTCATAAAAGTTATACATTAATTATTTAAAGTATATATATTTATATTATTCTGCATCATTTACATACCATTGCTAGCATAGCTTACATAAGCTAAAACTCCCATTATAAATACTGTATATAAAATTGAAATTTCAATTTACAAGGTCAATTGTTAGTTTTGGGTGCCCTCTTGTGTTCACAAGCAAAACTACAAAGGCTATTTTGGTCACATTCTGATGCTGTTGTTGGCATGTTTTCATTGAGTCTTTGTAGAGGTGACCATTGGCTGACTCAAGTCAACTGCATGGTCTCATCTAGTGGCTTTGTAATTTCAGGTATCTCCCAAAAGCAAAGCTTGGATTCTGTGAGCACATCAATCTCTTTAAAGACCTCTCTTTTGCAAATTTATCTAGCCTATGAAGGGATTATATTATTGTTTTGCTCCATACAATATCATAAAATTTTTAATTTTAATTTTTGTAATTATTCCAAATTACCACATTATGAGTGCATTTCAGAATATATCAAAATACTCTTTTTGATGGGTCTAAATTTTTGGCATGATTCTCAGTATAGGCTTGAATTCATTTTAAGAAGTCCCTGAACAATCTTCAAAATATTTTTTTTCAGATCAAACAAATTTTCCTAAAATTAATTGCTTAATCTGTTTAAAATGCCAAAGTTTTTGTCTGCAGATCTGAAAAATACAGAAATGTTAGTTTTAGTTGTTCTCCTATGGTTTTCTCTTATAGGGAACTTTAAATTATTTCAAGAATTTTGAAACAAGAAAATGTCTCATAATAGACCATCTTTTATAATCTAAATTCTCCTCATTCTGAGCTAAACATATCTTTCAGGTACCAAACAAGAGAAATAAAAACATCATGAACTTGAAGATATCCTTTGTTTATTTCTAAAATTGAATTTGTTTGCCAAATATATTCAAAATAGGGTTCTAAACAATAAAGAAATAAAAGCTGTGGTTCTTGTATTTATTATCTACTACAAGAGTTAAGACCTGTTCGAGGAGCAGAGGGGAATAATATATGAGAATACACAATTAAAGCAATAGTAGTGTTAAAACAGACCATTCAAAATGACACAGATCACTTCTGCAGCGATCAAAGCATGCATAACAAGAGGGAGCATTTGACCTAGACCTTTCCTGAATGGGAAGGTAGACACAGATAGGTAGGATGGAAGGAAGAAATATTTCAGATACACAAAATGGCAGGAACAAAACTTCACAATAGAGAAGTGTAACTTTTTACCTTCTGTTGAAATAAAGCACAACAGAAATTTTCATAGAATAAGTATGTCTTATTTGTTAAAATCCTAGAGGCTGGTGGTTGTTTCAATAACTGCACTTTTTTTTCTCTGCAGTTTGTAGTTCAGAACCAGAAAATGTTCAGGCTGACCCAGAGAATTATACCAGCCTTCTTGTTACGTGGGAGAGACCTCGAGTGGTTTATGATACCATGATTGAGAAGTTTGCAGTTCTGTACCAGCAGTTAGAAGGAGAAGACCAAACCAAGCATGAATTTTTGACAGATGGCTATCAGGACTTGGTAACTATAAGATCAATTGTTTCATGTATTGATAACCCTGTAGTTTAATGTTCAAGGTAAGAACTTATGTATGATTGTATGTTGTTGCCCTAAACTTTGTATGAAACTCTTTGGTGGGGAGGAGGGGAAACGGAAGCAATACTAAATTGGGTCCAAACATAGAGTGAATTACACTAGGCTATTATTTGTTTTCAATTACAGGAAGATCACAGCTTTGCCAACTACAACATTAAAGAGTAGACACGTAGAGAAGGCTTAGAAACTAGAGTTCATCTAGTGTAGCCTCTCTTTAAAAATAAAAGGACTCAAAGAACAGTTGACTGTGATCTCACAGTTGTGGAAATAATTAGATCTGAATCTCTGTGCTCTGATACTGTCATATATCATTTCTCACACCATACTCTTCCGGCACAAGAAAATAGAGTAGAGGATGCTTTGCATCAAATTTCCAAGTAATAGATGTGAAGTTAATTGTGTCAGACCTTTTTAACACAATTCAGATCATCTTTAGGAAAAAGTCCACTCCCTCTTCCTCCCCACCCATGTGCACGAATTAAGGAAAATAAAGTATGGTATGGAATGGTAGAATCACTATATTGTACACCTGAAACGAATACAGCACTGTATGTTAACTAACTGGAGTTAAAATTAAAACTTTTTTTAAACAAGTACAGATTCCTTCTGACCAGAGCATCTCAGTACTGAACTTTGCCTTGGTGGGGAAGGATTGGCCATAGATTGGGGTCTAGTTGAGAAAACCCTATCTGGTGATGGCTCTAGGAAAACCCCACTACAGGTCAAAGACACTGGACTATGCATTCAGACATCTAGAGTCCCACAAGGCCTAGGAACTCACATTTAAACAAAAACGGTCCTTGTTATCATCGTTTGGAATATCATATGGGCAAATTGATAAAATACTTAACAAATATTTAATCCAGGTATCTGGAACACAGACACTATGAACCATGGATGTTCTGTAATTTATGGAAATTTTCCATTTTTCATTTCATAATGATATTAAGAAGACAATAGTTCTATTACTATTGGCTTATAGATTGTTATGATAAAGAGATAAATTGGGTTTTCATTGTGTTCTTCACACTTTGTTCTTTGCAAATGGTCGATGTTTATTTTTCTAAAATAGTAATTTGTAGGTTTGGGTACTCATTTATGAACTTGATGAATTCTAGTTGAAAATGATACTTTCTAAAACTAAACTTTTAAAAAACAAAAAAGCCTTGTTTTCCAGTATCTTTGTAATTCACAAATACCAAAATTCAACTTAACAACATTGCATAAACTTTTTCTTAGATTAATAAAATATAAATATTTTTCATTGAGAGATGTCTATTATGTAGTACTTTTATGAGAATAATACATTTAGGGGGGCTGGGTGGCTCAGTCAGTTGAGCCTCCAACTTCGGCTCACGTCGTGATCTCATGGGTAGTGGGTTTGAGCCCCAGGTGCAGCTTTGCACTGAGAGCAAGAAGCCTGCTCAGGATTTTGCCTCCACCCCCACATCCCTCCCCAGCTTGCACACGCACTCTCTCTTTCTCAAAAAATAAATAAACATTTAAGAAAATTTAAAAAAGAATAGTACATTTATATAATTACTGACATCTTTCTTTTAGGGTGCTATTCTCAATAATTTACTACCCAATATGAGTTATGTGCTTCAAATAGTAGCCATATGCACTAATGGCTTATACGGAAAGTACAGTGACCAGCTTGTAGTCGACATGCCTTCTGATGACCCTGGTAAGTGCTCTCTTGATATGCCTTTATATAATCTACATAAGGAAGCTAGTTTAGTTACTGGATACAATGGTGCTCTCCCTCTGACTTTATATTGTTTTGGCTAAAGGGCAAAATGTTTTTTTTTTAAATCTGAATCATCCACTAATTTTGTGAAGCATGGAAACCATTTTCATTCAGCAGATCTGAGACAATAAGTAAATTTATTCTAAATATTGAATTTTTCTATTTTTAAAATAAGAATAGCAAAATTGATTGTTATGTCTGTAATAGTCATTGAATGAAAATAGCTATGTAAATATTAAGACTTTCATTTTTATAATGAAGAATTGGTTTCATTTATGTTTGTTTCCTTTTTCAGCCCCCAAAACATTTTGTAGTAAGTATATACGTGATCCTAGGATCATGTGAGGTACTTTGAAATATCTATACACAGCATCCAACAGTTTATCTTAGATATTTTTTTCCACTTTTTATAATTCTGTGTGAAGTGGGGGAGAGTGCTTTTCTCTTAGCTGATTTGGCAGTACTGTTTAACAAAGTAAAACAAAGATGTTGTTTCTAATTGTATTTTTTTTGCATGCATCTTCTTTAAGTATTATGGGAAAATCTTTTGATCTAAAACCTTATGCAATAACTGAATGAAGTACAGATCATAATTTGACAATTTACAAATGCATGTAATTAAAGTCTTTATTTTGCTAATATAAGCAATTTTAAAGTAATAGAATGGAATTATATATGTAAGTGTACATATGTATATGTGTATACACACAGACAGCATGCATATGCATATTTATAAATATATGCAAACATACACACATAAATGTAAATATTCTTTGATCTTCCCTACCATTAGTCTACTGATACTTTTATAAATTTTTAATGGAGATGGATGGTAATAAATTTATTAATTACAGCATATTCCAGTTTGACATCTTGAAGGAAAACTGATATGTATTGATGCCTTTGTGGCCTATCTGATACAGCAGGGACTTTAATCCATTATGAGCTTGTTCACTGATTACCTCACCATAGTTGTTCTCACTAGTCAAATTTCTAAGTTAAAATGTGTATGTCAGACCATTAGAGGATAGATTAGGTATTCTCCTAAAACACAGGCTACAAACTTGCCAAGTTACTTCCCAGATTAAAATGTTGATGGCTAATGAATTACTACTATCATGATGGCAATGTCACTATTTAGTATTTCTTATGATCTGCCTCATGGCCTGTGTATAATGCATTGCTTTTATTTAGCATTGTTTTTCAAAATTAGGTTATTTTTAAATGGAATGTGAGCTCTGAATGTTATTGAAAGGTGAGTATCAAATTAACTGCCCATGGCTTCAGTTATACTGTATCATGCTCCGACTGCCATCCCTCAGCGATGTTCCCCGGATGGATTCACCTAGAAAATCCCATTCACCATATTGGCCTATATCACATGTGAATTGATGAAATATGGCATAAAAATCTCCTCTAATCCTATTGTATGTTTCAGGATATGAATTATATTAAATACATTCATTCAATTTATTATCTTGGTTTAATTATACTACTCTCATTTCTGCACATAAAAGTTTCCCAGGAGTTTACAAACAATAATTCTAGCTATTTGTTATGCTCTTTCTCACTCTATCCACTATGCCAAAATTTTAAACTTTCTGAATTTTTTCTTCTTTTTTCTTTTTGAGATGTTTATTGCATAAAGAAAAACAGATCAAATGTCTATTTTCTACAGAAGTGATTTCTGAGTGATCCTTTTAGGCTGAGTCTACACTGGCACAAAGTACAACATTCTTGTATCATTTGTAGCACTTTCACATTTGTACAAAATAATAAACATTATAACTTGATTGCCATTTATTCAAAGGCTGGGGATACTGTTGAGCTAATGAGATGTTAGTTTGGGCATACCATTTGATCTCCATGGATGTCTGTCCCTTAAAGCATTTTGTACAGTAATGATGTTTTGGTAAAAGATAGTATTTGATTCGATGTTTCACTATGATATTCCTCTTAAAAGCAGAGGTTAAAAACTTAGATAGATTATTCCCTAATTATTCCTACCAAAAAGTCCTTCATCAAAAGCCAATTTACCCAAAGTTTGGGATCTTCTTAATATTCATAAAGAAAATATTTGCTCCTTTAGATCTCATTTTTTTCTGATCTAAAAGCTGCAATGGCATTTCAATTCACGCATTTTCAATTTGTTACTGAAATTACATTATTTTAAATACTTCTATGATAAATACATCACAGGAAAAGTTTTGACAAAAGTACTATCGCGTGGCTTAGTGTGATGGTGCATGCAAAAGTCTTAGGATTTATGTGGCTAATAGAGATGTAAGTGGCTTTTGAGTTTGCTGCTTCTTTCATGGTTTTTATTAGTACCATTTCGTCTTGTTAATTATGTTGTCCATTACCTTAAAACATCGTAATGTACCCTATTGAGTTAAGTTTTATTATTTTGGATAAGCTGTTTTCTAAATACTGTATCATTTTTTGCTTTTGCTAAAAAGAAATGAAGGAGGTCCTTTATAACCACCCTCATCCTTTCAATTGTAGATTTCACATATTGTAATCAGTATCCATGAAGGAAAACTCCATCTTCCAAATTGCGCACTTAACTTTGGCTAATTTGATTATTGCTTGTGCATTTTAGTTACACTTGCTGTGTACAACAGTATCACCATAAAACTGGTGTCCACAAAATATTACTATAAATTGCTATTTTAAAATTCATGCATAAATGCATATTAAGAAACCCTTTAAATTTGTCTTAAGAAACCTTTTTAAGATTCAACTGAAATGTGTATTCTTTCCAAACACTTTATAGAAAATTATATTTATGAATACGTAATTCATAAATATATTTATGTCATTGTAACTAAAATAACCGGGTCATTTCATTCTATAATGTACAGCTAATTATTGTACATTTATAGAGGATATTATTCAAGTACATGTTTTAAGGCCTTGATAATTATATGTGTTAAATTTACACGCATGATGGATTCGATCAACACGGTTTTCTGTTGTTGCGTGTTTTTCAGTTATTTAACAGTTGTGTTTGTTAAATCACTATACAAATGTCCTTATTCTTCCTGTACCACCCTATGCTATGAGTGTTACAATATTTAAAATCACAGTTTGAAGAGACTGCAGTCTACGTTGCTTTGACCTTTTGCACTGTGAAACTTCGCTCACCTTCAAACAATTAAATAAGCCTTGCTTGCCAGCCCATGTCAGTGTTGCTTTTTTGTGTTATGGAATATTGTGTTACTAACATGCTCTTCTAGAAAACATAGCATTACATGTGCTAGAAAACAAAACCAGTATGAACCAATAGCTTTTGCTGAGTTGTTACACATAATGAATTTCAAATGTTCACTCAAAAAAAAAAAAAAAAAGAAAGAAAAAGAAAAAGTATTAACAACCTTTACTGTTGGACTTTTTGTAGCCTTCATGCAGTCTATTTTGGCCAAGTGAGTGAGAAGACTATAAAGCAATATAATTGTTGAACTACCTAATATATCAGCAGTGCCTGAGTCAGATCAGTGGCGACTAAAATATCACTTATTTATGAGGAAACCAGCAGGCCAAAGGGTACCCAATATGCGATATTGTGCCAAGCACCAGAACTACACCGTGGGTGCTCTGAACTCTCAGACTCAGAAGTATGGCCTCAGAATCTCCAGGAAGATTAAAAAAAATTTTCTAAAATTATTTTATTTCAAAATTTTTCTGAAGAGGCTCAGCAGGAGAGTTCTGGATTGTGTGGAGGAAGGTGTATTGAATTGCTCCTGGGCAACCACAGAATTTTAGTCAATTCAAATAATCTAATAGGAAACCAAAATGAAGATCCTTCAAAGAGGGTTAATACTTACAGATATGAAGGCACCCAGACTTGGGATATTCACCCATAAGAGTGACATGAAGCAAAGAGGGGCCAAAGGACTGCTTGGACCCATACATTTTGCCTCTAGGCTCCAAAGCCGGCCAGAAGACATCTTACCTGTTACTGCAGTAAACAGCAAACCCAGTTTCAGTAGAACTCTCAGTTTCAGTAGATACTCTTTGGAGGAAAGTACTGGGTAAAATCACATATTTTAACTTAATAGGACCCAAAATCCATATAGTTAATTTATGCTGCAATAAATGGATAAAAATAAATGAAATGCAATAATACTCTTAGAGAATATTGAAAGAAAAGGAAATCAGTCCTCAATTTGATAATTATATATACCCTATGACAGCTTTGACAGTCAATAAGAAAATTAGTTTTACTTATTAAAAGTATCAAGTAAAGTTAGACCATATTTTTGTTTGCTCCCTTGTTTGTTTTTAATTTTAAAACATTTCTTTAAGCATGTTGAAGAAAATGGATTATCACTGAGTTTTTTCCCCATTGCCTCTTAACAGAGAAAAATCTACAGTATAATATATGTATCACTAACAAATATTTATTATGACTTGATCTTATTAACTTTAAAATATTTTAAAAGTACTTAAAAAGGTATAACTCCATTTAAAAGCATTTCAATAAAGGTGCGCCGGGGTGGTTCAGTTGGTTGAGTGTCCGACTTCAGCTCAGGTCATGATCTAATGGTCTATGAGTTTGAGCCTTCCATCGGGCTCTGTGCTGACAACTCAGAGCCTTAAACCTGTGTCTCCCTTGCTCTCTGCCCCTCCCAAACTCATGCTCTGTCTCTCTCTGTCTCTCAAAAATAAGTAAACATTAAGAAATAAATAAATAAAAGCATTTCAATAAATTATGTTTTGTTTTACATGCTGAATTTGAAGGTTTTCATATGCATGAACTTCTCTAATTATAGTTTGTAGAAAATCATATTGAAATTTCTTGTTTGTCTTTTACAGTTTAGTTTCATCCCATCTTTAAGCTCACATGTATTTATTTACTTAGAGGTTATAGAGATACAAGTGTTTCAGACTATTTGAAATCACTTTAATTTGAAAATGTGAAGAATAAAGAGCATGAAAAACAAAAAATAGAAAATGGAGAAATATTAATGATCCAAATAAGGGTTTCCAAACTCTTTTACGGTCAGTTTCAACAAGAAAAAAAAATAATTGAATGTTAAAATTTAATTCAGGGCTGAATTAACATTGTTTAGGGTAAGTAACTGAGATTGCTAAATAGTCAAGAGTATTACTTTTATCTAAGTTCACTTGAGAGTGTGACTCACTTCTAAATTCGTCTTGAATTCTCCTCTAAATGGAATGCATGCACAGGACCACCTTTTATGGCTTTACATTTCTTAATATCTGGAAATTTTCTGTTAAGAATAGACTCAAGAAAGTCTATTATAACACAGGCCTGGATTTGCTAAACATTTCATGTTAGTTCAGTTTTGCCTTTGAAAACTTCATATAGTGTGCATTTCCTCTGAGGATACCTAGAGGTATAAAACATAGTACATAAGCAGCATTGGGATAGTGAAGAGCATGAATGTTGGAGATGGAGTGAGATTCTATAAAATAACAGGAATAAGGGAACTATTACTGTAATAATGCTTAGTTCCACCTGTGTCCTATGTGGCAACAGGTGAAGAATGAGGAACAGTGTGCTTCTGCAGTTGGGCCCTCAGTAATTTGACATCGGGGCTAGATTCCTTGTTGGAGAAAGGGAATCAGCTGCTAATCTTTCCTCACATTACCGACAGGTTTTGTTTTAGGATTGAGATATCCATGTACTGGAAATACACGGATATTGGTCATTGGGAACAGTAGACTTGAAAGATTCTAGCCAGATCTTTGCATAGACAGCACAGCTGAGTTTCCTGGTGAGAAGGAACCAGATCCCTCTGGTCAGTCCTTCCTGTGGCCGGCCAGGCTGGACCTGCAGGGAGACACTGTCCATTTGGTGCAGCACCCTATGTACATATAAGCATGAGCCCAAATTCACAGTGTGAAAAGAATCATTGGACCTCCACCAGAAGAGGGACTGAAAAAGTAAGTAGCTGAATAAGAAAATAAATTCTGTCAATTCTCCTCCTAATCCCTGCCATTTCCCTAACTATCATCTATACTAATGAAAAATTATTTGTTTTTTTTATACTCAGTCTGTCCCCCTTTCCCTTCTTAGCCTCAATCACACGGAGAGGGAAGAGGGGAGGGGAAGGCAGTTGGATTAGAGGACAGAAATGAAGGTTTTGAATACAGTTTCATATAGGTTTATGGAGTGGTGTTTTATGTGGTGTTCAGTAGTGTTGAAAACTCAAATCTGAATTTTTATTTTTGGAGATTCTGTATTTTCAAAGCTAACAAGTCTTTTTTTTTCTCCCCCCCTTCCCTCTTTCCATCCAAAGGTAAACCCACACAACTGAAATAATTAAATAAACATTTTAATAATTTTGTTTCTAATTTTGTAGAACTTGACCTCTTCCCTGAATTAATTGGAACTGAAGAAATAGTCAAGGTATTTTTATATTTTTATATGAAAATGTTTTAAAATTAAAAAGCCTTTTTTTCAATTGTTGGGTAGGTTTCAGAGGTTGCATTAATCAAAGTTCATGTTGCATTATTCATTGTGGGGTTAGTTGCTGAGCTTAAAAGATAGTGATGTAATCGATTTACATGATTCTTTCATGTAAATGAAGAGTTGGAAGTCACTTTGATAGTATAATAAAAATAACAGATAGAAAAAGTTGGTGATAATGAAAAAAATGAACTTTAAAGATAATTATAGCTATAAACTATACCTATAAATTAAATTTTTTTCCAGCGTTCAAGTTTTTCTAAAAGATTAAAACAATATTTAACCAATTCTTAATATTTCTACAGTTTATTTATAAGCAACTTAACCAGTGGTTGACAGATTGATAATAAATGAGCCAAAACTAAGTTGTATATATTCTTTTTCCCATTTAATCTGAATATTTGTGTTTGGATTACTCATATTCTAAGTGTCTGTTGCTAACATAATGTCCTGTAAGTAAATAGGCATTTAAGAATATTTATAGAGGTGCCTAGGTGACTCAGTCGGTTAGGCGTTCAACTTCAGCTCAGGTCATGATGTCACCATTTGTGGGCTCAAGCCCCACATGGGGTTCTGTGCTGACAGCTCAGAGGCTGGAGCCTGCTTTGGATTCTGTGTCCTGCGCTCTCTGCCCCTCCCCACTTGCACTCTCTCTCTCTCTCTCTCTCTCTCTCTCTCTCAAAAATGAATAAACATTTAAAAAAAGAATATTTATAAATTTTAACATTGTCTTAATTTCTAAAATAAAGAAAAATGACCAATGTAGCTTCTGTTTCATCCTAAGCCCAAATACACTGTTCCTCTTCACTGAGATTATATGTTAAATCCAGACGTTATTCTTAATGTAGTAATATACATATGTACACATGTGTGTATGAGATCATAGAGCGTGATAACTAATGCTATTATCTGGCAATAAATAGTAACTAGGTTGTTTTCACAGATATAATTATCTCATTAGTTTATATATCTTATGGCAGTTCTCTCTTGCAAAGGATTATTTTACCAAAGTGAGCAGTCCACCCTTTCAAAGAGTTCACACAGTTCTGCCAAGGATATTTGTGTGTGTGTGTGTGTGTGTGTGTGTGTGTGCGCACGCGCCCATGTGCATGTGCACGTGGGTAGGTATATACTAGAAATGATCACCAGGTTGCGGACTGCCAGCTTCGCATTGTATCTTTACATGGCAGAGAGCAGAGCAGAAGCAGCAAGCTCTCCCATGACTCTTCCTATAAGGAGGGCACCAATCCCATTCATGAAGCCTCTATGCTTATGACCTCATCAAATCCCAGATACCTCCCCAAGTCCCCACTTCTTAATATCGTCACTTCAAGGGGTAGGATTTCAATCTATGAATTGGGGGGTGGGGGAGGGCACAAACACTTAGCCCATAACACTCTCCACTACCATTGATCCATGCAGGAATGAATGATGGAAGTTGGCAAAAACCTGGAATGTATCTGTAATGGTTTTTAAAACTGACTGTGGAAGTGAATAGTTTGGGGCCTCTTTCTCAGATTGTCCTTACATAAAAATGGATTACTTTGAAGGACAAAGTATCTGCAGCATGATGAAGGCCTTTACAGTAAGAAATTTGTAAACGGAATCTGTGAAGGATACAAGGTGAGACACAAATCAAAACCATAGTGGAAGAAAGAGTCATAGTAACTTTATAAGAAATGATAGGAAGGAGTATACATTAAAATATTTGTAGTTTCAGATATGTACAAAGTAATCATAGAGCAGGAATGATCTGTTTTTGAGAGATCACATTGGGTCATATGCCTTCTAGAGACCTACAAGGTTTGGTTAGGTGGGATTAATGAATGGTGCATTATTTTCATCACATTCTGAGAGTTATTGAGCATGGTTGGTTTTTTTTTAAATTTATTTATTTTGAGAGAGAGAGAGAGCACAAGTAGAGGAGGGGCAGAGAAAGAGGGAGAGAGAGAGAAATCTGGACATGGTTTAAGATTCAGATTCTACTGATATTGGTCAATTTCTTACTAATTTGTACATGGTCACTTTTCTCCTTTTTAGGGACTTTAAAAGATCTAATAAATGAGGGGCATCTGGGTGGCTCAGTCGGTTACACGTCCAACTTCAGCTCAGGTCATGATCTCGCAGTTCGTAAGTTCGAGCCCTGCATCCGGTTCTGTGCTGACAGCTCAGAGCCTGGAACCTGCTTCAGATTCTGTGTCTCCCTTTCTCTGCCCCTTCCCCACTCACCCTCTGTATCTCTCTCCCTCTCTCTCCTCAAAATAAATAAACATTAAAACATTTTAAAAATAAATAAAAATAAAAAAGTAAAGTATCTAATAAATGATAATGCTAGCAAACTGACAAAAATCATATTATATGTGAACTAAAAATATCATGTCTTGATTGCTTTGGCAATTTAGTTTTCTAAGCATATAATTAGACGTATTATAAAATGCAGAGTTAAAAAAGAAAAAAAATAAAGCATGGGTCTTTTTTTTTTTTTTGAGAGAGAGAGAGAGAGAGAGAGAGAGAGACAGAGCATGAGTGGGAGAAGGGCTTAGAGAGAGGGAGACACAGCATCTGAAGCAGGCTCCAAGCTCTGAGCTGTCAGCACAGAGCCTGATGTGGGGTTTGAACTCATGTACCGTGAGATCGTGACCTGAGCTGAAGTTGGACGCTTAACCGACTGAGCCACACCGGTGCCCCGAGCATGGGTCTTTATTGACCTTTCTTCAGAACATTGTTGGGCCACTTCAGTGACTAAGTGTTCCCAAAAGACTGGGTAACCTGAATGGTTTGTAAGGAAAACACAAAATTAAATAACTGGTACTAGAAGCCTACTTTGACAATTTGTCTTTAGAATGTCTGCATGTGTCGAGTGGAGAATATTTAAAACAAAATGAAAACTCAAAACTTTTTCTAGCCCTAAATCTTCCTCTTATGATGGCTTAAAAGTTGTGATTTATTCTGAATATATACAATGAAATATTCTGAATATGCAATTAATTAGAACTTTGAAATAAATTGTTTCATTTCCTGTTGTAAGAAGCTAATTGCTCTTTAGTTTGTTGCCAGATGAACTGAACAAAGAAACATAAAACAAAATAAATACCATGTTACATAATACAGTCAATAAATACATTGTAATACTCTTTTCTCTCAAAGCTGTGGTGTCTATTAATTTAATTACTTCCACAGCATTAAAATAAAGGCAGCCATAAATCGGGTGTTTTCATTAAGTTTAGTGTCCCTAGAAAGTCGGTGGTAAAGGTTATAGGATAGAGGCATGGCCTCTGTGAGATGGTGCTTTATGAGAAGTTCCCAAGATCCCACAAGTGAAGATTAACAGCAGCATAAGATATTTTTAAGGATTCATTTTTTTATTTCTCTATGTTTCATTAACTCTTGTTTGCTTTTCAAAGGAGGAAGAGGGAAGAGACATAGAGGAAGACACTGTTGTGAATCCTGGTAGAGACAGTGCCACAAACCAAATAAGGAGAAAGGAACCCCGGATTCCTACGACCACAAACTACAATCGTGTAGGGACTAAATACAATGAGGCCAAGACCAACCGATCCCCAACAAGAGGAAGTGACTTCTCTGGGAAGGGTGATATTCCCAACACATCTTTAGATTCCACGTCCCAATCAGTCACTGAATTAGCCCCCCAAAAATACTTTTCTTCACAGACTGTAACTAAAATGCCACCGCACACCCTGGAAGGCACTTCATCCTCTTTAAGTGACAGCTCTAAAACTATTCTCAGATTTCCACAAATGAACTTGACTGGGACTGTGGAATCTTTAAATACAGTTTCTATAACAGAATCTCAAGAGGTATCTACTGATATCAGCGAGGAAGAGAGTTTATTGACAAGTTTCAAGCTCGATACAGGAGCTGACGATTCTTCAGGCTCCAGTCTGGCAACTTCTGCTATGCCATTCATCTCTGAGAACACATCCCGTGGGTTTGTGTTTTCTTCAGAAAACCCAGAGACAATCACATACGATGTCCTTCTACCAGAATCTACAAGAAATGCTTCAGAAGATTCAGCCTCATCAGGTTCAGAAGAATCTCTAAAGGATCCTTCCATTGATGGAAATGTGTGGTTTGCCAGCACTCCAGATGTGATAACACAACCCGATGCTGGATCAGGTAGAGAGAGCTTTCTCCAGACTAATTACTCCAAGATACATATTGATGAGTCTGAGAAGACAGCTGAGTCCTCGTCTCCAGACCCACTGGTGTCACAGGGTCCCCCAGTCACAGATACAGAGATGCCACCTTATTCTACCTTTGCCTACTTCCCAACTGAGGTAACGCCTCATGCTTTTACTCCGTCCTCCGGACAACAGGATTCGGTCCCCACCGTCAACATGGTGCACTTGCAGACAACTCAGCCAGTATACAATGGTGAGACACCTCTACAACCTTTCTACAGTAGTGAAGTCTTTCCTCTAGTCACCCCTTTGTTGCTTGACAATCAGATCCTCAACACTACCCCTGCTGCTTCAAGTAGTGATTCGGCCTTGCATGCTACGCCTGTATTTCCCGGTGTCGATGTGTCATTTGAATCCACCCTGTCTTCCTATGATGGTGCACCTTTGCTTCCATTTTCCTCTGCTTCCTTCAGTAGTGAATTGTTTCACCATCTGTATACAGTTTCTCAAATCCTTCCACAAGTTACTTCAGCTATTGAGAATGATAAGCTGTCCCTGCATGCTTCTCTGCCAGTGGCTGGGGGTGATGTGCTATTAGAGCCCAGCCTTGCTCAATATTCTGGTGTGATGTCGCATCAGACCACTACGCGTGCTGCTTCAGAGACATTGGGATTTGGTGGTAGTGAATCTGGTGTCCTTTATAAAACGCTTATGTTTTCTCAAGTTGAACCGCCCAGCAGTGATGTCATGATGCATGCACGTTCTTCAGGGCCTGAACCTTCCTATGCCTTATCTAATAATGAGGGCTCCCAACGCTTCTTCACTGTTCCTTACAGTTCTGCAATACCTATGCATGGTTCTGTTGGTGTATCGCATCAGGCTTCCTTATTTAGCAGCCCTAGCCACATTCCAGTGCCTAAGTCTTCGTTAATAACCCCAACCGTGTCATTGCTGCCGCCGCCTCATGGCCTCTCTGGGGATGGGGAGTGGTCTGGAGCCTCCTCTGATAGTGAATTTCCTTTACCAGACACAGATGGTCTGACAGCCCTTAACATTTCTTCACCTGTTTCTGTAGCTGAATTTACATATACAACATCTGTGTTTGGTGATGATAATCAGCCGCATTCTAAAAGTGACATAATATATGGAAATGAGACTGAACTGCAGATTTCCTCTTTCAGTGAGATGGTTTACCATTCTGAAAGCACAGTCATGCCCGGCCTGTACGATGATATAAATAAGTCGAACACATCTTTACAAGAATCCCCTGTTTCCTTTTCTAGCACAAAGGGCGTACTTCCAGGGTCTCTTGCTCAGACCACCACTAAGGTTTTTGATCAGGAGATTAGTCAAGCACCAGAGAATAACTTTCCAGTTCAGCCTATACATGCTGTATCTCAAGCATTTGGTGACACTTCGCTTAATCCTGTGCTTAGTGCAAGCTCAGAGCCAGCCTCCTCTGACCCCGCTTC
Source organism: Cryptoprocta ferox (assembly GCA_028646485.1). NCBI lineage: Eukaryota > Metazoa > Chordata > Mammalia > Carnivora > Eupleridae > Cryptoprocta > Cryptoprocta ferox. Next base: position 73,031,776 of record CM053559.1, read on the forward strand.
TAGTGAAATGTTACCTCCTTCAACTCAGCTCTTATTTTATGAGCCCTCCGCTTCTTTTAATACTGAAGTATTGCTGCAACCTTCCTTTCAGGCTTCTGATGTTGACACATTGCTTAAAACTGCTCTTCCACCTGTGCCTAGTGATCCACTATTGGTTGAAACCCCCAAGGTTGAGCAAATTAGTTCTACGGTATTGCATCTCATGGCCTCAAATTCTGCTGCAAGGGAAAACATGCTGCACTCTCCATCTGTACCAGTTGTTGATGTACCGCCTACTTCTAATGTGCATGCTGCTTCACTTCAAGGTTTAACCATTTCTCACGCGAGTGACAAATATTCTGAACCAGTTTTGCTTAAAAACGAAAGTTCCCAGCAAGTCGTGCCTTCATTGTACAGTAATGATGAGTTGTTCCAAACTACCAATTTGGAGATTAGCCATGCCTTCCCCCCAAAAGGAAGGCATGCATTTGCTACTCCCGTTTTATCGATCGATGTACCACCAAATACACTTACAAATAAGCTTCTATATTCTGATGAAGTTTTCATCTCCACCAAGGGGTCGCTCACTGATGAGGTATTTGCTGGTATTCCAGCAGTTTCTGACACACTTGTAACTGCTGATCAGTCTGTTCCTTTAGGAAATGTGTACGTTTCCGTTACAGCTGTTTCTCCCAACAAAGATGGTTCTGTAGCCACAACCAAGTTCCTGTTTCCTTCTAAAACAACTTCCGAGCTCATTCAAAGTGCCATATCTGATGGTGATTTAGTGGGTGGTGGTGACGATGGTGATCTTGATGATTATGATGATGATTATGATGACAGAGATAGAGATGGCTTATCCATAAATAAGTGTATGGCATGCTCCTCCTATAGAGAATCAGAGGAAAAGGTAATGAATGATTCAGACACCCAAGACAACAATCTTGTGGATCAGACTAATCCAACCTCATATTCACTCTCTGAAAACTCTGAAGAAGAAAATAAAGTCATAGGTGTAATATCAGACGGTCAGACCAATATGGACAGAAGTCCTGGTAAATCACCACCAACAAATGAGATACCCCCAAGTCCCAGTGATGGAAAACAGGAAAATGACATTCAGACTGGTAATGCCCTGCTTCCATTCACCCCAGAATCTGAAGCATGGGTACTTGTTGCAGGTGATGAAGAGAGTGGATCAGGGCAAGCTGTCTCAGATAACCTTAATGATAATGAGACTTCCACAGATTTCAGTTTTCCAGACGTTAATGAAAGAGATGTTGACGGGGTCCTGGAAGCAGCTGACTCAGAAATAACTCCTGGACCCCCACAGTCCTCAACCCCAACTGTCACTAGCAGGCACTCAGAAGTGTTCAACATTTCAGAGGCAGGTTAGTTATGGATGCAAGAGATAGACTGAGGTGTGGTGGTTTTCTTCCTCAAAAAATAGAAAAATCGTGAAAAGAGAAATTTGGTAAAGTGGCACATCATTTTATCTCTTAAGACATTCAACAAATCCATTTACAGTTTTTAAAGTATGATTTTACTCATTATTTCAAATGAATATTTGACATGTTTTGGTTAGTGGATGGATACAGTTGTTTTTATTTATTGTCAACTTTTCATATTCTACGAAATGCCAGTTACATGTGGGAGCACTTAAGTGTGCGTAATACGTTTTTAGTATACTGCTTTTTAAATGATAGATTGGAGTGTGCTGTTTTTAGGCAGTTTTAATTTTTATATTCACTTATGTTCTAAAATAAGTTGTAAATTGATTTCGTTGAATTATAAAATGAATTATTAAACTCTGATAGTAATATGATATAAACACCTCTCTGACCCACCCAATGGAAAAGATAATGGTAATTTGCACATCCATATCAGCCTGTGGAACTTTAAAAAAAAAAGTCCTATTTCTGAGTTTTGAGAGTTAATGGTAAGATTTTTCTTTACAGATGGTTTTAATTTTTAAAAATTGTCTTTGTTTGATTACCTTAATGTTGCCTAAAGAGGGCAGTGTGAACTAACAAGATGCATTCTACTTTGTGCTTGCGGTTATGCAGCCCTTTCTAAGAAGTTAAATAATGGTCATTAATATGCAGAGTATGTATAGGTATTGTATGACGAGATGTAAAACACTAGACCATTTTCTGTAGAAATGCATTTCATTTGTTAATGTATTTTATGCAAATTAGCTTATTGGCCAGATGTTTCTTAGAGCAGATTACTTGCAACGTATATAATACAGATGTTTGCCTTAAATGCCAGTGGGGGAAAAAAAGGAAATTCAGTACCATTAAGCATATGAAATACCTGATAATTTCATTGAATTGATCATAAGAATTTTATAATTCGCTTTTATTAAATTTTAAGGAATTTTTTAAATTAAATTTAAATATTTAAATCTTAATGTAGTGAGTCAAAAGATAGATCAAGGTAGCATCCTGCAATCTTACTGCATAAAAGTGGATATTTATAAGCCAGATCATAGATACCAGTCTCATTAGGATGTTTTTTTCTCTTTGTCATTTCCATCTCCTGAGTTAGTTGTATATTTTTCCCTCAGTGCAGCAGCAATTAAAAGTTTGTGCATTTTGATAGAGAAGTTTTTCTACATTCTGACTTGATAACTATTTAACATTGCATTCCAGTTTAAACACTTATACTCTGATATGTGAGAATGAATAATGAATCCATAGGTCACAATATTCATTAGTGTTGCTATATATATGAATTGTTATCTGGCTTCAATTATAGTATTTTTTAAATTTTTATTAGGTTTATTTTAAAGACATATCAGGAGTTCATCCTTTTTATTTTATCTTACTAAGTAGTGACATTGTCAGTATGTTCCTGCTAGATTATGAGGGAGAGACTATATATATTGCAAAATGCCAAACCCAGAATTATTAACTGAAACTTAGCAATTTCTTTTCAATGCCCTAATTTGATTAACTATTAAGTGTATGTCTTCCCACTGATGAGGACAAAACACTAGGAATATAACTTCCAGTATTATCAGATAACACAATTAATGGAGTAAGTGAGATCAAAAAAGATTAGGGAAAAATTCTTGCCTGTTTTAAAAACTGCATCTGTAAAAAATCTTATGTACTCTGTCTTATAAAAAGTAATTGAATATGCCTCTTTATCAAATGCATACAGACTAATTCTTAAACTTATTATTTTATTAGATACTTCTAGAATGTAGAGAATTTTATAACACATGTTCCCTAAAACAAAATAGATAAGGCCAATATTAGTATCTGCAATTTGTGAATACATAAACTGAAACCCAGAGATAACTAAATTATGTGATCCAGGTCACATAGAGAGTTAACACAAAACTGAGACTGGAAACATGTGATTGGTGTCTGTCTCTTAGAGATTATGCTTTCATGATTTAGGACTATAAAATACATATAATGCTTAATCTGTAGTACCAAAATTATACTGTTTTATTCTAAAAATGTATTTTAAGGTATTCATCTTATCTTTGTTTACTAATCAAGTAGATACTTGTCTTATTTAGGTAGCTCATATACATTACTGAACCACGTCAAAATGGATATTTTAGTCTCAACTAAATGAATATAAAAATCAGTACAACTAGCTCCTCATTACAGTATGTAAAAGCAACCAGTTGATTGTACTTTCTTTTTTTTTATGAATATATTTTTTTTGTATTGGGGGTATATTTTATTTTTTCTTATTTTTTTGAAGTAATCTCTACACCCAACTTGGGGCTCAAACTCATGACCCTGAGATCAAGAGTTGCATACTCACCTGACCAAACCACAATTTCATGTGGTACCTCATCTTGTATAAAATACCTAGATTTCATAATATGTAATTAGTATGGATTTATCACTCTAACTCCTCAATGAAAGGGTTAATTTTAAAAATCAGACCTCCCAGAGAACTTACTTATGAGTAAAGTCATAAGTTCAAGATTATATATGCGTGCATGTATGTAAATAGTGTGTGATATATATGGTAATTTGTTACCTATTTTATGTGTTATATATATTACGTATACATCACATATATGATCAGACATATCTCATATATATGTATGCACATACATATACATAAATGAGATATGCATGTATCTGTATAAATATATATACTTACACACCTATATACAAATTTCTATAAAGATTTGTGGTCATTGGAGACCTGTGTAATTATATAAGCTCACCTTGTGTATAAATTATTGTACATTATTGGTTTTCAAACCTTAATGTGGATCAAAATCACCTGGAAGATTTGTTAAAATACAGATTGCTAGGTCTTGTCCAGAGTTTCTGATTCCACAGATTTCTGATGGTTGGCATGGGGCCCAAATTTGTATTTCTAACAAATTCCAGGTGATGCCAAGGCCAGTATTCTGGGAACCACATTTCAAGAATGACTGATATAGAAAATGATATTAACTACCATTTGTAATTTCTAGGTACCAGGGACTTTTCTAAGTGGATTATTTCATTGTTTAGCCACAAAATTTCCATTTAGATAGTAATAGTTATAATAGAAAAAATGTGAAGACAATTATGTATTAAAACAAGATGCTTTCCTAAATTTTATATGGAAACTCAGTGCATTCACCATCAGATTATTTAGGCTTCGAGATGAGCCTCATTGCAATGTGTAATGACCAGAGCGAATGAGTAACAGTAGAAACTAAAGCTTGTGCTTCTCCCATAAGAATACTAACTACAGCTCAAGAATCAATGGATTTACAATGTTTCTACTTTTTATTCCATTTTGTGATTTTTAGTCATACCTTTACATTCCACTCTTTTCAAGCAAATGCATCCAGAATTGTAAGAGCAAATGACTAGGGAAATATGGGTATCATTTGTCTATTGATACATTTCTTATATGAGTGGATTAAATTCTTACCCTTTCTGTGTCATCTTTCTGAAGGAAGCTACTATTTTAAATCTTAAGTTCTCTGCCATTAGATATACCTCCATGCTGTGTTCATGAATTTGTTACTATCAAATTTATTTGTAAATCTTTAAATTAAATCAATTCCTTTTGTTCCCTTTATCACTAAAGTAAGATGCTTAGTATAAAGAACCTAATGTGCCAGGTATGTAGAAAGCAATGTAGACTCTCGTGGGGAACTTACATGTTCTTCTTAAAGAGTTCTTCCAGAACTTCGGCAGGTGGACATGATGAGGGCTTTTATTTTGCAACAGTGTCAACATGGCAGAGCAGCTCTTGTGTGCCCTTGTTTGGTTCCCCCCTGCACATCCCTCAGTGTAGAAGGGAAACATTGTGATTGGCCACTGATATCCTGAAGTTCTGAAACTCTATGGAACAACTTGGAAGGTTAGTTCCAGTTGCAATGATTTTGAAAGTGCTAGAATAATAGTGCACCCAAGTGGTCACAAATATAGTCATTTGCCGTCTTTTGAAATTAACCCAAGAACAGAATTTCAACTTTTCTATAATTTAGACTTGCATATTTGAAAAGAATTTCTTCAACCTATGTATGTTTTCAGTTCACATGCAATGCTATTTTATTTTATTTTTTTAAGTGTATTTATCTATTTTGAGTGAGTGAGTGTGTGCGAGCCCAGGAAGGGAGAGAGAGAGGGAGAGAGAGAATCCCAAGCAGGCCCCACACGGTCAGTACAGAGCCCGATGCGGGGCTTGAACTCACAAGAACCTGAGCCAAAACCAAGAGTCAGATGATTAACTGACTGAGCCACCAATGGACACCGTATTTTTATTTTTGATAGAGAAAAATAGTTGATAAGAAAGGCATTCAAAGTAACACTTCAAAAGCAACCTACATTTACAGGTTAAATAGTTTTCTGGGTGAATGTTTATCCTAATGTAAGAAGGGTTATCCTAAGATTCTCTCTTTATGAAATTATTAATTGCTCCTAGCTATTTATTTAATTGCAGGATTAGAAACCTTGTGTTAAGATTAAGTTTGGAAAATCAAGATTATATATGGTCCAGTAAGTAGCATTGTTTTTCCTGGCTATTTTATTTTAAAACTTACTTTATTTTAATATTTCTTTCATTTTCTTATTTTAATACTTCTATTTCCCTTTCAACGAGCTTTTCAAGGAATTGTTATGCTCACTTCCTGCAACAGCACCTGTCCCTAGGTGCTAATCTCTGCTGGAATATTCTAGTTCTTCAGCCTTACTTCTTTAGCTTTGTTTTACTTAAATTGGCTTATAATCATAGACATTCTTTATATCATAGATTTGAAATTGTAATGGAAAATAACTGTTATGAAGGTTGCAAATACTCAATTGAAAAATGTTGTGCCTTTTCCTTAAGCTTAAATATCAACTCTCTCGATTTTCTCTGACTACAGAGGCCAGTAATAGTAGCCATGAATCTCGTATTGGTCTAGCTGAGGGGTTGGAATCCGAGAAGAAGGCAGTTATACCCCTTGTGATCGTGTCAGCCCTGACTTTTATCTGTCTAGTGGTTCTTGTGGGTATTCTCATCTACTGGAGGTAAGTTGAATGCTTGTTTGAGACGTGTATTTCATAAAGCTCAGATTTTGCCTGTGTTTTTTTTTTCCACCCGAGTTCTTCAAAATTCTTTTTCCTTGAGAGCTACCATTAATTTATCCAGGTGATGATGAATTATGTGAATTTGTAAATCCAAAGACATAATAATACAAGACTTGATTGTTTTTCATACTCCAACGAAACAATTAAAGGGTAAAATGGAGGAACCCTGGTTTCAGTTAATATTTAATACAGTATTTTGACAGTTGTACTTTCATAGTAATCTAATTAACCTTCAAACGTTATCATAGCACTTAACGTAAATCTAAGCTTCTCAGCTTAAATGCACCAGCTGTTACAATTTCAAAAGTTGTTATTTAGAAAAATATAGTTTTTGATATAGTAAAAACATGGTTTGTTTATAATTGTGGATTTTGTACAAGATGCATGTCAACTGCATGCTAATAGCAAAAATGGGTAGCTCATACACAAGAGTAAAACTCAAGCAATTAAAATATTAATATAATTAGAAAATAAAGTTGACTATGTTAAGATGCATGGGATTTTAAAATTATAGTTTGCCTTGAGGATGAAGTATAGCTTTCCTGTCATCAATATCCTATTAAAACTATTAATTGATTATTTTAATGTTTATTTATTTTGAGAGAGAGGGAGAGAGAGAGAGAGAGAGAGAGCACATGCAAGCAGGGGAGAGACAGAGAGAGAGGGAGAGAGAGAATCCCAAGTAGGCTCCACACCATCAGCACAGAGCCCGATGAGGGGCCCCATCTCAGGAACTTGAGATCATGATCTGAGCTGTGATCAAGAGTCTGACGCTTAACTGACTGAACCACTCAGACTCCCCACTAGCCTATTAAAACTTTTAAAGGACAATGACGATTGCACTCACCGTAAACTTCCCATCCCATGGCAATCAGAACACACTGCGAATTAGGAAGTTTACTGGGAAAGCAATGTAAGTCAGTATAACTATTATAACTGTGTCTTGGAAAACAAAAACTTTATGATGATATAAGGAATCATAGCTTTGTAATTTATTCCTTCATTTTAAAAGAGAATTTTGTTCAGAAAATCTATAATTAATTCCTTTTTGTTTAGCAATGTCTATCTGTAAGTTCATATGACCACTCTTTATCTCCTTGTTATCCTAAAATATATTCTCTTAGTTTATTCAAAAATATTTGTCATGTTTAAGGACTGTTTCTCATGTGCCTAGTACTATGTTGACCACTATGGAAAATATCAAAAACAGATGAATGAATGAGTGAATCAGAGTCACTATCCTTGAGAAATTTATGCTTATTGAGAATTTTCCATGAAAAAATAAAGTACAAAAGTAAACACACGACAGCTGAAATCACGAATGCTAAGAGTGGTCTGAGAACAAGGTATCTTGATAGGCCAGGAGGAGCAGAGTAAGTGTACAGTGGAGGGCTTGCACTAGATAGGGTTCAGAAAGTGGAGATAAAAGAGACAGCATTCCAGGCAGGGCCAGAGCAGGCGGAAAGAACGGGAAGAAAGAGAAAATGGGTGTGTCTGAGACAGTGAGGCCTGGGGCAGGTAGTTGCCTGTAGTTGGACATGGCTTGACTAAGGTAGAATGTTTTCATGACCAACTGTATTTCATATCTAACAACCTTTATAGAAGGGTAAACTGCAGTCCAAGAACAGATCTGGCTTTTGTTATCATATGTGAGTTGGTAGTCTATTTTGTCCATAACATGATGCAAACAAAGCTGCTTTCTTCACTGATTCCTATAATTGCCAATGACTCTCTCTACAGAAGATTCCATGCTCAGCAGAGTACCATGAACACAGTACATAATTTATACATGTTTGCTCAACAAGAATTCATAGTGCTTTTCTTTCTACTCCCCACTCAGTTTGTTGGCCAAACTTTTTATCAACTTTGATGTGCTTATTCAGATTACTGGCTTATATTTAATCTGATTTTCCCTGGCAAACCAGTTTTGAAATTAATTGGAATTAGAGTTAAAATTGTTTTAAATAAAATGGAAAATAAGCCCAAATTCTACTTCATAGTAAAGAGTGTTAGAATAAATTTCCAATGAAAATGTCAGATGGTTTACAGTTATAAGATTGAAATGAGAATGAGAGTTTTAATCTTTGTTACTTAGTATTTCAAGTTTATTTTTTGCAGATTTGAAAGTGTCTTATTTAATATGTTTTGATATTTCATGGAAAATTAAAATCTGGAATGGTTTTTATTTTCTATTAGTAATGGGTTATCTCATCTGCATTATGTGGAGAAAAAAGATAAAATTACTAGTTGAAACATATTACTTTGACCTTCACCAACAAGGTGTTTCTCTTTTCCTCACAAATAATGCTTTAAGTACCTTGAATACAGAGTGCATTAGCTTAAAAAATGAGCACTCTGATGATTTTATGTGTATATTTTATATCTATCTGTCAAACGTTCTGATAAAATCTGTCACTCTTTTACTTAACCATTTCAAAATTTAATACCTCTGTCCTTCTCAGATCCATCTGAAATTAATTCACTTCAAAATGTAACTTTTTAGATCAGGTATACACCAGATGACACCAGTTAGTGCCTTCTTCAGGGTTTTTGTGAGTATATTCAAATTTTGACATAGACCCATTTGTAAACAACATGATTTCACTAGCCAGTCTGGAAACATTCAAAATAGAATGGTGTACTAACAAAAGTCCTCATAGTAACATGGTCCTTAGGAGTTTTTTCAAGCTGGTATATTTAAATGTCTTTCTAACCTAATTTCTTAGGATAAAAAATTACTGTAAAGTGGTGTAATAAGTCTTTTTTTTTTGTCTCTTTACCCAATTCAAAGTGATCTCTGAGGTTTTATGTAAACCTTGAGAGAAAGCATGTTGTAGCAGGAAGACAGATCAAAGTAGAGGTAATAAAATCTGGGTCCCTTCCCCATTTCTGCCTGGCATTTTTTATGTGGTCTTGGGCATGTCACTTATCCACTGGGGAAATGGTTTTCCTCTCTCTGCCATTTCAGGGGAGGATTCACTAGATCATCTTTAAGATTGCAGTTAGACCTTCTTTAGGGTTTCTGTGATAAATGCAGCATAATGAATAAATATGGTTTTATATTTATATAAGGATCCAAAAAATGGAATAATAATTATACATTTGTAGGTTTTAATTCCGAATACTTACTGTGATGAAAAGGTGTAAATCAAATAATCAGGTTAACATTGATTGATAGGACCTATGTCTACAAGTTTAAAACAGTCATCACTTTTTTCATTATGGCTGAGTGATAATTAGCAAGAGACATAGTTATCAACACATAGCACATAGACGTGAAGACATTCACTGCTTATACAGAACAGATGGACTATAGATATTGAATCTTGTCATACATTAAATAATATGCCCTGAAATTATTTTCCAGATGTTTTAAGGTAGAATTTACATGAGCCAAATCATAAGTTTCTAAGATGCAAAGTGACTTCAATAAGGAAGATTTTCAAAAAGTTCCTTTTAAAGACAACAAAGGAAAAAAAATAAAGATGACAAAGGGCAAATTTTTGAGAGCTTTTCTAAGAGTTGGAATCTAAAAAATACCAAGGCATAATCAATGAAACAACACTCCATCAAAAACAGTATAGAAAAGAACTTTCCATAGACAGTTGTTTTGGCTTTGGGGAGAGGGAGGAAGAGCAATATGAATTCTCTCATGCTCTTAAATTCAAATTTGTGAGTCACTCAGGGTAGCTACCAACCCAGAATGGAGGCCTCCCAGGACCATGCTGCCTCTTAAGTTGAATGTCACATCCTAGGCAAAACTGCACTATAAAATAGCCTGAATATGTATATGGTCTTCCCCAAGACTTTATCCTACACTATTTTAATTTTGATTTTTCCCACTTACAGGTTTTTTGGTATGATTTTATAATGTTCTTTTGTCATGCAGGTAACAGTATTGGACCACTTATTTGCTTAAACCAACAAATATTTGTTTATATAAAGAGTAGAGTTGGTATTTACTCAGATCCTACAATGAATATTTAACATGTTAAACCCTAATACCAATAAGTTTTAACTTACCTTTTTCTATTCTGTGAGGTGCTGCCTTCTTCCCTTTTTCTCAGAGCCATCCTCTATCTACCCATCCATCCATCCATCCATCCATCCATCTTCCTCTAGCTATATATATTTCACTTCTCCTTACCAAATATTTTGAGATTTTAAGTTATCCCATTTGAAGCACAGGTAGGCAAGAAGTCTAGGATGCAGCTGAGTAATTTATGGTTGGTGGGATTTACTTCTACTGGAACTCCCATCTAATCATTCAACATTTAACACCTGTTGTACTCTTGGTACTGTATTCAGAGTTGGGCTTACATAAATCAAGAGACATGGCCCCGTCTTTTAAACAATGTAATGAAGATATAGGCACAAAACAGATATATTGCAAAATAATTATCCTAACAATTAGTAAAAAATATATATATTTAAAATCATGTAGCACAGAATTCAGGAAGTGAAGGCAATCCTTGGATTAATTAATCATATTTTTCAAAACAGTCTTTGTTAAGGTGAGGGTGAATGAAAGTTTGTGTTGTGTGCAGTGAAAACAGAGAAACTGGAATGCTAGAGGCTGCTAAGGAATGAGAGGCTTTTTTGTTTTAAATTGCTTCATTTGTTTTTGAAAGAGAGAGAGCAGGGGAGGGGCAGAGAGAGACTCCAAGCCAGCTCTGCTCTGTCTGAGTGGAGCGCAACACTGGACTCAGTCTCACTAACTGTGAGATCATGACCTGAGCTGAACTTAAGAGTCAGACGCTTAACCAACTGAGCCACCCAGGCACCCCAGAAATGAAAGGCTTTCTCACAGAGAAAATACCACTGAACTGCCTTTATGGAAGATAGTATTTGTGAATGAGGAATTTTGGTCAGGAGAACCATGTTTGGAGCAGGAAGGAGAAATATTGAGCGAGGACAGGACAAAGCATGTTTAGTGATCTACAACTCGTTTATATTAGTGGAGTATAAACTTCAAGAAGAAAGTCAAAAGGGGTGAGGGCTATACATAGGTAGTGTTTATGTACTAAAAGATCTTGGGTACCATTAGCTAAAAACCTGTCGGGTACAGAAATAGAGCCAAGAGGTCAAAGTAACTGGGAGATAGATTTTTGGCTTGATATCAAAAAAAATTAAAGCAAGAGGCATAACAGTGGAATGGGAAGGCCTCCTCTTTGGGTACCATTTAGAGGTACTTAGAATGAGTTTTCAGTTAGGACGAGAAAGCAATATATGGCATCTAAAGATGACTCATAAGGGAGTGAGGTCCTTGTCACCAGAGATAATCCTTCTATGTCAGAGATGCTGTCCAAGAAATTCTTCTATCTGCTGTGATATTGCACCAAGTCCCTTAAGACATTTTACAACTTTAAGATTCATTGAAAAATAAATAGAAACCCCTCTCCCAGCTTGTGTAACCCCATTTTAGAGGAATCAAAGAGATTTAATTCTGTGATCTTAAAAGAAGTATCAAACCCAGTGTTTTCATATCAATGTGTCAGAACATGCTACTAAACTTCCCCGCTAGTTTCTGCTCCAGTCCAGTTTCAGGTGTGCTCAAATGCAGACTTTCAGTGGGATAGTTTATCATGAGACCTGTGGCCCTCATCCCTCCCATTGTTCATAGTCGGCTGTGCTCTTTTCCCTTTACAGGACATGAACCTGGCTTGGGTCCGCTTGACATTTGATTCTACATCCACTCATCTTCCTCCTGTTCTCTCTAGAAGACATTCTCATGTTCTCTTGATCATGTCCTCTTGTCAAAGACTTATACGATCACAGCAGGGAGCTAGTCCTTAGTAATGCACATTGTTGCTTTTGGGTTGTTTTGTTGTTTTTTGTTTGGTTGGTTTTGTTTTTTTTGCTTGTGACATTAAGGTTATAAATAAACTACATGTGAATTCATTGAACAAATATTTTGGGGCACGGCAACTTTAAAATTTGGAGGACCTACCGCTGTTCTTTGCACTGAGGCCTAACACTGCATTAAGTCAAAACACCTTGCCTTTGGAAGGCTCACATTCTGATGAAAGAGGACCAACTAAAAATATGTAAGACAAATACATCGGGAAGTGCTAAGTGCCATAAAGCTGACAGAAGGGCAAAGAATAATAGTAACTTGGTGGGATGAGCTGGTACTTTTAGTTAATGTGGTCAGGGAAGAAGTGTTACAGGAAGTACAAAAACAGTGGGAAGGAGGCAGGTGGCCAGAAGAAATGTCAAGAGCCAAGGCCCCAAGGTGATACTGATGGGGCCTTTTGGAAGGAGGAACAGGACCACTGTGGGCCTGAGCCTAGTAGTAGGGGATGTAGGAGAGGACATCCCAGAGGCAGGTGGAGGACCAGGTCATAGAGGGCCTTGTAGCCCTTGCTGAAATAATTGAATATCATTCTAATTCCACTGGGGAAGCCACTGAAGAACTGATTATTGAAAGAATGTTACAGTTGAGTTGTGTCGTATAAGAACAAATGTTATGTTAAGGCTCATTAGAATAAATATCTTGTAGCTTAGATCTTAAATGGAAAGTGAGATTGGCATCTTTACTCACAGATATTTCTATTTAAACTTAGCCGCTCATGAATAATATTTCATATAAATTAAATGACCCACATCAAAGAGTGTCATTAGCAGTTTTAATTATCTAAATTTTTTAATTAAGTATGGTTTGCATTAGTTTAAAGCAGCAGTTGGTTCTTTGCTCTTCTCAATAGTTTATGGTGTGCTCTTACCAGATGTTACTCTTATTATCTGAATGAAAATAGATTCAGCTGACATTGTAGGTCATAGTTGTCGTTGATTCCAAATATATTCATTCTCAAAACCCTCATCAACAAGGCTAGCATCTGTTGGAAGGAAAATCATGCCTGTTTTTGGTTATATCCTCATTATTTCCTCACTTTGTTCTGTCATTACTGCATTATCATGCTTTCAGTATAAAGCTGCCTTCCTTGTCCATCAAAATATCACCACTGTCGAATTTTACTTCTACAGTCATAGCTACCTTTTGCTAGCAGCTGAATTGCTTAGAAAGGTATGGTCACTTAATTATGGAGTGAAAAGAGCTCTGGACCTGGTTTCTCTTCCACTCTGGTCCAGTCCAAGGTGGCAGGACACACTGGTATTTAGCAACAGTGGGAGAGTAACCAGGGTGCTGAGGTGTCCTTATCCCAGCAAAATACCAGCTACAACTTCAAATGCCATCTCTACTTTCAGTGTGTCTGATATCTACTCACTTGTATGCATCTGGCGCATGTAAAATTGAGATAAACTTGGAGACCATACAATTCTTTAATGCTTTGTGTTTTGTAAAGTACAGATTCCCATTTATGTTTTAATTCTGGAGATTTCGGTCATAATTTTCAAGCAATTTTCAGCTCAGAAGTTGTCTTATGGCAGCTAGTACATAAATTGCTTTCTTTTCTTTCAGGAAATGTTTTCAGACTGCACACTTTTATTTAGAGGACAGTACATCCCCTCGAGTAATATCCACACCTCCAACACCTATCTTTCCAATTTCAGGTAATAGCTTAAGGTGTGACCATGAGTAGCTGGTAGATGTTGAATGGAAAGCACATGCTGGAAGGTTTGTCCCTATTGGAGTACTTTGCAAATGGTTCTAATGTAGATAAGTAAATACTTGCGTTGCCCAAAATATTTATGACAGCTGTGTGTCAGGCACCCAGGTTTCTACATTGTTCTCATTAATTTTGGACATTCTTAGCCAGATAGACGATATAGTGAAATAACTCAAGGCTGTTCAGATATAATATGTTAACATGAACATAGCAATAAAAGATTATTTAAGAATAAGACTGACCTTCGGTCATTTCCATTACTTTAATGGAAACCTGAACAACAAAAGTCAGGCTGAACCAATGCTGTAAGTGTGAATAGGACAAAATAACAAAAGTAAGGATAAAGTTTCGTTTCCTTCTGATCATCTGAATTTTTGTGAGAAAAGCTCCTTTAACTATGTTAGAAAAAAAAACTATAAAATGGTGGGGTAGAAGGAAAACATGAGTGCACAAAGAAATGTGTAATTGCCTGAAATACTTAAAACCGCAATGTCAAACAGTTTGAATACCTGGGGAAATATCGACTGTGTTTATCAGAACTTACCTGATTAACAATAGTCAAGAATTAGCCAGGGTCATTTTGACAGAGACATCCATTGACCCGGGAGCTCACATTGTAAGACACTTATTTAATTAACATTTCATAGTATTTCAGAATGAAAAGCGGTAACAATAAAGGAATTGCCTAGAAATAAGTGAACTATGGAAGAAGCCCCTGAACGATAGAGGAAGAAAACAAAGACACAGAGAACCACCAAACCAGGGAAAATAGAAGGAAAAAAAATCGTCAGTGTGGTTTTTTACGGAGGCCTCTTTTTAAATCATCTGATACTCTTTAGGTTATTGTCAGAGGCCCAAGTTCCACAAGATGTTATTTTCTGAAATGTCATGATTTAAAAAACATAAAAAACAAAACAAAACAAAAAGAAGCATTTGTTGTGTAATTCTCAGCAGGCATAGGATTTAGAAGTGTTTGGCTCTTTTCCATGTTTTGTCCACTCAGAGTCTTTAGCCACCACTGTCTTACTTCTGTTTTTTCTGTTAAAATTCTGTATGGTTATTTGAGTACAGTGCAGTTTCTCATCAGCATATTAAGAGTTGTGAGATTGACAGCTCTGAGTTATCTGTTGTGTTTTGATCCACTTCACTTTCAAACATACCTCTTCCACAGACTCCCCCAGCATGGGGAAGTTCATTAACATGATAGTATCCAAAATATCCAAAGCCCAATAGAATTTATTATTAGCAGCAAATAATCCCAAATTGGGACCTTGTCCAGGACCTTGTCCTTCCTCTATCCTTCAGGGGTTTCTTCCATAGTTCACTTATTTCTAGGCAATTCCTATAGAATCTCCTGTTCTACTTCTCAGAAGGGTTGTGATCAAGGTCATTTCCTCATTTCACCTGGGCTCCAGATCACCCAAATACGCACCTTTTCATGTAAGATTAGAAATTTGAAAGATATGTTGCTTTCACTTACTTGCAGACCAGTCTGTGAAAGAAATAACCAAAAACACAACTGTAAATAAAAAGTAGTCCGTTTGTGAAAAGAGGTTAGGTGTGCAGGAGAATGGGTTTGAAGGACCTTTATGAGAAGAACTGATGATTTAGATATGACAAGCTATTTCTGTTTTCCTGTCTAATTATAAAAGCTACTTCCAGGCAAGATCCCTCCGTAAATGTGAAGGCAGAATTACACCTTTGTCTAGTGTTTCTTAAGCTTAACTGGCTAATTCAGTTTTAGTATTCAGGTACACTCACGGAAGAGGGAGAACAGATGGATTCTACTTTTTAAAAAAATCAACAAATTCTTGGTAACTGAAGCTTAAAAATATTAAAGGGCCTAGATGCTGAACATCTGTTGATGTAAATAAGTGTTTCTAGAGAAATGTGTTTGATGTTTCCTTGTCAGAGAAATCACTTGTGAAATCGCATACTGTGAACTAGTGGTATGTTTAATCTAAGAAAGTCTTTCCAGAGGGGGGAAAGAGAAAAAAGAGAGCCAGTTAAAATAATTTGGCCCCTTCACAATTAATTAACAGATCCAATGACACTGTTTACGTAGCATATTTTCATGTAAGAGTTCTTGAAATTTTACATATTAAAAGTCCCAAAGGTTTTTGACATTATCCTTAATGAATAGTCTGCATGTCAATGTTTTCTATTATTTATAGAGTAAAAGAAAAAATGTTTTCAAATTTAAACATCTGACTATTTAACTGTAAAACATTAAGCTATGTTAAGCTGAAATTACACTGTATGTTATATTTAGTTCATGGTAAAATTGAAAATATATTATTTCTGCATTTTTTTTACTCAGAATTCACGTTCACGTTAAATGTATTAAATGTAAATGCAACTTCTACTCATGTTAAAGAAAGTTATCCATAAAAAGATGTAGTCCATTGATAAGATATGAGGCTTTGGTGTGAGGTCTTTATTATTTAACTTTAAAAAATTCTTGTTTCTTTAGAGTATGAAAGGAAAAGAGATTCACGATCAAATCAGAATTATATAATGCAAGTTATTCATAGTAAATAAGAGAAAATTGGTAACCACTGTTTAATGTTTCATTGGATGCTGAGGTTCACTCGGAATTATAGGAATACTTGAACTTTGAAGTTGCTTTAGAAGAAGGAATTTTATAAATTTTTTAAATGAGACGCATATTCCTTTCTGTTGAATTATCCTTTCCAAACTGTTTTTCTTTTACTTAGATGATGTTGGAGCAATTCCAATAAAGCACTTTCCAAAGCATGTTGCAGACTTACATGCAAGTAGTGGGTTTACTGAAGAATTTGAGGTATGATTTTAATAAACTTATTTAAATAATACAAAAATAGTAAATTTAATAGCAGGAGGCTATTTCTTGACCTAAAAACATTGAAACTATTTTTACTTCTAGAAAGAATATTAGTTCTATAATGTTTAGGGTATGTGTTATGATTACCATATAATTTAGAAAATGGTTTTTCATTTTAAAAATCAAGTTGTCTAGTAGAAAAAAACATTATTAATTTTCTCCCGTAAAGTACAGAATTCCAGTATCCTTTTAATCTGAATTAGTAACGATTCTTTTTTATTTTCTGAATTATATAAATTATACTAAACTACTAAATATCATGATTTTCAACCAAAGTACATATAAACTCTTAGTTTTGCACCATTATAAGTGCAGAAGCATTTCATTTACAAGGTATAATACAAGTAATAAATATTATACAAGGTAAGGTCCCATCTTCTCAAGAAAATACGCATTTCTAAAAAACATTTAAACTACACAATCAGTAAAAGTTTTTCTAGTAATATGCCATAAAGTACTTGTATTTAGAAGAGGCAGAGAAATCTGCTGCAAATTTACCATAGCACACTGAACTATGAGTTAAGCAGATTTTTCAAAATAGGGTACCATAAGCCCAGAGTGAACAATGACAACCACAAAAAAATAAAAGTTACCTTTATGCAGCACTCCTAATAATACCAGCCATTGTACTAAATGCTTTTACGTTCAGTCTTCACCCAACTCTAGAACTTATTTGTTTTTTTTTTCTATTCATACTACTGATGAAATCAACTTCCGCAGAAGTTAATTAACAACTCATAACTAGCAGGGTTAGACCACTCACCATGATGAGCACTGAGTAAGTTGTCAAATCATTGTATTGTATACCCAAAAATAATATAGCACTACGTGTTAATTATGCTTCAATTTAATAATTTTTTTAAGTAGCAGTGCTAGGATTCAAACCTAGGTCTGTGATTTTAAAACATATACATACTTTAAAAAAATTTTTTTAAAGTTTATTTTGAGAGAGAGAGAGGAAGGGACAGAGGAAGTGTCCCAAACAGGCTCCGCATTAACTGCACAGAGCCTAACATGGGGCTCAAACCCACAAACCGTGAGATCATGACTCAGTCGAAATCAAGAGTCAGATGCTTAACAGACTGAACCACCCAGGCGCCCGAATATATACCTATGTTTTCCGTTCCAGAAAGCAAGGGATCTTCAGCCTTCCCTCTGGCCCCTCCCTTCTAGGAAGCATGACATTGCTTTTCTGTCTCCCGTTCAACCCAGAAGTGCTCTATGGACCTCCCTCTCTGAAGCACTTTGAGCTCTGATCTGGAGGAGAGAGTGTCCCACTCTTCCCATTGCACCCTGCAATTGCTTCCCAGGAGTCACATCAACCAAGATATATTTAGGGAAGGAAAATGCCATAGGTTAGAAAGCGTTAAGAAATCAAAGGAAATAGAAGTGAAATGTGATATATTTTCACTAAATTAAAATAATAGAAGCCAATTCATTTAATTTTAAAAGAAATCTAAGTCATAGCTACGCTGAAATAGAAAGTGGTGTAAGGTAATGACTAAGTAAAGTGGAATAATATAAAAAATTACATGTTTAAAACATCAAATTATTTTTTCTTACCATGTTAGCGGTTAGAGGATGGCTGGTGCCATGTTAACTCACAGACACTATCAGGCTCACAAACAAAATCATTAATTACAAGAGGGAGACGACGTCAAGGATCTAATTCTCCAAATGTTAAAAATCACAAGGTAAAACAGACAGTTTATAGTAACAGTTTCTGCTAGCATATGCACAAAGACAGATTCATAGTTTTTACAACCATAAAATAATTTTCAATATTATGAAGCAGCTCGTGATTAAATTAATAAAAGAACCTCACAGTTTTACTCAAAAGTGTATTTTTAATTCCATTGTTTTTAACTCACACTCTGATTCAAGAAAACGTTTCATTAACTTAATTATTAGTTTAATAACTAATAATACTGTGCTTTTAAGTGGTTCATAACATTAAATTGTTTGTAAATCTAGAGTCAAATGGCTTGCTGCAGAAGAGGCCTGAAAAACTTATGTGGAGGGAGGCTGGGCCATTTGCTGATGAGTCAGATTCATATTTGGGTTATATATTTTCTCAAAAATTATACACGTTTCATCGTATTATCTTATTACTAAATAATTATAAATTCCTACCTAACGTATTTAGATAGAAAACATCTCTGAAAAGGATTTTAATTCATTTTAAAAGATAATCGGCAGAATAATTTTTCTGTACCCATGGAAGTTTAAATTAAAAAGTCTGTTAATTAAAGATGTAGAAAGTTATGCTATCTAAATTTCGTTTCAAAATGAGGTAGTATGGGTGATAAAAAATTTTAGAATTTGTTATGTTCTGACAACCTAAATGTGTTACAAACCACCTAATAGGAAGCTATTTACTCTCTCAAACTACCCTAAATACATTTTTAAAAAACATGTCAGTAATTCAGAGTTTCAAATAGTGCTATAGTGGTCCAATAAAATGCTATTTGGATATTAGCAAATCTAACTAATACAACAAAATGTGCTATCAAATGTATGGTTTTTCTCATCTGCATTTTGTATATTCATCATATTATTATACGACCATCCCCTTTTAAAAGTGTTATTTTTTCTTTCCTTTTACATAATTTTAAGGTTCCAAACTGTTAGAAGTTCCTATTTGCATGCAACTGTTTGAAACACTCTGTTTGTTGCTATTTGACAAATGTATTTATTGCATGACCATAGTTTTCCATTGTAAACCTAATATGAACACTTTTTTTTCTCATTTGTCGTGTGCTGTGGAATTTGATTTCTTTACTTTTTTGGCATTCATTCCCTCATTAGACACTGAAAGAGTTTTACCAGGTAAGGCATTATTTCACTGCATTTTCTTTTAGCCAAGAAATAGTTATAACATGTAAAAAAATTTTGGGGGGGATAGACTAATTTGTTTTGTCTTCTACGTTATATTTTGAAGGCACTTTGTTTGAAAGGATAGGTGTTAAAATGTTGCACATAAATTGCTTTACAGGAGGTGCAGGGCTGTACTGCGGACTTAGGTATCACAGCAGACAGCTCCAATCACCCAGACAACAAGCACAAGAACCGGTACATAAATATCGTTGCCTGTAAGTATCTCCCTAACGTAGCCCTGACGTTATCATGGTCACCGCTGTGCTTCTTGGCTATGTCCCGCAGTCTGACGGCAGACCTCAGTAGAGCTGTTTCAGGGCTTGGTATCAGGGAATAAGACTTCTGTTAGATCACACATAGCATTCTACTACTCTAACTAAAATACATTCTGCAATTAGTGATAGGTTTCTGTTTTCTTTAAGTTTATTTTTTATTTATTTCGAGAGAGAGAGACAGAGACAGAGAAGGGCAGAGAGAGGGAGACAGAACCCCATGCAGGCTGCGCACCAGTAGCACAGAGCCTGAAGTGGGGCTTGAAGTCAGGAACCATGAGCTCATGACCTGAGCCAAAGTCAAGAGTCAGACGCTTAACCTACTGAGCCACCCAGGCATCCCAATGATATGTTTCTTTTAAACAAAACAAACTCAAATTTTAATCCAGGACTTTCTTCAAACATGATGGGCTTAAATCTGTTCTTATGGTGTCTGTCATTATTTATATTGCCTGTTTCTATTTTCACTTGAGATCTGTTTACTTCTATGTGAATTTCCTAATCAAATGAGATTTTCTTTAGACTTTATTTTTCCTTCTACCATTTTTCTTGCTTTCTTGCCACTCTTCCCAGGGTCTTATAAAGGGCTACTTGGAATCTTTTTTTTTTTTTTATAAATGTTTTATTTATTTTTGAGAGAGAGAGAGAGAGAGAGAGAGAGAGAGATCAAGCACAAGTGGGGAAGGGGCAGAGAGAGGGAGACGCATCATCTGAAGCAGGCCCCAGGGTCCTAGTTGTCAGCACAGATCCCGACGTGGGACTCGAACTCACGAACTGTGGGATCATGACCTGAGTCGAATTTGGACATTTAACCAAGTGGGCCACCCAGGCACCCCTAGTTGGATTATTTTTTATTCCTTCTTTCCCTTTATTTTCTTGGCTATTCTTTCTTTTTTCCTCAATGACCAGTTGTCTCTTTTGTTTAATGCAAATTTACCTATTTTTCCTATGAAATTACCATCTTTCTTCTATCTTCTTACAGCACCTCATGTTTACATATGTTGTTTTTAAATTTTCTTTATATTCCCCTCCGTCTCTTGAAATCCATCTACATTCCCTTCCCTGAAACTTATACTTGCCTTCTTCCTTTTATATTCAGTGGGTCTCCCTGAATCCTACGAACACAGTATTACCAGCTTGGTTATTTAAATTCCGGTTCCTTTCTAGTTTCTGGAAGCCAATGAAATTACTCCCTTTTTAAAAAAGTTTTTATATAAATTCCACTTAGTTAACATACAGCGTAATATTAATTTCAGGTGTACAATATAGTGATTCAGCACTTCCATACAACACCTGGTGCTCACACAAGTGCTCTCCTTATTGCCCATCACCTATTTCACCCATCCCCCACTCACCTCCCCTCTGATAACCATCAGTTTGTTCTCTATAGTTAAGAATCTGTTTCTTGGTTTGTCTCTCTCTCTCTCTCTTTTCCCCCCTTTGTTCCTTTGTTGTGTGTCTTACATTCCACATATGGGTGAAATCATATGGTATTTGTCTTTCTCTGACTGACTTATTTCACTTAGCATAATACTTCAACTCTGCCCATGTCATTGCAAATGGCAAGATTTCATTCTTTTTTATGGATGAGTACTATTCCAGTATGTGTGTGTATATATATATATATATATATATATATATATATATACCATACCTTCTTTGTACATTCATCAGTCAGTGGACACTTGGGCTGTTTCCATAATTTGACTATTGTAGATAATGCTGCTATGAACATCAGCATTCATCAGGGTTCATGTATCCCTTTGAATTAGTGTTCTTGTATTCTTTGGGTAAATACCTAATAGTGCAGTTGCTGTATCATAGGGTTGTTCTATTTTTAACTTTCTGAGGAAGCTCCATACTGTTTTCCATAGTGGCCACCCAAGTTTGCATTCACACCAACAATACAAAAGGGTTCCCATCTCTCCACACCCTCGCCAACACTTTTTCTTTCTTGCGTTTTTGACTTTAGCCATTCTGACAGGTGTGAGGTGATATCTCATGGTAGTTTTGATTTGCATTTCCCTGATGATGAATGATTTTAAGCATCTTTTCATGTGTCTGTATGTCTTTGGAAAAATGTCTATTCATGTCTTCTGCCTATTTTTAATTGGATTATTCATTATTTGGGAGGTTGAGTTGTGTCAGTTATTTATATATTTTAGATACTAACATTTAATTATCACATTTTCTTAAAATTTTTTTTCATTTATTTATTTTTGAGAGACAGAGACAGAGCACAAGCCGGGGAGGGCCAGAGAAAGAATGAGACACGGATTCTGAAGCAGGCTTAGAGCTGTGCGGACAGCTCAGAGCCTCACGTGGGGCCCGAACCCACAAACCGTGAGATCATGACCTGAGCCGAAGTCGGACGCTTAACCAACTGAGCCACCTCGGTGCCCCTATCATATTTTCTTAAATAGTGTGGATAGATGCCGCTTCCTTTCTGCAGGGCTCACACAAATTTTTATTAGGTTTTAGTAGCATGTTCTGCTTCATTTTTCTCCCCCTCAACCAAAGCAACCCTCCTGGCTGCACATAAAATCTCAGGTGCTTCTTGGAGAGGGTGAAGGTATTAAATGATTCCCTCTACAAGCTAAATGGGAAGCACCTACCAGGTAATTAAGAAGGGGGTGGAAATTAACATTTGTTTTATACCTTCTATGTGCCTGGCTCTGTAAATATATTACTTCATTTAATCCCCAAAAGAACCTGGCACATAGATACTAACAGTCCTATTGTAGAAATGAAGAAAAACAACCCAGAAAATTTGCCCAGTAATACCCCTCTAAAAGTATTAGAACCAAAATACCAAAAAAAAAAAAAAAATAGGTCAGCCTGGCATCAAGCCCATCTCTCCATTGCCTTCTATATATTTCTGTATACATTCTCTGCACTTCGTGAGCTGCTATTATCACAGAAGCATTATTATCCCAGGATGTCTCTCTAATTGTCTAATTGTGGTTTGGACTGTGTTCACTTCTTCATCCTTGAAAAGAATAAATAAAGTCTGCCCCATGAAACTACCAATTTTCCTGCTAGGAACACCTTGCTTTTTTATTATGTCTCTCCTCCAAATACATAGAATTTCCCTGTGGAACCGAAGGTAATCTCAAACTCCTCATTTCAACATATCTTAATTGCCTCTGTACACCATGTACAAGTTACCATAGTTTTCACCCCGTTTCAACACAGTGTGGGACCCGCACACCCTATTCCCGGGCAGCCATTCTCCTGCCTGGCTGCACACTAGTGGCTCTTTGAGGTTGTCCCCTTGAAAGAGCTATTGCTCTAACCATTCACAGAAACTTCCTAAGTCACACCTCCTGCCCTGTCTACTTTCTCTTCCTCCACCAGCCTCTGGGTCAGAGTGCACATACTGCCTTCCTTCCTTAGCTTCCTTAGCTTTCTAAGACACCCCAGACACTCCTCTCCCTGTCACTGTTCACAGCCCCAAGATCCATCTTTGGAAACCATCTAAGGTGCCAATTTTGCATTCTGACCTTTATGAAAACGTTTATCATCATCCCAAACCAACACAATCTCTGCCTTCAAGTCCCCCCCTCCTCACATTTTGTACCACTCTTGACACCTACATTCCTTTCTCTCTGTATTTGTCTGTTATCATCTGCACTAGAAATCTTGTTGGAAGCAGAAGCTTTTGTCATATTTATCTTTGTCATCTCTGTAATCCTTAAAGCTGACTGAAAGGAAATTATATTTGCATTGATTTTAATTGTATTTGATGTATCATTATGTAAACATAAATGACCTTTGTGCTGAAAAGTCATCGATGCTATAGTGAAATATTTTCTTTTTTTTTTATTACAGATGATCATAGTAGGGTTAAGCTTGCACAACTTGCTGAGAAAGATGGCAAACTGACTGATTACATCAATGCCAATTATGTTGATGTAAGCATGCTTCAATTGGGATGTTTATGGAAATTATATTAGACCACAAATTTATTACACCACTGTACTGTACTTATACTAGTGCTCAATACATGTTATCTGACAAGTAATAAACAATACAAATCAGCAGTAGGACATCCCATGGCTAAAGGATTTCAGGGTGAATAACATTCAAGCCCTATACTTGCTTTCTCTCATGAGTGAGAGAGGTAATTCAGGCTGGAAATGAGCGTTCAAGGTGAATGTGTATATATATATTATTATAGACTTATTTGGATAAGTCTATAACTTCTTAACTGTGAGGGGCAGGACTAGTACTTATTTTGAATATCCCACAGTTCGTAGCACCATATTTTGTGTAAGGAGCAGGTGATCAGTAAATCCTGGCTGAGAAGTTCCAAAGGTAGTCCTGGCAAAAAGGCAGACATATGATTACTAAGCTGGTTATCAGCCTTATTATCTCTGGCACTTCTCAGGATACCCAGCTATGTGGGGCTTATTAGCGATCTCCAGGGACCGCAGACCACTGACTAATTTCCTGGTTTTTCACTGTAGTCAGTTGAATGTCAAAGGAGCTCAGTTATTTTTCTGGCACTGATCTTGCAGTCTAGCTACCTTCAAGTTTTATGCTGTGTGGAACAGTTAATTCAAAGAAGTGAGCACCCCCAGATATAGGGTGTATCTGTTAGAGGCAGTGTTCCATGCTTCCAGAGGAGGCAGTGTTTCATGCTTCCAGAGGAGGCAGTGTGTATGGCGGATCCAGCGTGGGCTTTGGAGTTAGAACTGGTTTTGAGTCCCAGCCCTGTCCCTGGGTAGCCATGAAAATTTGGAAAACCACTTAACACCACTCTGCTTCTCCTCATCTCCAGATCAAGGATGATGTTTCCATTTTGCATGCAGATTAAGGATGCAGGGTAATGTTCATAAATCATCTCAGATAACAGTGGGTGCTCAGTGAAGGATAGCTATTAGTTATTAGCACCGCTTAGTACCAAGGAGAGGGTAGGGAGGCAACACTAGACGTTTCCTAACTCTTGTAGACAGCTGAGCCGCAGTGCCCGATACGCGTTTCAAAGCAGTATACACACAAAGACCAGTATAGTAAATAGACTTAGGTTGAATGTACTTGGAATACAGGTGCAGAGAATCGTGTTTCTGTCAAGGCAAAGAGAACCTTCTATTTTTTTTAACAAAGATCATAGTTAAAGAATTATTATCTTTGCTAGTGCTATCAAGTTTTCCAACATTGCAAGATTATTTTTTATGGTTCTTCTCTTATAGAAAAAATATGCTGACTTTAAAAACTTACATATTGCACAGTAAAATGGCATAAAAAATTTAGTAAAAAATGTTTGTCATTTGTTTCTTCAGGGTTACAACAGACCAAAAGCTTACATTGCTGCCCAAGGCCCACTGAAATCCACAGCTGAAGATTTCTGGAGAATGATATGGGAGCATAACGTGGAAGTTATCGTCATGATAACAAACCTAGTGGAGAAAGGAAGGGTATGTAGGTAATCTATTATCTCATCCCCAAAATAGTAATCAGAAGTGCTAATTTAAGTTTCTTTTAATGGATCAGCATAAGGAAGCAGGAGAGGTTATGAAGTCTGATCAGGACTCCCTCCTTTCTAGTAAGTTTGACGGCTAACGGGGAGTTTAACATTTGTAGGTCAGAAAGTTTCACTATAAATCAAACTATCTGCTACTTAAATGCATTCTTCATACTGTGAAAAAAAAGTAAATGGGGCTTATTGCAAAGCAATGTAGAATGAAATAGATTTTAATTCACAGGAGCTGGATTCTAATCCCGGTTTTGTAGTGACTCAGTTCGTCTGGTCTCTCTTTCCTCATCTGAAAGGGGGATGTTTGGACCAGATCATCTCAAGTCTCTCAGCCCTGTAATTCTCTCCCTGGTCTCCTCCCAAACTATCTCCACCTCCCCACCCCCATCACATCGAAAGAAAAAGAAATGTTTGGAAGAATGAGAAAGTCCATTCCTGTCCCAGTGCCAGACCTTTCCAGATCTCAGGGATGACACTTATACTGAGCATTTGAAATAAGGATATAATATTTCTACTTTCTCTTTTGCAGAGAAAATGTGACCAGTATTGGCCTGCTGATGGCAGCGAAGAGTACGGGAGCTTTCTGGTCACTCAGAAGAGTGTGCAAATGCTTGCCTATTATACTGTGAGGAGTTTTACTCTGAGAAACACAAAGATTAAAAAGGTGAGTCCACCAATGAAGGACATCATCAATTGAGTGATATATCTGGTCTTTTTTTTTTTAAGTGAGTGGATGGTACAACCTGGCGGGGGAGGTGGGGGCCATTCTCTCAACCAGAAATAGGGGAGATTAAAATTTTAGGGAAGGAAAAAAAAACAGTGATACATAAATCAGGGTTCTCCAGAGAAATGTGTGTGTGTGTGTGTGTGTGTGTGTGAGAGAGAGAGAGAGAGAGAGATTTTTTAAGCAATTGACTCCATGCCAGAAATTCAGGCAAGGTTTTTGTATTTTACTCTCAAGGAGAATTCCTTCTTCTTCAGGAAACCTCAGTCTTTGTTCTTAAGGTCTTCAGTTAATGGATGGCGTCTACTCACATTAGGGGCTGTGATCTGCTTTACTTGAAGTCTACTCATTTAAATGTTAATCACTCCTAAAAAATACCTTGACAACAAGGAGGCACCTGGCTGGCTCAGTCAGCAGAGTAAACTGAGCTTGATCTCAGGATTGTGAGTTCAAGCCCCATGATGGATGTAGGGATTATTTTTAAAAAGTCTTGAAAAAAAAAGTCTTGGGGCAAAGAAACAAACCTTGACAGGAACATCTGGTGTGGCCGGTATTTGAACAAAGTACTGACTACCATAGCCTAGCCAAACATAAAATTAACCATCATAAATGACGATATGTTTTTTTGTTTGTTTGCTTCTTTGTATACCACCAAAATCACATTGATGCTGAAGGACCCATTTGTGTGCATGTGTGTGTTGCTGTGTGTGCACATTTGTACATGTTCCTGTTACAAGCTGTCTGAACTCTTCCAGGGCTCCCAGAAAGGAAGACCCAGTGGGCGTGTGGTGACACAGTACCACTACACGCAGTGGCCTGACATGGGGGTCCCAGAGTACTCGCTGCCAGTGCTGACCTTTGTGAGGAAGGCGTCCCACGCCAAGCGCCACGCCGTGGGGCCTGTGGTCGTCCACTGCAGGTGTGTCTCAGGGGCACGTTTTGAGACCCCCAGAATGGCTTCTGCTGACAAAAAGGGAAGCCATGGAACAAAGGTTTTGCCAAATTGGAATGCTTTCACAAAGTGAGGGGGACGAAATTGCATGCCCATCTTCAAAAGTATTGATCACAGGGGGAGTGAGTGTACCAGACTCAGAATTTGATTGCTAAATATTTCAAGGCACCAGGTGTTTTTATGATGTTTATTATTCTATTTGATTGTTGATTGGACTTTAACTTATTAAATGTGTGAGGCAGGAAGAACAGTGTTTTGTCATTAAACTGACATTTATTACAACGTGATGTCTTGGGATAAAAGTGCTTGAGACTTGGGGCATCTGGGTGGCTCAGTCGGTTAAGCATCTGACTTTGGCTCAGGTCATAATCTCATGGTTCATGAGTATGAGCCCTGCATGGGATTCACTGCTGTCAGTGCAGAGCCTGTTTTGGCTCCTCTGTCCCCCATCTTTTTCTGCCCCTCTGCCCCCCATCAAAAGAAATAAACTTGAAAAAAAAGTGCTTGAGACATAGCCACTATTCTTAGGAGTTAGTAGTCTATTGTAGAGTTATTATGTCAGGTTTATATTAGAGAAACCAAAGCTCACAGAAGGGGAAGAATTTGGCAAAATACCTTTATGTTGCTTTTAAATCATTTCGGATCAAAATTCTTTTTTTCATTTTTCCGAGTTCTATCTACTATATCATATTAAGGGATTATCAACCCATCATTACCCAATTACTTTATTTCCAAACGAAGCTGATGAATAGGAAGAATGGTATTTTGAAGAAAGAGAAAAAAATTATGTCAGAGGTTTTAATCTAATATTTTCCGGTTAAAATAAAATTAACAGTTAACATTTACTGAATGCGGAATCTGTGCCGAACTTTGCGACCACACAAATCAAGTTGATTTCTGTGTACAGTATTTTGGTCAAAGTTGTGTCTGTGTTCTCACCAAAGCAAGTGTTTTCCTTTGATATACAGCTTATCTGACACATTCTAATTACCCATCTCAGGAGTTACCCTCAGACAAAGTCTGAGAAACTTCTCTTGAGTTTTTTCATCTGTTAGCCTGATGATAAGCTGCGAGAAACAGGAAAATTCAAGAAAAAGAGCTCTGAAGGTCAGGGATTGTTACTTAGCAAATGGAGAAGGACCAGGGTATTGTACAGAGCAGGTGTGAATTTTCCACTCTAGTACTTCCTGCTTGTCAGAGCATTTGAAAAGAATCCCTGCCTGTGAATTCTGTCCTTCCTGTAGAGGCTCTGAAGAAGTCCATAGATAATGGCCCTTTAGAAATGACTGAAGTTACGCTTTCGTCCTCACGATCTCACTGAAATGATATTTTCAGCTGAACGCCTTATCAAATTCTTTTTCCGATTAATATCAAAACCTTTACAAACATGTCTACCCAGCAATACAGACCCAAGACCTTTTATTTTCAGTGTTGGTTGAAGCTGATGCTTTCAATGTTCTCAGATTAAATGTCTAGTTGCTATGCTCTGATGCATAATGCTTTCATTGTATAATATATAATGAGTAATAAATATATAATTATTGAAAATTAAAAATGTCTCTAAGTAAATAAATAAATAATCTCCAACAGAAATAGGTGATTTTACAGTTTGGCCTGAAGCCAAAAATAAAAACTAAACTACTTGTTCCTTGAAACATTATGCTTAACAACTGAACTATTTACACTTTTGGATTGCTAAACTATTTATTATGTGGCTCAGTCGCTTGCGGAAGAAAATTATTTTAATTTACGAGACAGCCAGGAGTGACCTCTCTTCAAATTATATTTTATGCTTGACATTGAAATGGTTCTTTTTTGTGCTCTCTTCAGCGCTGGAGTTGGAAGAACAGGCACATACATTGTGCTAGACAGTATGTTGCAGCAAATTCAACAGGAAGGAACTGTCAACATATTTGGCTTCTTAAAACACATTCGTTCACAAAGAAATTATTTGGTGCAAACTGAGGTATGAGAAAAAGGATACTGTCTGTTGTTGTTGTTCTCCCACTCCCCCACCAAAAAGGATACTTTGATGTATCTTAAGGGTTGGAAATGTCACCAAAATGCTAAAGCTGGATGGACGAGGCCTTGTTTTACCAGGTTGATGAGTCTCCCAGGGCTCCTATATTAAAGTGCTACCAACTGGCTGGCTTAAAAAATAGAACCTTAATGCCTCATAGTTCTGAAGGATAAAAGTCCAAAGTCAAGGTGTTCGCAGGGCCATGCTTCCTCTGGAGCTTCTAGGGAGGATCTTCCCTTGTCTAAGTTTCTGGTAGCCCCGTGTGTTCCTTGGATGAAGCAGCCTTACTTCAGCATCTGCCTCCATCTTCACCTGGCTGGCTTTTCTGTCTGTGTGTCCAAATTTCCTTTTCTTAGAAGAACAATAGTCACTACCTCATCTTAACTAATTACATCTACAACAGCCTTATTTACAAATATGGTCACATTCTGAGGTACTAGGAGGTTAGGGCTTCAACATATCTTTTTGGGAGACACAATTCAACCCATAACACCAGATGATTGCATTGTATGTCATAGGTGGACCAGCTACATTTTGTCTATTTTGTGACCAAATGGGGAATATCTTTGGAATGACACTGATGACAGAGAAGATTAAAAAAAAAAAGAAGTGGATCAGGCAATGCCCACACCTGCTAGCAAACACCTCAAGTTTTTCCTGAATAGAGTGAATAAATGCATTCATTTTCATATTTTAAAAGTATGAATTATGCTCAAATTATATCCTTTTTTAAGTCCCTATAGTTTATCGTATATAGTTTACATGACCTAGGACAAAGTCTGCATATCTGTATTTTTTCCCCTATTTATAAATAAAAATGAATTGAAGTTGCAAACTATGGATGGCAGCTTGAGACCAGTCAAAGACAAACTGCTGTGTGGGCAAAAATCAAATCAAACCAAACTTCATTCCATGAAGGAAATGACACACTACTCAGCTTAGACCAAGAAAGAGATCCCTACAGGAAATAGAAGACAAAACTGGTCATAAAATTGGGCTACATTATATATGACTGGCTAAAAGGAGAATGGGGATGGACAGAAGAAGAAGACCCAGGAGAAGTATAAAAGTCAGGAAAGTCCTCATGCAAAATATGGAAGAGGGTCACAGGTTTGAAGGAGAGGTGGAGAGAGTACTGCTTTGCCTCCCTCCCACAAATGTCAGTACATCAGAAGTAGAGAGGGGAGTTGTGTTCTCTCTTGACTGCCTCCTTTCCTACATCTGATTTCCTGCAGGACTAGTGAGCACTCTTTTGTGGGTCCCTCCCCGCCATTATGTAAAACTTTTCTTGTCTGTCAGTAAAAAAATTACTTTTGTATTTAGATATATATAAAGAAAACCTGAAGTAATGTTTCTCATTGTCTCTGTTTTGCCAGGAACAGTATGTTTTTATTCATGATGCTCTAGTTGAGGCCATACTTAGTAAAGAGACTGAGGTGCCAGACAGCCACATTCACGCCTATGTCAATGCACTCCTCATTCCCGGACCAACAGGCAAAACGAAGCTAGAGAAACAATTCAAGGTGAGTTCTCTTGGAAGCCTCTTGGATGTTACCATGCAATTCAGTGTTCCCGCATCTTCTTGTTTGAGTTGACAAGGCCACGTGGATGGGTTCAGAGCACGGTTGGCACAGTGGCTTTGTATTATTCCTTAGAGTGGGTAGCAAAGCCATGTGGTAAGTTTCAAGGAGAATCTTAATTTTGAGAGCAAGAAGAAAAGTTCTCAGGAACTCTAGATTAATGTTTACAAGTGTAAATTTGGTCCAAGAAAGGAGGGCACAGAGCATAACAGAAGGGACAGGCAGACCTCATCATACAGACTTTGTAAGTGCTCTTTTTCCTTTGAAAGAATCAGACCACTTAACAAGGAGTGCTCCGGCTCGGGCTGTTCAAGCTATTCTTTGGAAGAATCTGTCTCACTTGAAGCCCCTGGACTAGAGAAGAGGCCACGCCAGAACAATAGCTCTTCAACCCCAGTTTCTCCCACCCACTTTGTCACGAAGCAGTGAGCTAGAGAAGGGAGTATGTTTTGTTCAATATCGCACCTTCTACATTCTTAGTTCTCTGACTTCCAGAAATCAGCCAGCAAAAATTCAGAAAGCAGATGTTACCGGACCCTCTAGCTGTTTAAGGGGGATTTGCACAGTTGTGACTTTCCCAAGGAACGGAGGCTGTGTTCTTTGCTCCACCTTATTCCTATACTAATCTCTTACTTCCCTGGATTCCTAGAGAAACAGGGCCAATTTCTGAAGAAGGAATATCTTGGAAGAATTTGAGACCCTGGAAACACCCAGGAGAAAAAAAAGACCCTTGACAAACCTAGAGGTTGCAGGGTGTTTTTTTTCCTCTTCTCCCCCACGCTACAGTGTAAAAGATGTTAGTCACTAGGACTTCCTTCTAATTTTTTGTCATCTCAATCAGTGCCATCTGTGACTTTGGAGAAGTAAGAGAAAGATTAGGGGTGAACGCTGTGCTTTGAACCCGCCATCAGGAAGACATACATGTTTTTATTCTGCAAAGGTCATCTGAGTGAAAACAGAACACTTTAGAGAAAGAAAAAGTATGCAATTTGGCTTCTACAAATAAAGAATAAAGGAGTACAAAACATCAGGATAGCTTTATTCTAAATTTAAAAATATATAAGCATTACCAATTTTCAACATAATTCTCATTTAAGTATGACTTACCCCTACACAACTGCGTAAAAGAATTGATATGGTTTACACTAGATAACCTAGGATCAAAATGGACATGTCAGTTATGAAGCCAGAATCTTATTTAAGGGGGAGACATTTGATTCTGTTTCCTGTTAACACATTACCAGGGAGATATAAAAGGGTGTGTGTGTGTGTGTGTGTGTGTGTGTACACTGTCTTACAAGTTTATCTATAAGAACAATTCCTTGAAATAAATTACATGTCTGTTTATTTGTGAGTATTTATCTGCAGAAAAGAAGAACACTAACTCAAAAAATATCTGCACTCTTGTGTTCATTGCAGCATTATTTACAGTAGCTAAGATATGGAAATAACTTAAGTGTCCATTGTTGGATGAATAGATAAAGAAAATGTAATATATATATTCAATGTAATATTATTCAGCCATAAAACAAAATGAAATCTTGCCATTTGCAACAACATGGATAGAAAGGCATTATGGCAAGTGAAATAAGTCAGAAATAACTCAGTGAAATAAGTCAGACAGAGAAAGACAAATACCATATGATATCACTTATATGTGGAAATTTAAAAAATCATAGATACGTAGAATAGATTGATGGCTGCCAGGGGCAGAGGGTAGAGGGTGGGCAAAATGGGTGAAGAAGGTCAAAATATACAAACTTCCAGTTATAAATAAGGCATAGGGATACAATGTGCAGCACGGTGAGTATAGTTAATAATACTGTACTGCATATTTGAAAGTTGCTAAGAGAGTAGATCTTAAAAGTTCTCGTCATTAGAAAAAACTTCATAACTATGTATGGTGAAGGATGTTACCTACTCTGATGATTATTTTGCAATGTATACAGGTATCAAATCATTATGATATATACCTGAAACTAATATAATGTTTTATGTTAGTCATACCTCATTTTAAAAAAACAAATATTTATCAGACACCTACCACACACATACCAGGCTTTCGGGTTTGATACTAGGATACAAACATGAATTTTTTTCAAAAAAGCACACCCAGCTCCTGCTCTTGTGACTCTTGCTCTTACTCTTGATCTAGTGAGACATACAGGCAATAAAACAGATACAAAACAAGGGACAAGTGCCATCACACAGGTGAAATGGGTGCTGTATGATGTGATTCTTCAGGGAAGGATTGCATAGGATATAGTGAAGGGTTGAACACAGGAGTTAGTGGTTTATTGGACATTGCAGTGAGGAGAGAAAAAGACAAGCATTAACTACCCACATTCTACCTTGAGCACCTGGGAGGATGAGATATTGTTCACTGAGACTGAAAAGTGCATGCTTGTTGGGTATGGTGGGGGAGGAGATGGTGAGATTTGTTCGGAACCAACCTAATTTTAGGAACTCAGGAGGTGTTGCGTAAACAGGCATAGTGGGCAGTTGAATACTCAGTGGGAAGCATAAAGGAGAGGTCTGGTTTAGAGAAAGGATTTAGGAACAATCAGTGTAGATGGTTACTCGAAGCCTTAGAATTGGACAAGACCGCCAAGAAGGCTTGCAATGGGGTTTTTAAGAAAAATTATAATTAATCAATGAATGGAGAGCCCGCAAAAGAGAGGGAAGAAGGAGGCATCAGAGTGTAGGAGAAAATATGTGACAGTGGGGATATAATAGACTCTGAAGGAAATAACATTTCAAGGAGGAAATGGACAAAGGTGGCAAATGCTATTGACAAATCAGGTGTGATGAGGACAGCAAGCCATTGGACTGAGCCATAAAAGCTACTTCAGGAAAGGATAGCTCTGAAGCCAGACTGCAAGAAAGGAGAGATTGGTGTGAAGAATTAAAGACCAAATTAGGTAACTCTAAATGTTTTTGACTCTGAAGAGAATGATAATGATAGCTAGAAGGAAACTTGAAGTTAGAAACTAAGAAATTTTTTGGTTTCTTTCTTTCTTTCTTTCTTTCTTTCTTTCCTTCCTTTTCTTTCTTTCCTTCCTTTTCTTTCTTTCCTTCCTTTTCTTTCTTTCTTTCTTTATGGTTTAATGAGAGGCATCTGAATTTGTTTAAAAACTAATGGAAAGTAAGATTCCTGGCTGGCTCAACTGGTAGAGCATGTGACTCTTGACCTTTCATGAGTTTGAGCCCCACATTTGGAATAGAGTTGACTTAAAAAAATAAATCAGGGCACCTGGGTGGCTCAGTCGGTTGGGTGTCCAACTCTTGATCTTGGCTCAGGTCATGATTTCCTGATGAGTTTGAGGCCAGCATCGGGCTCTGCACTAACAATGAGGAACCTGCTTGGAATTCTCTCTCCCTCTCTTTCTGCCCCTCTCCCATTTGTACATGCTTTCTCTCTCTCTCTCTCTCTCTCTCTCTCTCTCTCTCTCAAAAATAAATAAACATTTAAAAAATAAATAATTATTTTTAAAAAAGTAATGGAAAGAGATCTATGGTGGGGGTAGGGGGGAACAGAGACTTTTAGAGGGAGAGGAAATCCTGAGAAGGGGCAGAGAGGGATTAGGTACCTAATGCAGGGACACCTAAGTGGGTATGTATAGCAGTGAGTTTATGGGTTCCAAGGCTGCAGATTGAAGGGATACTCTGGCTTCTATTTCCTCTGTGACACAGGAGGTGAGTGTGTGTGGGGTGTGTGTGTGTGTGTGTGTGTGTGTGCGTGGGCATGGGGTATGTGTGTGTGTTGGTACACACATTCTAAAATAAAGATGTTGGCCAATGGAGGGGGAAGAGTTAATTTCAGAGAATCCATACAGTACTAACCATATTCTCAGAATCTAATAGAGGAAAATTGGAAATTGAAATGAAAATTTGCCCTAAAAATATCCTGGCATTTGGACAATAAAAATGCTCTTTTACATAATTGATATATTAAAAAGGAAATTATAAAATCTTTAGAATTAAAGGTCAACAGAAGCCCTACATAGCATAGCTTGTAGGAAACAACTGAAGTTGTGTCTAGAAAGAAATTTATAACCTTAAATATATTCATTTGAGAATAAATAAAAATAAAAACAAATGAAATAGGCATATCATGTTAAAATTAGAAGAAAAGCATGGTGCACCCAAAGAGGGAGACAGAAAAATTTTGAGAAAGTTAAAGCTTTCTTAAATGAAATAGAAGGTTAAAGTAATTAAATAGAAACAGATGAAACAAAACCAAATGCAGGGTCTGTCAAAGACTAATAAGACGAACCTGTGGCCAGATTGGTAAGGAAAGGAGAGGCTATGCACTAATAAATAGTAAGGTAAAAAATAGGGATATATTTATAAATATTTTAGAGATGTTTTTCTAAACTTAAAAAGCATACTATGAACATATTTGTGACAATACATTTGAAATCCTACATGAAAGAAATTTTTTTAATATTTATTAATTTTTGAGAGAGAGCATATGTGCATAAGCAGGGTAGAGGCAGAGAGAGAGGGAGAGCAGGTTCCATGCAGTCATCACAGAGCCCGAGATGGGGCTCGAACTTAAGAACCATGAGATCATGACCTGAGCCAAAATCAAGAGTTGGACGCTAAACAACCTAGCCACCCAGATGCCCCAAAAGAAATATTTTTTTAAGTAAAAGTAAGCAAAATACACTCATAAAGAAATGCACAATCCAACTAGGCAAAGAACCATTAAATAAATTGTATCAGTTGCCAAAAATCTCATCTCCAAAATAAAATCAAAACTGGAAGAATTATCATGCTTTTAAGGAACAGAAAATTGCAAACTCTGTGGTAAAATATCTAGGTAGAAAGCAAACCCAACTATTTTACTGGGCAAGTATAACTTTGATACCAAAACTGTATGAGGAGAGTACAAGTAAAGAAATATACAGACCAGTTTCACTTATGAACTTAAACACTGAAATCCTATTTAAAATATCAGCAACTCAGGTCCAGCAGCGTGGTTTTTAAAAAACTATTGTGACCAATTAGGATTCACAGAGTTTGTTTCAGGGGTGAAGTGATGATTTAACATTAGAAAATATGAACAGACTTAGTTATGAGAATTATATGGCCCTCTCAAAAGATGTAGAAAAAGCAGTAAATAAAATTCTGTACTATATTTCATAACAAAAACCCTTAGTAAATTAGAACTAGAGGGAAGCTTTCTTCATCTTAGGCTACAATATAAAATCATATACAAGATTTAAACTTGGAAATGTTCATTGTAGGTTTAAGAAAAGAGAAGAAATGCCAGCTGTTGACACTGTTAGACAACATTGTACTGGAAATCAGGTCAAACAAAAAAAAAAAAAACGTGTAGAAATAGAAAAGAATTTGTAGATGATACACTTGCCTATGTAGAAAATCAAGAGAAACAAAGTAAGATATCTCTTCTTAGAACTCAACTCTTATTACAGTTCAACAAGTATATATAAAAATCAATAGCATTGTAACTCATTAGCTATGAATTGTTAGAAGAGATATTAGAACAAAAAGAGCCAGTTCAACAATAAACAGAAACAAAAACTCCAGGGTCTAAAAAATAAAATTAACAAAAGGTGCAATGAGTGCATAGAGAAAAAAATTATAAAACTGAATTGAAGAGCCTGGAATTAGATCCAAAAAATATAGATACAATTTTCATGAATGGAAGTATTCTGAAGATGTCAATTCTCCGAAATTAAGTATAAAAAATCACTGTGGTACCGATCAAATTCCCAGCAGGATTTTTCATGGGAAATCAAGAACTGAATTTAAAATTAACATTTGGAGAAGTAAAGAGAAAAACGTCCAAAGCGATACTAAAAATAAAGAACAAAATAGAAACGTGTTGTAGAGTATATGGAAGACTTCTGCAGATATGATAATGCTGAAAACCAGACAAATCAGCTAGAGGAACCATGTCTATGTGGAAATGGTTATATGATAAATATGACACCACATATCAGTGAGGGAAGGACAGACTAACCAATAAGTAATATTGGGACAATTTCCATGTGGAAACAAGTAAAACTGGGTTCTTGCCATACCTTAAACACTAAAATTATTCAAGATGGATTAGGTACTTAAAGGTGAAAGCAAGGGTTTATAACTATTGTAAGAAAATATTAGCAATGTATATTTTGAAGACATCAGTGTAGAAAAGGACTTCTTTATTAAAAACATAATTGACAGGAATCTTAAAAAATTAATTAATTAGCTGTAAATGTCTGTGTGATTAAAGAGAACAAAGACATTAGCAAAGTTTTAAACAGATTATAGACTTAAATTCAAGACATCAAACCCCCTACAAATTAATAAGTGACAGCGAAGTAGAAATATAAAAAGGCAGTCATCAACGAAGAAATCTAAATGGCTAATGAATGCTAAAATTCACCATCGCACAGTAATTAAAGAAATGCAAATCAAAATCATGGTCTATCACTTTTCATCTATCAGACTGTCAAAAAATAATGCTGATGCTCCTAATTTCATGTGTATGCATTCAGAAATACACAAGAGATAGTCATTGCTACAAAGTCATTGCTACAAAGTTTAGAAGAGCAAAATATTGGAAATAATCCTAACATTCATTAGTTGGGGGAATAGATAAATAGCAAATAGATTATTTGTGTAATAGAGTACTATAAGAGTGAATGAAATCCAACCATATACATAAATATATACACACACACATACACACACATACCTTGTAATTTACTCCAACTGCAGTGAGATGTAAGTGGAGGACATAGAGAGTGTACACCTAAAGAGGAATCCATAGGGAAGATCCTCCCAGGGCTGAATGTCACACTAAAGGACGTTCTCTGCTTCTTCGAACCTCCCTAGTCTAGAACACAGATGTGCCAGGGAGTTAGTTCAAGGAATTCTTGGAAAACAAGTCAGATATATGTATATTCAGTATCTTATCTTGATTTCTTGGTTGGGTCGTGTGTGTGTGTGTGTGTGTGTGTGTGTGTGTGTACTTGAGTGACTTAAATGAAATAATCTATATTTTTCTTTGACTCCCTTTCTCAGCTCCTAAGTCAATCAAATATACAACAGAGTGACTATTCTACAGCCCTAAAGCACTGCAACAGGGAAAAGAATAGAACTTCTTCCATCATCCCTGGTAGGTTATGTTGAATCATGGGGAAAAAATGACAATATTTTTACATCTTGGAATGGGTCGATTCACTCTGTATTTTTCTAATTATGTCTGATAATGTATGTACCTGTTAAAAAGGACTCTTAAATCCTGAAGTCCATCTAAAAAATGCAAAATAGAAAAACTAGCTTACAGATCAAAGTCACTCAACTTGGGACATGAAGCTGTGTTTTGCAATGTGTGTGAGGGTCGGGGGGAAGGTATAGAGCCGTGAGCATGGTGGTTCATGATGAATGTTCTATGTTCCAGTGGAGAGATCAAGGGTTGGCATTTCATCTCTGAGTGGGGAAGGCACAGACTACATCAATGCCTCCTATATCATGGTAAGTCGAGAAGTTGCTGGAGAAACTACCTACCAGTTCGTGCTACCAGATCCAAAACCAAAATGGCCTTCCCGAAGCAGTGGCTGTAACACCACTGGTGGGTAGATCAAATCTTATGACTGCAGACCACAGCCCACAGCAACAAATAGAATAACAGCATTTCTTGATGATTTTATGTGTGCTTGGACTGGAGAACCCTCAATCAAGACAAAATAGTAAATGCAGGAACCAAATTCACCATTCAGGACTAATGAGAAGATACACAATATACACTCTGCCAACTAAGAGGCTCCATTGCATTTACCCTGAACAGACTCAGGACATACCAGCTTCTGGAAAGCCCATCTCACTGACTTTACCACTCCAGGTTTACAACACAGCGTTCACTCTGCAGACTGGGCTCATTTGGAGACCCAGATTTCTAAAGACATAATACTTTCCTTCTGTGTTTAGATCTTCTATGAGAAAGGGGAGAATGTTTTGATTAGCCGTTGCATGACCCTCGTTTCCATTTCAGGTCTATCAATCATAGAGCTTGGCTTCATATGAAAAGGTTGTAATTCCCATGCCAAAATCACTGTTTCATTTATCCAGCAAAGAAAACATCTCAGAATATCCATGCAGGAAACAGGGAGATGTGTGGTGGTAGCATCTAAATACATGCTGTACTTCACATGAGCCCATGGGGAATAGGAACAGGATCTGAGAGACCACAGGGCAGAGGAGGATCAATGAGCCATGATTTTAATAAGCAGCAACATGGAAATCACGACCAATCCAGAGGCCCCAGCTTCCGGGTTTCTGCAGCAAAATCTGCAAGGTGCCTCTATGATTTCTGCCTGATAGAGGAAAGCCGGGGTGTCTGGACACGGGTGTTCTGTGGTCAATGGGTGTGAACTTAACACTTTGCCATTGGGACTTATGGAAAGTGAGAAATAGAAACTTTCCTCTGAATGTCCATTCTATCTAGTGTAGGAGACATGGTCTACATGCCATTTGTTGAGTCTGCTCCTAGAGGTGATAGCTGTGTAGACTTGGGCACAACACTTATTTTGTTTTAATTTTTTAAGTTTATTTATTTATTTTGAGAGAGAGAGAGAGAGAGAGCGAGAGAGAGAGAGAGAGAGGGAGAGTCGGGATGGGCAGATAATGAGGGAGAAAGAGAATTCCAAGCAGGCTCTGTACTGCCAACATGGAGACCAGTGCAGGGCTCGATCCCATAAACTGTGAGATCATGACCTGAGTCGAAATCAAGAGTTGGATGCTTCACCAACTGAGCCACCCAGGCACCCTACAACACTTAACTTCTTAAGCCTCAGTTTTACCATATATAAAATGGGGATTGCAGTTCCTATTGCATAGTACTTCTGTGAGGCATAAGGGACTTAAGGGAAGAAAATGCTACTCCTGGGGTGCCTGGGTGGCTCAGTTGGTTAAGCATCCAATTTCAGTTCAAGCCTCATTTTGGGTGAGCTCAAACCCTGCTCCAGGCTCTGCACTCTCTCTCCCTCTCTCTCTGCTCCTCATGGGATTCTCTCTCTCTGGCCCTAACTCTCTCTCTCTCTCTCTCTCTCTCTCTCTCTCTCTCTCAAATAAATAAATAAATAATTTTTTTAAAAAAGAAAGAAAATGCTACTCCTGTCCCTGGTGTATAGCAAGTGCCCTGTAAACAGCAGCTATAATAATCACATTGTTATTTACAGACACAATCTAGAAATAAAAAGACTGCCTTGACTTAAGGTCCACTTAGTATCTTCTCTTTGGTTTTGTAGGGTTACTATCAGAGCAATGAATTCATCATCACCCAGCATCCTCTTCTTCATACCATCAAGGATTTCTGGAGGATGATATGGGACCATAATGCCCAACTGGTAGTTATGCTCCCTGATGGTCAAAACATGGTAAGTCGCCCACCTCACGTCACTTTTGGTACTTGCCTTACAGGAGAAATAGCAAGTCATGTCAGCCAGAAGTCCAAGCAAACAAACAAATGATTTTTTTTCAATTAATAAACTAATATCACTGGTTGGCTACTTGTCTACTATTGTCTACTGTTGGGCGTGGTTGGGTCATGCCACCTCCCAGGTCTGAGATTGTTGAACGACAGTTTTAAATAAAAGTAAGTTAAAATTAATTTAAGTATTCTGTAATACTGCTTATCAAAAATTAGAATTGCAATCATGAATGAAGTCAGTCCATATGCCTCTATGTACATTTTTTTAAAAATAAAACTTGTTAAGATATTTGGAGAGTCCCTCAGTTTAAGGAGGTCTATATACATACCAAAAGAAAAACCATATTTTATTTAGGTTTTGCACATATGTGTAACTTGGAGATTTATTTCTTATCTGTAAAGTTAGACTGACCATTCCAAATGACACTGGAAATTGCTAAGCTCTTAAAATCACTTGAATCTTTTCTACTCAGTTATCATTTATAGAAGCAACAACTTACCATTGTTACTGACGAGCTAAGAGCAAAACAACCAAGCAATAGTTTGGTTTCTTAAGTGCAATATTTTATTCTGCACACCTAACTTGTTTAAGGCTCAACATTTTAAGAGTAAATTTTAAGATGCAAAGAAAAATTTGAGTTGAATTTTCTATGTCAACCAGTCAACTTCATTTCACAGTCTGACATAGTAAACATTTGATTAAAATCTAGACCCTTCTTCGGTATTTAATCCTCCAGGCAGAAGATGAATTTGTTTACTGGCCGAATAAAGATGAGCCTATAAATTGTGAGAGTTTTAAGGTCACTCTTATGGCTGAAGAACACAAATGTCTGTCTAATGAAGAAAAACTTATAATTCAAGATTTTATCTTAGAAGCTACACAGGTATGGACATAATTGAAATGACAAACTTTTCATCTTAAGTACATGTTTTGTTAAATATATGCTGGTTTAAAGATCTTTCCTAGAAATAAAACAAAGGAGCATAATTTCTTAAAAATTAAGACATTGCCCAAATAATCAATTTTATCTTACTTGTCACTTTCATTTTTAAAATACTATGGAATCATTAAACACCAGTCGCCACTAAACTACACCGTCCACACACAGAAAATCAAAGATTTCTGTCTTCACTCCAGAGTAGTTCTGATAGACCTTAAGTTGAAAATAAATTCAGTAAAATATAATTTCATTAATCTGAATTCTCATGTTTTAAGGTAAGTTTTTACCTTGAATTCTTCTAAGTAAAATGGGGAAAATATTATCCACCAAAATGAACTTACTGCTATCTACCAAGAGACAATGTGTTATAGGTGAAGAAGTGCTTTGAAAACATACAGCACAATGAACTAGGATTGTTTTACTAATTCTTGGTTATCAAAAGGCATCATTCTGAATTCTCTGCCAAGAATTATTTATATAATTACAGTACAGAATTTATTGTACAGCTCCAGTAAAATACTAAGAGATACTAATAATAAGGAGTAAGGTATATGGAGGCAGAGTACCTTCCCAATCAGAAAAAGGTTGAACAATTTGTTAGATGGTTTAAGTGTTGCACTTTACTGTAGTCTAATTCTGAAACAGGTAAGCCATATAAATTTTAGGTTCTGCTGCTTATTTTTAAATGTAGCATTTTATTGACTACACTTTAAAGGAAGCTGGAGGTTTAAGGGCTGTAAAGTCACACAGCCTAGTTGGCCCCTTGTACAAGAACCAAGAGTTAGGCTGGAGCAGAACCTTCGTTTCCATCTCCCTTCCCCTACCTGCACTTGCCAGCATTTCCCCACCCTGTCACGAAATTCCACTCAATTACTCCTGAGTAATGCTGGGATTTGAAGACGTCTACTCTATTTTAAAATAAACTTTAAAAACAAACACTAAAGATTTCTTTTTGTATTAAATTTACTGGCACAGACACATCTTTAGTACATGCTTTCAAAGTTTGAGTACCATAATAAACCTACAAATAAGACATTTTCAGAATGAAAAAGAGATTATATCCACATGTGGGAAATGAGTCATCACAGCAATTTCTTCCCTCCAAGATGGAGGACAGACTGCAAGCACTGCTATACGCACATACGTGTGACTTGTTTTTTTTTTTTAATTTTTTAATTGTTCATTTATTTTTGAGAGACAGAGAGAGACAGAGCATGAGGGGGTGTGCAGAGAGAGGGAGACACAGAATCCAAAGCAGGCTCCAGGTTCCAAGCTGTCAGCACAGAGCCCGACACGGGGCTTGAACTCACGAACTGTGAGATCTTGACCTGAGCCGAAGTCGGACGCTTAACCGACTGAGCCACCCAGGCACCCCGTGACTGGGTTTTATCACCTTCCTGTAATTTCTGATTCCCC
The DNA here is from genome assembly GCA_028646485.1 of Cryptoprocta ferox. Lineage (NCBI taxonomy): Eukaryota > Metazoa > Chordata > Mammalia > Carnivora > Eupleridae > Cryptoprocta > Cryptoprocta ferox. The sequence continues at coordinate 73,074,452 of CM053559.1, forward strand.
CAATTATCTCACTCATAATGGACTGTCACCAATGGGACTCTTTCTAAAATATTGATTTTCCTCTCTTCTTACAGGATGATTATGTACTTGAAGTGAGGCATTTTCAGTGCCCCAAATGGCCAAATCCAGATAGCCCTATTAGTAAAACTTTTGAACTTATAAGTGTTATCAAAGAGGAAGCTGCCAACAGGGATGGGCCTGTGATTGTTCATGATGAGTAAGTTCCTCTCTTCAAACTGTTTCATGGGCATTATTTCCCATGGGCAATGGGCAGCATCTCTGGGTGGGCATATATTTCTTTTGTCTTTGTACTAACCTAATGCTTTGGACCAATTGCGGTGATTCACCCAGGGTAGATGATCTGCTTCCTATAAAGAAGGTTAACACAGAATTACACTTTTTCACTTCTCTTGGGGCTCTTGTTGAAGGTAGAAGATGGGTACGTGATCACAAGAATTTGCTCTTGCATTGTATGCTGAGAACACTTTATGTGATGAGTCAGTGTTTTGGCACTTGGATTTTTACAGGTGCTAGCCAGAGAGACGTATCTCAGTTATTGACACACTGGATAGGATGAAAATTGATACAGTCTTTATTTATCAGAAACAAGAACCTATCCAATAAATCTTTCCAAACTCCTGTTATGAACAAATAAAGAATGCATATGCTGGAATTATAGGTTATATATATGTCACATATGATACATATGCTATGTATGATAACTTGTCAGATCATTTTGATTTATTGCCAGCCCCTTCCAGAGTCTAAAAATAGCAAAGGAATAAGCAAACATTAAATATCTATAAAATATCCCATTACTAATATCATAAATACTTGCTAATATTTCAAAGTAAACCATAGTTCTCTGCATGATAAAGAGAGACATTTCATTAAAATCTTCCATGTTGCCACTACAAAGTTGTCAAGGCCATGTGCTTTGTGAATGTGAATGTTTGATGCATCTGAATGGAGTCTTTGTCCCTTTGCTTCAAGGCATGGAGGAGTGACGGCAGGAACTTTCTGTGCTCTGACAACCCTTATGCACCAACTAGAAAAAGAAAATTCCATGGATGTTTACCAGGTAGCCAAGATGATCAATTTGATGAGGCCAGGAGTCTTTGCTGACATTGTAAGTAATAGAACAGTGAACTAAACTTTCACCATTAGAGTACTGCTTCCTTCCAAGGGCTGCCAAAATCATTTCATCATGTATCAAAAAAGATCACCTTGACTGATAACATTTCCATGTAGTGTTCAAGCTGGATTACAAGTTACTTAGCCCACAATCTATAGAACTGAAATAGTAAACAATAAACATTTAAAGTTTATCTTCCAGAAAATTAAATGGATAAAATTTAAATTTCATATGTCTTTTTGCAAGATTTTTTGTAATTCTGAAAAATGCCCTCAGGAGCACCAACTAATTTGAGAACTCTTTATTCTTCCATGTCTCTACTCTGAGACCATAGCAGGGCCCATGCTCATCTTTGCTCAAAACAAGGCATAGGACCCATCAGGCTAGTAGGGTGTAAAGAATACTTGGTAAACAATGGCTCTTGTAAAAAGATTCTGCACAAGCCCGAGCTGACAGTGTAGTCCTTTCTGGAACGTCTCCATAAACAGAGAAACCCAATGGATTTCATAACAAGTGGAAAAAGGAGAATGAATAAGTTATTTATGAGTGGCTTACATGTGCCTTGTACCAAAGGATTACATACAATTTGATAAATCAGTAACAGTAAACTGTCTCATCATTTTCTGATTCCATGACATAAATAAATAAGAATGGAGTGCTGGGGCACCTAGGTGGCTCAGTTGGTTAAGCATCCGACTCTTGGTTTCGGCTCAGGTCATGAACTTGGAATTTGCGAGTTCGAGCCCCACATCAGACTCTGTGCTGACAGTGTGGAGCCTACTTTGAACTCTCTCTCTCCCTCGCTCACTGCCCCTCCTCCACTAGCTCTCTCTCTGTCTCTCTCTCTCAAAAAATGAATAAATAAACTTAAAAAATTAAAAAGAAAAAAGAATGGAGTGCTTACCACTGGCAAAAGTATGTTGGCCAATTTTCTAGGTCAGTTAAAATTGACCTAGGTCAATTGAATATTAGCTACTTGAAAAGCTACTTTAAATTTCTTCAGAAAGAGATATCAATATAGATTGTGTACCTCTGCTGAGTTTAACAGACCATTTAACACGGTGCCCTTTCATGAACCGTGTCAACGTATGACTGAAAATACCCCTTTGTTTTACAAACGTACATCTTCACTGAGCTCCGTGTTTATGATCTCCCATCCTCTGTTTTCTAGGAGCAGTATCAGTTTCTCTACAAAGCGGTCCTCAGTCTTGTGAGCACGAGGCAGGAAGAGAATCCGTCCACCTCTCTGGACAGTAATGGCGCAGCATTGCCCGATGGAAACATAGCCGAGAGCTTGGAGTCTTTAGTGTAGCACAGAAAGGGGCGAGGGGAATTCGCATTGAGCATTGTTTGCCTCTTTCTAAAGCTAGACGAGAAAATCACTGCAATTCTTCTGTTATCTGTTTACTTTCCATCATCTGACAGTAACTTTCATGACATAGGACTCTGCTGCCAAATTTACATCATTAACAACGTGTGCCTTTTTGCAAAACTTCTTGTAATTCACTTATTGTGTCTAAACTAAAATGATTGAATTTTACAGTATTTCTAAGAATGGAATTGTGGGGTTTTTTTCATATTGATTTTAACAGAAAATTTAAATTTATAGATATTAGGAATTCCCAACTACAGAAAACATGTTTGTTTTTAGTGTCAAATTTTTAGCCGTATTTGTAGCAATCATCAGGTTTGCTAGAAATATAACTTTTAATATAGTAGATTGTAAATAAAACACTCCATTCCCTATGATATTCAATGTTTTACAACTGCAGTATTCACCTAAAGTAGAAATAATCTGATACTTACTGTAAATACTGCTCTAGTGTCTCCATGGACCAAATTTATATTTATAATTGTAGATTTTTATATTTTACTACTGCGTCAGTTTTCTAGTTCCGTGTAATGGTTTAGTTTAATGATGTAATTCATTGTCTGGTCTTACCCTACAAGTGTTCTGATATTCTTCCATGTTATCTCAGTAATTAACTCTGTTTTAGCATGTAACATTAACTTTTATGGACAATAGAAATACATTTGTTTTGAAAGAAGATGTTTTTATGAGAATAACACCTTACCCAACATTGTTTCAATGGTTTTTATCCAAGGCACTGCAAAAATAAATATAAATATTCCTATCAATTTGTGTTTGTTTGGGGGAGTGTGGGCCGGGACATGTGTCACAGAGAATTGTGGGCAGGGGTCCACAAAGATGATGGAAGTGAAAGAAAGGTTGATGGGATGGCGCAGCATGTAGAGCTGTGAGTCCCAATCTGTGCATTGCAGCACACAGGGAACCCACAAAACTTAAAATTTTGAGAACAACACAGCAACAGGTACTGATATTGCACAACTACTATTATTGACTTATTTGAATCTAACTACTGGTACCAAGAAATGTTGGGCAACTTTGACTTAGAACCAAGCTGGGCCTGGGGTGCCTGGGTGGCTCAGTTGGTTAAGCATCCGACTTCAGCTCAGGTCATGATCTCATGGTTCATGAGTTGGAGCCCTGCAGTGGGCTCTGTGCTGACAGCTCAGACCCTGGAGCCTGCTTCGGATTCTGTGCCTCCCCCTCTCTCTGCCCCTCCCCCTGCTTGTGCTCTGTCTCTCTCTCTCTCTCTCTCAACAATAAATAAACATTAAAAATTAAATTAAGTGTAAAAAGAACCAAGCTGGGACTTGGAAGCAGGCAGATTTGCCAATCAGGGACAAGCTAAGCTGGTTTGGAAGCCAGGTGGATTGATAGACAAAAATCAGGAGCTCTTAAATCCCAGGGTCTTATGTCAAGGCAGGTTGTCAGGATCCAAGAGCTGTGTGAAGCTGCAGGGCAGGAAAACAGAATCAGCCTGGGTGACAGGCCATCTCTGAGACTGGAAGCAGTCGCATGCCTCAGCCAGGAGTGTTTTATAGCACTACCTGATGAGGAGGGCACTAATCCTCAAGAATGCCCAGATCAGGGGCCGAGAGTGGAAGGCCAGGAAAAGTTTCATTTAAACCAGTGGCTCTCAGAATATGGTTCCCAGACCAGCAGTAGCAGCAAAACCTGGGAGCTTGTTAGAAATGCCAGTCCTTGAAACCCATCCCAGAGCTACCATATCAGCAACTCTGAGGTTGAAGCTCTACAATCTAGTCCATGCCTAGAGCTTGAGAACCACTGCTCTATCGTAACAATTCAGGGAGCCTCCAGTCTCCTTAAGCACTATTGGGAAATGTTCACCAAACCCTTAAAATAGAACCAAAATTAATTAGATTTCCTTTTAAAGCAATAGTCATGACGAGATGTGAGATAGGAAAAGTTCAACAAATAGTAGAGTGTCACAAATCACACAATGTTAGCAAGCACTGCTTTACCAGGCACAACAAAAATTAACGTGTTTCTTTCTCACCCTCCCTGTGAGGAAAGCCACAAAGCTAATTTTGATTTCTTGGTTGCTTCTCTAACGTTATCTCCTAGTCCTCTGCTTTGTGTTCTTTCCCTCATAACCCACAATGTTTAATCATAAGTTGCTCTGAACCAAGAGTACATGTCACCTTAATTATTTTGTCTGGTTTTCCCTTGGCCTTTGTCCCAAGAACAAACACCTTTTAGGGGATATGGATTTTTTTCTTTTGGCCTTCATGGTTATTTATCAATGAGGTGCCTTGCAGAATCTCTTCCAAAGGCAAATAATTATGAAGTAACCGGTATGGTAAGTCAGCATTTTACAGACAAATTTTAATAAATATACCAGAACTATAAGGACCGTCATAGTTGCAGTGGGATACTCCCTGAAAATTTGTGGCAGCTCCTTCTTCACATGTAATTAATACAAACATTTCATACGTACATATTCTACTAATTACTATGGCAAAAAAATCTTAATTTTTGTATTTCTGATCTGAAACTCCCTAATTCATTAGCATATAAAACGATTTAGAGAACTTGGAAAATAAGATCTCGTTATAAGCAGATCTAATTTTGCATATTTTATTAGAATTGAATTCCACTTGCGCATAGCACATGGAATCAGAAGTGTTGATCATTTATTGGATTAAAATGAACTTTTTAGGGAAAGTTGGAAAATCTACATATTTGTCAAAACAAACAAAACATGTTTGTTTTTATTATTATAAACCCCAATTGAATACCATCCACTCACTTGCTGATTGCAAAATATTCTGGAGCATTAGAGGTCTCCTCTTCCCTAGTAGAATATTGGTGTGTTAGAGCAGGTGGTAGTAAATGTTAAAGCATATAAATGACATGTATTATACCACTTTTAAGGATCTAAACTTCCTTGGCATTAAATTAGAATTTACAAGCTTTTTATTACAGTAATCATTTTTAAAATGTAAAACAAAATATGGAAGTGGGAGTAATAAAGGCTGTGGGTGTGAATTTGAAACTTCTCATCGCGGACACAACAATACATTCTGCTCAGTCCATCTGTGGTGACACATTCTAAGCAGGCCACGAGACTGACCTTTGAAAAATTTTCCAAATATGCTAATTTGCCATGCTTTCCTCTGCACCTCTGGCTGTGCCATTTAGCATCTCTCTCAGATTCTTAGGATCTTGCTTCAGCCCTAGAGGAGGTGCCCCAGTTCTGAATTATCCACATAGAGCAATGAACAGATGCCAGAAATGTCTGCCTTGCCGCTCACTTGTTTAATGAAGTCATGCACCAGAAACTATTCCATGAAGGTTCCTAGTGAAGAATACTAGGTAAGTCTCTCATAGGGGTGTCTGGGTGGCTCAGTTGGTTAAGCATCCAACTCTTGATTTTGGCTCAGGTCATGATCTCAGGGTCATGAGATTGAGTCCCACATCAGGCTCCACATTCAGTGTGGAGCCTGTTTGAGATTCTCTGTCTCTCCCTCTCTCCCTCCCACTTCCCCCTCCCCCCCACCAAGTAAAATAAAATCTTTAAAAAAATAAAATAGATTTATTTTTAAAAAAAGAAAATTCTCTCATAGAATTCTCTCAAAAAGAAATTTACTTTATATCAAGTGTTTTAATGGATGCAGGAAGTTAAACCTGCATTTCTGAGGCTTTTTAGAGAGTAAATGAGAAACTTCCACCTTTTATCATTCTGGTATGTCCAGTTCTAAGCCCATGGTGATGTGTAAAGAGATTCAAAGAACCATTTAAAGAAAACATGAAATGGTTAGAAAATAATGAAGGCCAATGAGGAAAGGTTGATAATTGGGGTCATAGCTGTGTATTCACAGTGTCCACCTGCATGCCACTCTCCTTCTAGGCTGCCTCCCTGTGACAGATGGTCTTTTCCAAAAATAGCTCAACAGTGTCTTCCATCCCACATGGGACTCTATGAAACTCAGCCCATTGAGCAGTGGGGTCAACGCCCCCTCCACTTGAACCTGAGTGTATCTATGACTATGGTGAAAGTGGCAGCATGTGACTTCAGAGGCTAAATCATAAAAGGCAATACAGCTCTGCCTAGCTCTTTTGGGATGTTCGCTCTAAGAAGAGGGCCACCGTGCTGTGACAAAACCCACACATGGAAAGAAAACTGGGTCCTGGCCCTCTGCCCTAGCTGAACTTCCAGCTGACAGCTAGAACCACCTTACCAGCTACGGGAACAAGCTGCTGCATTGGAGCCCCCTGCTCCCAGTCGACATACCCCAAGTGACATTGTGTGAAGCAGAGACAGCTGTCCCCTCTGAATCATGCCCCAACTGCAAATTGATGAACAAAATAAATGTTATTTTAAGCCACTCCATTTTGGGGTGGTTTGTTACACAAGGTAGTAATTAGAACACTTCTTAAACTTCAAAGCCTGAAAAGCCATAAACTATCATCCCCTGACTCCTTTGCAGCTAGAGTTGTGGGGGTGAATTACATTCCATCAAATACAGAGGGCCACAAAGTCTGGAAACACAGACAATATTGTTTTACCATGCACTGTAGTATAATATTAACCCATATATTATATGTTTGCCTAGGTTTCTTGACTTTCTGGCCACTCTGTAAATACTGTCACATGAGATTTAGAAGACAGAAATAGGCAGGGCCATCTTCTTGTTCTCCTTGCCTCTGCTGGTCAAAGGAAGCAAGATTGTAGGGCTGTGGGTATCTGACTCCATGGCATCGAGTGGAGCACCAGTAGCAGCCATAGGAAGACCAAGTTCTCCTGATTCAAGCTGCCCAACACATGGGCCCCAGCTGTGAGTGTAAGATCTTGCTCCTACTGCCTTGTATGCCTTTCTCTTTTAAATGCCTAGCATGGGTTATGTTTTGTCTTCCTAATAACTGATCCAGTACCTGGAGAAGTGTCTAAATGACATTCTCAGTTTTTTTTAAGTACCTTCTTTTTCTTCAACTACTACAGTGGCCTCCGAATATCAAACCCTCTCACCCTCTCCCAAGTCCGTCTCAACACTGGAGCCAAAGCAATCTTTTAGAAGCACAAAGCTGATCTTACCAGCCCCCCGGATTATGGATCATGAAATAATTTCAACCTATTGTGACCCAATGATTGTGATAGTTGGGGTTGATTCAAATATCACAAAATGATGCCCTTTACCTACCCTTATGCTTTGGGGGAAATTTCAACAAGCACTCTAAGAAACAACAAATGAAAGAGAAATGGGAAGAATGCCTCTTCAGCATTACCAGCTAATGCTAAAAAATAACAAAACTGCTTTATATATAAGTGGAGCCTATAACAACCTTCCCTTATCTATACTTCCGCCTTTACACACTTTACCACCAAGCTTTTAAATGTGTCAATACTATACCACACACACACACACACACACACACACCTGTATGCCAGGCCGCAGGCCTCATGATGGGTGTTAAAAATACATTGAAATATTAATTTGGGCTCCGATAGAAGCAGACCCTGAAACAATGTTTTAAGTACAAGTAGTTTATTTGGTGGGTGGTCCCAGAAAAATAGCCACAAGTAGGAAAATTAGACAAATATCGTAATCATATTTGTAGTTTTGAAAGACTAATATGTCTAATGTGTTTGCTGTGAGGAGAATAGACATCAAAGAAGTAATTCTGAATACAGGAAGGCCAGGTAAAAGGCTGTTGCAATGATCCACATACAAGGTGATAGTGACCTTGGATGAGACTAGCTATACGTGGGTGGAAAGACAAGGATGGAGTCCAAGGATGGATGATGATGGATTCAGTGGAGAAAAGGGAGTACTGATTTGCTGAACGTGGGAGTAAGAGAAAGGAAAGTATCAAGGATTATATCCCAGAAGGGAAGAAGATAGTGGGTGCCTCCTGAGATGGGCTATCAGGAGGAAGTACTACTTTGGGGGATATCCCTAGAGTGGTCCCACTGAGAAACACTAGTTTATACTATAAACTCTTAAAACTATACTGGGAGATATCCCAGCAGAGGTATTAGTAGTAGGTGGGTGTATGCATACTCAGAAGCTCAGGTGAGGACGTTTGGGATTCCTTAGAGATAAAGGTGATGTTCAAAGCCTATCTTCATTAAGCATCTTACATATTGAACCATTTGCATAATAGGTGAATAATTCAGCCAATGTTAAATTTAAAACTTCAGACCAGAAATTAAATAGAACCACTCCATGCCAGCCAAAATATTGAAGTTTTTAAAAGCATTATTATAGTATTTTAACAATCCATGCCCCTCATCCTTTCTCTTGGTCTTCTCTGTTTTACACCCTATTCCGGTTTCTTTCTTCTGTCAATTCCCATTTAATTTCTACCTCTTTTTAAGTATTTCCCTCAACTTAGAAGAAAAAACTTGTTTTATCAGCAGTTTGCTAATAAGACAAGCATGATTTTTCTGAATTGGAGTTACCAGGTTTCTGATCAAGTATGGGGGCTTGCTTCACCCTTGCCAGCTTCACCAAGAACCAAAGAGATGAGCAATATCAATGTTGTTTTATCAGGTTCTGAGGCTGGAAGTGAGATTCTCAGGATTTGTGAATGTGTTATCCAGTGGTGTGGTATACTTTAGCAATCAGCACAACACCGGAACACACCAGAAACCCTCTCTTTTACTACACAAACAACATTAAGTCAGGGTCATAACAGGGTCAGAACCTGCTAACCTTGCAAGTTAGGACTCCTCACTATGTTTCATAATTCTTGCTACTTAATAAAAAGTAAAAATAAGTGTTAGGACTAAAACAAAATTGGAAAAAGGGAGTTAGTAGATTAGCAGTCAGTGACTAACAAGTATTGCTCCAAGAAAAACAGAAAGCTTTTCTCACTGGATCCTTTCCGGTAGATTTCAAGTCTGGTAAATGTAGTTTCACTGCAGACAATCAACAAGTGTAAACCCTTGTAAAGCTAATCTATACAACATATAAGGGTAATATTGGCTACTCTGCATGGCTGTGCAAATTGTGCACGCAACTAAGGAGGAGCTAGTTACATCATAGACATCGAATATTATGACATGTATTTAATGTGATTAATACTTATTTATGAAGGTAGTAAAATGTTCTGATAAATTACATATTTGACAATTTTTGACAGATAGGTCTTGAAAGAGCAGTGTATTTGTCTAATTCTCAAAGAGGCACCATATGGGCTAGTGGTGGTCCTAATAACCCACCCTATGAGAAGTATTATAAATCAAAGTCCTTCCCAAATTTTATCAAATACATATTTTGAATGACTTCAAATGACAATAAAATTTCAACATTAAGTCTTGTCACTTTAGGGAAGTCATTTAACTTTGTGAGACACATTTTCTCTTCTGTAAAATCAATGGCCCAACCAAATGATAATACTGGTCCTTTCCACTCTACTGCTTTAAGATTCTCATTATGGAGCAGATACAGTTTGTTTGAGTAGCATGGATCATTGAGGAGTCTTCCAAAGGTATCCAAAGGATTGAAAATATATCTCTAAGCTAAAATCTCATTAACATAGGTGTCAGGCAAAAATGTTATTGCAAAAGAGGGAAGAAAACTAACTTTGAACACCTACAAGGGGCCAGACTTTTCCCTTATATTTTCTCATTAACTTTTATAACTATCCTGTAGATTACTGTTATCCGTATTTTATGGAAAAGTAGCTCATATGTTGTAAAACCAACCAAACTGCTTTTAGGGAAAGAACTTCTAGTGTCTCCTTTGTCTAGGACAGGAAAACTGGACAACACAAATATAGATTTATATGAAAGAGGCCAAAAGAGATCTGGCAGATGTGAGTATTCAGTCTACTAAAATGGTAGGACCAGCGTGGTAAAATACAGTTAAAGGACCAAGTCTGCCCACTTGGTTTTAAATATAAAGTTTTATGGGAACACAGTCATGTCAATTCATATATGTACTGTCTATGGCTGATTTCACACTACAAAGGCAGAAATGAGAAGCCATAACCCCCTTTGGCCTCCAAAGCCTAAAATATCTAATATCTAGTCCTTTATGGTAAAGGTTTGCTTATCCCCGAGTGAGCCATTTTCTTGTAAGTATAATCTACCCATTCATCCCTAGATCTTACCACCACCACCTTCATTCATTATTGACATTTCTGCTGGAAAGCGTATTGAGAGCCAATGCAGTGTGTGATTACATCCATCCTTACTCAAGCTTACTGACATTTCCTTCTCTAGCACTGCCCCTCGTACTGATAACAGACTAGCTCTTCAATCATACCCCCTTTATCATTTGTTGTTATGAAGTCCAAACCAGTAATTATACTGAGCACTCATTGTTTCCTTCACCACCTAAGGTGCTAGTTCCTTAGTTCCCATTCCATCTGGGTACTCTTCCAGATTGCAGGTAGAATCAATGTGACATTCATATTTTCTAATCGACTATGTTGAACTCAATGTTGTGGTTTAAAAAAGTGCCATAATAGAAATATCTTTACCTATTAATATTGATCTCCACATACTATTTTTGCCAGGTGGGACTAGGCCCTAGTCAGCTCTGATCCATTTCAAATAGCACAGATGTTTTCTCAACTTCTGTATATACCCCACACATAATGCCTCCTTACTTCAAGAGCAGAATTTATTCCATATGCCAGGATATGAGTATAGTCATGGAAAGTCCAACAACGGTTTAGTTTATATTTCTAAATGGAAATGTTTTCCCCCAAGGAGCAAAAAAGAAAAGGTTTTATTTATAATTTATTTTATAACAACTTGAGATATAATTAACAACCTATATAATTCACACGAAGTATACAATTCAGTGATTTTTAGTATATTCAGAGTTGTGACACCATTACCACAATCAACTCTGCAACATTTTATCACCCTAAAAAGAAACCCCAAACTCATTAGCAGTCACTCCCACATTCCCTCAAACCCCCAGCCCTGGGCAGCCACTAATCTACTGTTCTGGACAATTTCATATAAATGAGACCATATCATAATGTGGACTTTTGTGTCTGGTTTCTTTCACTTAGCATAATGTTTTCAAGGGTCAACCATGTTGTAGCATGTATCAGAACTTCATTTCTTTTTTCCTGCCAAATAATATTCCATTGCATGGATATATCACATTTTGCTTATTCATTTATTAGTTGATGAACATTTGTCTTGCTTTGATTTTTTGCTATTGTGAATAATGCTGCCATAAATACCTGTTTACAAGTTTTTGTGTGGACATATGTTTTCATTTCTCTCGGGTATGTACGAGTGAAATTGCTGACTCTTATGGTAATTCGATGCTTAATCTTTTGAGGAACTGCCAAACTATCTTTCCAAGTGGCTGCACAAATTTACATTTCCACCAGCAGTTTATGAGGGTTCCAATTTCTCCACACCCCCACAAACACTTGCTGTTACCTTTTTCATTATAACTATCCTAGTAAGTATGAAGTGGTATCTCACCGTACATTTGATTTACATTTCTATGGTAGCTAATTGTGTTGAACAGCCTTTCATGTGCTTATTGGTTTTGTATATCTTCTTCAAGAACTGTCAATTCATACCTTTAGTCCACTTTTTAAATTGGGCTCTTTGTCTACTTACTGACTTATAGTACTTCTTTATATATTCTAAATACAGTTTCCACCCTTACCTGATATATGATTTGCAAAAATTTTCTTTCATTGTTTGGGTTGTCTTTTTGTTTTCTTGATGGCATCCTTGGAAGCACAAAAGTTTTTACTTCTGATGATGCACAATTTATCCATTTTTTTCTTTTTGTTCCTTGTGCCTTTGGTTTCAATTATTTAAGAAACCATTGCTTAATCCAAGGGCATGAAGACTTATATCTATGATTTCTTCTAAAAGTTTTATAGTGTTTGCTCTTACATTCAGCCCTTTGGTCCATTTTGAGTTAACTTTTATATATGCTGTGAGGTAGGGGTCCAACGTCATTCTTTTGCATGTGGATATCCAATTGTTCCAGCACCATTTGATGAAAAGACAATTTTCCTCTATTGAATTGTCTTAGCACCCTTTTCAAAAATCAGTTGACCATAAATATGAGGATTATTTCTGGACTCTCAATCTATTCCTATTTTATTATTTTTCATACTACTGTAAATTCAATTATTTTTTCAGCAACATTTTTGTTTCATTTATTGATCATTATATAGAAATGCAATCAATTTTTGTATATTAATCTTGTGTCCTGCAACTTTGCTGAACTTAAGTATTAGTTCTAATATTCTTAAAGTATTCTTTTGGATTTTCTATGTATAAGAACATATCATCTCCAAATAGAGATAGTTTTACTTCTTCTTTCCAAATATGGATGTGTTTAATTTCATTTTCTTGCCTAATTGCCCTGGCTAAACCCTCCAGTACAAGTTGAGTAGAAGTGCCAAGAGCAAATATTACTGTCTTGTTTCTGATTTCAAGGGGAAATCCTTCAGCCTTTCATCATTAAATATGATGCTAGCTATGGGTTTTTCATAGATGTTCTTTATCAGGTTGAAAAAGTCAATTCTTAGTTTGTTGAGTCTTTTTATTATGAAAGGGTGATAGATTTTGTTAAATGCTTTTTCTGTCTCTAGTGGGGTGATCATGTGGACTTTCATCTAATCTTACCTATTTCCTTTTCCAAATGCTCAAAAGAAAACTATAAGAAATGTCATTTACTAGATAAATCATAATTTTACCTAAAAAGCCATAAGATAGAACTATTGCAAAGGTTTATAGATAGGTACTCTAAAAGTATCTAACTGAATCATTTGAAAAATACAAAAATATAGCTGTGGAAAAATTTTTTTTCTTACCAAAAAGATAAAAGTTTATCTGCTGATCATAGGAAAATATATTCTTATAAGAAAAAAAGTTGCACAATAAATTAACATATAACACAATTATCACTTTTACATACACATGAAAAAAATAAATGTAGAATTATTAAACTTCTCCGGTAATTACTGGCATCTCCTGCTCCAAATGTTTTCATATCAAAATAGAGACTTATATTTTAAAAATATCATTATATTGACTGACTCAAAAAAATATCATGCTTTATATTTCAAAGTAGCACACTAGCAAACACGTTTGTTGCACAAATGTTCAAAACGATGCTACGTGGGAAGATAACAAGATATAATTCTCAATTACGGTGTGATTGTGCTCTGTGTTGAATATATAATGCCTTCTGCTTGAATTCTCTCCAATATTGGTCCATAGACCTCCTTTGAAAAGGGCCCCATCAGGCCTTTAGCTTTAATTTCACCTAGAAGAAAATAAATTTGTAGTTACCGTTTTAAAGGTGTTATGAAGGTTAATTTCCACTTCAAGAGTCTCCAAATCATTAACAGGGAAAGGGTTACCTGTAGACTGAAAGCACAGGTGGACTTAGGGACAGAGTCAGAAGGTATGTATCCAACTGTGTTAACTATTGCCAAAATGATCAAGAATAAAGAGTAGTATGAAAGGAAAGTAAACTTAACTTGTCTGCTATATTTGCTGATTTTTTTTAAAAGCATAACACCAACAGAACGAATGAAAACCAATCTGATGATTTGGACACAGGCTTCTGTGAGGAAGACTGAAATAGCCAGTCTGAGTACTTTCCTTAATGTCCAGGATTACTTTATTCCTCATCACTTCTTCAACTCTGGTTCCTCAAGAACTAAGTAGGTAGTTTAATTTGATATTAGCTGATATGCTATTGTAGATACATTTCCTCAGTATTTCACATTTATGTGCTTGATGTTTGTTATTCCTTTCACACACTCACAAGGGCCAAGTGGGGGATTATACTCAGAAGTAATGCTTACTGAATGAATGTATAGATGATCTTAAGGGGACAGTTGAAATTTGAATTCGCTCAGTCCAAAATATTTGTTGAGTACTGATAATATACTGTGATATGAAGATTAATGAAACATGATCTATATTTTTGAGGATCTGAAAGTGAATACCCTCTGCTAGTTCAGTGTTAGCTACCCCTAAAATATGAAAACAAAAGAAAGGAAGAATTAACATTGTCTAGGGGGTCATGTATGTGGTAGGAGCTTTATATATTATTTCACTTCAGCATCACAAAAGAAACCTCTGAATTAGGAAGACAATCCCCACCTTAAAGGTGAGGGAGCTCTAGCTCAGAGTCGCTGAGTAACTTGCACCCCATCATTCTGCCATCTTGTGATTCAACTCGGACAGAAATAGGTGATAACTCCAAAACCCATGGCTTTTACTCACAACATGATCTCCCAGTCAGTCAGCGCTTAGAACTTCTGAGATGGCTCACTTTTAGTGAACTCCAGTGTCATACTCAAGAGTAATTATTTGATATCCAGGCACCAAATGACTCAGAGATGATATGGAGACAGACTCAGTTCTCCAATGAAGGAACTTACCATCAAGCAACATCTTGGCTGCCATGGCAGTGGGTAACCCCACAGTTTTAGCCATGGCTGAAAAGCCATTGATGTCCCCATAAACCACAAGGTCAATAGTTTTATTTTCTAAATGTCCAGAAGGATGTCTGATTCCAAAACTGTCTCTCATCACAATCATATCTTTCTCTCCAGGGCCTTAAAATAAATAAACAGACATTATTAAATGTCATTATCATTACAGCTCCAATACTGCATTTCATCTGCTCCTGCCCTTTTGCTCTCACAAGTTTCTCCTCCCATCACATGCGGTCCTTAGACAATTATCTATGCTGCTTTTTAATCCAAAGACCAAGTGAAAAACTCAAGAAATGATAACTCTGGCCATATTCCTCTGGCCAGGCTGGCATCACTGGAGCCTGGCTACAGACATGAGGGCACTAGGTTAGAACACCCACTCTTCCCTCAGAAATGCTCCTTTAGCATTTCCCTAATGCGATAAAAGTGAAGCTAAGAATTTGTCCCTTTCCCGTATTCCCCAAGTTCATTCCTGTTTGATAGCTCTCTGATTCTTCCCTCTGGGAAAATAACCTAAGCACCCTTTCCCTCCTGGCATACTTCCTCCCACTACTGCTCAGCTCCAGCCTCTCATCACATTCACTAGCGGTGCTGACTGCATCTGACGCTGCTGCTTCCGGGATGTGTAGCTAACACCCCAAGGCCCACCTACCATAGGAGAGTTTCATGGCCAAATACTTGGAGAGTGCATCCACCACAGACTCTGCTCGAGGGACTTGTTCATCCCCAAGTAAGCCCAACCTGAGAAGCACAAGAGGTGGCTGTGTTAGGACAAGTCCTACACATAATCTCACTTGGGAGGCAGAGGGAGCTCTTTGGATTTTATCTTGAAAAGGGAAGAATCACGAGACAACGATCCAAGTTACAGGGTTCTCCTGAATTGTAAATAACAGTAACTACAGTAATGTTTTAATCTTTAGAATCATTCCCAGACTCCCCAGGGCAGTGCTCCTTGGAGCAGAACTGACACATTGTAGGTCCATGCTGTTGCAAAGCTTTGTATGAGATTAATTTACAGGTTAGTTTTCCCACATTAAGGAGACCAGCATGATATGCCATAGCTGCGTGAATGAGTGCTTTAAAGTGGGTTCCAGAAGACTAGGAGAATCTCCTACTGGAGAGAAATAAAATACCCTAGCTTTCTCAGGAACTGAGGAGTAGTGTCTCAAAATAAGTATTTCCCAAATTATAATTGCCATTGAATTTCTCTTTTTATCTGCTTTTTATCCCTGCATAACATAGTACATGGTAATCTCTCTACAACAGGCCAGCATGAGAGCAGCAAATTAATCAAAGACAATGTAAAATGTCTGGTTTTATCTTGACGCCTCTTTGACTAGAAAGGGATAAGTAATCATTGATATTGAGAGAATCCATACTTTGCTCTCTAAGTTGGTTGCTGGATGCCTACCGTTCAGCGGCCTCCAGCTGGGTATGGTCTCTTCCTAATTTCTTAAAGACAGTTTCCTTAAGCACATCATGCGTGGAGGATGGTGAAATCCCAACCAGTTCACAGAGGAGTTCTTTCTGGTTATAAAAATAAAGATAAAATTCTAAGTTCCTACTAAAAAAAAGTCAGTTGAGAAACTATCTTATTAAAACATTTGGCCACAGATGTACCTCAAATATTAAATTAGAAAGGGCTAGAAATAGTAAACTGTACCACGTACATATGCATACACACGTCTGCACCCCCACACATGAATAATGGATATTCCCAAATAATATTTCAGCAATAAAAATAGGTCATAACATCAAACCAATACTAAATAGATGGTACCATGTTTACCATCACATTCTCGCCTTTGTGTATCCTCTCCATTACTTTTTCGCCATTCTCCCTCACCCTCCAGTAGCCCATTTTGTCCAGGATCAAGTGGGATGGGCTCATTGCCAGTAACAACCAGAGTTCTTCTGTAGGTTCAAGAGATGAGAAAGACCTTGCAAGATACTAAAACTTCAAAGCAAGAACACTTAAGCAGCGGTCATAGCTTTTTCTACTTTCTAAACTAGACTTTTTTCCAGGACCCCAAGGAAAAAAAGTTATAATTTTGATTAAGAATCAACAAACTGGTTCACAGACCAAATCTGGCTCACCATCTGGTTTTGTAAAGAAAGATTTTTATTGGAAGATACCCATGCTCATTTGTCTATATGTATTTGTGTATGATAGAACTGAGTATGTATGGTCCATAATGCCTAATATATTTACAACCTGGTCCTTTACCAAAAAAAAAAAAAAAAAGTTCACCAGCCACCAAACTACTGATTGCCACCAAATTGTTGCCACCAAAATACTGATCCACCCCCTAAGAATGCCAGTACTGTGAGAAGTAATTGGGATGATTCATTTTCAGAAATACCAAATAAAAGCAGTGCTGTCTAGTTAATAATAGGTTTACAACCTATTGGAAATATGTATGAACCACCCCCTCAAAATGGACTCTCAAACCCTTAGACATTAGACACTTCACTCTCTGGTTCTTCTTCCCCACTCCATTTTGTGGACTTATTTTCCCGGGCTTTGCAATGAGCAATTCGCCAAAGAACTGAAGTCTCTGCATCACCTCAAGGAATGTACTTTTTGCCTTACATGGTCATAGGTGAATTCTGGGAAAGGCTATATAACCTCTGTGGTGCTCAGCCAATGAGGAGCCAGGGGAGGGACTTGCATCCTAGGAGATAAATTGCCTACTGAGACTTGCCCCAATTGTGCCTGCCCATTAGACACCCAGTTTTGCAAGAACATTGATTAAACCCTCGCTTCACTGTGCTCTGAGTCTCTGCATCCCTCCTTTGATTGGGTCAGTGAGCTTATTTCTCACAAGTACCAACCCTCTCAATCCAGCTGCCTCAATCTTGGGATTCACTCTATAGATGTTTTCTCACTCCTGTCCAACACATACATTTATGAAAGGTAAAACTTAAGATTTGGAAGGCTTTCAGATAACGTAGAAAACTGAATCTAAAGCAGCGGCTAGCAAGAATCCCAAAGTTAGCAATACTGATCTTTTTCTCCTTGTGATACATTTCTGGCATTTCTACTGGAATATGGGCACATCTGTTCAAGTTGGATGACTGACTAGTGACACCTGGCAGTTAGTGGAAGCTCTAATTTACATGCAATCCCAAGCCTTCAAAGTCCCTTCCAACCTTGAGACTCTGAGATATTAATGCAACACAGATTTGGGCATAAATTCAGTAATTGAGAATTCAAATTACTCATGGTTAAAAATGACCAAATGATAGAACTGATGGGATTTGGGCTCCCTCTCCTAGTTTATCAGTTCTAGGAGGCCCAAGTTTAACTCCTGTCACTGGGTCACCAATTAGTGGTAGAGCCCAGAGCCCAAATCTATCTCTTCTCAGGGCCGAGGGAGCAATCAAGTAGTCCAAGTTGCTGCAAGAAATAAGCCCAGTGGGTCAGGCCCATGATCTCTCCATTCTTCCATAACAGGAAGAAAAGAGAGTCTGGGGTCATGGTTTATCTTCCCTGCACATAAGCCACACAAGAGGTCATTTTGTTGGTCTAAACCAAAGTTCAAATCTGACCATTTCTGAAGAGCAGCAAACAACATACAATTCTGGAGTCACTCACCCAGGTGAGAGGGTTGGCTTCAGGTCGAAGGGCAGGAAATGGATCTCTGTTTATGAGACCCAGTTTTACAAATCCATTCAAAGCTTTGGCATATCCCTATAACGAGAATTGTTAAGTAGTAAATGAAATTTTTCCTTCCAAAGAAAAAAATTAAAAAGCTTTTTTTTTTTTTTGAAAAGAGGGCTCTGTCTTTGTAATTAATTTAGAAAACAGGCTGAAGGTAGTCATCTGAATTGCTGGTATATGGATGCAAACACCTTCATGTTGAGACCGGAATCGAGAGTGTCACAGCAATTCTGCTGGTTTACATAACAGACCTTGAAAGACTTTGGTCTTTACTTCTGTTTCTAGGTAACAAGGGAGGGTATTTTCTGGGAGCAGAAGGGCAAATTTCCTCCTGTGTTGTGTGCTTTCAGTTCAGCAGAATAGTATTTAATAGAATACTAAAAAGAATAATATTCCATTCTTATAATGGAAGAAGGAGCTTGTAAGAATATTATCACCCAAAAGCAGATACTCCATTCTACTGATTAAGAGCCACTATCCTAATGCATATAGGTAGCAGAAAGAGAGGTAGGGATCAGAGAGCTTCTTCTGAAATCACATGAATGTGGGGGAGGGGCGTCAAGAAGGAGTTGAGAAAGATCCCATGGGAAGGTGACAGCAAGCTAAGAGGAGAGGCAGGTAACAGGCAGGTGCAGGAGAGTAGTCAAAGCCTCCCTGTCAAACTCAGAGGATAGTGTTTCATACCCAATACTGGAAAGAATATTGGGGTCATTGAAGGGTTGCTGGCACTTCCCTGAATGGTGGCCCTCGTGGATGTGACCACTGCAACATCTTCCATCTTCTGCGGTTCCATGGGAAGACCCATCATCCATATACATCTTTGAGAGCTTTATTCATTATTAACCCTCTTAGAATTCTTTGCTTCTGGGGCTTCATGTTTGGCAGGAGAATGTATTTAAAACTATCAGAAAATCCTAATTCCTGGACCCCCCCAAAATGTGACTACTTATATTCTTGGAACAAAATGAAGAAAACAGAGTCAAGAAATCTGCCAGTACTGAGGGTGTTATGGCTTCAATTTAGACTAGAGTTTCTGCTGTGCCTACAGGCTTGTGGAATGAATACCCACGGTTCCTAGATCATAGGTTGCTATCACCTGGTGATTTGATTTGATTCCTGGTCGGAGAGGACATCACATTCTGAGGAGTACAGGTACCTGCCCTCCATGAGCAAACAATCTATTTCAGGAGACAACTGTTGTGACATAACTTCCCGGTGCCAATAAATGTAATAGACGCTCTGACGAGTAATAAATGCAGTGCTGTCTCTCTTTAAGAAGAAACAGGAGTTAGACAAGGCAAAATGAGGCAAACCAGAAGCCAGACTTCATGTACCAACACTATGTAAATAACCTCTGCTCTTACTTGAATTTTGTTTACACAAAAGTAACACCACCAGTGTCCACTGATTCCTGATGCCTACCCCATGTGGGGAACAGGGGCAGGAAAAGTCCTGGAAAAGGGAGCAGTGATCTTTAATAACATGGTATGGAAAGTGTTACCGAGACCAAAGTCCTGAAGGAGCTAAAGGAGAGTGTGCAGACATCTGGGAGAAAAGGTTCTGGGCAAAAGGAACAGCCAGTGAAAAGTAAGAGCCAGGGGAAAGTGTGCACAAGAATGGAGGGGTGATCACTGATGGGTCTTCCATCTTCCAGAGAAAAGATTAGTGAATGGTGGATAACCCACAAGAAAAATTTCGTCTCTGCCCTCACCAGGAAATCTCACAGGGCACTGAGACCTGAAATCAGATTTTTATGATTTTTAGAGGTAGGTATGTTAAGGGAGCTGGTTGGAGTGGGCTGGATAGCATCCCCCTCACCAGTCACATCCACTCGGAACCTCAGAGTAGGACCTTTTTGGGATATTTGCAGATACAGTTAGTTAAAGATCTCGAGATAAAACCAATCTATATTTAAGGTGGATCCTAAATCCAATGACTGGTGTCCTTACAAGATAAGGAGAGGACACAGTGACACAAACAGGAGTGACATGAAGACAGAGGCAGAGACTGGGCCAATGTGTCAAGTTAAAGAACACCAAGAATTGCAGGCAGCCACCAGAAGTGAGAAGAGAGCCGTGGGACAGTTTCTCCCTCAAAACCTCCAGAAAGTACCAACCCTACCCACATTTCGATTTCAGGCTTCTGACCTCAAGAAACATGAGAGAATAAATTTCTGTTGTTATAAGCTGCCTGGCTTGGAGTCATTTGTTAAAACAGCCCTAGAAAACTATTACGGATTACCTTAATCGGTCATTCATGCCCCTACTCTTGTGATTAATACAGAAGTGTGTGGTGGATGTTTATATTTATGCTCTTAGAATCTACACTCCATTTTGTGGTAAAAACATTTCAGATTTGCTTTGTAGAAAGTGACATTGACCACATCTTCAGCTTTAGGGACGTGAAGCAAAGGCAAAGGCTGACACACGTATTTTATCCCACTGACCTCAGGGACTGAGACAAGAATGCTATTTTTAGCTATGAAGATATGCTTTTTAATTCTTACTGGATTTGAAACAGAAAGGTTGGGGATGCTGCCAGCACCTGCCACCATGCGGAGCCTGGAACCGCAGCCAGCACGTGAAGGAAGAGCTGAGAGGTGAAGAGAAACCACGTCCCCATGAGGTCACTTGGCCCCAAATCTTGCTACACCTGAAGGTGACCCTTCACCTGCCCCCCCTCCAAACTCCCCATGAATTCCCTCAGCTCAGGGCATTTTTAGTTGTCTCCTAACACATTTGGGCAAAAGAATCCTGAGAGAACAGACTCCATCCTGGTTTATTATCTTAATTATTTTGATGACTAAGAAAAATTGAGTGCACACTTTACTTATAGCAAAAACAGGCAACATGTATCCTCTCCAATACACTGCTTACCTTGTACCTCAGTGTCCCCCGCAGCAGGGTGTGAGCAGATGGGATGCCGTAAATCTCAGCATATTTTGTACTGTCTCTGTTAGGATAGCCTTCCAAATTTAATCCAGGGAAATAATCCATGGGGGTCACTGCATCAAGAAAGGAGGTGCCCCCTGCAACATTCACAACCTGAAGAACATTGAAAAGGCATGGATGGGGTGAGAATACTGCGCTCCCTGTGGACTTGTCGGCATTATTTACTTAAAAAGTGAAATCAAAATATTAAAAGAAAGCAGTAGAGGACTTGCAAAAGAAATATTTTTAATGAAACTACCATACCTACATCTCATACTCAAGCTATTTTACTAATATAATTCACAAGGCCATTATTCTCCCAAGCTTTAAAATCCGACTTCAGGGGCACCTGGGTGGCTCAGTCAGTTGAGCGTTGGACTTTGGCTCAGGTCATATCTTGGGGTTAGTGAGTTCGAGCCCCAAGTTGGGCTTCTGTGCTGACAGCTCAAAGCCTGGAGCCTGCTTCGGATTCTGTTTCTTCCTCTCTCTCTGCCCCTCCCCCACTCATCCCACTCATGTACACACACACACACACAACGACACTCTCTCTCTCTCTCTCTCTCTGTCTGTCTCAAAAATAAATAAACATTTTTAAATAATGAAATAAAATCTGACTTGAGTCTGGATAAGATGATACTGAATAACATCCCGTTAGGGTTTCAGGAGGCTGAAAGCAACAGACACTTTGAAACGGCTATGCTCCAACTGGGTGTTATACATAAGTGATGAATCACTGGGTTCTACTTCTGAAACCAATATACACTTTCTGTTAACTAACCTGAATTTAAATAAATAAATTTAAAAAAATAAAAATAAATCAACCACAAAATGCAAAAAATAAAAATAAATAAATAAATGGCCGTGCTCCAATAACAACAGCGATATTCTCATTCATTCTTCACTTACATCCCCCTTTGGACCGGGAGCATCAGGCATGAGTCGTACATTTCTGTCACTGCTAGCACTAACAGGGCACCTACCGTGTGCGTGCTAGGATCACACTCATTGTGGAGGGAAGGAGAGTGATGAAGAAGTTGCAATTTCATTCATTGAACAAACACTGAACGTCCACCAAGTACCAGCAGTGGTGCTAGAAGAACCATAAGGAGCTCACAGCCTAGACCAGTCAACCTATGGGTGTGCACTGGGGATGGGGAGCGGGAGAGATGTCCCCTTACAAGAAAGACGACGTGTGAACAGACAGTGAAACCCATAGAAGTGCCACCCATTGGTCTTACTGCTGCTGAGAATTAAGTCAATTTCCAAGCTCTTCTGATTTCGCTCTGAAATCCTCTTATCCACCCCCTCCCCCATCACACACTCAAAATGCACTGATGCAGGTTTTTCCCTTTGATTTTGATGAAAGGATTAAGGTTTTCTTTCGGTTTGCCAGGTTTATGATCATCCCTGAGATGATGGAAGACATCCCAGAGTGGTCAAATCAGGGCTCGGGGGGCTGCTGGTGGAACTGGGTTCATCCCCTTGCACCACTGGAAACAGCTTCTCACGACAAGTCTGTGGCTGCACAAAACCACCCATAAGAGTCTTCTGCTAAATGAAATGGTCCCCATAGTGTATTTGTAAATGGGCTCTGCTTGTGCCTTGGTCTGAGAGAGAAAACAGAAATGTTTGTGTGGGTAGCTGAAGCCAGAAGAAACGGGTGATGCTGCCTGGTGCCAGGCCTGGCGGGGTGTCTGTAGTTAAAAGGCTTGGGTGTGCAGAGCACCAAGCACAACTAAAATTCCAAGACTGACCTGCTGACGGAGGTGAGAAAATTTCTGAGGAAACTTCTCTGGACCTCACAGCAAACATTTCCAGAGGGACCATTCCTGTACTATTGCCTTCAAACAAGTGTCTTCGGCCAGAATTGTAAATTTAAAAGAAATCTAATAAGAAAGCAAACCTTTAGGGTCTCCACATACATCTCACTTCTATGACTTACACGGCAGTTCTGAAGTTTTGTTTGCTTGTTTGAAGGTGAGGAAACTGTTTTAAAGAAAAAGTCAGTAGAAACTACTATACTCCAGCACTTTACTAATCAGAAATCAGTCAGCTGGTTCATAAGCTTATCAGGAGATCCTTGGAAGAAAATAGGGAAATATCAGCTGAATAATAATGATTCCTTTAGAGAGACTGAAAACTGCCCAAACAACCTGACCCAAAAAATTATGGGGTAATTGTGTGTCCTGTGATATCCATAGGGTCGTGTGTCTAATGGCATATCATGGGGTTCATTTATAAGCCCTATCCTGTTTAATATTTTATTAATGGCTTGGATAAAGAAGGACATATTTATCTATTTGGCAGAGAATGTGCATTTTTTTCTGACTCGATAATGCTCACACCAACACCCACTGCCAACAGAAACAGTGACTCTTTACCCACAGACCGCCCTAAACCCAGCTCTTCTTGCACACATCTCCCAGCCACTGACCGACAATAAGCTTGATTGCTAGACTGACAAGACACTTAAACAAGGAACTATACAGACAGTTCATTTATTCAGGACCAGCTTTGTGCTAGGTGCCTTATACCTTTAATTCATCCAATAACCCATTGTTCACAGGCAGAAACTGGGACTGCGAATCACTCAGAGGCAGATTGGAGCCCAGGTCTATCTGAGTCCAGTGTCTATGTTCTTTCTACTACACCACACTGTCCCCTTAATTGTGCTTATTTGTGGATCAGTATTTTGAAAAGGCTACTGACTGCCACGGTGTAGCCTTGCAGAGTATGGCCCCAGCGATACTCCTGCAAACTGCATCCTAAACGGTTGCAGGCAATGAAGAGCAGCGGCTCTGCCTGTAGAGGAGGGCTTGGGGCCGCAGACCAGGCAAGTAGGGGCAAGCAGCGGGAAGACAGCTACAAAACTATCTCAGCTACAAAACTATCTCAGAGCTGCATTTTCAGAGCAAGCACGATCTGGAGAATATCTGTTTCACTGTGACTAGTTTGGGAGAGGAGGCTGAAGGAGATGATGGCGGAGCTCTGCCGCGTCACCTTCAGGTCCTACCAATGTCCCACCACCCATAGAGAAAATAGAACTAAGAGAAGACACAGCCTCTACCTTCCAAATAGGTGGAAAGGAATTACATTTGTTAGAAATAGGATTAGAAGTTAGAAGTTAAAAATGGTAACAGCAGCTGGAAATTCCTGCAAGGATGTGGGACAACGAATTACGTCCTATTTCATAGGCCACTGCCTGAGTCGCTGGATAAGCTTAAGGGTTCAACTTTTAAGCAGAAGCCAGAGGGGTCACCTGGTCCTCCATTATGATTCTCTGAACTTCATAAGGCCTGCTCCATGGTGGGGGTGAGAGTGGCAGAGGGGATGGAGGGACAAGAACACGGGAGGCTTTAAGAAGTTTAACAATCTGGGTTGGGAGACAGACACACTTGAATAACTGAATGAATAATACAGCATCCGGAAAACTCTTACGCAGACAAAGTGTGGGAGTCCGGACAAAAGAAGAGTGAATGGGGGCTGGAGTAGTCAGGAAAAGCTGCCTCCACACGAGGAAACTTGAGCGGGACCTTGAAAAAAGTATCATTTTAGCAAAGAAAAGAAAACCCTCATGTTTTCTCTTGGCTTCCTCCGCAGTGTCAGGGAGATGCAAAAAGCATTCTTTTTTTTTTACAAAAGGAGTTGAGGATGAAAAGGGAAAACTTCAAATTCAATATGTACAACTTCTGCTGCCTGAAAATAATCTCTTGCTTTTCCTGAGCGCTCACCACCATCAATTTCTTTATGTAGCTAACTTTTGCTGGGGCCTTACACCTTGCCTGAGAGACTGCGTTAGGCAGATTGCCGTCTCTTTGACCTCAGTGAGCCCTACTGCGAGTAGCCTGCACGGCTGGGATGATTCTGCTTATCTTCAGACAAGGAGCCCAGAGCTCGGAGAGATTTGGGGACGGTTCTACTGCCACCAGCTGGCAGGGGGCAGAGCTAGAGCACAGAGCCAGGCCCACTCCATCAAAGCCCGATCGGGCTCTTTCTCTCACACAGGCTCTGCTCACCCATCCATGGTTATCATCTTTTCAGTTATATGGCCTCCCGAAAATAACCATTTGCCCAATGGAGGCAAGAATTTTCCCTGCATCCACATGTTAGTGTTAACCGAACATGGGCCGGTCTCTTTTCCAGGACAGCAGGAGGTGGAAGGAGCTCTAAATGCAACAGGGGGCAGGCGGTGGCATACAAGGATGTGCCTGGCAGAACAGCAGACTGTTTCAAGCCCAGACCTTCATGATTCTCAGGACTGGAGCACTGGATGAGACATCAGTAGCCACATTACCAGCAGGAGGCTGATGCCTGGTGGACCGTGACAATTGCCTGGATTGTGGTGGCCCTGTGAGGGATGTCAGCACTTGGGCCAGAACTCAGGGGTCCTGTTTCATATCCTGAAACACACGCATGTATCTTTCTAGCATCAGAGCGTCCTGCTTGTTTGGGAGCGTTTTCAGTGCAGCTGTCTATGGTCCTCTGGTCACCAAACTGGCTCTTCTCAAATTCAGCTGCACATTAGAATCACTTGGGGAGTCTCTAAAGGTCCCAAAACCCAGGCCAATCAGCATCTCTGCAGATGCACCCAGGCATCATTATTTTCCAAACTACCTTGTTGATTTCAATGCGCACGTAAGGCTGCGATGTATACTCTGTACGTCACAGGCACAAAGGACAACGGTTGATAACGAACACTTTGTGTCTCGAGAAATTTCTTCAATTTGTTCCTTTGTACACAAAATATGTTTAAATCAGGTACACTGATTTAGAAAGCTGCTGCTTGAAGAATCCTTGTAAGACACACTGCTGGTGACATAATTCACCCTTCTCTGCAGGGTAGGAGCTAGGGACAGGGAGGTGCCCGGAGCACAAAATTTAAAGAGGAACCCTCAGTCCAGTCACATGTGCTCCTCGCAGGACTTGTTCCTTATGGTTAAGGGCATGGACTACGAAGGCAGACAGGTGCAATACGGGCACCAGCTGTGCCACTTGCGGTCTCTTGGACTGTGGCTGAGTTAGCTTCGCTTCTTATGCCACCTACTAGGATGGTCATAAGAATCAAGTGAGGTCGGCGTTCAGCACAGTTCAGCTGGCGGCTTCCTTGCCCGGCACCTGCTCACCCTGCAAGGCCAAGACCATCTTCTCTCCTCTGCTAGCTTGCTTCTCCCCCATCCTCACCAAGGGCAGATCAACTGCTGTCTCATCTGCACACCCTAGAACTTCCCCAACCGGATCTTAGCCACCTATCCTGCTGTCTCTCTTACCTGCCATGAGGCAATCTGGTAAAAGGGAAAAGAAAACGCTTTGGGATTAGGTAGACTTGGGTTTGAATTCCAGCTGAACGATCTTGAACATTCTCTTTGGGCCACAGTTTCCTTGCTGCATAACGATGACAGTGACACTGAACTTGGAGACCTCTTGCATTCTGACACACAACAGATGGGAATGGAAGTCAGTTTCTTTCCCTGACCCACCAAACCCTCCATTCTAGCTGTGAGCACTCCAAGGTCAGGAACTTCACTCAGTGTGAGAACCTTTGGTGCCTTGCACATGGTAGGGACTCAGCGCATATTTAAGACTCAGTAAATGTCTGTCCTGCTGAAAGGAATCACAAGGTGACCTGTGTTTATACATGCAGAGAAGTTGAGAAGTGAGTTTTCAAATATCAGAAACACCTGGCAAGAAGGTGAAGAGGGAAGAATGAGCACAGACTTCGCAGGGAACAGCAAGTGGAATCCACACTGAGTGGAACAGAAAATACCCACTGGGAAACACTGGTGGAGGAGGGAATGGAGGACACACGGCACAGCCACGATCAAAGGCCCTGTACCAGGGAGAAAGAGTTTGGACTTTGTGAGACGGTCACTGTGGGTTCATATCTCTAAAGCTTTGCTGATAGTCCTTCACCTTTCCATTGAGCAGGTAGGTGGCAGGCTGCATTATGTTCATCAAAACTCCCACTGGACTCCAGCTGAATCTGTATCTCAGAGGGTTGTCCGAGTGTTCTGGGGCTGGAAGCCCGCCACAGTAGGAAATATAAGATTCAATCTGTAAAGTAAGGGATCAATAAATTGAGGAAGATTAATATTAAGTTAGGGAGATCGATGTATCTAAGTAATTAAATGACCACAATGACAAAAACCGGGTAAATGGGGTAAACTTGCTGTTTTGTTTTTTTCTTAAAGTTACAAAGGCTTTCAAAAGTACTTCCTTAGAGCCAAACACTGTTTGATCAAGTCAGTTACATTTTATGTATTTATTTTTATTTATTTTTTTTAATACTTATTTATTTTTGAGAGACAGAGACAGAGAAACAGAGCACGAGTGGGGGTAAGGGCAGAGAGAGAGGGAGACACAGAATCCGAAGCAGGCTCTAGGCTCTGAGCTGTCAGCACAGAGCCCGATGTGGGGCTCAAACTCACAAACCATGAGATCATGACCTGAGCCAAAGTCCGACGCTCAACTGACTGAGCCACCCAGGCACCCCGTATGTATTTATTTTTAAAATCCACTGGAGACTGTGACCAACATTTTGCTAGTTAAGAATCCAACTATTAGTTCAATTCTGCTTGGTCAGTTCCTCCTGACCTTTGTGTTCAAACGATATCTTTGATTATAACTTGATTATATATTTTATAATATATAAGTATAATTAATTAGTGTTAATATATAATTAATATAAAACATAATCTTTATATAACAGATAGTTATAATTTGATTCTATATTTGACTACATACCAGGGCACCTGGGTGGCTCAGTCGGTTAAGTGCCAGACTTCAGCTCAGGTCATGATCTCAGGGTTCGTGGGTTCAAGCCCCATGTCAGGTTCTGTGCTGACAACCCAGAACCTGGAGCCTGCTTGGGTTTCTGTGTCTCCCTTGCTTTCTGCCCCTCCCCCATTTGCGCTCTGTCTGTCTCTCCCTCAAAAATAAACATTAAAAAATTTATATTTGACTACATACATATTAATTATAAATAACCTAAAGCATTTAATCTGACTCATCACATTTTCATATCCAATAGTTCCTTCTCATGTGTAAAAGATACTTCATAAACCAAACGTTTCACAATATTCCAAAGAATTTTTCCCACTTTCAAAAGTTAAACATTATTATAGAATCTCCATAGTAGTCCAAAACCTTTCATTAAACCAAAATATTGTAGTATCATTTATTTCTCTAAAAATCAATTGCTTAAGCCTTGGACATTGTTATATCAGACAGATATTTCTGCAGTTATAGGATTTTACTTGAAATTTCTAGTCAAAGTATGAGTTAGAATATAGCAGTTTCCTTGATCAAAATTACAAAAACATTATTTCTGTACACAAAAATCTGGACCTCTTCATATTTTCATAAATGGACTTCTGGGTGTAAATTGTGCTCACCGTGGCTCCCACTTCCTTGGCCTTATCTATGGTTTCCATTGCCAACATATGATCAAGACCAGGGTCCAGTCCCAGTTCGCCAATAACTGTGATGCCAGCGTCTCCCACACTACAACAGGCAGCAAGAGGAGGAAAAAAAAGATGGACATGAAATAAAAATAATGCCATGGAACTACTTTGCTGAAAATGACTAGAACTTACCTCTTTTCTAATTCTTTTAGTTCCGGTGTGATGTAGCTTGCAGTGATCATGTTAACTTTGCTCTTGATGCATGCCTTGGCCACAAGAGGATGCAATGCATAAGGCAACAAGCTTAAAAACAGAAAGAAACTATCAGAAACTTTCCCAAGTTTACCTTCCAATATGCCTTGAACTGTACTGAAGCCATCACTCTGATTAACTTATTCTCTCCAAGGTGACCAACGACTCCTCGAGAACTACACAGTGAATTCAACCTATTATCACATTTAAAACCCTCCACAACTTGACCTTCACCTAACCTTTCCATTATTCTCCTTCAATCTTCATCATAAACCATATACGGTAACCATAACCAAAGAAGTTATTCTAATTCTCCATTCACAGTCTGTACTTTTCTAGCCCTGAAACTTTACTCTCACTATGCTTTCTACTTGGAATATTATGTCCACCCACTCACCTCCATCCAGGCCATACCCTCCTTAAAGAAATGTCTGAAAAGGTATCTCTTCCAAGAAGCTCTCCCAGATTCTCCCAGAGCCAGATCTCCTTCTTCTGCATTCATTCAGCTATTTATTTTTATAATGTTTAATGGGATTTATTCCACTCATCTTCATATTTCTATGATTTTCTGTCTTGGATCCCCTACTGAAAGATAAGGTTGCTTTTCTTTTTCCTCCACATTTCCCAAATGGCTATCAGGTTGGGTTAAACTAAGTCAAAGTGACCCATGTTACATTACAGAATATTATCTAGGAAGGTCCAAAGGAGGAAATAAACTTTAATGGTATTGATTGGTATAAACGTTATCAAAATGGCTAGAAGTCTAAATGCTAGGCAAGAAATGAAACTGCTCAAAACTCAACTTTGATTCGTTTTTTTAAAAAAAATTGGCTTTGGTGTTTCAATTTGGCACTGGGACTACACAAACACAAAATAATAAAATAGATTTCCATAAATGTTAATAAATGAATGTATTCATATTCAATCCAAGGAATAATAAAACATCCCTTCAACTACATACCAATATTCAAGTTCGACCAGCTTACTGCCTATTTGGTGAAGCAATTTACATAGTACAATGAAAATAGAAGTACAAACTTAAAGACGTTATCACACTGTATCACTGTACTTGACAAATTCATCCTGCAAACTTCAGATTTTCTCTATTTTTATATAAAATAAAACAATAAAACCTTTGAGATACTTATGGCTCCTCAAGTTAATAGAGTATTGCTACTTAGATTTATTATCATATAGAATAAAATTGTGTACCTATTTTGCCAGTATCAATAGGAAAACTCTTAATCTCTGTTTTTGAGGGTTTTTAATTAATTAATTTATTATTTATTTATGTATTTATTTATTTAGAGAGAATCCCAAGCAGGCTCCACATTGTCATCACAGAGCTGGATGCGAGGCTCGATCTCACAAACCATGAGATTATGACCAGAGCAGAAATCAAGAGTAAGACACTTAATCAACTGACTCACCCGGGCACCCCTGTTTCTTGGCTTTTTTAATAAAAAATAATTATTACTAAACATGGTAGCCCCTAAAAGCCAATGAACAAAATACTTGCAAGATTCTGTCAGAAAAATATTCATAGAAAATGTACAATGGCATCTTCTTAAAGATTAAGTGGGGATTATACCACCCCACACGTTCCCCGCATTAAAACCTTTCTTGATAAAAATTTTATCAAGATCTAATAACATTTTTAAACTCTGTCATAATCTGCACTAACCTAATAATATGCTGAGAACTAGAATGCCAGGACTTTGATTAGTGGTGCCTGTTTTAGACAAAATGATTTGCATTCATAACTCACCAAGTATGTAATATAGTACCTACTCAAAGGGACATAACTCTTCAATTATTTGAGTTGACTCCAACCCAATTAATCCAAATAGTGGGAAATGCCACTTATGAAAATATACACAACATACAAATGGAGTTTTCAAAGTAAGTTATGAAACTCAATTACTACTTTGTATTAAATCATTAAAAACTAGAATTGTAAAATTAAAACCATGTGGAGTTGACATACTATTGTAACTTTTTTTGTGAAACATATTCTTTGTTCATTTTATATTGGTGGTCACTATTACTGTACTTTCATCAAAACACTCCTTCTCCAACTAATAAATTTTTTAAATTATTCAAAGAATGGTATAGGATAAAAATGTTCAACAAATTAACACTATTCAGCACAGAAACTCAACCAACTCAGAAAAACTAAATATAAAGCAAATTTTTTTAATGCTAAATCTTATTCAAGACCATCAGTTTGCTAAACTTTAAAATTTGCAACACATTAATAGATTATTACCTTGTCATATTTTGCTTCAGATTTAGTTTCAGGTGTGTCTTATATGTTTTCTTTTTTAAGAAAAAAATGTTTTATTTAGTTATCTATGTGTGGTACAACAAATTTCTTTGTTTTATTCAAGAGGTTAGAACATTCCATTATGAATCATAATCATATCACTGAGAGTCAAGGTCCATGGTCATTGATTGGTAAATATTTGCTGAATAAATATTATGGCACATTAAATTTGTATAAGTAGAATAATATTTTAAGAGCCTAAAGTGAAACTTTAATTTAAATACATCAAGAAATGCACAAGTTCCCACACAGAATTACCTTTGTGTTTTTGAAGCCCCTTTTTTTCTTTAAAGTAAGACATCACAGAACTTCTTCCAAAGATATCATTTTAATCTAATCTAACTATGAAAGTGACTTCATTATGGGTGAGCAGGTAATTTTCTTCCTTCCATCTTGGAAAAATCATATTCTAAGAATAAATGATTATTCTCATCACTTTGGTATTTCAAAACCAGGTTTAATTATAGAGTGACTCTCATGTAGCTCTGTACCGAGAAGTTAGATCTGCATTTTTATCAGGAATAAACATTATATTTCAAGATCTGTTCCTATAATAAGACTAAAAATGGCCTTAGGCTAGACAACCTACTTATTTTCATTTAAGCTTTATAAGTTCAAAGGATAAAATAGCCACCAAAATATATGAAACATGAAGACCTCTGACCCAGCAGCTTCACTTCCAGATAGATTTCCAACAGAAATTGTATATATATGGCAACCAAAAGACAAATACTAAAATGTTCATAGCAACACAATTCATAATAGCCAAATTTCAGAAACAATCTAAACATTCACCAACAGTCAGATGCATAATAAAGGTATATTCACACAATGGAATCTTACATAGCAATGAGAATGAATCAACTATAATTACAAGTAACAACAGAAACAACTCTCACAATCACAGTATTAAAGAAAGAAGGCAGCCACACATGAGGACATACGGAGGGGTTCCAACTGTACAAAGTTGAAAGCTAGTGAGAACTAATATATGTGAGAAGCCAGGATAGTGCTTACCCTTGGGGGATAGGGCTAATAATGGAAAGGGACACATGAGTGGCTTCTGGGGTATTGTTATTCTGTTTCTGGGTGTGAATAATGGTTATGAGTGTGTTCATGGTGAAAATTCACTGAACTACACACTTATGATTTGGTCACATCTGGATGCACACTTCATTTGAAAGTTTACTTAGAGCAGAGAAAGAGAAAATAAGGAAAGAGAAATAACAATAAAATATATGACAATTTTTTCTACCTAGATACTAACCTGATGACAAGGTCCTGTTTTGCCACCAAGGAGCTCAATTTCTCTTCTTGTTTACTAATGTCCATGCTCACAGGATTAATATTATATTTCTTGCCTAACTGTTCAGTTTGGTTCTTCATATCAGAGCCTATTGCAAGAATACAAAAGTCCAATTTTTAGATGTCCTTTCACTAGTCAGAGAGCAAAACACATTTTAACAGCTCCAAAAATAATTTCTCAACGTTTAGAAACAAGATAGCATCTGAAATTCACAGAGTAACCATGTATTGAAACCAGTTCTCTTCCTTCTTCTCTAAAAATTAGGGCTATTTACCTACTGTTATTTGTATACTGTCATCTCTTGACAGATATTCCAATACAGGCTCAGATACATAGCCAGATCCAAGAACCAAGACCTTTTTCTTGGTGCCCATTGAAAGTGATTGAGCAAGTTCCCTGTAAATAAAAGAGGGGATAAAGAGAAAAATTTAACAACAAAAGAAACTTACTTAACAAAATCTTTATCCCCAAAACAAACCAAATCTTAGACTGCGAAACGATAATTTTTCCCACATTTCTTACAATAAGAACCTCAACAGGAGTTCCTTATACCAACATTTTTCGTTAATTATTGTAGATTTTGTACAATGAACAGCAGACCCTGACCTGTCTGGAGTGCCCATAAACTTTGATGATTGCCAGCCACTACCGAGGTGCAGATTGTGCACCTCTGCCTGGCTTACTCACAACTAAGTCAGTTGGCTTCACACTTGATCCTTCCAGGGGACATGATTTAAAGTCCTGCAAGAGGCTTTACATCAGAAACCCTATTTCCTCCTCATGATAATCTGAGGAGACAACAATCTGAAAAGGAGATTATTATTAGCCATAATTAGGCATTGTTTGTCATTTATCATTAGGGTCGCTTAAAAACAATTAAAACCATAGTTTTGAAACCACAAATGCCATGGGTTAAATGTAAAAACCTAAGATGAGTTACTAGGCAGGATTTTAAGGCTTGAATAGTTTATTCTGTTGAAATTTGTCCCTTCCTGTCAAATTAACTCTCTTTCTTACAAATTATGACCTCCAAGACCGTGACTGTCTTGTTCATCTTTATAAACCAATTAGTGCTCAACAACTCTTGTCCTAAATATGGTAGATACTCACTAAAGCTCTGTTGAATCAAATTCCCAGATATCAATGTAAGACCATGGAAATGGCTTGGTGCCAGGGACATAAGCAGAAGGCACAGCTGTTAGAATCTTTTAGATCAAGATATCTGTCAAACTTTAACTTTTCCATTAATTATAAGTCAATACAAATAAGTGTATATTTTTAATGCTTATTTATTCATTTTGAGAGAGAGCATGTGTATGTGTATGCACGGACGGGTTTCAGGAGAGGGGAAGAGAGAGAAGGAGAGAGAGAATCCCAAGCAGGCTCTGTGCTGTCAGAGCACAGATCAAAGCCTGATGTAAGGCTTGATCTCATGAACTGTGAGATCATGACCTGAGCTGAAATCAAGAGTTAGACATTCAATCAACTGAGCCACTCAGGCACTCCATGAATACAAATAAATTTAAATACAAAATGTCCCTTCCCCTCTTCACCCCGAACACTCATGTTACTGATGAGGTGAATCT
Organism: Cryptoprocta ferox; assembly: GCA_028646485.1. Taxonomy (NCBI): domain Eukaryota; kingdom Metazoa; phylum Chordata; class Mammalia; order Carnivora; family Eupleridae; genus Cryptoprocta; species Cryptoprocta ferox. The sequence goes on from CM053559.1 coordinate 73,108,837, forward strand.
ACTTTAATCTCTGTCCCCATCCATTTCAAAATCTAGAAAGGAACTATTATTTAGTTATTGTATATTGTTTCTAACAACATTTTCTGTAGTCTATGTAATTAAATTACATTTTTTGATGCCCAAAAATAAAATGTTCAAAATACATTTTTTAATGTATTTTTACATTTTAATACTGTCCACCCCATCAGCAACCTCAAACACTCCAGGTTAATAGTCATGGTGCTAAGTGATGAAGAGAACATTCGAATAGGGAAAATATTTAAGATAACTTAAATTTCCTTTCAAAATACAATCTTCATTATCAGTTTCTTGACAGAAGATTCCATTAGGAAGGAGTCCTAGCAAACTTGTTGCTACAAGAAATATGCTGTGTAAGAGTGAAAACATCATCATGATCGGTCATGCTAGATATGTTATTAGGATTAGTAATATAAGAGATCATCAGATGATAAGAATCAAAAGATACAGAGAGTTATGAAAAACAAATACATATGAAGTTTCCCCTATAAGAAACTCTCCCATGGGCTGCAGTGCTAGCCACTTAAAAAAAAATCACTCTTAGTATCTTATGCCAGAATATTTCATTGACGCATAAAAACTAAAAGAAAACTAACACCGATGGACAAGCACACACAGCACTAGTATACTTGATCCTAGAAGATCTCTTTATTTATTTCTTATAGATAGAAGAACTGAGAAAAAAGATAAGGCAGTTTGTTTCTTTTTAATTTTTCCACTCTGATCTCTCCTGAGAATTCAGTATAGTGGTTATTTTGTTAGATGTTAATAGATCAGTGGAGCAGATATAAACACAAATCAAGTGCAATCAGCTGAAGAGAACCAGAACATTCCAAAGAAATGTCATTGTTTTCAAACTCTGCATAGTAAAATCAATTAAAGAAGCAAGGGCCTTAGCTAAGTACTTTTCTAAGAGGACTATTCTCTTGGATAGATTTACCACATTAATATTTGGCATCTTCCTCCTAAGAAGAATCCCCAGGGAAAACAGGCCTCTCACCATTTTCTTTCTTCACTACCTCTCTTAATTTTTAAATAAGAGCCCACTTGTCTAAACATTATACTAAACAAAACAGAGTCCAAACCTTCAACTAGATACCAGACTGAAAGCACCACAGAAAAGGTTAGTTTGCTTATGTTCTTTGAGAAAATACCTGAGACATAACACTGTGCAAAATGCTGGAGAAATAACAAGGTGCTACCCAAAGGACAACTTTTTGGACTTCACTTGCTTACACACAAGTCGACACAGGAGATTAGAAAAGCAAAATGATGTTCAGAGAAAAATAATTCCCACTGGTTTCAGCCAGTCATTTAGTTTGGATTTCCTATGTTTAAAGACATTTTCAAAATTGTATAAACCTAATATTGTGAATTCACATAGAAACATTTAAAAATACTCAACAAATCCAAGATAAGAATAATGCTTACCTGCTCTCTCGGAGTTTCTGGATATATTTATACTTATCAGGCAATGTACCGTTGGATGTAATCACTGCCTAAATGTGTATGACACAAGACATTGACATTTCTTTAGTGTCCATATTTTAGACCCACAAACATGGGCTCATGACTGACAGAGAAGAGAAAGAACAAAGATAGAGAGAGAAAGGGAGAAAGAGAGAGGTGAAGGTAGTGGAAAAAATACATTCATGGAAAAAATTATTTTCATAACTTACGTCCCGCACCACAGGAGAAAAATTCTGACTTTCAAGAGGCTGTGTTGCATCTGATAATATCTGAAAGAAAAATGAGATTGGTAAGAGATAAAGGACAGTGCAAAGAAGGATTCTTGGTGTTTGTTTACATAATAAAATATTAGTCAAAGGAAAAAGTAATTACAAAAGTTATTTTTTGAATTTTTGAATATTTTTGAATATAAATAATTGTTAATAGAAGTCCACAAGCAATGGATTATGTCCCCCAAGACATGCTATTTCAGCACAAATTCCAATTTTAAAACTAAAATTTGATTGCAATCATCTTTGCTTGTGGAAAACACAAAGTAGTTCATCCTTCCCCTCCTGTTAGATGTGTCATATGGAACATGCTACAAGCACCATGACAAGCTGTACAGCCATTGTCCCCACTGGGAAGGCCTCTATCCCCTCCCAAAGGCTCACATTGTTCTATCAGAAGAGAGAACGGGTCTTCCAGACAAAAAGCCACCAACCCTGCAATAGGGAGTCTCTCCCAGGTCAAGGTTAGTTCTATGTATAGGCACATCAGAATTTCAAAAGTTTCAGGGAAAATGACTTGACCAAGTAGACCTCAAAAAGTCATCCAGTCTTCCCATTAATCTCACAAGAATGAGTCAGATGGCCAACAACAAAAGCCATGTCTCTAATGTTAACACCCCATCATCCTTCTAATCTTCCTCCTTTCTTCCAAGGTATCCAACTCCTGAGTAGACTGCCAAAGAGTAGAGATCATCTAAGTTAGTATTATTGTTTCTGATGGTCAAGGGCTGTAGGGTCAGTGAGACAACCATTCCCTCCTTATCCTTCTAGGTTAAAGTTTAGAGCACTCACCCAGCTGAGAAAACGCAAAATGTACCTACCAGATACTGACAGAAGAATATTTGTTTACTGTTAAAATAGATTTCAAAACTACTTTCATGTATCCAAAACATATGACACTTAGGCTATCTATTCCTGGAATATAGGCATTAAAAAATGATACATATCTATAAGGCAGGGCATCTTTGGGGAAGCCCAAGGAATTGGCACACCTGCAGTCCTCCCACTGCTTCTTTTGCCCAGGCACCTATGGAATATTCCCTCCTCAAGCTGACTGCTCCACCTACCAGCCCTGCCTGCAAGCCAGGAGCCATTAGTAAATAACATGAGATTTGAATTTCTCTTGGCATATGGTTAAACCACTGAATTCTTGTGTATCTTCATTTTCTCTACTGTTTGTCTCTAATTGTAGAATTACAATTCTGTAGAGCCTTACTTAGGCCTTACTGAGACCATGGAAACTACCTCCCACCTCTGTCCTTCCATTTACCTTCACTCTACAACACAAATTTGATTGTTTCTTCTGTGTCTATTTAAAATCAATCAGTAGCTTTCCAATACCCTCAAGATAAAGTCTCTAGCTCCCTCTGTGGCCTCTAGGACTCTCTATAGTCTGCTTCTCCAACCACAATTCTCTCTTTTGTCTCATATTCGAAACTCAAGTCCTATCAACAGTGTGGAGCTGCTTATCTATATCAGCTTTTCTATACCTCTGTGCTATACCAGGTGGACGCCTCACATGCTATTCCTCTACATGGAATTCCTACTCTTCATCCTCCAAGGTACAGCTGAAGAACTATCTCCTCTGGGAAGCCTTTATCAAAGCCTTCCCCGAAACACATCTTGAAAGTAAGAACAGCACTTGGCATCTTGCCTGTGCAATATAATGGTAAATATTCAATAAATGTATTAGTGGATACATGCAATAACCATATGGATTTTTCCCAAGAAAATGAAATAACTCCCTTGAGTCCACCTACAGAAAGGCCAACCTAAAAGGCAACAAAAGTCTGCTGAAATCTTGTATTAACTGTCTTCCTTGCTAGAATTCAACCATGACAAAATTGCAAGCACAAGAGTCCTAAAGCATATGGTAAGCTTTGTCACTTATGCCACCTTTGAGAGCTAATCACTCTCTCCTAAATTAATTTCAAGCTATTTATCCTGGTGTTAAGACCCTTTGCAATATGGAACCAACATACTTCTCTTTACTCTATCAGATGTGACAGCTCGCAGAAGCCTTCTGTTAAATTCACTCCCACCTTTGCTCTCCTGTCTCCATCAGATAGTATGCCTCCCATTACCATGCAAATGAACAGATCCTATACATCTATAAAGAGCTAGCTCAAGTGTCACCTCTTTCATAAACCTTTTCTTGACTTTACCCAACAGGACAGATCCTCTCCCTCCACAACTTCATTAGCATTTGTCTACTGACTGTCATACTCCACCTATGGCAGCTTTGCACACTTGTCTTATTCCCTTCCTGGACCTCATGTTTCTATTGATCAGGTGTATTTTAATTTTCTTCAACCATATGTGTGCCTTGTTCCAGCAGACAATAACTAATTAATTCAAGTGAAACAAACTTCTCTATTGGCTCAAAATGATAGCCTGTGCCCTGCAATGCCACAGGGACTGAACTTTACATCAAAAAGGAGAATACAGCTCCGATACAGTTATCAGAAGAGAACAGAGACAATATACTTAATTTTTTAGTGGTAAGCAGATACACACAGAAGGCTACAATAAATAGCCATAAATTTTCACAAATGTCCAGTGTTTACAGATAATGCTGAGATAGATGCCCCTAAGAGAATCTCACCACACTGTTTGGAAGACTATTGTGATGTATAAAAGGAAAAATGTGTGACAATTTGGAGAGGCTGGCTTAGTCATCAGACATCTAAGCAATATCACCTGCCTCAGTCTGACCAAAACCCTCCAACACCTCACTGTCAGATATTTTTAACCATGTCACATTGCCTAAGAGTCTATCAAACTGCTGATTTACGTAAGCAAAAACATATTATCTTTTTAAATGTACACTTCCCTTCTAACAATGGTGAATTAGATTTTTTCAGACCAATCTTTCCATTGAGTAAAACCAGGTAAAATATGACAAGCCTCAATTTTTAGCTTCAAAAGATAGATTTAAAAAATTTTTTTTTCTGGGAAGACAGCAGAAAAGAACCCAAGCTCACCTTTTCCCCCAGATACAACTAGAGAAGAAGCCCATCAAGTTAAATAACCCAGAAAATGACCTGTAGACTGGCAGAACAAACTCTCCATGGCTAAATGAAAAGAAGAGGCCACATCAAAAAGGGTAGGAAGGGCTGAGACACAGGGACCTGCAGAACTTTCCCCAGAAGGGAGGGACAGCACAAGCACAGAGAGGGGAGAGAAACAGACTCTCACACTGGGAGCCCACACAGGAAAGATGAATCCCCATAATATTCAGGTTTGAAAACCAGAGGGGCTGAATTTCATAGGTTCTTACAAAGCACTAGGACTTAAAACCTGGAACTTCTGCAAATCTGTTGGCTTGGCTCTGGGAGAGCAATGAAGGCAAGATGAGACTCTACCCGTAAAGAGACAGCACAAAAAAAGCCTCATTGAGATACAGCATAGAAGCAGCTGTTTGAAAAACACCTGGGGCATACGGGAGGAAGATTTGTTTACTAATCTCGGAGTGTGTGCTGGAGGGGCAAGGATCCATGAGAAACTTCTCCAGGAATAAAGGAGCGGGCCTGCACAATTTCCCTGCCCCAACCCCCAGCCTAAACACAGGGCCACCAACTGAAAGCAGCATAGCACCTACACTCCTACCTAACTTGCTGACAGTGTGCCCCACCCAAGTGTTCCCCTGCAGACACACCCCCTCAGCTGGATGTCTCCTCACACAGAAGACCTGTGCACCTGTTAGCCTTGCTAACACCTCATATCCAAAACCACAGGCTTCTGCAGATCCACCCCTTCTAATACACTCTTGGTCTGAGCCCATCCAAAGCAGTGCCATAAACCTGGCAATGTGCAAGCAGCCCTGACAGACCAGCACCACTCCAAAGTGATGCCTACACCAGGGAGAAGGAAAGAGAACCACACATAGCAGTCAGACTGCAACCCCAGCAGTGTGCTGGGTACAGATAGCTGATCTGACTTCAGGCCCCACCCACCTATAAAAGCTTTCCAAGGGACAAAACAGGCCCCACCCACCTATAAAAGCTTCCCAAGGGACAAAACAGGGAAAGCAAACTGCACCTCAGTGCTACTGCATCTTTGGCAATGGAGTTAGACCTATGGAGTTAGGTCTGAACTAACTCCAGCCTAAGGCAGCTGCCTAAGGCAGCCCCAGACCAACGTACTAACATCAAGTGACCAAACCTTGTCTACAACAGGCAAAGACAATTGGCAGACAGCAACAGGAAAAAGCAACTGAGCCACAACAGCAGAGTGCATGCAACACACACATCCCTGAAGTGCCAAGTTCTGGGGAACAGGCACTACAGGCACTACAGGATATCTTTTTCACAAGGCCACTACTTTCAAAAGCAGGAGATGTAGCTGACTTTCCTAACACATAGAAACAGACACAAAGAGCTAGACAAAATGAGGAGATAGAAGAATATGTCCCAGATGAAAGAACAGGACAAAACATCTTTCACAAGATACCTAAATGAAACAGAAGTAATATGCCTAAGGAAAATTTAGAATAATGATCATAAAGATACTCACTGGATTTGAGAAAAGAGTGGAGGGCCTCAGTGAGACCTTAACAAAGAACAGAACAAATCAGAGATGAAAACCTCAATAATTGAAATTTAAAATACACTAGATTGACGGCCGCCTGAGTGGCTCAGTCAGTTGAGCATCTGACTTCAGCTCAGGTCATGATCTTACAGTCTGTAAGTTTGAGCCCTATGTCGGGCTCTGTGCTGATAGCTCAGAGCCTGGAGCCTGCTTCAGATTCTGTGTCCCCCCCCCCCCCACCTCTCTATTCCTCACCCGCTCATGCTCTGTCTCCCTCTGTCTCAAAAATAAATAAGCTTTTAAAAAAATACAATAGATGGAATAAATAGCAGGCTGGAGAAAGTGGAAGAAAAGATCAGGGAACTGGAGGACAGAGTGATGGAAAACAATCAAGTTGAGCAGATGAGAGAAAAGATAATAATACAAAATGAAAATAGACTTAGGGAACTCAGCTACACAATCAAGTGTAATGCATTTGCATTATAGGGATCCCAGAAGAAGAGAGAGAAAAGGGGGAAGAAAGTTTATTTGAAGAATAGCTGAAACCTTCTCTAATTTGGGGAAGGAAACAGAAATCTAGATCCAAGAAGCACAGAAAGCCTCCAGCAAAATCAACCCAGGGAGAGCCACATAAAAGCACCTGTAATTAAAATGGAAAAAAAGTAGTGCCAAAGAGAGAATTTTACAAGCAGCAAGAGAAAAGAAAACAGTTACATACAATGGAAACCTCATAAAGCTATCAGCAGATTTTTCATCAGAAACTTTGTAGTCCAGGGGCGCCTGGGTGGCTCAGGTGGTTAAGTGTCTGACTTCAGCTCAGGTCATAATCTCATGACTCATGGGTTTGAGACAAGTGTCAGGCTCTGTGCTGACAGCTCAGAGCCTGGAGCCTGCTCCAGATTCTGTGTGTCCTTCTCTTTCTGCTCCTCCCCTGTTCACACTCTGTCTCTCTCTCTCAAAAATAAATAAACGTTTAAAAAATAAAAAGAAAATAAAAAGAAACTTTGTAGGCCAGAAGACAGGGGCATGATATAATCAGAGTGCTGAAAGAAAAACATCTGCTGCCAAGAACTCTCTATCCAGCAAGTCTACAATTCACATTTCAGCTCAGGTCACGATCTCACCATTGTGCAATCGAACCCTGCCTCAGGCTCTGCACTGAGTATGGAGCCTGCTTGGGATTCTCTCTCTATCTCTCTCTCTGTCCCTTCCCCCTCATGCTCTCTCTCTCTCAAAATAAATAAGCATTCTAAAATAAATAAAGATGAAGAAATTCATGGTCACCAAGTCAGCCCTACAGGAAATATTAAAGGAGACTCTTTGAGTGGAAAATAAAGACAATAAGTAGGAGTAAGAAAAGTAGGAAGCACAAAAGAAGAAAAAATAAGTATATCTATAAAAAATCAGTCAAGGGAATCACAAAATAAAAGGATGTAAAGTATGACACCATATACTTAAAATGTGGGAGAGAAAGGGGTAAAGAATGGGTTCAAACTTAAGTGGCCATCATCTGAATATAGACTGATACACACAGAAGATGTTATATACAAACTAAATAGAAACCACAAATCAAAAACCAGTAATAGATATGCAAAAAGATAAAAAAGAATCCAAATACATCACTAGAAAAAGTCAACTAACTATGAAAGACAAGAGCAAGAGAAGAAAAAATAGAGAAGATCCACAAAACAACCATAAAACAAGTAACAAAACGGCAATAAGTACATACCTATCACTAATTCCTTTGAATGTAAATGGACTACTTGCTCTAATCAAAAGACATAGGGTGACAGAATGGATAAAAAGCAAGACCCGTCTATACACTGCCCACAAGAGACTCACTTCAGACCTAAAGACACATGCAGACTGAAAGTGAAGAAATGGAGTATTTATCATGCAAACAGGTGTGAAAAGTAATCTGAGATAGCAATACTTATAGCAAACAACATAGACTTTAAAACAAAGACTCTAACAAGAGACAAAAGACACGATATGATCATTCAGAAAACAATGCAAGAAAAAAATATAACAATTATAAATATGTATGCACCCAACATAGGAATACCCAAATACATAGAGCAGTGAATAGCAAACATAAAGGAAATAATTGATAGTAATACAATAATAGTAGGGGACTTCAACACCCAATTACATCAATGAATAGATCATCCAAACAGAAAATCAATAAGGAAACAATGTTAGAATGACACATTGGACCAGATGGATCTAGCAGATACGTTCAGACCATTCCATCCTAAAATAGCAGAGTACACATTCTTTTCAAATGCACATGGAACATTCTCCAGAATAGATCACATATTAGGCCACAAAACAAGTCTCAACAAATTCAAAAAGATCAAATTCATACCATGCATTTTTTCTGACCACAACATTATGAAACTAGAAATCAACCACAAGAAAAAATCTGGAAAGACCACAAATACATAGACATTGAATAACAAGCTACTAAGCAATGAATGGCTTAAAGAGAAAATAAAAAAATACATGGAAACAGGGGCACCTGGGTGGCTCAGTCCATTGAGCATATGACTTTGGCTCAGGTCATGATTTCGCAGTTTGAGAGTTGAAGCCCTGCATCGGGCTCTGTGCTGACAGAGACTGCTTTGGATTCTGTGTGTGTCTCTCTCTGCTTCTCCTCTGCTTATTCTCTGTCTCTGTCTCTCTCTCTCTCAAAAAAAAAAAAAAAAAACATGGAGACAAATGAAAATGCAAATACAATGGTCCAAAATCTTTGAGATGCAACAAAAGCTGTTCTAAGAGGGAAGTTTATAACAATACAGACCTATACCAGAAGCAAGAAAAATCTCAAATAAACATCTAAAGGATCTAGAAAAAGAACAATAAACAAGACCCAAAACCAGTAGAAGGAAGGAAATAATAAATACTAGAGCAGAAATAAACAAAAGAGAAATAAACACACACACACACACACACACACACACACACCACACACACACACACAATAGAACAGAGCAATGAAACCAGGAACTAGTTCTTTGAAAACATCATCAAAATTGATAAGCCTTAACCCAAACTCATCCAAAAAAAAGAAAGAAAGAAAGAAAGAAAGAAAGAAAGAAAGAAAGAGAGAGAGAGGACTCAAATAAACAAAATCAGAAACAAAAGAGGAGAAATAACAACCAACACCACAAAAATACAAACAATTGTAAGAGAATATTATGAAAAATTATATGCCAACAAATTGAACAACCTAGGAAAAATGGATAAATTCCTAAGAACATACAACCTCCCAAAACTGAATCAGGAAGCAACAGAAAATTTGAGAGATCAATTACTAGCAATAAAGTTGAATAAGTAATCAAAAAACTCCCGACAAAGAAAAGTCCAGGACAAGATGGCTTCACAGGTGGATTCTACAAACATTTATAAAAGAGTTAATACCTATTCTTCTCAAACTATTCCAAAAAATAAAAGGGAAGTATAGCTTCTAAGTTGATTCTATGAGGCCAGCATTTTCCTGATAGTAAAACCAGATAAAGACACTACCAATAAAAGAGAACTATAGGCCAATATCTCTGATGAAAATATCAGAGCAAAAGTCCTCAACAAAATATTAGCAAACAAAATCCAACAATATATTTTAAAAAATCATTCACCATGATCAAGTGGGATTCATTTCTGGGATGCAAGCTTGGTTCAATATTTGCAAATCAGTGTGATCACATCAACAAAAGAAAAGATAAAAATCATATGATCATTTCAATAGATGCAGAAAAAGCATATGACAAAATATAATATCCAGTAATGGATAATGAGGGATAAAAACCCTCAACAAGATAAATTTAGAAAGAACTTACCTCAACATAATAAAGGCCTTATACGAAAAACCCACAGCTAACATCATACTTAATGGGGGGGGGGGGGGGGAATGAGAGCTATTCCCTAAGGTTGGGAGCAAGACAAAGATGTCCACTTTCTCCATCTTTATTTAATATCATACTGGAAGTCCAAGCCACAGCAACGAGATAAGAAAACAAGATAAGAAAAAGGGATAAAAGTCACCTAAGTTAATAAGGAAGAAGCAAAACTTTCACTGTTGTGACATGATACTAGATATAGAAAACCCTAGAGACTCCGCCAAGAAATTACTAGAACTGACATATGAATTCAGTAAGGTCATGGGATACAAAATCAATGTACACAAATCCACTGCATTTCAATATACTAATAATGAAGCAGAAACAGAAATGAAGAAATCCTATTTATGTTTGCACCAAAAAGAATAAAACATCTAGCAATAAACTTAACCTTTTTACCTTAAGGAGGTGAAACACCTGTACTCTGAAAACTATAAAACATCGATGAAAGAAACTGAAGATGACACAAACAAATGGAAAGATACTTCATGCTCATGGACAGGAAGAACAAATATTTATATGTCCATACTACCCAAAGCAATCTACAGGTTTAATGCGATCCCTCTCAAAATACCAATAGCATTTTTCACAAAAGTAGAACAAACAATATTAAATTTTTATGGACCCATGGAAGACCCAAATAGCTAAAGCAATCTTAAAAAAGAAAACAAAAACTAGGGGCATGATAATCTCAGATTTCAAGTTATACTACAAAACTGTACTCATCAAAACAGTATGGTATTGGCACAAAAATAGACACACAGATCAACAGAACAAAATAGAAACCCAAAAGGAAATCTTTAACTTTATAGTCAATTAATCTTTGACACAGCAGGAAAGAATATCCAATGGGAAAAAGACAGTCTTTCAACAAACAGTTTTTGGAAAACTGAATAGCTATATGCAAAAGAATGAAAATGGACCACTTTCTTACATCATATGCAAAAGAAAAAAAAACCCTCAAAATGCATTAAGGACATACATATAAGACCCTAAACCTCAAAATCGTAGAAGACAGCACAGGTAGTAATTTTTCTAACAGTAGCCATAGCAACATTTTTCTAGACAAGTCTCATGAGGCAAGGGAAACAAAAGCAAAAATAAACTATTGGGACTACATCAAAATAAAAATTTCTGCATAGCAAATGAAACAATCAACAGAAAAGGCAGCCTACTGAATGGGAGAAGATATTTGCAAATGACATATCTCATAAAGGATTAGTATTCAAAATATATAAAGAACTGATATAACTCAACACAAAAAAAAAACCCCTCAAATAATCTAATTAAAAATGGGCAGAAGGCATGAACAGACATTTCTCCAAAGAAGATATACAGAAGACCAACATGACACATGAAAAGATGCTCAACATCACTCATCATCAGGGAAATGCCAATCAAAACTGCAATGAGATATCACCTTACATCTGTCAGAATGGCTAAAATCATACACACAAGAAACAACAAGTGCCGGGGAGGGTGTGGAGAAAAAGGAACCCTCACACACTGTTACTGTTGATGGGATGGCAAACTGGTGCAGCCACTGTGGAAAACAGTATGGAGGTTCCTCAAAAAATTAAAAATAGAACTACCATATGATCCAGTAATTCCATTACTGGGTATTTACCCAAAAATATGACAACACTAATTTGAAAATATGCACTCCTATGTTTATTGCATCATTTACAATAGCCAAATTATGGAAGCAATCCAAATGTCCATCAATAGATGAATGGATAAAAAAGATGTGGTGTACACACACACACACACACACACACACACTGAAATTTTACTCAGTCATAAAAAAGAATAAAATCCTGGGGCGCCTGGGTGCCTCAGTCGGTTGAGCATCTGACTTAGGCTCAGGTCACAATCTTGCAGTTGGTGAGTTCAAGCCCTGCATCTGCTTGGCTGCTGTTAGCACAGACCCCGCTTCGGATCCTCTGTCCCCCTCTCTGCCCCTCCCTGCTTGTGCTCTCTTTCTCTCTCTCTCAAAAATAATAAATAATTTGTTTAAAAAAAAGAATGAAATCCTGTCATTTACAACAACATGGATGGAATTAGAGAATGCAGTACTAAGCAAAATAAGTCAGTCAGAGAAAGACAAATACCATATGATTTTCCTCATGTGTGGAATTAAGCAAAACAAAGGAACAAAGGAAAAAAGGAGACAAACCAAAAAACAGACTCTTGACTATAAAGAACAAACAGATGCTTACCAGAGGGGAGGGGTGGTGGTGGAGGGATGTATGAGATATGTCAATAGAATTAAGGGAACACTTAGCAAAATGAGCACTGAGGAAAGTTTAAAATTGTTGAATCACTACATTGTACACATGAAACTAATATTATATGTTAACTATACTGGAATTAAAATTAAAAAAAAATTTTTTTAAGATAGATAAGACTTGTTGCACCATAATTCTGGGGAAGGAAGCCCAAAGAGATGAGTCTGGCATTTGTCACCCCTTTTCATGGGGGTAGTTGCCAATGTGGAAGTGGTAGCCGGGATACAGAGAAACTGAGAAGAGTTTGTGGATAAGTTTAAATAATAGTGTAATAAAAATTGGAGTTTCAGTTCTGCTGAAGGGAACCCCAACCAATGCCAGATTTTCACTTGGGATCCTGAAAGACTGCATTCTAAAATAAATGATAAATTGAAAGACATCAGATCAAACATCTAAAGTCCGGCTTTGCCCTCCTGTCACTGAATCGAGGTGATTTTCTCCCTGCCAGAAACAACAAAGGAAATCTTCTCTGGAGAAAATTACACAACAACCACAGCCTCAAATCATCTCTAAATTTTACATACACAATATCCAGCATTCAATTAAAAATAAGCATGCAGGGGACACTAGGGTGGCTCAGTTGGTTAAGCATCCAACTCTTGGTTTCAGCTCAGGTCATGATCTCATGGTTCATGGGATCGAACCATGTCGGACTCTGCACTGACAGTGTAGAGCCTGCTTGGGATTCTCTCTTTCCCTCTCTCTCTCTGCCCCTCCCCCACTCATGCATCCTCTCTCACTCTTTCTCAAAATAGATAAAAAGATTAAAAAAATAAAAATAAAAAAACATGCATATTAAGTGATAAGAATTTACTGAAAACCAAGAAAAAAAAAAACAGAGACCATAAACAGACCCAAGATGTTTAATGGAATTATTGGGAGTGAGTTTAAACTCTGATGCATATTGACAAAAAATAAAAATTTCCCCCCAAAAGGCAAAACTAATCATAGGTAAAAGGATAGCAGGTATCTTTTGCAAGGAGAACTGGGACAGTAGGGGGGAAGGTACAGGGGGTTCCTGGAATGCTAACATTGCTTATTTTTGTATAGTGTTCACATGGGTGTCTTTGTGATAATTTAACGTGCTATATACTTGTGTATCACTTATATGTGACACTTTAATTTTTTATCCTATTATATAATGTAAAAATATATATATTCTTCTTTAATAAAAATTTTATTTAATAAATGGACTTAACCCCCAACAATTACATAGGCTAACCCTCAATCACACTTTACTGGGAATTCATTGAACTGGCTTGCTTTTCTCCTAATATCAATATGAGATCAACTGTACTGGATGAATGCATTTAGTTTTAATGTTTATTTATTTATTTTGAAAGACAGAGAGAGAGAGAGAGAAAGAGAGAGAGAGCGTGCACGCAGGGGATGGGCAGAGAGAAAGGAGAAAGAGAATTCCAAGCAGGCTCCACCCTGTCAGCAGAGAGCCCAATGTGGGGCTTGAACCCACAAGATCGTGAGATCGTGACCTGAGCCAAAATCAAGAATTAGACACTCAACTGACTGAACCATCCAAGCTCCCCAATGAATGGCAATTTTTATTAAAGACAATAGGACTGAAAAACTGTTGTAGGGTCCAATAGAAATACACTTATAACTGAAATTTTGAAACGTAACCATTTGTGAGTTAAAAATAGCTTACAACAACTTTTTAAAGTTGTAAAGTTGTTATCGATATTAGAGCAGCCAAACAAAAAGACATTTCAAGAAATTAACAGTCAAATTCATCCACAAGACAAACCAGTATTCAACATTTTCCATAACCTGGCCCAATAAAGTAAGAGTTACACTGAAAATACATAACTTAAGCATTCAAAGAGATGAATTAAAGCCAAAGGCTCACCAACAGCTCTTCTATCTACTCCAAAAGGCTACTAGAGTCCAGTTGATTCAATGTATTATGACTGAAGCATTTCATTTTAGGCATGTGGGTAGCTCTAACCATTCCTTCTGCAGATAACAACTATAAACTCTGGACAAAATACAAACAAAACCAACTACTTGAGGGCTTCAGAGATTGAAAAATAGCAGGCAGTTTTGGGAGAAGTGTCAAAATGTGGAAGAAATCATCATCAGGGTAGTTTCCTTTCCCCAGTCTTTGGCACTGCCAAGGATGGGTGACATGGTGCAAAGAGGTAGAAATATGCAGCCAGCTCACTACTTTCTGATTTAAGGAAACAGGTATGGAACCCAGAACAACCACAGCCTCCAGAATATGAGGGGGGAATGTTAAAGGGCACATACTCAGAAAAAGTGAAGTCCAACTTTCATGTGAACGCTGTTCCAAGTCTCAGGATAACCCCCAAACTAAGTATGTGCAGGTCAAGCAGCCCAGGTAAAGCAACGAGCTGAATTTTTATTTGAGCTACTCCCCACCTCAGGTGAAACAGAGTTTTCAATTTAAACCTAGACAAATCAAATGTCTGCTAAAAAACACAAAAAATCATCAACACTTTGCAGAGAAATGTAACAATCCAGAATCTCCACATTACCGAGGACACATTCCAAAATTATTCAGCTGGAGAAAACCAGAAAACTATGACCTGACCCATTTTCAAGGAAAAAGACAATCAATAGAGTTCAACCCAAAGCTGACCCAGAATTTTGGAAATATGATGCAAAGACTATAAAGTGGCTTTTCTAACTATGACTGTGTGGTAAAGAACAGTACACTCATAAGGTATGAAAAGATAGAAATTCTCAGCAGAGAAAGAGAGCGTGGACAGTTAAATCCGGGGGGTGCCTGGATGGATCAGTCAGTCGAGTGTCCGGCTCTTGATTTGGGTTCAGGTCATGATCCCAGGGTGGTGGAATCGAGCCCCACCTCAGGCTCTATGCTGAGCATGGAGCCTACTTAAAATCTCTCTCCTGCTGCTTCTCTCCCCCGCTCATGTGCACACCCTCCCTCTCTCTCTCTTTAAAAAAAAAAAAAGATAAAACATAAACACTGAAATAAGAGCGCTTATCTTTGGCAAATAAAATGGAATTTAGATAATAACACAGCATTTCAGTAGTCAATCACTGGTTACAGTGAAAAATAAATGACCACAACAAAAGCTGTCACTTAACTAAGCATTAGTGACTAACATCCAATAAGTTTCTATATTTCTGATTTTTCAAATCTATTAATCACAGCAGAGTAAGAATGTTCTCACATGAATTGACCTAAACAGCAGGAAGAGTGAAAAAAAGGAAAATCTTATCTCACATGTCATGAACATTCTTAATAAAATATGAATAATGGAAGATAAATGCTATTATAATTCACTATGAAGGCAGTTATGTAATTCTATTCCCCATGAGACAAGTCAGCAGAATATATAAAAGAGTGTCTATAAATACTTTTGAGGGAGGGCTGGCATTTTGTTTTACAACAGATTTCTTAGATATAGAAGACCAGAACATTCCTAGGATCACTCCGCAGTTCTATTTAAAGCCACAGAATTGTTGTGGATGCTACTAGTCAGCTTACCATTTCTTCAACGTACGGGTAAAGCATGTCTCCAAAGTACTCTGTAGCTTCAATTGGAAGCTGTGCTGGCAAATTGTCAATGGAGCACATCAGAATCCCAGAGCCTTCCACACTAGGAGAAGCAATATGCTTTATTCAGATGTATACGATGTTAGCTGTAAGCTCTAACTTTTCCAGATGTCTTCTCCATTACATTTGTCTCATAATAATTTATAGTTGTGTATCAAAGTATATAAGAAAATAAACAAGGCTTTTCAAACAACACTTCCCTTCTTCAGCCACCCATCTCCCATTTAAATATAGTATGCATGTATTTAAGTGTTTGCATTTGCATGTAGTTTTCTACCAATTTTTTAATGTTTGAGCATATCTCTGGTATTTGCATAGCCTTCATAAAAATGTAAAATACTGAATACTTTAAACTACTGTACCAAGGTAAGTAAGTGATGTACTATTATGTATCTCTTATCATCTACAGCCTCAGCAAACATACCTGTCATGAATAATATGCTGGTCTGCATCATACATACAAAAGGGATGTTCTATTGTCGTACATTCAGTCATAAACTCTATAGATCCTCCTGTGTCAGCTGAAATGTCACATATTGCCACAAGTCTGAAAATAACATCAACACTCAGATGAAAGTGTGGAACTTCTCAACAAGGTTAAAATGAATAAAAACCAAAGGTGCTTGGAACAACTTTCAGTGTGGATGGCAAACATTTCCTGGGTTCTTCAGCTCTTTTCCCTACAGTTCACTGTTCAGGACACTGTGTTCTTCTGGGATATAGACAATCTTCCCAAGATGAATTTTAGTCTCCACACTCAAAAATAAGAAGAAAAAGAGGAGGAGGAGAAAAAAAATCAAAGTGGAAAACCCCTTCCCTAGAGAAATCACAAGAAACAGCCTACTTAAAGTTAACCTATTTAGCCAACTCTAGATAACTTATGGATATCTGATTACACTACCTGCAGTCTGCCTAGTGGCACAAGGCTTGTTCTGAGGGGGGCTTTGCATGACCAGTGATTACAGAACACACAAATACATTGTTCTTCACGTAAGGTGAGGTCAGTGTGTCCCCTCAGAAGGTTTGGAATTGTAGGTAACTTTTTGTACAGTGGGGATGATTCTGTGCATATAGAGTTACTACATAATTTCCCATGTTAATACAGGGAAATCTCTAGAATTAAGAATGAAATCTCAGTCCAGTTTTTGAAATCCTTTAGCGATTAACCAAAAATTTCCTGCCCACTCTCCAGCTACCACTTGCCTTTATAAACCCTGCACTAGAGCTAGACTGTTGCACTTGCTGTGTCTTAAATTGTGCTTTGGTGGTTCTGTATTTATCAAGCACCAATCCTATCACTTAAAATCTCTTTCCCCTCAGTCCTCCCTTTCAAGGCTTTGCTGAGCCCAATGTTCCCAGTTTCTTCTAAATTCTTGTGCTATTTATTGTTCCTAGCATTCTCTTGACATTTACTTCTTGCCAGTTACATGCCTGAGGGCAGCAATCATATTTTTTCTCTATCCTTCCGCTTAGCAGAGTGCCAGGCAGAGGAGGTGTTCATAAATATTTATTGATTAATGATATAATTCAACAGTTAATAATTATTTGAATGCAAATTATGTCAGGCAATGTACTGGGTAATTGAAGCCAAGATAAATAGGGCCGCTATCCATAAGGAGATTAAATTTTAATGGGAGGGAGAAAAATTATAAACACAGGAAAATAAATGATCATGAATTTCAGAGAAAAAAAAGTAACAGACTAGAGAGAGAGGGGGATGGGGACACAGATCTTTCTGAGGTTACTTTTGAGCTTCGGGTGGAGTTAAGAGAAGAGAGTTTCAAGAAAGAGGAAGCTTAACTGTCAAATGCTGCCAAGAGATTTGGAGTAGGATAAAGCAGACAACTAGTCATTAATAGCCACGTCTTGTGATATGTGAATCTCCTATAGATGATACCCTAAATAGTTGGCCCTGCTGATAAAAACTGCCATCATTACTGAAGAAAAGTCCTTACTTGTGTGGTAATGCAGGGCAGCCTTCCACACCAGCAACTGAGGACTTGCCTGGAACCAAGAGGCTCTGGACACCCTGGCGAGTTAGTAATCGAGGGGTGTTTTGTTCCCAGTAGATTCCATTAATTAAACAAGTTGTATAGGGTGCAATCTGTAAAGCAAGTGCCAAGTTCAACAAGATAGGCAATAGCGAATTTCAGCGAAGTAGGCTGAAAGAGAACTATCAGTAAAGTTCATGAGAAATAATTTAATGTTACTTCTAATTGACTTTGTTATTTGCCATGTTGTTGGTCGTTTTGTGAGGTGAAGACAATAAATACCCACCCAGATTTCAGTGTAGAATTATTCCAAGATAGGTAAATATATGACCATAAATATATTAATATTTCTGTTCTCTAACATACTGTATGGCCAAGGAAAAGGAAAGGGCAAAATCAAGCGACCTAGCACTCTATTTCCAGCTCAACCTTCAGTAGTGTGACCTACATCATGCTACCTCAACTTCTCTGGGTTCTATTTTCCTTAACTGCCAGATGGGGATAATACGTACCCCATTCCTCAAAGGAATGCTGTAAAGATTAAATCAGATAACATCTGTAAGCTCCATGGACAAATGTGCTACATACATGCATACATGGTAACTAGGTCCTTATAAGTTTTAGGATGCATCCAATCACCAACACCTCTGTGATTGGGCAAAAGAGGAGGGATGTAAATTTACTAGGTTTTTGATTTTTCAGTCTGAAAGTAGTTTCATAATTTTTGTTTCTCAAGCATCGCAAGCATTCTCAAGTGACAGGTAAGAGTCCTTTACTCTATAACATGCTCTACATGCTAGAACTCCTAAATTTCATACCAGAATCTAGAATCTTCTTATTCAAACATCCTTAAAGTTATTTAAAACATTCCTTTTCACAATAAATGCATGCACTTTTTGTTTTGTTTGGTTTTTTTTTGGTTTGTTGGTTTATTTTGAAGAGAACTTTGACTAATGAGTACAGAACACACAAATACATTGTTCTTTTTAGAAGATGAGGCCTGTGTGTCCCCATCAGAAGGTTTTGAACTGTACGTAACTTTTTGTACAGTGAGGACGGGTCTGTGCTTATGTAGCTATCTCACTCTAGTCCCCTGTAACCAATGCCATGCCTCAGAGTGCTGGCTGAGGTTCTGAGTGCAATTTGTGACCAGAGGCAGGATAAACCTTGGTTGAGATGAGACCTCATAGACATTGTGCTTTGCCAACAGTACTAACATGTCCAAGTTAATACAGAAAACAGTACCGCACAGGAAATCGTTTAGAGTTATTGGACACAGGCAGACCTGAAGTAGAAACAGAGACAGCAAAGCAAAGGACATATCCGGCAAAACCACTAAGCAAAGGCCACTCCAAACATCAATGAAAGCCAACAGCTCCTAAGGTCAACGCAAATGATTCACATGTCAATATGGGGAACTGAAAAACAATATATACTTTCATAATTTCTCGCCTTGAAAACAGCCTAACAATAGTGTATTATGAGCAACCAACTCAGAAGCTGAGTGTGATACTCACATCAGTATTAAAACGACTTATGTAGCGCTCAGGATATTTGTCATACTCTACAGGATCGTACACACCATCTGTTTTCCTGACAAGATGATGATGGCGACTTAACACCGTCCCATAGACTTTTCTCAGGTCTTGCAGAAGAGAAAGAAATTAGTAAAGTAGGTGACAAATGATAAAGGTTTATGGTGATAAAATATTATAACACAGAAACTGTTAAAAACAGTAAAAGATACACGCAGTCATCCTCCTCCCCTTTACCTCCATTTTGGGAAACTTCTTTTAATTCATGTGGCTCCACATATTCACAGGGTAACTCATTGAAGATTTCTTGGGCTCCCTGTAAATAATGCATGAGTACAAATCTAAAAATCAATAGGAAAAAAGCCAACATGGTTTCCCACAAGGATTCCAATTCGTTTTCTCCACAATTATATAGCTCCACTTGTCCTGCCCCACAGCAAGGATTGCAACCCAGAATACAGGGAAGCCTCTTGCACAGAGCCTACAAACCGGCTTTTATTCCAGTATGAATAGCATGAATTGGAAGAAGCTTTACTTTTACTTTTTTTTTAAGTTACTCAGAGTAGACACAAGGGTGTTTAGAAATGAAAGCACAACAAAATATTTCTATTTATGTTTGGTCCACTGCGGAATTATTTTAAGTGAGTAAACTATATTTCCTCTGAAAAAAAAAGTTAGATGACTGTCTCACAGTGTAATACAAATAGTGATGTCCTGTTTGTCAAATATTTTCATTGAAAGATGTCTTTTACTATTACAAGTTTCTCTAGAGTACCACAAATGTCCTCTCAAAACCACCCCCAAAGGAAGAAAGTATTTATTCCAATCTTGAATTAGGCTTCCTAAAATCTTACTGGCAAAACTCCAAGTCATTTAAAAAAGTTTACACCTGTGGTCACTTCTAAACTTTTGGACAACCCAGTGATGAAGGTTAAACAGATCTCCCTAAGAGCAGACCTTTAGACCATTAACACTAATTTATCCCTTTAAAAAGAAAAAGTGTTCAAAGCCCCTGACAGCTTGGAGTCAACTAAAAGCAAAGAAAATAAGTTTGGACCATTACTGCTCTTTACTGTGGGAAAAGTACATAGGTAAGAAAAGTACCAAACACAGAATGCCCACTCATCCAAAAGCAGGGCCCACAGAATGCTCACATCCTTTGGGTTAGTTTCAGAATTTTGACTGCTTTAGAGAAAGCAGACATTCTTAGAAGTATCTAAGAAGTTACCTTAGATACATTACCAGTCCCTGTGAACACAAATGTCAAGGGCCCTATCGATTTCGGCATCAAACCCAGAGATATTTCATAGCCGGCATCGCGGACGGCTTGCACAGCCTGACTGCTGTTCCTGTAGTTATGAGCCATGCCAATGTGCTGAAAGCAAGCACACATGAATTCAGATTAGTCTACAGCCTCAGACATCTTCCTGTTCTTAAAGTGTGATACGTATTTTCAAAAAAATAAACAAAATACACATCTCACCATAAAAGGTGTGTGATGTCCCAAAGCAAGGAGCCTTAACCCCATTCCATGTAAAATGTTGATCATCCCTATTGCAGAATCAGACCAACAGAAAAACCATTAGTCAGGAGGAGTCGAAGCTATTTTCTCTGACCATTCTCCAACCTGCTCGGTGCTCTGAGGAAGCACAGACCACAGCATCTCAGATTTGGAGGGGGGCCCGGCGGTCACCCCAACTTGTGGCCATCAAAAGTACTAACTCAGCTGCATCTCTACCTATCACTTCCACTTTCACTCTGCCAAAATGGAAAGAGCATCCCTCTTCTTCTCTAAGATTAATGTCTCCACCTTTGCTCCAGATCCCATCTCTTCTCATTCCTTGTCTAAGGAATTCACTCTTGAATTATTATTTCATTCACTATCTCTCCCTATTAGTTCACTCTTATCAACATTTAAAAATACTTACATTCCTCTTGAACCAAAACTAATGAACAAACAAAAACAAGGTCACCATTTTCTCTACTTATGACTGCTGTCAGCAATTTTAGTGACCTACATAACTAAACCCAGTGGACAATTGTCAGATCTTGACTTACTTGTCAGAGATATTTGGCAACATGTAATCCCTCTTTATTGGAACCCTCCTTTCCTTCAGCATCTCTGACTTGAAATTTTCCTCCCAAATTTCTGTAGGTGCCTCTTCCTGTGCCCATTTCTTTTAAATTAGTGTCCCCTGCCCTTTCCTTATACCTTAATCAGCCTCAAGATACTGTCCAGGGCCCTATTCTCTTCAATCTCTACATTTTTTTCCTTAGTTAATCTCATCCAGTCCTAAATTTCAAGTACTTTGTATGCTGCTGATCCCAAGTCTGTATATCTAACACAGATATTTCAATTCAAGAGCTAATCAACTACCTTATGAGTTTTTCCATCTGGATTCAATCAATGAAAACTCAGCATATCATAGCAAAGACCTCATCATCCATTCTCCCCTTTTTCTTTTTAGGAACATAACTTTCCCTCTCTGTATCCCTTTCCAAATGTTCTTTGATCTTTTTTCTCAAGTCAGCTTTTAAAAGAGTAATTTATATTCAATAAAACACACCAATTTAAAATGTATCATTTGATAACTGTGAACATATGTATACACCCATATTATCACTGACATAATCAAGACAGAATATTTCCATCACCTCATTCAATCCTCCCCAACCCTTTGCCCCAGGAAACTACTGATCTTATTTTCCGTGTAGACTGTAGTTACTTCTACAGTTTCATATAAATGAAATTATAAATATATACTCTTTTTTGTGTGTCTGCTTTGACTCAGCATAATGTTTTTGAGATACATACATAATTGAGTGTATTAGTTTACTTCTTTCTATTGATGAAGGAGTTTTCTATTTTATCAATATATCACAATTTATTTACCTATTCCTCTGCTGATGGACATTTGGATTGTTTCCAGGCTATTAAGAATAAAGTTACTAGAAATAAGTATTTACAAAAAATAGTTCATTTCTCTTGATAAATGCCTATGATTAGCATTTCTTTTGTACATTGATATTCAAGTTTTTTATTTCTTCTTGAGTTGGTGTTGGTAATTTTGGTGTTGGGATTTGTTTATTTGATTAACATTGTCAAATTTATTGGCCTATTCATAATATTTTCTTAATATTTTCTTACCTTTTTAATGTTTATAGGATGTATAGTGATGACCTCTCTTGTATTCCTAATATTGGTAAATTGTAGCTTCTCTCTCTCTCTCTCTCTCTCTCTCTCTCTCTCTCTCTCTCTTTTAATCAGCCTAACTGCAGGCCTATCAATTTTATTGATTTGTTTAAAAATAACTTGCTTTAGATTTCACTGATTTCCCCCTCTTATCTTTATTATTCCTTTCCATGTTTTTGCTTTGGGTTTAATTACTTCATCATTTTCTTGCTTTGTAAGATGGAAGTTTAGATCACTAATTTGGACTTTCTTCTTTTCTTATAAAAGCATTTCCTTCTAATCACCACTTCATTTGTACCTCATAAATTTTGGTATGCTGTTTTAAATTTTCATTCAATTTGAAATATATTCTAATTTTTCCTGTGATTCCTCCTTGATTCATGAATTATTCAAAAATATATTTTCTATCTTCCAAATATCTGAAAATTTTCCAGATATCTTTCTATTATTATTTCAAAATCAACTTTATTATATTCAGAGCACATACTCTATGATTTCAAACATTTTATGTTCATTAAGAATTGTTTTGTGACCCAGCATATGGGTCATCTGGGTGAGTACTCAATAACTGTCAATTAGGTCAGGGTGGCTGATGGTGTCTTACCGTCCTATATCCCCACAACTTTTCTGTCTGCTTGTCTTAACAATCACAGACCTTCAAGTAGCCTAATCTGATGCAGAGTTATAATATAAGGTGATGTTTTCTCAACTAAAGAAGGCTCAAAGTATTAATGGACAAAAATTAAGTGTAGTTTCCCCTGAACTCCAGCTCTAATACTTTGTAAACTACTCCTTTCTTGGTTCCTACCCCTGTATCTTTTCTCTCTCTTTCCCCCTTTCTTCTTCTCCACAATTTCTCATTACCAAACTGACCTCACCTAGTTTTCCAGACAGAAGTACCTAAAAAGTCAGACCCTATTCATAGTTGTTCTCCTTTTCCCTGATTTTTCTTTTCTAATTTTTGCAATAAAGATATTTAATAATTTACCTTCTTATCTTATTTCCCTAATATTTGTCACCCTTAGTCACACACCAATGTTTATTTTTATTTGTGGAAATGAACACTTCCATGCCCTTGCCACAGATAAAAGGAAAACACACAGTTACTCCCCAGGAAAATTCAGAAAGTGGGTGATGTAAAAGCCCTGGCATACCTACCTGCTACACCTGCCCACTGCCCAAATGCCACTACCCGTATTCCTCTATGATCCACCATTTTCTCATAATCAATAAGTCGGATTTCCTGAAGAAAGAATAAAAGATTTTCACTCAGACCCATCAAGCTTAATATCAATGGGTAAAGCACAAATAAATTTTCATACTTCTTCCCTTAATAAATACATCTTGACTTGACTTTATAAGTTACCATTAGGTGCACCATGAAATATTTAGAAAATGTTGGGTCACAAACCAATAATAGGTTTATGACTTGAGATGAAAGAATGGTCCTAGCAGGTGCTAAATGCTCCTTGATGGTAGTTAATGGAATAGGAAAGGCATTAATTCCTCTGTTAGGCCAGCACCATCTACAGATATTATCTATAGCCCCACTCTTCCCCACATCCTATCTTCTATTCTCAAAGAAAACAAGTCCCTCCTATGGTTAATGTCCATGAGTTAGATCCCAGCTTTTCCCCATGTCCTCCCAGACCACTCTTTAACTTTCTCTTTCCTGCATCATCCCTTTGTACACTGCCTCTTCCTACCTTAAAAATAACAACACTCCCTTGCAAGTCCATACATACATCCTTTTACAAATAAGCTTCATTTACAAAGTAGGAGTACATGCTGCCTGCTTTTCACTTTCTCAGCTTCACTAAAACCACATTCTTCCTCTGTCTTTGGGAATCTTCCCTCTCAGCAATGTCCTATTAACTCATGCTTAAAAGCTATTGACACACTGTAAGTATAGAATGTTTTAAACAGTCATCATATTTCCTTAAATATCATATGATTTTTACCATGTGCCTGAATTTCAGAATGTTTACTATTCATCCATCTCCAAGTAATTGGTTACAAAATGCTGCTCCAAAGCAGTCATGCCCATTCTGCTTCTTTTGTAATGAACAAAGGTTCATATAGCAACAAAATGTTTCTAAAATATTTTTTAAGTTTATCTACTTACGTGAAACCTTCCTCTTATAATGTTATTTCCATTAATTACTTTTTGAATTTGTTCTTCAGAACCACTGGGAATTAACTAGCCAAGGTCTAGCATATTTAAAGTTAGTTGGAATGTATGCTATAGGGCTTTACAAAACACATTTCCTCCATTGCTTTTACTGTTTGTGAAGTCTCCTGTCCTCTGCCTATTCTCAGATTCTAGTCTAGTTGCTAATGCTCTAACATCCTTACCCCAGGACTTGGACCTTGGCCTTCTCTATCCACACTCACTACCTACCCTCATCCAGCCTCATGGTCTTAGATGCCATCAAGTCTCTGACAACAAAATGCGTGTCAGGGCTCAGTATCTTCTTAAAATCTAATGTCTAAAATCTAAAACCTCCTTAAATGTCTAATGGACAAACTGAACTCAACAGGCCCTAAAGTCAACTCCTGATCCTCCCACCCAAGCCTGCTCCCTCTTGCACTAGCATCATCTCAGTCTGTGGCAATTCCTTCAAATTCTCAGGCTAAAACCTTGGACTCCTCTCCAATTCTGCTTTCTCTCATATTTCACATTTATTTAATCAGTAACCCCTGCAGGATCTGATCTCTAAGATAAACCAAATCTTGGTCTGTGTATCACCACCTCCACTGCCACCACCCTCAAGTGAGCCACTGTCATTTGTAACCTGGCATCCATACTAGTCTAGACTAACAAGCTTATCAGTTTTCTCCTCCCACCTGCAATATTATAATCCACACAGCAGGCTGAATAAAGACTTTAGAACATGATTTAGTCTAACCCCCCACTCAGCCAGACCCTCAGGACTTTGCACTACTCTGTTTTCTGCTTGGAAGACTCTTCTCCAATGGATATGACTTGATCCTTCACCTCCTTCAAATTTTTGCTCAATACCAACAGGGAGGCATTCCCTGATCATCCTATTTAAACTATTGTCAAAACCCGTGGTGCCCAGCACCTTTTTTCTCCTTCTGTATCATATTTATCTCCAAAACACATATCTCCAAGTGATAGATGAGATATCTTATTTATATATTTATCATCTGTCTCCTCACACTAGAATGTAAGCTCTGTGAAGACAGAGTTACTTTATTGCCATTGCAGTGAACAGTGTCAGACACATTACAGACACCAATATTTGTTGAAGGAATACTCTGTATGTTAAACAGCTGATAGTTTTCCATAGTATTTGTATCTTAAAAAATGATTTTTTTCCTTTATGAATGTTAATAAACATAAAAATAATCCCCAGTCCTGGTCTGGCACTACAGAGCTGTGCAACGTGAGCTGAGTCACTTTGCCTCTCTGGGCTCCAACTGAAAAATGAGGAAGGTGGACTGTATGATTCCTGAGGCTCTTTTCAGCAGCAAAATTCTACTTGGTAATATCTTACCAATTGGTTTTATAGATTGCTAATCATTTGGGGGGAACACTTCTATCATTCTTTCAATTTGAGAATACAAAAAGAATGACATATGTTTGGTTTCTTTTATCACAGACTCCAAACTTGCACCACAGAGGAGCCCTAAAAGCAGCAGAACCATTTAAGAACTGACTCATAGATCACCTTTCCCTCAGGAGGTGAATAACATGATGTATTTCCTAGATACCGAAAGAAAACTAAAACGCCACTTGACATTGAAAAGTAAAAAGAAATATTGTTTCTATGTTAACATTTATGATTACTGGTCACTAATTACCTTTCTTAGAATCTCATCCAACAAGCCCATATTGGCCTCCTGAGCCTTTATTGTGTGGGAGAAGAATGCGTAAGTCTTCTTAGACATTAATTTTTCCTCCGGGGGTCTTTTAACTCCCAAGATTAGACAAGCTTCAGAAATATCCTCCTGAAGAATGCCACCAGCTTTAACATATTCCTGGGAATGCAGTTTTGGTTAAAAGTTATTTCCCTGATTTTTTTGTATTCATGTTTTCTTTAATAAATAAGCGTAGCAGTTAGAGGCGCAATCTTTTGAAGGCACAGACTCTGTATGGATTAGAACAAATAACAGAACAACTGCTTCTGATATTTTTACTTTCTGGCTACAGATCAATTTAACATGTTTGACTTTTGTAGCAAAAAAAAAATCAGAAAATTTACCACCTACTCTTAAGAGCAGTTGATAGTAATCATAACCACTAGCACACATGATTTAAAAATACTTGTGAAATGTATAATTTGTATCAACAATGCCCTGAAACCCCAAATGCAAAACAGTAATTTATGCTTTCTGCCTGTGGACGCCTCCAAGTAAGCATCGTTAAAATCTCCCCTCCCACCGCTGTCATGTCTAAGTCAGAGTCTCCCAAAGAGCCTGAGCAGCTGTGGAAGCTTTTCATCAGAGGTTTGAGCTTTGAAACAACCTATGAGAGTCTGAGGAGCCATTTTGGGCAATGGGGAACGCTTACGGACTGTGTGGTAATGAGAGATCCAAACACCAAGCGCTCCAGAGGCTTTGGGTTTGTCATCTATGCCACTGTGGAGGAGGTGGATGCAGCCATGAATGCAAGGCCACACAAGGTGGATGGAAGAGTTGTAGAACCAAAGAGGGCTGTCTCGAGAGAAGATTGTCAAAGACCTGGTGCCCACTTAACTGTGAAAAAGATTTTTGTCAGTGGCATTAAAGAAGACACAGAAGAACATCATCTAAGATTATTTTGAACAGTATGGGAAAATTGAAGTGATTGAAATCATGACTGACCAAAGCAGTGGCAAAAAGAGAGGCTTTGCATTTGTAATATTTGACGACCATGACTCTGTAGACAAGATTGTCATTCAAAAATACCATACTGTGAATGGCCACAACTGTGAAGTAAGGAAGGCTCTATCTAAACAAGAGATGGCTAGTGCTTCTTCCAGCCAGAGAGGTCGAAGTGGTTCTGGAAACTTCGGTGGTGGTCGTGGAGGTGGTTTTGGTGGGAATGACAACTTTGGTCGTGGATGAAACTTCAGTGGGCATGGTGGCTTTGGTGGCAGTCGAGGTGGTGGTGGATATGGTGGCAGTGGGGATGGCTGTAACGGATTTGGTAATGATGGTGGTTATGGAGGAGGCGACCCTGGTTACTCTGGAGGAAGCAGAGGCTATGGAAGTGGTGGATAGGTTTATGGAAACCAGGGCAGTGGCTATGGTGGGAGTGGCAGCTATGACAGCTATAACAACGGAGGAGGTGGAGGCGGCTTTGGCGGTGGTAGTGGAAGAAACTTTGGAGGTGATGGGAGCTATAATGATTTTGGCAATTACAACAATCAATCTTCAAATTTTGGACCCATGAAAGGAGGAAATTTTGTAGGTAGAAGCTCTGGTCCCTATGGTGGTGGAGGCCAATACTTTGCCAAACCACAAAACCAAGGTGGCTATGGCAGTTCCAGCAGCAGCAGTAGCTATGTCAGTGGCAGAAGGTTTTAATTACTGCCAAGAAACAAAGCTTAGCAGGAGAGGAGAGCCAGAGAAGTGACAGGGAAGCTACAGGTTACAACAGATTTGTGAACTCAGCCAAGCACAGTGGTGACAGGGCCTACCTGCTACATAGAAGACATGTTTTAGACAATACTCATGTGTATGGGCAAAAAACTCGAGGACTGTATTTGTGACTAATTGTATAACAGGTTATTTTAGTTTCTGTTCTGTGGAAAGTGTAAAGCATTCCAACAAACGGTTTTAATGTAGATTTTTTTTTTTTTGCACCCATGCTGTTGATTGCTAAATGTAATAGTCTGATCATGACGCTGAATAAATGTGTTTTTAAAAAAAAACAGTAATTTATTACTCAGGTTTTCTTTTTTTCTTTTCTTTTTTTTTTAAGAGACAGTGTGAGCAGTGTTGGGGGGACAGAGGGAGAGACAGAGAATCTTAAGCAGGCTCCATACTGGGCATGGATGTCATGACTGTGAGATCATGACCTAAGCCAAAATGAAGGGTTGGACATTTAACCAACTGAGCCATTCAGGTGCCCCTTACTCTGGAATTTTTAAAAGAATGACATATATCTGCAATATTTACATTTCTTTCTCTTTTTTTGGTTCAATTAGTATTTATTACTGCCCTACTCTGTCCAGTGGACTGTTAGAGAGGAGATGATAAGACACACACAAAAAAAGGCAGACAACATTCCTCTTATAAAGGAACTAACAAAATACAGTAAAAAGAAGTCAGGAGCACAGTAAATGAGACCAAATTCAAAAGAATTATGCACAGCAGAATCTAAGTGATACAGTAGTTTAATGAATATTGAGATAATTCCTGGGTGAAATTATCAAGGAAATATGAAAATTTAAAGTAATCTTAAAGGCAAGGTAGGATTTGGAGAGATCGAGGTGGGAAATGCAAGGTGGTAATATCAGTAAGAGGTATTGAAGAAATATATACCAATATGGAGGCAGGAAAATAAGGAGATGTTAAAGGCATAGTGGGTAAATCAATTTGGAAAAGCAAACTAAGTATTATCGTAGTGAATATGATCTTTATGGGATAAAATGTTTCACTTATTTTAAAAATATAATTAAATCAAAAAGGATATTAAAGCAACCATTAAAATGTATAGAAAAAACATAAATAAATCCAACTGTATATCACATTGACAGTGTAACTACACATTGAATAATTGAAATAACTTGAATACTGCACTCTGAGTATTTGTTGTGAGATGTATTCTAAAACCAAAAAAATAATTTTTAACTCAAAAATATTAAACACCATTTAATAGGTTTATTTTTTATTGATGTATAATTGACATACAACATTATATTAGCTTCAGGTGTACAACATAATAATTGATATTTGTATGTATTGCAAAATGATCACAGTAAGTCTAGTTAACATCCATCGCTATGTATAGTTACAGAATTTTTTCTTGTGATGAGAACTTTTAGGATCTACTCCCTTAGCATTAATAGGCTTATTGTTAGTTGTAATATTAGTACTGTGATTCCAAAACTATTTTATGTATAATACAGGATACCAAAAAACATGCATTAATATTATAAAGGATTAAAATTTTCACTGCTGGAGAAAACAGATACAAATATAAAATTTTAAAGGTAAGAAACACCTGCAATGTTAAAGCTTTTAATTGAAAATATCAGTATTAACTCATGATTAAATATTATATATGTATATTATATATGTATGTATGTATTATGTGTGTATGTGTGTATAACCTGTATATTATATATATATGTATGTATGTGTGTGTATGTGTGTATAACCTGTATTTTTTAACTTTGTCCACTAAAAGAGCTAAAAGTGACAATATCCTAGTAAAAATAAGCACACCTAACACCAGATATCAGATCTTGGTTTCTATATACTAAAAGAAATCAGGGTTCCCTGATGAAATGGCTAATCCCAGGTGTGGGGTAAAAAAATAAATAAATAAAGCACAAGGTGAGGCTAAGACCATTTGTTGTTGCAGGAAACAAGAAAGTTCAAAAATAAATGGATTCATGTCCAAAGGACGTAGGAGCACCCTTAAAGAGACCCTCTGTCTCAAATGTGGGATAATTAGGACATTTTAAAAAATGGTTAATAGATTATCATAAATGGAAAAGGCTCATGCATCCATAATGATACTCAAAAGAGCAAAAGAGAAAAGAGAAACTAAAGGAAATCTCTTTTCTGCAGAAGAACATCAGCAAATAAACTTAGAAGAGTGATGAAATTAGAAAACCATCATTATGCAAGCTTCCATGGGAAAAAATGGTTCAGGCAAAGATTATCAATGGATGCTAACATCTTTAGCAAAAGATAGTTGAGACACAAACAGGAGATCCATGGGTCTCAAAATATCATCCCACAGATGACTCAGTAATTACAAAGGGAAAAAAGTACTTATACAATGGAGAGATCTGGTGGTGGTCACCACCTCAGCCAAGTGACCACAAATTTCTAACCTTGGGACAACCTGATATTTTGTGTCTCTGATGTGATACAATGTGATACAATAGATCAATTACATAATATTTATATCAAAAGTGTTTAAGCTGAATTTAATCGCCAGGTCGAAAAACAGAGTAATTACACCCAGAAGCAGACTTCAAAAAAAGTGCGTGCCACAAATCAAAAGATGTGCTGTTCTAGATTAAAAAAACTAAAGAGATGTAACAATGAATGCAACGAACCTTAATTAAGCCTCAATTAAAATTTTAAAAATCATGAAGACCTTTGAGACAATAGGGAATTTGAGATGGGCTATGTGAAATGATATTATGTAACTTCTTAGGTATGATAGTTATGTAGGAAAGTGATTTATTCCTAGGAAATGCAGTAGTTTTTTATTGGCCTTTGTCTCCCCAGTCCCAGAACTAGGATCACACCTGGAGACAATGACTGTAGAACACAACCTCCTTCTAAAGGCAATCCCTCCACCCCTTAGCTGGAGAAAGCAAGGAATGGGGTGAAAATAATACTGACTGACTCAATACTGGACTCAAGTAAAAATTCTAACTAGAAATCTCATTATAATCAAAAGAAAGAAATATTGTCATGTGGCATTTACGTGATACTAACAAACATTTTCTTTTTACCCCGATGCTCCTTCATTGTCGTATACAAGGTCATTTTATCCCCACATATTAAAAAAATTAGAGATGTTTACCTTGTCATGAATGGCCCGCCGATTGGAAGGCTGTATTAAGACTTTGTATCCCAGGTTGGTGATCCCTTTGATGTGCCGGGGAGCCAGAGGTGCCCTCCGCTCCCAGGCGTTCACATCCTCCCGCCTCAGGGCCATCACGGCTTTGTGGTGAAGCCCTTGGGACAAGCTGAGCCCCAGCCTGCCCAGTTTGGTCCTTTGTACTCGTAGCATCTTGAAACCTGGTGACTGTAAAGCCATCATAAGACAACAGGACAACAAAAAGCAGGAGGGCTCACAGATCAGTTCTAGTCTCCCGAGAAATCTGCTGTAAAATCCAACCAGCTCAGATGTAACCGATACAGGGTAGAGAAAAGAGGAGGGAAACCCTAGGTGATAAAAAGTGCTCCTTTACCCAACAAACCCAAATTTCCACAAGTGAGTTTATTTATTTCCAAAACAAAAAAGGTATTGAACAAATTGTAAGACACTAACCAGGATCTGCTAAGCCAAAACAGTTTTTTACATACAGTAAGGTCTTGGATTGTGAGTAACTTGTTCTGCGAGTGTTCCACAAGACGAGCAAACGTTTCTAACACATTTTAACTTGATAAATGAGTGATGTCTTGCAATGCCAGTAGTATGTGATGCCAAATGTCACATGATCACAACTAAGCCAACGGTTCCTCCCCGCCACCCACTGTGAGTTTGTGGGTGATTGTCTCCCATGCTCAGATGCTCGGTCTCAGGCTACAGTGTTTGGCAGAAATCAGTGATTTTTCAGAACATTGGAACATGTCCACACCTGGCACTGGTGTATTTTTTTGTCACTTCAAAGAACCTAAAAGTAAGCTTGGGAATACTTTGCTTCATTCTAGGTCAGGCTGCCTGCAGATAGAGATCCTTTCCTCTGCTGCCTTATTGCCAGTTACATTAAATACAGTATATGAGAAGAGTTTATTAATACTGTACTATAATCAACATCCGTGTGAACTTATACAATGGCCCCATGCAGAAAAAGGTTGAAAAGAAAGGCAGTAAGAAGATGATTACAGTGGAAATTAGGAAGGAAATCATTGAGAAGTGTGAACGAGGTATGCAAGTGGCTGAAATTGCAAGAGTTTATAAGAAGTCTACATCTGCATCTCGTCTGCAGAGGAGGAAGAGAAAAAGGCAGAGGAATCCCTCACTTCAAATAAGATCAGGGAGATGTGTAAAATGTGGAAAACAGTTCAAAACTTTGTAGAAAAGCGCCACCCCTGGAAGGCTGTAGCAGGGCCAGCGATAAACCTGTTTTACAATGCAATGTCCCATTTCCAGGAAATCCTCAAACAGAGGCAAAAGCAAGTGTCATTGGATAGGTTCCTTGTTAAATTTGCATGAAAAACACAATGATTCCATTGGGCCAATAGATAGCAGTGATTCCTGTCCTGTAGTGAAAGTCCTAAACAGTTACCCTCCTCTCTCATTCCCTCACACCAGCCATGAAGGTTTTCGGTGGTAAGTACAGGTTAATTTGTTTATTTTTCTTTATATTTTGTATTTTCCTTATTATTTTGTATTATATTACAGTATTGTAATCATTTTTATGAGTATTTTTGGGTTGTGGAAAGAATCATCTGAGGTTCCATTATTTTTCAGGGGAAATTCGCTTTGATATACAAGTGCTTTGGATTACAAGCATGTTTCTGAAACGAATTGTGCTTGCCAACCAAGGTTTTACTGTATATGTTTCATCGGCCATATATTCAGCACAAAAGTCTTAAGCATGCTAACCTACAATGCAAATACAGGAAGATAATTGTGTCACTTTTGATGGTATAATGGTTGGAATCCTATAATCATGTGCAAGATTCTTGACAATCCAGTTCCAACCTCTTTTGAGTTTTATCTCTGACCATTCCCCACACTAATGCTACTCAAAGTGGGTTTGGAGTCCATTGTAGGTCAGTGAACTGCTTTTTACAGGTCCTGTATGAGCTATGTACAGAAATGAAAGTACACACTTGTAAATCTTTATATCACACAATCATTTTTGCAATAATTCATTGTTATTGAATTTTATGAAAGTATTGGTCCTGGCAGATTGGAAATTTAAGAAAAGAAAACTAATATATTTCTTCACCATAGCTGTTAAAAGTTTAAGAAGCACTGTCTTAACCCTCCGTGACCCTTTTGTTGCTATAAACATGCTCTTCCCCTTTTCAGGGCTTCCTCTCCATACCACTTCTTCCTGCTTTTATATTAAACCCCGAACTATCCCAACCAGCTTTCTAACTGCTATTCCACATTGCATAATTCCACTCATTTATTCAATCAAGAAATGTTTACAAGAGGCTTACTATGTGTTAGCAGAGGGTTTCTATATAAAAACATAAATATCTGTTCCTCTTCAAATGGTTACATATACTTGGCAGTCAATGTCATGTCAGATGATAATTTGCTGGATCATTTCAATGTCTTTTATGTTTAAGGATGGCATGAAAATATGGGGACTAAATGAGGTCACACCTTCTAGAAATTTCCCACCAATTACTGCTAACATAGATCAAAATTCTTATGGAACACATTTCTATTACATCAGACTGCAATCTCTAAATCAGACTCACTTTCCAGATGAGACATTTTGTCTGAACAGTGGTGCATACAAGTGCATTTCCTGGGTGCAACTACTTGCCACGTGAGAGAGAAAAATTATAGGTCAACTCACAATGCAACAGACTAAAAGAAAAAAGCAAACAGCAAGGAGGTCAGCTGAGAAGCTTTAGAAAGAAGAGGGGCAGGAAGAAAAACAATGCACACATCAAGCGAACTCGCTGATGCTAGAGCTCAGGCTGACTTTTACTTGGGCCAAAATACTGATGAGCAAGCCCGCCACATACTCTAGCTAATTTTTGGTTTATTCATAGTTTTGTTTTTAAAAGAGATTACATTAGGCCCAAACCCAAGCCCAAGCCCACAGCACTTCGTCTCCCCCAAACCAAAGGGGAAACTGCAACATCCCATAGAACTTAAATCTCTATGTTCTTAAATAAAACCAATTCCAAAGACAAGTGAGGTTTGTTGAACACACAAATGAGCCCAGAAATGGTCCCATCTTCTGAGCAGGGGCTCTATTTCACACACCGTAGGTGACCAAATGACCCTGCGACCACTATTCTTAGTAACAATTCTTGGAGCCAATATGAGGGAACACATTCAGATAAGTTAGTCTCTCTCCTCGTCCCAAAGTTGATTTATAATCACAGCCTCCCCTCACTCAGTGACCATCGCACCTCTTCCTCCCCACCTCCCTTGTCTGGGGTGGGGGATACGGTGTAGGAAGAGACACAGACACACACACTCATGTTATCTGCAAAGGCCGACTTTCCATGAAAACCAGAAAAGGAAAGGAGCAGGGGCGACACTCTGAAGTTTATTTGGCAAGCTGCTTTCACTTTCACTTCTTGTAGGGAATTCTCAACTCAAAATTCCTGTAGCTTTGCTTGTAAATAAATGCAACAATAGTTACCAATGATTAAGCATTATGTACCAAGCACTATGCTGAGCACTTTATTGACATTATTTCATTTCCTCCTTGCAAAAATCTTAATGAGTAGATAACTGTTATTATCTCCATTTTACACATGAAAAACCTGAACTGGAGTCTGACTACAGTCGTTGCTTTTAAGCAGAAGCAGGATTCCTGGGTTAATGTTTAATACTCGGGATTTTCTCTTCGCCAAAGCCTGCAGATCCACACCATGTAGGTCTGATGCTACTGCTGCCAGATCGTTTCAGAAATAAATTAGATCCATATGGCATCGACTTTACTAGAGTAAATGATCAGTTCTCCCTTCTGGGATGGGGTGTGTCTGTGGATCCCTCTCCCATGTGCCACCCAAAACCCTTCCTGAGTCACTGCCAAGGTAAATTCTATGTTTCTGGGTGCTTAGAAAAAAAGATTCAACTATAGCAGGTATTACTGTGTTAGTAATTGCTTGAACATTGAAATTGGGTCTCAACATGGAACTTTCCAGGCCCACTATTCATTTCATCCCAAGCTCATCAAGAAATCTGTAGCAGTGAGGATTTCTTAATCGTTCTCAGGGAGGGCACTGCCGTGTCTGGTCTTTCATGGAAATGCCCAGATGGGCTGTTTTGGATTTCCCTGTCCTAAATTTTGTGGGCTTTTCCAAGAATACCAGGAAGTAAACATGAGGCATATTTGTGGCAATGCTTTCAGTGAAACAAAGCAGGAAGACCCCCGGCTTATCTACTGGCTCTAGTGAGTTCATTTGACAGTGTCAGGTGCTAATGACAGCCTGTAGCATGAGCAAGGAGAATGTGGGAAAGCAAGAAAATGAAAGGAGAAGACAAAGGAAGAGTCAGAGACAATAAGGAGGAAAAACAGGAGAAAAGGAATAAGGGGTAGAAAGAGAAGTGTCACATAGTCGGTGGAGGGAAATAAGACCTTTCCCCTGACAATTTCTAAACAGTCTTTCCTTCAACACATGAAAGACCAATGTTCCAAATAGCATAAAAATGAAATTTAAAAGATTCTTCTCTATATTTTTATAAAACAAGATCAGCACTAAGATACACATTTTTACTTACCTAGGATGAATCAGGAATTTGAAATGACTCCAAAAAGTTATGGGAGTGTTATAGTGAATTACACAGACATGTGCTGCAATAGGAGGAAGACTAAGTGGCTGGACTTAGCAATAGAACATACTCCATGATACCACCTTACTTCTCTTTCCATCTTTCAATGGGGTGAAGACTTAAGAATTTATTTTAACTTCTAAATTATCCATCTTTGCAATGTACACATAAGAATGGGACAGAGAGAGGACATGCTTAATCTTCTTAGTATTTTCTATTCTTTTCAAGAGAAGTGAAAAGGAAAATGGTCATTAGATGATAGGATGGATGGATAGATAGACAGGGCAAGCCTGGCATTCCATACATAGCCCACCATTTTCTTTTAGTTACTATGAAATAAACCATGATCACTGAGTAGATCAGCATCCTAGATGACATGAAGGAACCAAAGAAGATTTTGTGAGATGTATTCATAGAAGATTGTATCTGAGGAAAAGCTGCCTACAAGGGCAGAGAACCACAGCTCCATGGCCAAGAGTCTTGGCCCACACTGCATATTTGGTAGCCAGACCATAATAATCCTGGAGAGGCCCAAAAGAGTTCCAAATTAATAAACACCTGGTGATGGCCTGGAACTAATCAAAATACCTCCCAACCCCAAGGCTTGCTAGAACTAGGTGTGGGCATGCAGCAACATCATCCTCCATACTTTCACTTCCTCTTGCATAGGTACACTCTTTTCATGCTTCCACATGAAACCTTTTATAAAACTGTTAACTATATGTTAACAAACAAACAAACAAACAAGCAAACAAAAAACAGTAGACCTGGGGCACGGAGAGTCTAATATTCATTAATCTGGTCTAAGAATATTCATGTTTTGAAGCAGCTTCTCAAAGTCATCTAAAGATCTTAGACCCATGACTCTTCTGATCTTTAGCCCACAAATTTCATATCATTGAGATGGAATGCAAAGTTAATTTTAAATTGGACTCATCCAAAATGTTTATCCTCGTGTCTCTTTGCTAAAGTGTAAATGCTTACTCTGTGACCTTGGTACGTAACTTGACCTATTTGTGCCTCATCTGCAAAATGGATTCATATTAGTACCTACCTCTCAGGGCTATTGTGATGATTATCTGAGCTCATATGCGTAAATACTGAGTATTGTCTTGCATGCTGTTAACACTCAATAAATGTCAAGAACAGAAAAAGTTTCCAAGCCTGCTTCCTCTTCAAAGGTGAGCACAACCACACCACCCACAGAAAACACTACCTTTCCTTCATCTTTGTCACATTGTAATAAGGCCTTCAAGAGGACTCCACATTGATCCTCCCTCCCTTCTTTCCATTTCTCAAGGAAAACAAAATGGAGTCCAGTAAGCCCTCTCTTCACTCTTCAGGCATAGGTGTTCAAAATAAATAACTTACTATTTTAATACTGTATTTCATTAAATTTATGACACATTTTTTCACATTTTTGCATCCCTGAAAGAGGAATGCATTCTACAGTTTATGGCATCTTAGATTAGATGAAAAGGGTAATAATGTTATTTCCCATGCGAAATATACCATTCCTGTGATTCCATGAATTCCATAAAACTTTTTGTGACCTCACCAAGGAAACTTGCCACTGTTTGCAATGCTGTTTCTATGAGATAATTAATAAGATAATGTTTGGAAAAATGAAAACTTTTGTTAAATGGGCACTGCATACATACCAAAGATCACTTCCAAAATACTGAGCCAATGTCTGTTCAGCCTTAAATAAAGTCTTAATTGGGGGTGGGAGGGGTGATTCCATTGGAAATAAAGTTCTGATGGTGCTGTCACCAATAACAAGTGGGATTGACAACAAATACGATTGTCTGGAGAGTGGGAACATCACTAGGGAAAGTGGCCTAAATCTTTGTCCTCCTAACTCACTTCACAGAATGGCCACAAGTGTACACTGTCAGAAGGTCATGTACCCCTAGATTCACTAATTGTTATGGAGAACAAGGGAGAGGGCAGTGCAAGTGACAAAATATACACAGAGAAACATACAGGCATCCATGCAAAGTGCTATTGGTGACTTTTTGTGTGTGTGTGTGTGCTATGAAGTATATGATCGCTACCCCCTGGGTCAATACTTCGGTCCCATGAGTAGCTACATCGACATAATCACAGCTACACCTTACCCACATTCTGATAACTGACGGCCCACAATATCAAAAAATATTCACCTTTGTTCAGGTTACTGAACACTTGCTCTCCCCTTTCCTTCCTCTCCCACACTTCACCCCACTCCCCTAAAATCAGTGTCTGAAAAGCACATCTTTTCTGGAAGTGATCAGGGCATTTAGCACAACTCAATCAGGCCGAGTAAGTAACAAATGGTCGTCTGCTTGCGACCCTTCCTCGCATAAGTGCTCACTCTGGCCTCAGAACCCTACAGGGTCTCGGTAGTTTAACTTTCTCATACCTTCTAGGTCCATGAGAGAGTAGACTGGGGACGGCAGTTTACTGGGGGGACGGGGGTAGCGGGGGAGTCCCTATCTCAAAGAGAATGGCCAGCCCAAGATGGTCAGGGTGAGAAGTTTATGATCAAAGTTTGGCTAAGCAGGCCAGAGCTGGAAAGGTCAACCAGCAACGGCGCACAAAGAAAGCTGTGGGTAAGGCGAAGATTGCCCCCCACAATCTCCATCAACCACACCCTGCACCCAGCCAACCTGGTAAATAAGCGTAGAGTCGGAGAATTAACTGGGTGTTCGTTCTACAGCTTCAATACCTATCCTTTACCCCCCAGCAACCGCCCCCTTTCCCCTCCAAAAAAGAAAAGGAAGAAGGAAGGAAGGAAGGAAGGAAGGAAGGAAGGAAGGAAGAAAGAAAGAAAGGAAAAAAGAAAGGAAGAAAGAAAGAGAAAGGAAACGGAAAAGGAAAAGAAAGAAAAGAAAAGAAACGAAAAGAAAAGAAAAATTCTAATTGCCACCCCTTCCCTGTCCTATTCAGAAATTCCAGAACGGCGCCCACAGCCCTCCCTCGCTCCAAGGGAAACGCTCAGAAGGGAGGCCCAAAGGCTCGCCACCCTCTCCCTCGCGGGTCCGGGCAACAGCGGAGTTCCGCGGAGTCGCCAGGTCGCCGCCGCGCAGGGAGGGGGAGGCAGAACTCGCTGGCCCCTCTCGGAGGACAGCCGGAGCCTCGCCGGCGACCTCCAAGCGCATCTGGCTGGCTGAGCCCACCGCCCGTCGGCTCAGCCCCTTCTGGGCGGCCCTCCTCACCTTGTCCTCTCTGGTGGGCCGACCGGTCCCGCCGCCTCCGAGCTCCTAGGTCCGGAGTGGGTAGGCTCTGAACTTCCAGCAGAAATTGGGATGGGAGCTGGGAGGAGGAGGTGTTTGCTCAACTTCTGAGGACGTCACGCCTCTTCGTCCCGCAGCCAATCAGAGGCCGCCCTGAGGGAACAACCTTCTGCTCCGCCAATCGGCGGCGCTGCCAGGTGCTAGGTCATGCCCTGCCCCTGCTCCTCCCCGAAAATCCTTCTGCCTGCTAGATCTCTGACCTGCGTGCGTCCTTAGCTGGGGGCATCACGTCCTCCCAGGACTTTGTAACTGTCCGTAGCAAAGGACAGGCGGAGACACCGAAGGACGAAAACAGTCCGGGCATGACACACGAAATAGAAGTGTGTACCTGCTGGAAAAAAGTTGCAAGCTCACGTGTATTATGTTTGTTTAGCGATATTAACTTCTCAAAGCATTTTCGCAGCTTCGTAATAAGCCTATGAAGCCAGGTGACAGTTCTTAGAACAGTTGAAGAGTCCAACAAACTGAAACTAGGAAATTAAGTGTAGTGTATCCACATCCAACGAATATTAAAAATCTATGTGTATATGTCGAAGTCTACTATTCTTAAAAGTCTTGAGTGGCCCTAGAAGGAAAGGAGGAAATGCATTTCATAAAGACTCGCCTCACCACTAGACGCTGAAGAAATGCCAGATACTCATCTGTGTTCCTCCTCGGGGGCCAATGGCCAAAGAGTAATTGTCCCTCCTGTTTTTACAACTTTCTCCAACACTTAGACTTTTCTCATACCTACCACAGATGTATTTAACCATGAAACTCTCGTGTCAACAATCTAGAGCTTAGAACATTCTTACTAACTTCAGTTGTACTCAAGGGCAGAGAAAATTAAAATCTTTTCTGCAGACTGAGACTGTCCTCTGTATCTTTAACTTCACATACCCAAAATCACATTCCTAATCACTCCTCTAAAGCCTTCCCTTCATGCTATGTTTCCCAGCTCCATTCTTGATATCACCAGCTTCCTAATCACCACTGACCCAGGCCTGAAACACCAAATCTGCTTCTATTCTTCCTCCAGTCTGTCAACCTTACCCCTGATGTTGACTCTGTCCTTTAAAATC
This sequence comes from Cryptoprocta ferox, assembly GCA_028646485.1. NCBI lineage: Eukaryota > Metazoa > Chordata > Mammalia > Carnivora > Eupleridae > Cryptoprocta > Cryptoprocta ferox. The sequence goes on from CM053559.1 coordinate 73,149,276, forward strand.
CCTCTACGATCTCTCTTACCCAAACCCCCTTTATATACTACCTAAATTATATTCCCTGAAGGACACAACTCTGATCATCGCATTAGCCTGAGCAAAAACCTCAGGGACTATCCACTATTTGTAGACCATTGTGCAAAGTTCTTCACACAAAATATGAGTTTCTTAAGATATGGCCGGAATCAGCCATCTCAGCTTTATTTCCATAGAATAATCAGCCTTTAACGGACACTGAGACACAATCTGTGCTTTGCTATATCCTTAAGGATTAAGAGCCTGGATCAGAATCCTTACTTTCCCACCTTATGCTGTAAATCACGGGCAAGTTACTTTGTTTTGAAAAAAGCCTAGGATCCCTTATCTGTTGAGAGACTAATAACAGGAATTACTTCATGGGGGTCATTATGACAATAAAATAAGACGATGACCAAAGTTCTCTTCCAAGCGTCTAAAGAAACTGACAATTATTATTTATCTCTCCTCAGTGCCTGATACTGTCCACTTATCTCTAATTCTTATTTACAAAATCACCCACCTCTCTGAAACTAATAGATCCTTTAGGATTCAGCTCAAATGCTACTTCATCAATGAAACTGTCCCTGAATACCAAGCATATGTGATCTCTCCCTTCTCTCTTCTGTGCCTGCCTCTCTTGTTGTACTTACCACAGTCTTCCTTATACAATAGCCATTTCTATCTATCTTATTTCCATCCCTCACTTGTCATCACCATCGGCTCATAAGAACTTTAATCAAAGCAAGTATATGCTTGTGTGTGTGTATCCTTATTCATTTTTACTCCATTGCTCCTAACACAATACTATGCTTATGGCAGTTCAGAGTCTCAGAAGGAAAGAGATGGCACAATCCAGCTGGGTAAATTAGGAGACATGAAAGGAGTCAGTGTGTGCAGCAGTAAGGGAAGACAAAAAAAGATGCTGCCACACGCTGGATGAGCAACAGCGAGAACCGCCTGCAAGACTTAATGCGGCCAGGGTAAGAGATTATTACCAGAACTCAGAAAGAGCTCTAGCTGTGGTGTAGCTGAAGCTATAGAAGTACCACTTGACAGTGGTGGCCTTTTATTAGCAGGCAGGAAGCTGCCTAAGGAACCAATAACTCCACCAGAAGGAGCTACCTAAGGCAGGAATCAACAAACTTCTTTCTGTAAAGGGCCAGAAAGTAAAATCTTTAGGCTTTGCAAGCCATAAGGTCTCTGCCACAATTACCCAAATCTGTCATTTAGAGGGTAAACGTACCCAAAGACAATATTTATATGGATGGGTGTGGCTGGGTGCCAATAAAAGTTTATTTATAAGAACAAATTACAGGCCTGATATGGACTGGGGGCCATAGTTTATAGACCTCTGGCCTAGGTAATAAATAAGCCCCCTTCATTCTCCAGAACACAAGGAAAGGCAGCGGGTTGGTGCAGCCCATAAATATTAGTCCCAAACGAACCAAAGGGGGCAGAAATTCTAGAAGATTAAAAGGATAATATTCAGCACATAAGGTGTTCAGCAAATGCTTGTTGAAATTAATGAATCATATGACTGGTTACTGTGGGTTACTCTACAAATGGTTGAACACTCATGGCGAAACTATGTTTCCCTGAATGGACAAATTTGGGAATGGGCCCTGGAACATGGTGCTCAGTCAGCCTCTCTCTTGCTTTAATGTGAACCCTCATGCACTTCTGACCTGCCCTCACCTTGAAGAAATATTAACCTGGCCCCAAATCCCTTTTCTGTGAATTCTAAACTACTGTTCAAATGCTTATGGTATGCTGGAATTTTGCCAAATATGCACCTGAAAAATACTAGTCCTTAAAATGGAGAATTAAAATGTTTTTCATCATAGCAATATTTGTTGTATAAGTGTGACAGTTCTCAGAAGTTTCTTCACAATGAAAAGGGGCAACAGATGAGATTAAAACAAAGCTTGGATACACTCCAAGTCAGCCCCCACAGTCAACCCCTCAGACATCTTCAATATGAGAGACCCCTTCCACCCATGTGGAGTGCTAGGACGACACTCTTAAATTAGAAAGCTGATTTTGGGCCACTCAAGCTGCCTCTGTTTCTCCCCACTTCCTTGACTTCCTCTCTTCCCTAATTGCTCCTTACTTTGGTTTTGTCCTTCCTGATAGACAATGAGGGTAGTAGTTAGGTATCTGAACATTGCAGTGAGCTGGACCTAGACATAACCCCTCCTTTTCCACTCACTAACAAGCCATTTTGTTCCCTCATTTTCCCCATCAGAACAATGGGAAATATCATAGAGTTCACAAGAAGATTAAGTGATGCATGTTCTCAATATATATGAGCTATTATTGGTGTTACTATTTTATTCTATCTCATCTTCCCTTCCCCATTTTTTTTTTGTATGTTTAGAATTCACTCTCAAACTTGTATGTTTAGAATTCACTCTCAAACTTAAGTGAACTTCGCCATTAAGAGAAAAGAGGTGGACATTTGGAGGGAGGAAATGCAAGGAATCCAGCATACTATTAAGTTTGTTCTATTTATTTCTCAAGATTTTATGTTCCTTACATGAACAGCAATTTTTACTGTATCACCCATAATCTGTCTTTCTATCATAAAGACAATTTTCTTGTAGGCAAAAAGTAAAAAGTAAAATGTACAAAATAAAAAATCATTTAGGAAGGGAAAGTTTCTAAATGACAATTACCATTGTTGCCTCCCCAGTTATCTTAGGAATGAAGCATACCTTCTTTATCTTCAAGCAACTTAAAACTCAGATCAGGTAAAGCAAGAGCAGAAATCACCCACAGATCAATCGTAATTCCTGCAAACAGGTTTCGGGTGGAGTTAGTGATGTCCTGGAAGACCGTTCCCCTCCCACCCTTTAATCAGAAAGCAGAGAAAAATAATTCCTAATTTACCTCCTCTCCCATGAGCAGCCCTTAAAGAGCATTCTTGAAGAAAATAAAATGCAAGAAACTTCCAAGTTCCTTGGCATTTCCAAGTCAACCTTTGTTGGTTTCTAATGTTTCACCAAGTCCTCAAGTGTGTGGGCATCCCTTGAGAAATATGTGTGTCGGTGTTCGTCACTGGGTACTGGGTTTGCTGCCCATCATTGCCTGCTTAGTAACAGTTATTAGAAGTCTACTAGGACTTACAAATTTTCAATTACATATCATTGTATTCTATAAATTGGTTGAAAATTATGTGCTATAATAATATAAGCAAATTTGGGGAATGCAAATTTTGGAGTATATCTCCCCAAGAAATGATGGATCCAGTATATTCAAATCAAGGAAGAAAACCCAGTGCTCTTCTCTCAGCCTTGTGTTTTTTTTTTTTTTACCATTTTTATTTATTTTTTATTTTTTATTTTTTTATAGTTTATTGTCAAGTTGGTTTCCATATAATACCCAGTGTTCCTCCCCAGAAGTGCCCTCCTCCATGTCCATTACCCTCCTTCCCCTTTCCCCCTCCCCCTTCAGCCCTCAGTTTATTTTTTATTTATTTTTGAGAGACAGAACATGGATGGGGGAGGGGCAGAGAGAGAGGGAGACACAGAATCCCAAGCAGGCTCCAGGCTCTGAGCTGTCAATGCAGAGCCTGACGCAGGGCTCAAACTCAAGAACCGTGAGATCATGACCTGAGCCGAAGTCGGAGGCTTAACCGACTGAGCCACTCAGGTGCCCGTCTCAGCCTTGTTTGAATGAAAGTCTCAAGAAAAAACGTGTCTTGAAGCACTGAGGAAAGACTGGAGAAAGGAGCGAGGAGGTAACTAAAGCAAAAATAAAACACAGGTCTAGTTTTTCTGGAATATTTGTAAGTGTAATTGAGCCAGAGACAACCAGCAAGCCAGGTAGAGGACATAGGAGAGTCAGGACCTTCTCATACGAGTCTCATTCCGGGTCAGGTACTGAAAAAATCAATCTTTTGCCATTGTCATCGCACCATAGAGATACGAAGGAGGAAAAAAAATAACATAAAACTTGGGTTTTTGCGTATAAGAAGTAGCAGCTAAGAAAAATAATCTCAGCAAACGCAAGATCATAGCAGAAAGCAGAAAATCAAGTGAAGAGAAGTATCCCTGACATTGAACTGACTCTCATGATAATTGCCATGTATATAGTTCCTCAGAAAAATGTAATAAACTTGAAAAGAATAGAGAAAGAACACCAGAGGAGGATGTTCTGTTGGATGATGTAATGTTGACACTGCCCATGATAGGTACAGGCCTTTCTGTCACTAGCACTTACTATTATTGAAGGACCCCAACCCTCTAAAGCAAAACAAAGGCAAAAGGCAAGAATTTATGAAATGACCAGAGTGCTGCCTGGGCCAACATACATAGGCTAACTGCAAATGTTTGTTAGCTATTCTGTAAACATGGTTTCAGTAAACACTTCCCCTACCCTAAGAAGCTAACTGCCCACAATGTCAAAGATGTGTCAAGACAAACACCACATCAGTGTATAAACTCCTAGGAGTCAAAGGCTCTGTGCCCTGTGTCTTTGGAATCCGTGTCTACTGCTCACCCTACACACACAGAGGCCTGAAGGACCCATGCAGTTATGTGGAAGAAAGAGATTTGGACCATGGATAACACAGGGAAGTGACAAGAACAAAATGAAGGAGAGTGGGAAAAACAAGGATGAAGAATACAGTGAACGGAGGAGGCCAGGCCTACAGCAGGAAAGGCAAAATTTATTCACTGCGTGTGAGTCCAGTGCAACGGAAACAAGAATGAGCTGCCAGTGAGAACAGAAAAATATTTCAAAAAGGGAAAAGCAGTCAAAGGTTTTGTGAAAACACCCAAATCTTAGAATACTTCTGTTGAATTTTAAGAAGGGAATTAATTCAAGAAACATTTCACTGCTAGCAATCATGTCAGTTCCTTACTACCTGTCTTTCTTGGGCACAAGGCTGCCCTTGCCTGCTAACATCCTGAGCCTCTTGCCTGAGCCCCAGCCTCTTGCTTTCTGCTGTGAAAGTACCATGGTGTGGCTTCTGGAAGTCTGGCTGTGCTATCTGCTGAGCGACAACCGTGAGATACCTTCTCGACTGAAAGGAAGGGAACTGCGTCCCTAAGCACCTAACTGACTTTAGTGGCCTTGGTACTGAGTTGAATAGTGTCTCCCCAAAATTCATGTCTACCTAGAACCTCAGAATGTGACCTTATTTAGAAATACACTCTTTGCAGGTAAAATAGAGGTAAGAATCAAGATGACATCATACTGGATTCAGGTGGGTTCTAAATCCATTGAAAATGTCTTTATAAGAGACAAAAAATAAAACACGTGGAGGCACAGGCAAGAGGGCCATGTGAAGACAGAAGCAAAGAGTCATGCTGCCCCAAGCCAAGGAACCCCAAAGCACCAGGAACTGGAAGAAGCGAGAAAGAATTTTCTGTTTCTCCCCTTAGAGCCAACAGAGGGAGCATGATCATGCCAATACCTTGATATTAGACTTCTGATCTCCATAATTGTAAAACAATAAATTTCTGTGGTTCTAAACCACCCAGTTTGTGGCATTTTGCTACGGCAGCCCCGGGAAACTAATGCGCTCTCAAATCACCAAAAAGCCAGGCTGCCCTCCAATGTCCGGGGGATTGTTCGTGTGCCATTATCCGAAAACACAGAACAAAATAAAATCATACAATGAACGAAGAAGGTGAAAATGTACAATAACTGCATAAGCAGGAATTTAAGGTCAAGATCATTTTGTTGGATTGATCTTTGACAGATTGTTTGCTCTAAAAGTCTAGAAAAACGTAAGCTAAGCTAGAGTTTCACTGTAAGCTCTGTAATCAATTTGAAATACAGGGACACTGAGGCTGTTTGATCCTACTTTTAAAAGACCTATGTCTAAGGATTTTGGAGAAGCAGCCTTATACCACAATTTCTACAGACCCATTCGGTAAGAGTATCTCACTTACAATAAACTGTGAAAAGAAAAGTGGTGGAAACAAACTTGTTTTTAATCATTTTCATTCTTGACAAGTTGTCTGTAACTTATGCTTCTTCATTAGGTAGGCTGAAAAAAAAAGCTTAATAGAGAACCGGTGAATACTATCTTGCAAATAGCATCATTGTTATTATACGTGGTATATTGGGCACAATAACCCCCAGAATGTGAGAAAAAAAAGTCGGAAAAGTATCACCCTCAAGTGAAACAGGTCAACAGCAACAAAATGGAGGGAAAAGTGGTCAAATTTAGAAATGGTTTCTAAACATACTGCTGAAGGACTAAGATGCTTCCCAGCTCTTCTGCGGGACACCCTGTTGTCTTCTCACAAGTGCCTCTGTGACATACAATAATATAAATGAACCATAACTTAATTGCTTGCTTTCTGCCTGAAGGAATGATATGGTAACAAGAGTAGTGAAATTTATGGAAACTAAAAAGAAGTAAACAGGTGAAAGAGTGTTCTCTGGCCACACCAGCAGAGTGTCTATGTCCCTACACTAGAAACACAGGGACAGATCCAGACACTGAGGAGTCTGGAGGACTTTTTTTTTTTTTAAGTAAGATCTATCCCCAAAATGGGGCTTGAACTCACAACCAAGATCAAGAGTCACATGCTCTACCAACTGAGCCAGCCAGGCACCCCTGGGGGGAAATTTTTAATAAAAGAGGCAAAATTGTGAATTCAAAATTAAGTACAAAAGTGTTTATTTATACACAGAAAAGAGATGCGCCTGGGTGGCCCAGTTGGTTAAGCATCTGACTCTTGACCTCAGCTCAAGTCTTGCTCTCAGGGTCATGGGTTTAAGCCGTGCATTAGGCTCCACTCGGAGCATGGAGTCTACTAAAAAAAAATTCACATTGAATTATTAGGGGCTTGCCAATTCAGGTCTCATTCTTCTGAAATCTCTTTATGCAATTAACCAAAAATGCACCCATAGAAAGTCTTCCGGTTGCAATTCCGGCTTCCCCTCTCCGTAAAACAGTCTGCAGCTCCCAGCCACTCCCAGCATTCACAGGGCTCATGTAAGGGAGGGGCCAAAGCTGAAGGGAACGGTTTTACTTTCTATTACATCTACCTTCTTAGAGAAGGTTGCATTCAGTTGTAACACAGACTTCCCTGCATAGGAAAAGAGACATGGTCAAGCAGTGACATGTACTTCTAATTGCAAATTAGTAACAAACTGACATTTTGGCTTTCAATCTCTTTTGAGTTCAGTCTGCATGAGTCACTTCCTAAGAACAAAAAGTGCTAACAACAATGAGGGAGGTTGAATTTGGGGGACCCTAGCTAATAAAATACTGAGAATCACTAGTTGACCAGCCAGCCACACTATATTTTTGACATTTTCAGCAAGTGCCACCTGATTCTAAGCCCATATATTCACTTAGCAAGAAATATTCAACTCTTCCCTTTCCCAGACAGACAGACAGACACACACACACACACACACACACAGCCCTCACAAGATACAGCTCACTCCATTTTTAAAAGACCAATTATGATCTCAGTTTAGGATAAATTTATATCTAATATGTTCTTGGCCTTGACTGTGCATCAGAATCACAAGTAAGAAAAATGTTCTAATAGTGATACATAAAATAGATTTTTATTTATTTATTATTTTTTTTTTTTTGAGAGAGAGCACAAGAGCATGAGCAGGGGAAGGGCAGAGTAAGGGGGAGAGAATCTTTTTTTTTAATGTTTATTTTTTTTAGTTTTGAGAGAGTGAGAGTGCAAGCAGGGGCAGGGGGCAGAAGGAAAGGGAGAGAATGAATCCCAAGAGGTCTCCATGCTGTCAGCTTAGAGTCCGATGGGCTCAGTCTCACAACCATGAGATCATGACCCTGAACTGAAATCAAGAGTCAGATGCTTAACTGACTGAGCCACCCAAGTGCCCCACAAAATAGATTTTTTTAAAAGAATAATCAATGCCATTGGACCAAGGGATAAATCAGTGCCTTAGTTAAAAAGAATCACATCTTATTTCCCTGGGACAAAGTCATAGCAGTGCTCTTCATGAAATGGAGTGATGGATGAGGGGATGTACTTTTTAGAAGAAGAGATAAGTTTCGTGCATATTTTATTTGAGATACTGTAGAAAATGTCTAGATACAGGTGTCTAATCACTGTGTACTGAAAATACATTCATGCATGTCTCTACCTTCTGGTAGATTGTGAGTCCAGGGAAGTTAGATAATGTACGTTATTCACCTTTATATTCTTGGTGTCCAGCTCAGAGCCTACAATACAGAAGGAGCTCAATAAATATTTTATAAACGAACGAGCAAATAAACAGACCTATGAAGGAAATTAACTAGTGTTTGATCATGTGTTTAGGAACTGAATCATCTAGACTGAAGCTTTTCCATGCATTTTCCAAGTCCCAAAGAGAGAAAAGAACTCTGGTACCTGAAGCCATGATGTCTGGAAACTCTGATTCTCTCGTTCCATCTACTTGGCCATCAGATTCTCCCAAAGGCTATCTTCTCTTGGTTCGTCACTCCCTTACTCCACATGCCCATAAATTCATACCACTACTCCTCGCTATTACTCCGTAATGCTGATTGCTCATCTAGAATACTGTTATCTGCCCATATTCTTTATTTTCTGCGTTCTGTCTTCCAAGCTGCATTTCCACTACCACTTGCAGCTGCATCCCCATGCCAATTAACAGTCTTTACCTGGTCCCTCGCAATTTGTCCTTCCTTCCATGATGTAACAGTCTATGTACTAGCAGGAAAGAAATGGTAAGCACAAAGGTTGGAACTGAGTTTAATGAAAGTATTATTTAAAGAGATATGGAGCAAAAAGCTTGGGGAAACACCCAGGGACCAGCAACAGTGGGAAATCATTGCCACCCCAGAGCTTAAGAAGCAAGAATAGTGAATGTTTCTTCCAGAGACTGAAAAAAGTATGGAGCCTTCAAAGAGGAACTGCTGCCAGAAGGTATACCCATAGAATAGAGTCTCTGCTAAATCTGTGACCAAGAAAATGTGGGAGAGGGGAAATATATATTCTAACCTCTTTCTCTCCCATCTTCCAATACTCTGTAGCTGCCTTCCTTTGACCAAACTGATCTAGAAGTCAAAGGACAAATGAACCCTGATAATGGAATCCATAGAGGTCAGTGTCACAAAAGGTAAAGGTCATGGTATGGTTCAAGATATGGGTGGGGAGAAGCAAGCAAAGAATAACCAATACAGTCCATCTCCCTTTTGCTTCCACTCTTGACTTTTTAATGGATGAAGAATTTCTGGTCCCATGATGGAGAAACACAAAGTCTCATCAGCCACAGTATCATTGTTGAGTGATGTCCCCTTTTCCATACTTCCTATTGGAACCTAAATTGTAATGTTAGCCACCATTAGTACTCTTCTTAAAATGGAAGAAGGAAAAGGGGAAAACAATTAATTAACTTAAAACTAGCTTTTACTGTGCTCTGAAGCTGGTCACAAGACCTAAATTGATAATAATAGCTTCCCTGTTTTATCACTCATTCCCTTACCCACTACCAATACCTTAGCAGTACAGAATTCTTTTTTTTTAAATTTCAGTATAGTTGACAAAAAATGTTACGTTAGTTTAAGTGTACAACATAGTGATTCAACTTCTCTATATGTTATCGTAAGTTCACCATAAGTGTAGCTATCATCTGTCACTATATGATGCTATTACAATGTCATGGACTGCATCCTCTATGCTATAACTTTTATTTCCATGACTTATTCATTCCTTAACTGGAAGCCTATGTCTCTAACTCGGTTTCCCCCATTTTTCCCACCTCCCCCATCCTCCTCTTCTCTGGCAACTGTCAGTTTGTTCTCTATATTTATAGGTCTAATTCTGTTTTTTGGTTTGTTTAGTCATTTGGTATTTTTAGATTCTACACATGAGTGAAATCATAGAGTATTGGTCTTTCTCTGTCTGACTTATCTCACTTAACGTAATACACTCCAAGTCCATCCATGCTGTTGCAAATGGCATGATCTCATCCTTTTTTAAGGCTGTGTAATATTCCAGTGTGTGTGTGTGTGTGTGTGTGTGTATACACATACCTGTCAGAATGGCTGAAATAAAAAACATAAGAAATAACAAGTTTTGGAGAGGATGTGGGAAACAAAGGAACCCTCATATACTATTGATAGGAATGAACAGAATTCTTTATCTACTAAGTTACTCAAACCTTCTTTCCTGCAAAATCTGACTCCTTAATATTTCTGACTTTATTAAGCTATTTCAGTTTTTCACTGATTAGTGCTTTGAGCTGGGAATTGTAAATTTTACATCTATCCCTTATGTACCCTCTCCAGAGCAGCCAGAAGTGTCCAATTTATTTCACAATTTATCTCATGGTTGCTGTAGCAACTAAGTGCCACAACTATTTGATCTCTCATTATTTAATCATCTCCCTGTACTCCACCACATGCTACCTTCAATGATAATTTGAGTAACGTGATGTTAACGTGTGATATACTATATTCCATTTTGCCCCCATGAAGGAAGTTATCCATACTCTCAAATATGTGAGCATTATAATCCTAGAATGCTACTTTCAGAACCTGCCTCCTGAGGTCACTTCTCAAAAGAATATCAGCCAGGGTCTCAGCAGAAACATGATAATTCATTCAAAGAGTCACTTGGCATCTTTTTCTTCCCACACTCCAGACTTTGGTCAACCCAACTCAACAAGAAACCTTAGGGTAAACTCTGGGGGTGCAATCCATAAAAGTCACAGAAGTGAGACTCCTGGGACACATAGAAAGCTACAGAAACCTGGAGAATGGGTGTGATGGAATACTCAGATAATAACCACACATTTTTAAAAAAGTAACTTGTTTTTTAAGTTATAATTCCCAAATTATAAAATTTAAGGTTGAGAAGACTTTTAAACCTTCTTTACTGAGGAAAAATATCAGTATTTGTCTCTTAAATCAATTAATATAAAAGACTACATGAACATGTGTATGGAAGATGCTCTCTGTTCTAGAGGCCTGAGACCCCACTATCTAAATCTGCTTTTATTCTAAGTTTTTTAAGTTTATTTATTTATTTTGAGAGAGAGAGACAGAGACAGAGAGAGGGGGAAGGGCATAGAGAGAGAGTGGGAGATAGAGAATCCCAAGCAGGCTCTATGCTGTCATCAGAGAGCCCAGTGTGGGGCTCAAACCCATGGACAATGAGATCATGCCCTGAGCCAAAATCAAGAGTCAGATGCTTAACCGACTGAGCCACCCAGGTGCCACTAAATTCACTTCTTAATGGGAAGATTACTCAACAAATGCCAACATGACTTATAATTATTTTACTTTGATTATATTTTCCTTTTAAGGTTTAATGAGTTTGAATAATTTGCTGGTGCAATTTTGTTAAAATGGAATTTATCAGTTTTAGAATATAATTTATTAAAAACTATATTTGCTATAATTACAACTAGAAATATTCCTTCAACAATACTATACGTGTTTGCCAATGTTACTTAGAGCAAACAAAATTACCACCAGAGCAAATGTGACCATTTTTTAAATTTCTCATCACCTGGCAGGGATGGCTTTATTCTCACCCAGTTATATCCATTTCATGGAGTAAAAACCAGTTTGAGGAAGAATGAGCAAAAAGTTTCATTTCCTGTGTGTCCTTATCTCAGCCTCTCACCAGCAGCACTCCATAACTTTCCATTTTGGGAGAAGGAGCAGAAGCAAGAAAGAGGTGGTTTGTGTTTAGGCTGCTGTTATTGTTGCAAAGATAAATTTATTTCATCATATGTGTATATTAAATGACTATTATGGTGATTATTAGCTCAGTAAATGAAGAGATGAAACTGGAGAAATGCAATTTCCTTTTTCCTTACCTCACTATGATCACCGAATTTGTCCAGGGTCTGCTTCACTGAAGCTTGACCAATAGTATTTACACCACTTTATGGCTTGTGCCATGAACACAGTTTACTATTCTTATTGGTAATGTGTTAGCTTGCTTGTTAGCATTCCCATAATAAACTATCATAGACTGTGTGGCTTAAACAGAAAGTTTATTTGCTTATAATTCTAGAGGCTACAAGTCCAAGATCAAAACGTCAACAGATTTGATTTCTCCTGAGGCCTCACTCTTTGACTTGTAGATGGCCAACTTCTCACTGTAGTCCTACATGGCCTTTCTTTGGTGCATGTACATCTCTGGTGTCTGTATGTTCTAATCTCCTCTTTTTATAAGGTTGCCAGTTAAAATAGATTAAGTCTCACCTAATGGCCTCATTTTAACATAATCATCTCTTTTTTCTTTAATGTTTATTTATTTATTTTGAGAGACACAGAGAGAGAGAGTAGGGGGAGAGGCAGAGAGACAGGAAGAGAGAGGATCCCAAGCAGGTTCTGCACTGTCAGCACAGAGCCCAGTGTGGGGCTTGATTCCATAAACCATTAGATCATGACCTGAGCTGAAGTCAAGAGTCAGACGCTTAACCAACTCAGCCACCCAAGTGCCCCTTAACTTAATCATCTTATAAGGGCTCTATCTCTACATACAGTCACATCTGAGGTACTGGAGGTTAGGGCTTCAACATATGAATTTTGAGGAGACACAATTCAACCCATAATGGATATGTTTATACTGCAACATCAGCCTTGCACTATATACAAATCATATTCCTGCTTCTCTGTCAAGGCCAGGCTCATGTTTACCTCCTTTTCTTCTTCCTTGGGTTGACTGACATGCAGTTCTTACTGTGAAAGCATGTGATGAAGTACCCTACTGACAAACAATAACTTTTTAAGACTTTCTTGAGATCTATTGATACTTATCAGGAATCACTCAGTCATAAAAATATTGGCATGGGGCTAGAATCTGACTGTGTAGATAGGAGAGAATCCTGGGGGAGCACATGCTGGAGTAGTGAAGAAGAAAAAAGGTAATAAGAGAGTATGATATGAAACCAAAAGGAGCCAATACAAGGGAGAGTTTGACATAAGAAGAATAAGAGAGTGTCTGAAGAAGTTTCCAAACCAAAGCACAGGCATTTGAAGAGACTCTTCAATTCTCATGACCGCCAGCAATTCAGTCAAACATGTTTCTTTTTAGTTATGACAAAATATTTCTTAGATTCTTTAATGTGTTGTTTATTGTGAAGCTCTGAGAGAATAATTTATGACACATTACCCAAGTTTCTTTTTTCAGATTTTTAATTTATTATTTTAATGTTTATTTATTTTTGAGAAAGAGAGAAAGAGAGAGAGCAGGAAAGGAGCAGAGACAGAGGGAGACAGAGAATCCGAAGCAGGTTCCTGGCTGTCCGCGCAGTCTGAAGTGGGGCCCGAACGCACGTACTATAAGATCACGACCTGAGCTTAAGTCGGTTGCTCAACAGACAGAGCCACCCAGGAATCCTTTACCCAAGCTTCTATGACTACAAGATCTATTGTTGTTGGTGTATTAACATATCCCTGAAGTACCCATTGTTTTAGCAGTATCCATTGTCTTAGCTAAATCTGCTATAGCAAAATACCATAGATCGGGTGATCTATACAGCAGAAATTTATTTCTCATAGCTTTGGGAGCTAGGAAGTCCAAAATCAAGGTGCTAGCAGATTCAGTGGTAGAATCAAGAGAACTTTGTTGTGTTTTCATTTTGCTACTGAGGAATGAGATTATGAGATTTATAGGAAGCTTAACTTTGTAAGTAACTGCCTATCTGTTTTCCAGAAATGGTTCTATCATGTTTTAATGCCCCCAGGAGGCCAGGAGAGTTACAGTTATTCTGTATCCTCACCTGTACTCAGTATGTTCAGTCATCTTAATTTTAGACAGTCTAACATACGTATATTATAATGACATTAAAATTGTGGTTCTGTGTTTTCCTAATGGCTAATGATGTTGAATGTCTTTTCATGTGCTTATTTGCTTTTTGGTCTTCCATATAACTCCTTTGGTGCTCTTTTCAAGCATTTTGCACATTTTTAATTGGATTGTTTTCTTTCTCTTCAGTTTTGCGAGATTTGTGAGATTTTATATATATATATATATATATATATATATATATATATATATCTTTATAGAGTATCTGGATTGCAAATATTTTTTGTAACATTTCTTACTTTTTTTTTTTTTTACTCCCTGGTCAGGGTTTTCCGCAGGAAGAAAGGTTTTTAATTTTAATGAAACCTAATTTATTAATATTTTTTTATGAACTGTGCTTTTGCTGCCTTATCCAAGAACTTTTTTGTTTAACCACATAAAAATTTTTCTAGGATTACTTCTAAAAATTTTTATGGTTTTGAGTCTTACATTTAGACTTATGACCAATTTTAAAATTAATTATTGCATAAGATTTAAATTATGTCAATCTTTCTTTCTTTCTTTCTTTCTTTCTTTCTTTCTTTCTTTCTTTCTTTCTTTCTTTCTCTCTTTCTTTTTTGTTTTTGGTTAGTGTTTGTCTAATTGCTCCAGCATGATTTGTTTAAAAGGCTACCTTTTTTGGGGGACACCTGGGTGGCTCAGTCTGTTAAGTGTCCGACTGTAGCTCAGGTCATGATCTCATGATTTGTGGGTTTGAGCTCCGCATCAGGTTCTGGGCTGACAGCTCCGAGCCTGAAGCCTGCTTCAGATTCTGTGTTTCCTTCCCTCTCTGTCCCTCTTCTGCTCATACTCTGTCTCTCTCTCACAAATGAATAAACATTAAAAAAAAGTTTAAATAAATAAAAGGCTACCCTTTCTCTATGGAATTGCCTTTGCATCTTTGTCAAAAATAAATCGATGTTTGTATAGGTCTATTCCTGGACTATCTATTCTAGTCCACTGATGTATGTGTCTCTTTGCCAATACCACACAGTCTCGATTGCTCTGGCTTTATAGTAAACTCTTAAAATCAAGTGTTATAGTTCCTCTAACTTTATTCTTCCTTTTAAAAGTGTTTTGGCTATCCTAATTCTTTGTCCTTCACATATAAATGTTTACATATAAAAAAATCTTGTTGTGATTTTCACTTGAATTACATTAAATCTGTAGATCAGTTTGGGAAGAATTAATATACTCAATGTGAAAACCTTTAATTTGTGAGCATTTATTTAGGTCCTCTGTGAGTTCTTTCCTAAAAATTTGCAGTTTTTAGCATACAGATCTTGTACATTTTTTTGTTAGCTTCATACCCAAGTACTTAAAGTTTTAGAGTTTTTAAAAGGTATTTTTTAAATGTCAGTCTCAACTGCTATTCTTAATATATGGAAATATAACAGATATTTTTGTTGATCTTATATCCAGTTTTCAATCATCAAACATATTTTACAGAACTCAAGAAGAGATGAACATTCTATTATGTTAATCCAGATATTTACCATTTCTATTGGTGTTCCATTATTCCTGAGATACCATGTTTCCTTCTGGTATCATCTTCCTTCTGTCTGAAAAAATGTATCTTAGTAATTATTTTAGAGCAAGTTTACTGGCAACAAAGTCTGTTAGTCTTCCCTCACCTGAGAATGTTTGACTACTCTAAGATACCTCATATAAGCAGACTCAATGTATTTTTCCTTCTGTGACTAGCTTATTTCACTTAGCATAATGTCTACAAAATCCATCCATGTTGTAATTTATGATAGAATTTCCTTCTTTTAAGGCTGTATAATATTCTTGTGTGTGTGTGTGTGTGTGTGTGCACATGTGTGTGTGTGTGTGTGTGTGTGACATTTTCTTTACCCATTCATTTGTTGATGAAGATTCAGGTTGTGTCCACCTCTTGGCTATTATGAGTAATGCTATAATAAACATGACAGTGCCAGTATCCCTTTGAAATTCTCTTTTCAGTTCCTTTGGATAAATGCCCAGAAATGGGATTGCTGGTTCATATGGTAATACTGCTTATTATTTTTTGAGGAAATCTCCACACTGTTTTCCATAGAAGATCCACTATTTTACATTCCCATGTAAAGACTGTAGAAGAGTTCCAATTTCTTCACATCCTCTCAATACTTACTTTTTTTATTTGGGGTTTTGTTTATTTGTTTTTTATAATGGTCATTCTAAGAGATGAGGTGAGATGGTATCTCATTTTGGCTTTAATTTGTATTTCTCTGATAATTAGTGATGTTGAACATCTTTTCATGTACCTGTTGACCATTGTATCTATTCCTTAGAGAAATGTCTCTTCAAGTACTTTGCCCATTTTTAAATTGGGTTTATTTGCTTGTTTGCTCTTGAGTTATAGGAATTCCTTATATATTTTGGATACTAACCTCTTAACAGATATATGGTTTGCAAATATTTTCTCCCTTTCCATAGTTTCTTTTTACTCAGTTTCCTTTCTTGTGCAGAAGCTTTTTAGTTTGATATAGTCCCATAAATATATTTTTTCTTTTGTTCTCTGTGATTCTGACATCATATCCAAGAAACGTTACCAAGTCCAGTGTTATAAAGCTTTTTTTCTATTTTTCTTCCAAAAGTCTTATAGTTTCAGGTCTTACATTTAAGTCTTTAAGCCATTTAGAATTGACTTTTATGTTTGGTGTAAGATAAGGGTCCAGTTTCATTTTTTTGCACGTATGTGTCCAGTTTCCCCAACACTATTTGTTGCAGAAACTATCCTTTCCCTATTGTGTAGTCTTGGCATCTTTTTTCAAAGATAATTCGGCCACAAAAGTGTGGGTTTATTTCTATGCTCTGTATTATGTTCCACTGATGTTGGTCTTTATGCCAGTACCATACCTTTTTGATTACTGTAGCATTGTAATATGTTTGAAAGTCAGGAAATGTGAGGCCTCTAGTTTTATTCGTCCTTCTCAAGATTATTTTGGTTATTTGGGGTCATTTGTTATTCCATATGAATTTTATAATTTCTTTCTATTTCCATAAAAATGCCATCAGGATTTTGATACAAATTATATTGAATCTGTAAAGTGCTTATAGTAGTATGAAAATTTTAACAATAGTTAGTCTTGGAACACTTCTGAACTCATTTTGTGAGGCCAGCATTACCTTGATATTAAAGCTGGACAAAGACACTACAAGAAAATTATAGGCCAATAGCTCTTATGAATATTGATGCAAAAGTCCTCATTAAAATACTAGCATCTGAATCTAACAATATACTAAAAGGATCAGACACCATGATCAAATGGGATTTTTATGAGGAAATCAAGCATGGTTCCAACATTGGAAATCAAACTGATACATCACATTAACAGAACAGAAGGTAAAAATTACATGGATCATCTCAATAAATTTATTTATTTATTTATTTATTTATTTATTTATTTAGAGAGCTGATTTATCAGAACACCACGGCCCACTCCTGCATGGTGTCTTTCTTCCTGGTGATTTAAAGCTAAGTTTACTAACTTCTGACAGATGGCAATATAGCCACATAATGTCTTCTCTGTCTATTTTGCATTATCAGGTATATTTTGTTTGATCACATCTTAAGAAAGTGTTGAAATCTGGATTTGTTAAGAGATCTTAATATGGATTTAGAGACAGATGTATGTATATTCTTTTTTCTCCTCTGTTTTAAGCACATTGGGATGTAGACTTTTTAAAAAGCCTAATATTTAAAAGTTAGCATCGGTCAAGGGAACCCAAGGCAAAAGCTAGGCAAACTCTGGCAAAATTAAGAATTGATGAAATTACAAATACACATAAAGATTTGCTGATCTGAAGTGGAAAACAGTGAAGCAATTCCCTCCCATGCAGTAGCAGCCTGTTTTGTGCCTTGAACAAAAGGAACAAAAATTAATCCTTCACACACTTTTACTAACATTTCAAAGCCAAGGTCCAAATATATTGAATACTGCCACTTATAAGCATTACTGTGGCTCTTACAAAACATCACTCTGACTAAACCCTATCTGAAGAAGAAGAAGAAGAAGAAGAAGAAGAAGAAGAAGAAGAGTATTAAGTGCTGCACCCTAATGCACAATGTTTCAAAAGCATTACTCATGCCTCTGGTATTTATTTTAAGAGACTCCTTTTTTCAATTCAATGAGAAAATGCAGTCAAATAGATTGATTTGGAAAGACCACTAGCTTCAAAACCTTGGAAATTTTTATTGCCTTCTGGATATTGAAAGTCTTTATTTTTTCAAAAACCTATCCCAGGCAGAGAATGATGAACATTTAGAACTTATAAAATTTCTCATAAGTTAGCTACTCATAGGCATTGACCTTTATTATTCTTAGATACATAACAATGGAAGCAAATGACTCTATTTATACTCTTATTATATGATGTACTACTTCATATAACCATGAATTTCCCATTCCTCAGGGGTAAAACACTGGATTATGCAGGGCAATCCAGTGTAATTCCTTCTATAAATTCAACCTAGAGAAATCACTAAAGACTAATAGGAATTTATGAAATAAATAGCCCAAGATAAATAAATGGGGCTGTAAGACTTACCTGATCCAAAATTGTGAAGTTCTGGATAATCTTCTCCATCCCTTTCTCTTCCTTCTCTATGTCCTCTCCAGGCACAGATTTATCTAAAATGAAGGAAGCTTTTTTATTTTAACCATTCTGATAGGTGTAAGGTGATATATCATTGTGGTTTTGATTTATATTTCCCTCATGATTTAATGATGTTGACCATATTTTCATGTGTCTGTTGGCCACCTGTATGTCTTCTTTGGAGAATGGCTAAAATAAAAAAGACAAGAAAAAACAAATGTTGGTGAAAATGTGGGGAAAAAGTAACCCTCATATACTGTTGGTGGGAATGGAAATTGGTACAGCCACTATGGAAAACAGTATAGAGGTTCCCTCAAAAAATTAAAAATTGAAATAACAGTCCAGAAATAAATCCACAATTATATGGTCAATCAATCTTCAACAAAGGAGGCAAGAGTATGCAGTGGGAAAAAGACAGTCTCTTCAACAAATAGTGTTGGGAAAACTGGATAGCTACATGCAAAAGAATGAAAATGGACCACTTTTTTATACCATACACAAAAATAAACTCAAAATGGCTTAACATCCTAAATGTGAGACTTGAAGTCATAAAAGTCCTAGAAGAGAGCACAGGCAGTAATTTCTTTGACATTAGTTATAGCAACATTTGTCTAGATAGGTCCCCTGAGACAAGGGAAACAAAAACAAAAATAAACTATTGGGACTACATCCAAATAAAAAGCTTCTAAACAAAGCAAAGGAAACAATCATCAAAACTAAAAGGTTACCTACTGAAGGGGAAAAGATATTTGTAAATGGCATATCTGATAAAGGGTTATTATCCAAAGTATATAAAAAACATACAACTCAAAACCAAAAATACAAATAATTCAATTAAAAAATGGGCAGAAGACATGAACAGACATTTCTCCAAGGAAGATATGCTATATTGTACATCTGAAACTAGTACAGCACTGTAGTTAACTATACTGGAATTAAATTTTTTTTTAAGTTTGGGACACTTGGGTGGCTCAGTTGGTTGAGCATCTGACTTTGGCTCAGGTCATGATAACACGGTTCATGAATTCGAGCCCCACATCAGGATTTCTGCTGCTAGCACAGAGTGAGCTTTGGATCCTCTGTCTCCCCTTCTCTGCTACTCCCCTACTTGTTCTCTCTCAAATATAAATAAAAATAAATAAATAATTTTAAAGGTTTAAACAAAATTAGTGTAAAAATTAATCAAACAATAAATAAAAATGGAAATAAAAATACCAATTATCTAATAATTCCACCACTGGGTACTTACCCAAAGAAAGCAAAAACATTAATTCAAAAAGATATATGCACCCCTATGTTTATTACAGCATTATTTACAATAGCCAAAATATGGAAACAATTTAAACGTCCATTGATAGACAAATGGATAAGGAAGATGGGGGAGATATACATAATGAAATATATATGGAATGGAATAGGAGAGATATATGTATAGATATATAGAAAGAGAGAGATGGTTATAGATATGTAATGGGATATTACACAGCCATAAAAAAGGATGAGATCATGCCATTTGCAACAACATGGAGGAACTTAAAAGGTATTATAGTAAGTGAAATAAGTCACACCGAGAAAGACAACTGCCATATGACTTCACTCACATAGCACTTAAAAAAACAAATTAATAAACAGACAAAAAGCAGAATCAGACCGATAAAAACAGAGAACAAGCTTATCATTGCCAGAGGGGTGGGGGAATGGGACAAATGACTGAAGGGGAGTGGGAAATACAGGCTTTCAGTTATAGAAAGAATAAGTCATAGAAATAAGAGGTACAGCATAGGGAATATAGCTGATATTATAATAGTGATGTAGGGAATATAGTTGATGATACTATAATAGCGATGTATGGGGACAGATAGAAACTACACTTGTGGTAAACATAGCCGTAACGTATAAACTTGTCCGATTACTATGTTGCACACCTGAAACTAATGTGACATCGTGTGTTAACTGTACTCAAACAAAATAAATAAATAAAGTGAATGAAGCTTAAGCCTCGGGGTCGGTCCCTTTCTTACATCGACCATCTCCAAAGTGTGGGAATATTCCTGTGATAGTCAAGGTTTTCTGACAACTTGGCTAAGCTACAATACCCAGGAATTCAACGAAACACTAATCTAGGTGTTGCTGTGAAGATAATCTATAGATGTGATTAAAGTCCGTAATCAGTTGACTTTAAGTAGGCTTGATTTTATCAGTCAAAGGCCTTGAGAGACAAGCTGAGACATCCCTGATGAAGCAGGGTCATGCTCTCACCACTTGTTCCTGTCTCCCTCTGTCTCTGCCCCTCCCCAGCTCGTGCTTTCTCTGTGCCTCAAAAATAAATAAAACATCAAAAAAGTTAAAAGAAATTTTACCTCTACAGCACGTGTGAAAGTTTGTGTCATGCCTGAAAGTTTCAGCCTGCCCTATTGTTATCAGACTACTACAACTGTATAAATTGATTCTTTGCAATCACTCTCTTGCTATATATCCCCTACTAGTTCTGTTTCTATGCATGAACCTTGACTGATACAGGCCGTAATGTGTGCATATGTTTTTTTTAATACAAAAGTAAGATATATTAATTACAGTGAATTGCAACCATGATCTCTTTCCACTCTGACTTGCCCCCTACCACACTGGTGGAGTGGTGCTGCGGTGGCCACAGGCATTTGGGAGACCTTGCTAAGGGGAAACTGAGCTGGAGATACATTTAGTTTGAGGTTAGCCAATATATTTATGATGCAGTCACTTCCATGAATAGTTATATCTAGCTATTGCAACATAGGAACACCTTTCTAAAGATATTCCTAGAATGTTCATTTGCAAATACATCTGGAGCCCGATGGAAAAGTGCAGAGCCAGAGGTCGTATCGGGATACGAACATGTGCCACAGCATCTGGAACCAGATCTATGTGGATAACAGAGAGTTAGAAAGGTTGAAATGTGTGGAGCCAGAAGCCAGGGAGTGGAAAATCCTTCCAATAGTGAGACATGTAAAATTTAAGCAAAGGAGATGATTCCCAATGACATCTTAGGTAAATGGCAGCTCCCTGCCATGAAGAACATATTCAATAATACACTTACGTACATTCATAAATGCACTGCACGATTTTTCTTTTTTGATGCCAAGTACTTAAAATAAAATTGATTACAATCCCTCTGATTATAGAGGACAAACTTATAGCAGTACTGCAGATGTCATTTGCTTTATGCCTCTCAACAGTGAAGGTAAAAACAAATTTCAATTAACCACGTTAGATGAAATACTGAACTATCTTTCCATTCTCTTTATACCAAATGCCATTTCATATGAAGTGATGAAAAAGTAAGAAAAATAGACCAAAAAAGTATGAGCAAAGTATGTCAGATAATTTTTCTTGATTTTTCTTGATTTCGTGATTTTGTAGCACTTACCACCTTTTCAAAAATGTGTAACTTGTGATTTCTTTTCTCATTCCAAATAAATATTCACTTTTGTATTTAATTGTGCATTTATAATTTTGTGTTATTTTGCGTAAAGAGGGCCCCTCGAACCGTATAAGCTTCAGACTTCACAAAACCAGGATCTGCCCAATCCACCTCCAAATATATGTCATTGGTCTATTTTGGTGTCCTTCAACATTCCCCCACTTTATTGTGCTATTTAAAGCTTCCCACTGAAAACACACCTTTGCCTCCTTAATTCCCATTTCCTTTTCCTTCCCCAAACAGGAAGGAGTTGTCAATGTTCATGCCACTGTCAGAACTCTCTTGGCAACAAAAAGTATAGGATTGGAATTGTAGAAAAGATGGTTATAAAGGAGAGCCCCGCAGTCAGGTGATCATGCATTGGATAAACTGGACTCAATCACATGAAAGGCTTTTCCGTACTTGAGATTTCTACAATTATAAGAATTTGTTCTTTTTTTTAACAATTATTTATTTTTGAGAGACAGAAACAGATCAGAGGCAGAGAGAGAGGGACAACAGAATCGGAAGCAGGCTCCAGGTTCTGAGCTACCAGCACAGAGCCCGACACTGGGCTTGAACCCATGAACTGTGAAATCATGACCTGAGCCGAAGTCGGACACTCAACGGACTGAGCCACCCAGGTGCCCCGAATTTATTCTTTTTTTAAAAATTAAAAAATATATATATTTATTTTTGAGAGAGACAGAGTGTGAGAGGGGGAAGGGCAGAGAGAGAGGGAGACACAGAATCTGAAGCAGGCTTCAGGCTCTGAGCTGTCAGAACAGAGCCCAAAGCAGGGCTTGAGCTCACAAACTGTGAGATCATGACCTGAGCCGAAGTTGGTCGCTTAACTGACTGAGCCACCCAGGTGCCTTGAACCTGTTCTTTATTCTAATATGCATTTGCTTAGGGTTCTCTTCTCTGTTAGAGACTATAAAACAGCTTGAACTAAAGGCTTAAAAATGAATGTGCTTCAAGGTATTCTATACTAACATAACATGGAACAGAGCTCACATTAGGATACAGATATGTGTCCTTAATGCAGAATTATGAGATTCTTCTAAGAATAAATTTACTTTGGGTAAATGGCACCTAGATACAAGGACACAAAAGCATTAAAACTGATAGTAGTGAGCTTCACTTTAAAAAAAAAAAGCAGAAAAGGGGTTCCTGGGTGGCTCAGTTGATTACATATCAGACTCTTGATTTCGGTTCAGGTCATGATCCCAAGGTTGTGGGATCGAGCCCCGCATAGGGCTCTGTGCTGAGCTCAGAGCCTGCTTGAGATTCTCTCTCTCTCTCTCTCTCTCTCTCTCTAAAAATAAAAATAAACTAAATCTTTTTTAAAAAGTAAAAAATAAGCAGAAAATATTCTATGTAAAACTCTGAAATGATATATTCTCTACTTTTTTAAAAATATGATCTTAGGGGAGATAGGGTAGTAATTAACAGAGTATAGTAATGAGAAAGTCTAACCTGTTCCAGTATGATGGGATGGACCCTCACACAACAGTTGACTCCCATTCAGAATAATATGTAGGTGATATTGCCTTGCTGCTATGGTGCATGCAAGGGAGTAGTGGATCTGAATGTGACGCTATATGTACCACTGAGTGGCTGCTCTGAGAAAAAACCAGGATTGATCGTCTTGAGAATAAGGAAGTGCAAGCCTCATGATGAAGGCCAAGAACAGCTCCAGTAGGAGGGAATGGGAAAAGTCAGGAAAGAGATTGTAAAAGGCTAATAACATAAAGGTAGAGCTGTCCCATGTGTACCTGCCAACTCTCCCAGTGTGCCTGCTGTGAGCAGGTCATTGTGCCAGATACATGAGGAGTTTCAAAGAAAGCAGAACCTGACCTGAGTAAGAGGAACAATATAACCTTCCAATATCACTAAGCCAAGTATGTGCATAGTTTGGGGAATGGCAGTGTGCCAAGGAATTTCAACACATTTTATGCCCAGCACTCAGGAAGCCAAATCTGGAACGACCCCAAAATGTTCAGTTTTTCAGAATGAATCTTATCTCCCTCTTCTGAGGTCCCCTAATAGATTTTTTTGTTGTTGTCTGCTATGCACTGTTGTTGTGTCTATGGGAAAATTCTGCCTTCTAAAGAAACAGACTGTGTCTTTTTCACATTTCCTGATACCATGACCTGCATAGTACCTATGGCAAAGATGGTTAGGAACTATATTTCCCAAGTCCTCTTGCATCTGCGTGTGGCCATGTGGCTCACTCACCAATGAATTGTGAGTGGAAGAGTCTTGCTCAATGCCAAGGGTTTTAAGAAGCACATGCACCTTCTCTACCTTCACCAGCTAGATTCCCAGGACTATAAGTCCCTGGGATGGTGATGTCACAAAATGGAAGGAGTCTGGCTTCCTGATTCATCATATGGGTGAGAGCCAACTAGGAACACCTTCCTCAAATTATTATGGTACCAAGAAATAAATGTTTACCATGTGTAAAAAGTAGACATTCTAGGTCTTTTTGTTCTGAAGCCAAGCAATCTAATACAATGCCCTACATAAATGCACCTAATACAAATGTATTGAATTAAAAGTGACAGGCTAAGACAAGCATTCAAGCCTCTGCATGGAATGCCATATGCATCCTATTTCATGCTTTGTAATTATTTAAGGGGAAGGGGGAAAATGATGGGATGCCTGTCTTGGACATTAAGACCAAGGTGAAAATACAAGGTAGAAAAGGATACAATGCCTGAGTTTTAATTAATCATATGAGGTAGACAGCTGTAGTTCTGACATCTGACATCCATTCCCCATTCCTCCAGGAACAGCACCTCAACTGCATTTGTTAAGCCCAGCTTTTCCTGCCCTCAGTCCAGGAGCTTATGATGAGGCTCTATTTCAGGACACCTGGGCAGCTCAGTTGGATAAGTGACCAACTCTTGATCTCAGCTCAGGTCATGATCTCAGCATTTGTGAGTTAGCCCCAAGTTGAGCTCTGCACTGACAGCATTGAGCCTGCTTGGAATTCTCTCTCCTTCTCTCTCTGTCCCTACCCTACTGTGGTCTCTCTCTCTCCCTCTCTAAAAATAAATATACACACTTAAAAAAATGTGAGGCTCTTTTCAAGCTTCACAGATTCCAGTGTGACTGATACCAAACCTATTAGAATACCAAGTTCCTTGTGTCACAGTGACTGGTTCAGGAATGAACATGAACCCAGTTAATACAACTTCATCTCAGTAACTATAAAAGTTGGCTCAGGGATAGGTGTATGACACACGTTTGTCTATTTTTCACGAATTCATGGAATTACACTGTTGTTACCGGGAAGAGAGGTCCCTGGCCTCTTCTGGGTGACAATGTGAAGTTGGAGCTGCTGCAGCCATCTCACTGTGGCAAGATGAGAGCCTATCTGAAAATGACATTGACCCGTAGAATAGAACAATGCCAAGGGACAGAGATAGATCATTTTCAGACTCTAAAAC
Source organism: Cryptoprocta ferox (assembly GCA_028646485.1). Lineage (NCBI taxonomy): Eukaryota > Metazoa > Chordata > Mammalia > Carnivora > Eupleridae > Cryptoprocta > Cryptoprocta ferox. Next base: position 73,174,544 of record CM053559.1, read on the forward strand.
CATATGGATCTGAAGCTAGCACTACCACTGTACATTTCTTTTACAGTGGACAAATGCCTCTTTGCTTAAGATTGGATTGGGTTTTCTGTCACCATGATTATATCCATTCATCAGTTGATGGACATGTAGGCTCTCTCCATAATTTGGCTATTGTTGAAAGTGTTGTTATAAATATTGGGGCACATGTGCCCCTATGAATCAGCACTCCTATATCCTTTAGATAAATTCCTACTAGTACTATTGCTGGGTCGTAGGGTAGTTCTCTTTTTAATTTTTTGAGGCACTTCCACACGACTGTCACCGTGATTATAAAAGCTCTGATATATAATAGAAGGTTTTGTGGTATAGACAATATACACCGCCACATCTGGGTGCAGCTGGTAGTTGTGTCAGATCCCTCTGATAGGCAGTCAAAGGCCTAGGCTGGAGAACAGGGTACTGGAATCTGTGGTGCTTAAACATAAAGGTCAGGGGCTATGCCAAGGTGTTATTCCCCACTCCCATATGATCTCCATTAATTGTCCATCTCTAAACCATCATACATATTTAGACCAGAATTCCTTAAAATATCTTTTTAAAACTTCGCATTTTAATTTCTCTTAACAAACAAGCCGATTCAAAACAATGTGTTAGTCACACATGTGCAACTTCTCTACAGTGCTCCAGCCCCTGCTTTCTTACCTTCTTGCCACCCCTATGCTTTTCCCATATAGAAATTCTGGAGTTACACCAGCTAAAAGCTAGTTCCAAAATTTTGCTCAATTGAAAAACCCAACAGCAGAGCCAAAATGACTCTTCAGAATCTGGAGGTAAGACCTAAGATTTATAGTGAGATTGGTATTGAGTGCTAAGAAACAAGAGTTGGTAACATGATAAGGAAGACATGGTAAGTTAGAGAGAATGAATGGGATGCTGTCTGAATTGCTTTGGAGACAGTCACTAATGAGAATAACCAGGCTTTCATGTGACCTTTGTGACACATCTCATTTGTTGTCTCAATCCATTTAAAAGACCTAGAAAGTGACCAAAACTGGCCAAAACTGGGGCTTGGATCATTCACTTGAAGTTCTAAAGACACAGTGGCCAACCTCTACTCATATCAACACTGCCAAACCAAATACCCAAGCTTTTCACAATTTTGTACTGAAACCCTATATAAGCATTAACAGGCAGTATAGTCCTGATTCAGGACTATATTCCAACTACCATCCCATATTCTCACAGATTAGTTTCAGATAATCTGTTGAGAAAGGTCAGGAAAGAGACTTGCTCTAGCTGCAGTGTGGGGAGTCACAGGTTCATATTCCATTTATGTCTCCAATAATTCTATTTGTTGCCTTTGTATTAGGTGTTCCAAGATAATGAATACTTCCATAGCAACAAAAGTCTGACAACAAACTGTTACCTTGATTTTCACATTTTCAAAGCAAAATCCCTCAATGGCAACCAAACCAGAAGTCTCAGTAATGAATGTGCAATAATGGCTACAAGGTGAACAGTTTTTCTATTCCATTTTCTTTGCAACATCATTGATTGATTCTCTTGGAAAGGAATTTAGATTACATTAGATTTAGATTATATTAGATGATCTTTTTTTTTCAGTTCTATAGCTTGTCACTAGCAATTAAAATATGCAGTTGCTTTATAACAGCATAGGTGAAATCTGAGAGGTTTATTATATTCTGATACAGGTGGTTTACAAATGCAGTTTTATTTTAAAATTTCCATCTTTTCTGTGTTTCTGGTTACAATTGTCAAAGTATTCCAAAGCAGAAAGTATGTGTATAACTGATAAAGAAGTACAAAATATTTCAGATATAGTAAAGGCTTTACAGGCTGAATTCAAAGGATGCTGTTGCTATACCTTTTTATTTTTTTTAACCCATCACCTTTCTTCAAAAACAACAACAACAAAAAAAAAAAAACAAAAGAAGAGACTTTTAGCCTCTCCTGGGGAAAGGGTTAGCATATATTTCAGTTCTATGTGATATAGTTGTAACAAATAAAGTGGAAGTGTGACTTTCTTCTTGTCATAATGTGAGATTAAGTGTGTTTTAAGGAAATGTGCATGGATGCCAATTCAACAGGGATTGGACTATGGTGGTTTGTCGATTTGGCTAGGTTCAACTACACTTTTTTAGAATTCCGTTTCAGGTAAGTTTTTTATTAGGGTGGGTCAGAATAGAGTTTTGTGAAAGAGATGGAAGCATAATGATATATGTATCTATCCATCTGTACATAACTAGAGACAGCTATGAGTATGTCCATAAATACTTATATAGATATTTCTAAATATATCTACATACAAACAGAGATCTCCCCACTCTGACTACCTGAGCTGTGGACTTCAAGATCCAGTATCAGATGTAATGATAATAGTTTTATAGAGACTGGTCAACCAGCTCCCACAGTTGCTCTGTAAAGTCAAATCCCTGCAACAAATCCTTTTAGACATAGATACAGATCTCATAGTGGTTCTACTTCTCTAATTGAATGAATCCTAATACAATATATTTCAAAGATGAAACCAACAGAATTTGCTAAACATATTGAATTTAGTACAAGAGAAAAGAGAGATCAAGAATGACTTAAAGTATTCTCTTATAATTGTTATTTTGTGGTATTGTCTGTGAGCTCTCCTCTTTTATATGTGATTTTATCTGTTTGGATCCTCTCTCTTTTCTTTTTGAGAAGTCTGTCTAGGGATTTATCAATTTTGTTTATTCCTTCAAAAAACCAGCTCTTAGTTCCATTGTTCTACTGGGTTTTTTTTTTTTGATTCTATATTGTTTATTTCTGTTCTAGAAGGAGAGATACTTTCCCAGACAAACAAAAACTAAAGGAATTACTGACCACTAAACCAGACCTACAAGAGATCCTAAGGGGGACTCTGAGTGGAAAGCAGCAAAGATTACAAAAGACCAAAGAATATCACCACAAACTTGAAATCTACAGATCACACAATGGCACTAAATTAATATCTTTCAATAATCACTCTGAAAGTAAATGGACTAAATGCCCCAATCAAAAGACATAGCATATCAGAATGGATAAAAAACAAGACCCATCTATATGCTGTCTACAAGAGACTCATTTTGGACCCAGGGATGCCTGCAGATTGAAAGGGAGTGGATGGAGAATCATCTATCATACTGTTCTTTAGAGTGGCTACACTGGTTTGCATTTCTACCAACTGATGAATGTATAAAGAAAATGTGGAGTATATATACACATGTATATATATATATATATATATATATACACACACACCAACAGAATTTGCTAATACACACACATGCACACACACTGGAATACTACTCAGTGATGAAAAAGAATGAAATCTTACCATTTGCAACAACATGGATGAAACTAGAATGTATTATGCTAAATGAAATGTCAGCTAGAGAAAGACAGATATCATATGATTTCACTCATATGTGGAATTTGAGAAAGTCAACAGATGAACATAGGGGAAGGGAAGGAAAAATAAGATAAAAACAGAGACGGAGGCAAACCATAAGAGACTTTTAAATACAGAGAACAAACTGAGGGTTGCCAGAGGGGAGGTTGGTGGGGGATGGGTTAAATGGGTGACAGGCATTGGGGGGGCACTTTTCGGTATGAGCACTAGGTGTCATATGTAAGAGATGAATCACTGGGTTCTCTTGAAGCCAAGACTACGCTGTATGTTAACTAACTTGAATTTAAATTTTAAAAAATGATTTAATTTTTTTAAAAAAGACTGATTTCAAGGTTTTTGCCCTGAGACAGTGGAAGAATGGAGCTGCCGTTCACTGTGAAGGAGAAGGCTGAGACTCAACAGCTCTAAGGGAGAGAGTCAATAACATGTTTATAGCACTGGTACATTTGAAATGCCTACCAGACATCTAGATGGAAGTGTTGAGTAAGCACTTAGGTTTACAAGTCTGAAGACCAGGTGAGAGGGCTTGACTGAAGACAAAAATTTGAGAGTCATTCTGAATTTAAGTACATAAAATTTAAGTACATTTTATGGTACTTTAAGTATCTTAAGTTCCATAGCTAGCACTGAAGTTGTAGAAATGGATGAAGTCACCTAGGGAGTGAATGTAGAAAGAGAAGAAAAGTGATCTGAGACTGGAGAATGGATGAGGAAAAAGAGTTGGAAAAATTAAGACGATTCATCAAAGGAGACTAAGAAGAAGCAACCAATGATGTGCAGAAAATGGTGTCCAACCATCAAATCCTTCTGATAGAATGAGATAGATGAAGACTTAAATATACCACTGGATTTAGCAATGAAGAGGTAATTTCTCACTTTGACTAAAACAAAGTGATAGGAATGGAAGCCTCACTAGAGCAGATTCACAAGGAATGGGAGACTGAAAAGGCAGTCTACTTTTCTGAGAAAATTTGCTGTTAAGTGGAGCAGAGAAATGGTGGAAGCCAGGGGGAGGTAGGCGGTCAAGCAAACATTTTTTTAAGGTGAGAAATATTATAGCACATGTATATGCTAATGTGAATGGGCAAATAGATCAATGCAAATTAATCATTGAAGAGGGAGGGGAGAATTTACTAGAGCAATGCCCTTGGAAAAGTGAGAAGAAATGGAATCCAGGGCACAAGTGGAGAAAGTGGACTTACATTGGAACTTAAACTGTTCATCTTCTTTAGGTGGAGAGAAGAGAGTTGTGTGGGTTTAGGTATAAGGTATAGATGCTTTAGTAGATTAGGTAGTGGGATCTTGTGCAAGTTCTTTGCTAATAACTTCTATCTTCTCAGCAAAAAAAGAATCAGGATCATCAGCTGATCCTGTGGTTTGGGTAGGGAAGTGTTAGAAGTGTAATGAAAGAAGAGAAGCATGAAGAATTCATTTGGGAGAGTAGGACAGGACTAAAAAACTGGTACAGTCACTGGAAGACACCTGAGCTTAGTAGACATGAATGTAAGGACATAGTTTATATCAGGCTGCTGTACCATCCACAGAAGACCAGGATACAGTTCCTTTTTGCAAAAGCAGATCTCAAAAGGAGAGAATGTGAAGGGGCAGAGCCAAGCACATGCAACTTCTCCAAAACCCACCAGTCAGATAAGTCAGTCTCCTCATAGGGAGAAGGTAAAGGGGCAAGGAGAGGCTAGAAGTGCCCTACTTGTAGACTTTCCCTCTTTGGGAGGAGAACGGAAGTTCCCTTCCTTCTAAGAAAACATGAGGAGTCAGGGGTAGGTGCTCCCTTAACCTGTAGTAGTATTTAACATACACCAGTGGGATACACATTCTGCACACTACGTTAAGGGATTTCTTTGAGACATTTCTTAAAGAATCTGGCCAGTTTTATGTAAATAGTCACTAGATCTCCCTGTTGGGATTCATTTTAATTACCATAACAGGAGAAAAGAAACAACCTTTAGCCCCCAAAGTGGAAATCTGGAGCACAAAGAAATTACAGACTCTGGTAGGTGTTTGGCCAACAATTTTTCTGGCTAAACTGGATTGCATCCAGAGTCTGAGGTTCTCAGTACAACTGGCTTTGTAGCAGTCCAGGATAGCTGGCACATAAAAGTATAAGGAGGATGTGAATGGTAAAAAGAATTCCTTTGGGAGGCTATAGAACTTCTAGCACAACCCAGAATAACCTACGTGTTGGCAACAGAAGAGAAACGTTATAGTTTCTGCAGAGTACTTCCATCAATAAAAGTATCTCTCTCTGAAACATTCAAATGACAAAAGAAAGTTTTAACGATTTAACTGTAAGCAAGTTATTTAAAGCTATCTAACAATTGCAAAGGTTAGGAAATTGTATGTAAACAGAAGTCCGCAAAATGGTAGTCAATTTTATTGCTGACACTACTCAGCATTCCATTTGAAGTTGGGGGAAATTTGAGATTTTAATGAAGTGTTCATAAGAGAGGGTTAAATCTACAATATAATTGTAGTTTTCTTATCCCATGAACTGCTTATTTAATCTACCAGAATAGTTCTATAAATTCATGTAGGAGAGTCAGCATGTAGAGTGGCAAAAAAAAAATCATGAAAGAAACTCTTTTCCATCTAACACAGTGATGTTCAGACCTGCCTGCAATTAGAATCACTTCAGAAACTTTTAAAAAACACAGAGAAAAAAAATAAAAAACACAGAGGCCTGAGACCCACTCCACATTAACTGCAGCATAATGAGATGAGGGGTGGGATGCCTCGGGTGATCCTGATGAACACCAAGATCTAGAACAATGGTTCTCAATCGTTCTGCAGTTAGAATCACCTAGGGAGGTCTTGAAATTTGTTGATGGCCAAAGCACACCTTGGACCACTTAGATTAGAACCTCGATTGCTTGATTCAGGCATCAGTATTTTTAAAGGTCCCCAAGTGATTACAATGTGCAACAAAGGTTGAGAACCACTGCTTTTAAACCGTTTTGAATTGGTCTAATGGGACCAATTGCATTGGTTTACCTTCCTTCGTAATTCTGGTATAAATAAATTAATGTATATATGTATATTTCATTAATAGAAGAGTATATTGGTATTGCTTTTGTGCCTGATATTCTACTAAGAGCAGTACTTTCAATAAAAAAAAGAGACATGAATTTATGAGACACAGTAAGACTTGAACCATACAGCCAGCCCTGAGAACTCTCCTCCTCTGCCCATTTGCCTCTTATGTTTTTAAAGATGAAGAAGTGCAGAGAAAACTATGGATGAGATGAGGAACAGGGCAGCCATCATGGACCATTAGTTGGAAGCTGCATGTTAAAGGCCACAAATAGAAGAAGCCTGGGTCCTGAATAAGAGTAGATTTCATAGGACAGCTCCACAGTCCTAAATCACCTACTCAGGCTTTAACATGGGAGAGAACTTAACTCTCTCTTATTTAAACACTGTTATTACTGGGCATCTTTCAACAGCCAAGCCTATACCTTAACTAATACAGGTGGTGACCAGGTAGTCTTGCTATAAAGGTATATCTCTTATTCAAAAAAGTGTTTTTAATGCATATGGTTGTTATTCAACCTGGATGACCAAAAACTTCCTTATACTTCAACAAAATGCATCTGTGAGCAGGCAGAGAGTCTCCTACACAATGGAGATGTTCACTTTTAATTTTGGCACCTAAGGCAATGTGCCTCATATTTTGCCTGTGAATGACTTTCAAAAGTTCAGACTTTTTCAGGACTCCTGTATGTTGAACAAAACATTAAAAAATTTTTTTCAAACATGTAAATGTAAAGATGTTATCTAACAAAGTGTAATATAAAAATCTTCTTTTATAATCTAATTCAGTCAATGCGGAAGTATGATATGTAACTGTAATTTGTATCTTAAAAATATAAGTTTTCCAGCTGTCAGTCATCAAGTAGGTAACGTATTCCTAATTCACAAATGAAACAACGCCAAAACATGTCTCCAGTCTCTTAATTCCATGTTTTAATTTCTATATTACATTATCTCATATTGCAGTTAAATGTAATCCCAAATTTGTACTATCTCTCTTTTGTAATTATCAATGTCTCTGTGAATTACAGGGTATAATAATGAACCAGTTACCATTTCAATTTGCAATTCTTTCCCCACAAATGAGTTTATGCTGCAATTTCCAATTTTGCCACTGGATGGCACCAAATTTTACCTTTTAAAATCAATTTCCACTTGCAATTGAGACTGGTACACAGCAGTTAATATTTAAATTACAGGAGTTAATCAAGAACTGAACACTACATTCAGGTAAAATCACAACCTGATCCCCAAGTCAGTGCTAAAAACCAATAATATTACTGCATGTTCATAACTGAAGAAACAAATTATGTGTATAAATGAACATTAAATTCAAAAGTGCTGACTCAAAGTAAATTCTATATAACAACACTAATGAATGTTTAAACCAGAAATTAGATTAATCCAGAGGCAAACTGTTCAACTACATCAGTCGCAATAAACTCTAACTCACAGTACAAAGACACAGAAAGTAATGCGAATATGCTCCAGCTTTGTAAATTCAGGTTGGACAATATGTAAAGCTTATTATGATAACCACATACTTTCTTTTCTTTTTTTTTAAGAAATTTTTTGTTTATTTATTTATTTCGAGAAAGACAGAGGCAGTGTGAGTGAGGGAGGGGCAGAGAGCGAGGAAGACAGAGAATCCCAAGCAGGCTCTGCACTGTCAGCAAAGAGCCCAAGGCGGAACTTGAACCCACAAAACCATGAGATCATGATCTGAGCTGAAACCAAGAGTGGGATGCTTAACCAACTGAGCCACCCAGGTACCCCGATAACCACCCATTTTCTTGAACAATCTGCTCTAAGAGTTCACTCCAATGTTTTGTGCCCTTGATAGGTTTTCTCAGTCTTGCTATGGTCTGGGAAGTCATCTTTTGATTTCCCTATCAAAGCAGTCTTCCCTTAAAGGGAATAAACCTTCAACATGTTCTTGGCTCATCCTTCCTCTTTCCTCTGATGGTAATTTACACATTCAATCCAAAATTGTATTTTAACCATTTCACAATATATAATGTATCAAACCGTCACATTCTGCACCTTAAACTTCCACAATGTTATATGTATATTATATCTGAATAAACTAGGAGTAAAAAGTACTTTATATATGGGTGGGTTATATATGCATTGTAACCAGGCTTCGCACATACTATGAAGAAAAATCTATGAACAGAGGAAAGAAAACCAGGAAAGGATAGTGCATGGGAGGCAAGAGAAAAGTCCTATTGGAGAGTTCCTTCCTCCCAGTTGTTCAGACTGGATATATGAATTATCCTTGAATCCTCTCCTTTTCTCACACTGTAGATCCAATCCATTAGCTCTATTTCTCTGCCTTCAAGACTACTATGCTCTGAATGTTTGTGTACCCCTAACATTCATATGTTGAAATCCTAATGACCACTGTGATGATATTAGGAGGTGGGGCCTTTGGGAGGTATTTAAGTCATGGAAGTGGAGCTCTCATGAATGGGATTACTAATTAAAAAAAAATTTTTAAGCAATCTCTACACCCATCATGGGGATCGAACTCATAACCCCAAGATCAAGAGTCAACCAACTGGCTTTAACAACTGAGCCAGACAGGTGCTCTAGGATCACTACTTTCATATAAAGACCCCACCGAGCTCCCTGGCCCTCTCTGCTGTGTGAGGATGCAACAGGAAGTCTGCAAGCCCGAAGAGGGCCTCACCAGAACCCAAATATGCTGGTACTATGATCTTGGACTTCCAGCCTCCAGAACTGTGAAAATTAATTTCTGTTGTGTATAAGCCACTCAGTGTGTGGTATTTTGTTATAGCAGCCCAAAGGACCCTGATAAGGACCCAGTCCCTCCACTCTATTCCTTCTCCTATAACCCTGCTCCCAGCCACTAACATTTCTTGCCTCAGTTAATTCAACAGCCTCATAACCAATCTTTCTGCCACCACCTTCCCTCTTTACAGTCTACTGTCAACACAGCTGCCAGTGATCCTGCTAAATGTGAAATATCACTCTGCTGATCAAAATCCTCCATCAGCTTTTTCTTCCTCACTGATTGGGAAGGTTGTGATTTTCAAGATAAATCTTTGTATTTCCTAATAGGAAAATTTACCTTCCTGAAGCAAACTTGTGAAATGAGTCAAATGGCTTTCAGCACAACCCTTCCTTAAAGCATCTTTCCTATTGTAGTAAAACCAACATCAGTGGTGGTGACGGTAATGACAACAGCTGACATACATTGAGTATATATATATGCCCAGGCTCCATGGTCTGTGGCCAACACCTTGCCAAATGTTCTCAGCATCATTTGATACAGGTATTATCATTCTCTTCTTTTACAGGAAAGAATACTGAGCACCTAGTAACTGCCAAGGACAGTAAGCAATAAGGCCATCACCAAAAATTAGATCAGCCTATTCTTTATGCCCTTGTTCTCACAATACCCTCTTGTGTTGTCACAGGGAGGCCAGAGACCATATGTCTGGTCTGTGTCTGTGTTTCATATTCCATAATTTCTTCCATTTCACCTGGATCAGAACTTCCCCATTCTGTGCCTCAGCTCTGGGCTGGGAAATTTTATTAACTAATCTCAAGGACAAAAACATACTTGGTTTATGGATTCTAATATCTATTTTTAAACACAGCTATATGTGTTTGATGTAATTGTCTTCATGTAAAGATGTAATGTCTTGAAGCAAAAGAGTGGCCCTGGTGCTGAGTGGCCCTGGTGCTCTGTGGCAGAGGGAGATCTGTTGGGAAGGCAGAGGTTACCAGTACCCAAAAGATATTCCTTTGTAGGAAGCAGTGTTGGGGGAGGGAGCAGGCGATTCCCACCATAGGACACTTCCTGTCATCACCTAAGTGTTGCCCACGAAATCTTAGTCCTTGCATCAAAATTGAATTCTCTCCATATTTTTTTATTAATTCCATTTCACTACTCCCCCCTACCAAGGAAATATACTGAAAATATTCAGGAAATATGCTGAAACTGTAGGATACATAATACACACTAGTTATAGGAAGAGAAGCTCCCCTATATTAAAACTTTGGTTCCCTTATCTTTGAGGATCAATGGTATCCCAGTCTTTAAAGGGTATTTTTTAATTGTACTAATGCCTATCATCTACTCTCAAAACTGCTCCCCAGTTAGTATGAATCAGACGTGGAACAGTTATGCCTAGGAAGAGAAATAGACCTTCAGATTTCTCAAGGACTGATTATTTATGTTGCTTTGTAAGCTTCCTTGCATGTTTTTTATATATGTATTATATTTCTACATTGGTTAGAACTGTTACTTGAAAATAACAGGAAGACACCTCACACCTTTTTCAAACCAAAAAGGTAACGAGGAAGTTCAAGGGATGAACACACAGAACCGAATTCAGGTACCCTAACAATAGCATCAGCCTTGGTCTCTCCTTCTGCTGTCTCTCAACTCAGCAAACTTCTATGCTAGCTTCCTTATTGGGCATTTTGCTGTTGCTATTGTTGTTGTTTTGGCTTTTTTGGTGAGGTTTGGTTTTGGTTTTGGTTTTGGCTTATGATGGCCCATGGATAGCTTCAGACTCAAATTTTCCTAGGGTAGCAATTTGTAGAAAGAGTTTCTTTCCCAACTTCTCCAGCAAAAGTCTCAAGAGTTTCAGTTATTGAGCTGACATGGGTCCCATGCCCAGACTTGAAGCAATCATGGTCGTTGGGAAGTGGTCATCTGCAAAAGGCCAGGCCTGTGATATAGATGCCTAACTCTGGAAAAACCCCAACCCAATACAGAAATTGAGAATAAGGTGGTCAAATCCTGAAATTGTGAGAAAAGGTGCTGGACAGGAAGAAAAGAATTAAAAAAGATGTTCTAAACTCTACAATGTCTGTTTCTTCACCAGGCTACAAACATATCAAAAGTAAGGACTGTATCTGATCATTATTTGTATTCCCCAGATAGTACCCAAAACAGTACTATACATAAAAGCTCATAAATAAATGTTTATTTACAAATTTCCTAGCTACCTGGATTTAATGGGTTAAAAGGGGCCTTTATCTAGATCAAAAGATATGTCTCTCTCTCTAAATAAATTACTGGTTAAATTCCACTAATATCTATGTAGCAAAGAACACGTACAAGGCACTATACATAGTGTCTTGATGTGTATTACTTCATGTAATAATTAGTCCACCCATATGCATAAGTATTCTTTCTTTTTCAGAATAAGGAGATTGAGCTTCTGAGAGGTTAAGTAATTTGCATAAAGTCTCATAGTTAATAAATGGGGAAGCTTGGAGAAGTTTTTGATTCTAATATCAAATTATTTCTACTAGACTAGAAGTAGACATTTAAATGCCACAGAAGTGTTTGGACATAAACTGTATTAAAAAGTTGAAATGGGATGCTTTTCGGAGAGATGTGTAATCATATGTTTATGGTATAGACCAATCTTTACTGACTTAGTGCTGACCTCCTTATATATTTATGCTACCTTCCTGGCTTCCAGAAGCATTTGAGTTGGGGCTCTGCCCAGGACCATGATGGCCTAAGAGAAAGGAGAAGTAATTCATGCTCCATAGCCTTATATCAGTTTTATTTCCTTGTTAAAAAAGTACAATGTTTATACACTTTTGAAAATTATATCTAGGCGTGCCTGGGTGGCTCAGTCAGTGAGCATCTGACTCTTGGTTTCAGCTCAGGTCACAATCCAGGGTCTGCACTGACAGCACAGAATCTGCTTGGGATTCTCTCTTTCTCTCTGCCCTCTCTCCCCCTCACTCATGCTCTCACTCTCTCAAAAATAAATAAATAGGGGCGCCTGGGTGGCTCAGTCGGTAAAGCGTCAGGCTTCAGCTCAGGCCATGATCTCACAGTTAGTGGGTTCAAGCCCCGCGTCGGGCTCTGTGCTGACAGCTAGCTCAAAGCCTGGAGCCTGCTTCAGATTCTGTATCTCCTTCTCTCTCTCTGACCCTCCCCTGCTCACACTGTCTCTCTCTGTCTCTCAAAACATAAATAAAAATAAATAAATAAATAAATAAACATTAAAAAAAAAAAGAAAACTACATGTAAATTACACAGTATTGTTAAAGAAAAATAGAATGGAGAGTATAAAAACATACAAATCTATATGATGAAAGTGGCATTCTAACCAATAGGAAAGGATTGGCTCTTCAATAAGTGGTGTTATCACAAGTGCTGTTCATTTGGGGGAAAAATTAGATTCTGTTTATACGACACATAAAAGTAAATTCTAAAAGAAATGGAGTGTCAAAAGAAAATATATTTAATAAAAGATTCAAACATAGTAGTTACAATTAAAATTATAGTGATTTATATTTAAATATATTGTATAAGTATCAATACCTTCATAATATTGGATTTTTGTCATAGTTCTAAATCTGGTACAAGTATAAAAAAATGTTACAAGAGCTATTTTCAAATTCATTTTTTTACTGGAAAATAATTTATGAAATCCTTATAGGAAGCCACTGGAGCTTTAATTTTCTTCACTCTCTATTTCTCAGCACGCTGGAAAGTATATTATACTATTGGCTATTTGGTCTTGGAATTTTGTTCACACTGTCCTCAGGAAGTGTTGCCAAGGTGCACTGATGAAAATCAAAATTGTGAATCTTTCTTATCCAAATCTCACTGCTAACTCCAGCTCTGAGCGCTGGTCATATTAAAGACTAAAGTGAGTCGTTATGAAGTGACCTTTAAATTGCACAATCTTTTTATTTAAAAAGCATTATTTACTCAAATGGCAGCAGAGAGCACAGAGACCACAGCTACTTACAGTGTCTTCTAATACAGGCAATTTTCTGTCCTGGAGATAAAACATGAATGGACCAGATATTGGAATAACAAATGAAATGATTGTGACAGACAACTAGATAAAAGATAAAGACAAAATTAAATGTCACTGACCAATCTCATTATCATTAGAACATCAGATTTTCTAGAACATTGTTTTCATAATCAAGTATTGAAAACTGGGTGAAAATGATCACCATTGGATGACAGCAAACATAAGGAAAATTCAGGCTTAAAATTCTTCATATAAGTCAATCAGTTCATCATTCCAAACTATTTTACTATGAATTTTTTAAAAATTTTTTAATGTTTTATTTATTTTTGAGAGAGAGAGAGAGAGAGAGAGAGAGTGACAGCATGAGCAGGGGAGGGTCAGAGAGAGAGGGAGACACAGAATCCGAAGACAGGCTCCAGGCTCTGAGCTATCTGTCAGCACAGAGCCCAACATGGGACTCGAACCCATGAACCGTGAGATCATGACCTGAGCTGAAGTCAGATGCTTAACTGACTAAGCCCCCCAGGCGTCCCTACTATGAATTTTTTTGATTCAAATTTGTGTGTATTTGTATTTTCATTTAAAACTTCAGATGGGTCATGCAAAAAAAATGAGTGAAATTTAAACGTAAGTAACTGTCAAACAATACATTCTAGTTAATTGGGAGACAGAATTGTATACGCTATTGTCAGGAATATCAGGGATTCTAACTAAGATGATTAATTCCATGATATATGAAAAATGACATTTACCCTTAGACCTTATGCAGCAGGTAGTTGGGAAAAAGCTTTTTTTAAGCTGAAGACTCTAACTTCTAATATTGATTATCCCAGCATCCAGGCATTTGAAATTTGCCAAATCTATCTGTGAAAATTTTTAAAACCCCAAAGAAAATATGGTTTACCCAAACTGACCAGCATGTTATGGTTTTATTAAGGATCCAAATCTGGCCTCAATTTGATTTGCACAGCACTTATGGTTAAGCTGTCCTGGGGACTGCTCCCAAAGCCCAATGAACAGTATCTCTGCACATGGACTACTTCTATTACTTCTTAAGACTGATCAGGAGTCTTCTTATTGTGAGTGATGGAACTTTACTCAAACCAACTTAAAAAAAATAAAACAAAAGGAAATATATGGGCTCATATACTCATTGGTTCCATTAGAAACTGATGTTTACTTAATACTCAACTCATTTTCCCATTCTTACCCCTTTAACCCATAAAATGTGATAAATTAATTCATTATTATTTATTATTTATTCACTATTATTTACATTATTATTTAAACATAAACAACTATAGTTGTGTGAAGCAACTATCTTGGCTAAGGAAGAATAAAAAGATTTAAAGTAACTTACTCAGCTCAGTTACTTGCTCACCTTAAACTAATTATGATGACCCAGATCTGTAATTTGGGACATTCTGATAGGCTATGTCCAAATTCTGTGCCCAAATCTTAAGCCCTCCCAGATGAAGGGGGAAGGGGGGTGCAAAAAGACCTAAAAGTGTGTCCAACTTTTAAAAATGTAATATTTATTGGGTATTTAAAACATGCTAGACACTATAATTATAATGAATATAATTACTATCATTATACCTACTCATATAAATATTTGTATATAATAGGATAAATACATAATATAGTAAATGTAATATAATAAAAATGATACAATGTTTATTTATTTATATATCGATCATTAGATGTATTTAGAATTATAAATATATAATTATACATGTAAATATATGTAAATTCATATTATGTAACTTTATGTATAATCTCATAATAATATAAATATTGTAGGGTTGCTTCTCATCCTTACATCACCCCTAAAAATTAGATGTTATTCTTAATTTATAGACAATAACACTGAGGTTTCAAGAGTTGTTAAGTAACTTCTCCAAAGTCTCACTGCTAGTGAGAAGAGGTATGAAGACTTGAGCCGAGGCAGTCCGAGTCCCTCTGGACTGTTACACTGTGCTGCTGGCAGCACAGTCACAGCCCTCTTTATCTTCTGGTGTTTCCTTATCTAGGAAATACCTGCAATCCCTTTGGTCTTCAAATATTTGGCCTTTACCTCTTTCCTATAAACTATAAGGTCATTTTGACAGTCTGATCTATTACTCAGGATATCAAGGCAAAGAGAGAGGGCTCAATTTACACAAGTGAGAAAACCAAAACACTATGATAGATATCTAGTAAAGACTGGACAGCTATGTCCTTTAAGCAGAAAGCAACCTGGAACTCAGAGCTCCCACAGCATGAAGATAAGAAAAGGAATCCCGGGGCACCTGGGTGGCTCAGTCGGTTGAGCGTCTGACTTCGGCTCAGGTCATGATCTCGCGGTTCATGGGTTTGAGCCCCACTTTGGGCTCTGTGCTGGCAGCTCA
>CM053559.1:73190272-73237584 GCA_028646485.1 Cryptoprocta ferox
ATGATCTCGCGGTTCATGGGTTTGAGCCCCACTTTGGGCTCTGTGCTGGCAGCTCAGAGCCTGGAGCCTGCTTCGGATTCTGTGTCTCCCTCTCTCGCTGCCCCTCCCCTGCTCGTGCTCTCTCTCTCTCTCTCTCTCTCTCTCTCAAAAATAAATAAACATGGAAAAAAATTAAAAAAAAAAAAAGAAAGGGAATCCCAACAGCAAGTCCCAGTTAGGGATGAAACAGTCAAAGGTAAGATGAAGAACTGGTTTTAACGTTCTCATATAACTATTTGTGCAGCACACACATTCAGGAATAGGGTAAGAATACTTACACCCTAGTTCACACTGATATCAGTAATATTGCTTAGATTTTGAAAGGCAAATCAGCTTTAGTCTTTTTTTTAAGTTATCTGAGCTCCCCAAATTCATGACTACTGAAAATGGAATCAACATACTGATGACAGCTGGCCTTGTGTGAATCGAAGAGAAGCTCAGGGCAGCATAAACAGCACTAGAAGAGAATAAATACAACCAGAGGCTCCTTGTTCTCAGTCTTTGATCATAACGTGATGAAAGAGTCCCTAAAATGATATGCGAAGGTATTATACTAAATTATCAAAATTTCCCTTTCATTGTTTCCTTTATTAACCAATTCTGAATTGGTATTCCTGAAATGGTAATATATTTTATTAAAAACTTATATAGAAGCATAAATATTATCCAAGGTATACGCACAGTAAGGTGATAAATGACTTCTCCAGAAGTGCATGCAAATTAAATTAACATTGGAAGTGAAGTTCTTCTTTTTCAAAAGAATCCCACACAATCTACTGCTTTCCCCCCTGTTGAGAGTGCTAATTTATTTTTTCTTAACTAGAAAACCAGGAGAAGATCTCTCTTAAGACTGGGTTTTCTGTTTATTAATTTCTTTCATTGATTCTAAGATACTGTAACAACAACAGTGCATCAATGGCTATAGTATTTTCAAGCTATTTAATCTAATGTCAGACAATATGTCTCATAGCAGAAAGAGAATCCCTTTGGAGTGTTCTGCAGTTTGCCTCCTTATATAAGGCATCAAAAGACAAACAGTAGCAAGTATTTATCACCGCTTCAGAAGCCCAGGGATTGGATGGAATTCTTTAGCCAATAACAGATACAGAGAGACTAATATTAGCTTTCCAAGGATTTTATTTGTAAAGCAATTCAGGCGAACATGTTCAGATAAAATATTTAGTATTAACAGTGTTTTTTTTTTTAATGACTTTTCCTTCTGTCCACAGGAGCTCAAAGCTCAGGAAATTACACACACACACACACACACACACACACACACACAATCCAGCACTGCTCTGCTTGTCAAATGTAATTTATAGTATAGCTAGTAAGTGAAGACACCAGGTTAAATGACTTATCTGTGTCTCCAGGCCCAAGACTCCACTTTGAAAACTACTTCTGTTCTAAAAACCTGTAGCTTTAAATATTGTCAGGGTAGGATAGCATATACTATTAGTTGTATAATCTTGGCCAAAAGCTTAGTTTCTCTGAGTTTAATTCTTCATATATAAAGTAGACCTAATTTCTAATTTATAGGATTATTGTGAAGATTTAATGAATGCAAAATATTTAGTACACTTTCTAGTAAGCAATAGCTGTTGTGTATAAAATAGCCCACAGAGGCCAATTTGAGCCACTTAAAAAATTGAAAACAAATATTAAATATGTTAGTATCCAACTGTTTTCAAGAATGTTTAGATTGTTTTCTCAAGTAAGTTTCTTACTGAAGTTCAAATACATACAGTAAAGTACACAAGCAAGAAATGAATTACTCAATAAACATTTAAAATAAAGACAGACCCAAGTAACCAAATAGGAAATAGAACATTATCGGTATTTCAAAAGCCCATTCCTTTGTTCTTTTTCCCTGTTACTACTCTCTTCTCAAAGGTAATCAGTATTCTGACTTCTAACACCATAGATTAGTTTTGCCCATTTTTAAACTTTCTATAAATGGAGTAAACAGAATGTACCCTTGTGTCTGACCTCTTACCTTTCAACATTATTTCCTGAGATTTATTTATGTTGCCGTGGTGTCACAGTACCTCACTTTCATTGTTTTAACGTATGACTATACCACAGTTTGTCTCCCCAATCTAGTGTTGCTGGACTTTCGGAGCTACTACTGGACAACGCTACTATGAAGATCCTCTGTACATGCTTTTTAGTGAATATATGTATACATGTCATTGGGAGCAGAAGCGCTGGGTCATTGTGTAAACGTATGTGTATTTTCAGTAGATATTGCCAAACCGTTTTCCAAAGAGGTTATATCATTTGCTCTCCCAGCAGCAGCATATATGAATTCCACATGTTCACAAACACTTGGGAGTGCCAGTCCTTTTTTATTTTAGCTATTGTGTCAGCTGTGTACCAATACTTAATTATTCAATTTAAATTTAAATTTCCTGGCACTGTAATGAGGTTGAGCACTTTATTATAGGCTTATTGACCATTTGGAAACCCTCTTTTGTGAAGTACTTATTCATGTTCTTTGCCCAATTATCTAATGGTTTGTCATTTTCTTACTGATCTGTAGGTGCTTTTTTTTTTTTTACTCTAGATATGTCTTTAATTAGATATATGGGTGCAAAAATTTTCTTTCCCTCTAAATCTTTACTTTTAATTTCTAATGGCTTTTTTTTGATGAATTAAACTTCTTGTTTTTAATGTGGTCCAATTTATCTATCTTTTCCTTTTTAGTTACAAGACACATGAGTAACAAACTGCATTAAAAACAAAACAACTATCATAAAACTGATATCTTCAGATATTGAAATTAAGATATATAATATAAAATTACTAGATGGGAAATATGTTAAAATACAAAATATAATTTTTAATGAGAAAACAATTATTTAAAACTTCCAACTGCCAGAGGGGAAGGGGTGGGCAGATGGGCCAAACAAGTGAAGGGGACTAAGATGTACAAACTTCCAGTTGCAATATAAATGAATCACAAGGATGAAAAGTACAGCATACTTGATAACACAGTAATAACTTTGTATCATGACAGATGGTAATTACACTTACCACGGTGAGCACTGGATAATGTACAGAATTGTCAAATCACTATGCTGTACACCAAAACTAATATAACATTGTATGTCAAGTATAGTAAAAAATAATTAAAATATAACAAAATACTCAAAAAATAAAACATCCAAGATGATTTGAAAACTTTTATTATTTTTATTAGAAATTAGGTGCACAGATCATAACCCTTGAATCATGACACACTAGAATCATTTGCCAAGAACTGACTTTTTAAATTTTATTCTATCTTAAAAATATAATAAACACTTGGAAATTCAACATCTAACCTGAGAACTAACTTACATTTATTGCGACCTGCTACGATTACTAATAACACCTTAATGAATATGTTAACAGCTTGCTAAACACAGTTGAAAGCAAATTGAAGAACCACAAAAGAGATCTTAAAAATTAACATAATGCAACAAAAGAGACAGGAATATGAAAAATATGTAAGAAATTTAAGAGATAAAATGTTCAAATAAGATGGTCTAATTGGAATCTAAGAAAAGACAAGAGGGAAGATGGAGAAAAGGAAAAATATGAAGCAGTAATGACTAACAATTTTCAAGAACTGATAAAAGATACCAAGCCCACATTTTAAAGATATCAAAACCAGAACAGAATATATAAAAATTCACACCTAGAAATATTGTAACAAAACTGGAGAAGGTTGAAGCAAACATTTTCCAATTTAAAACCTTACATTTTAAATATTTTTTAAATTTTATTTTTGACAGAGAGAGAGAGAGAGAGAGAACGAACTGGGGAGGGGTCGAAAGAGAGACAGAATCTGAAGCAGGCTCCAGGCTCTAAACTTAGAGCAGAGCCCGACACGCGATTCAAACTCAGGAACCGAACTCAGGAACCAACTATGAGATCATGACCTGAGCTGAAGTCGGAGGCTTAACCGATTGAGCCACCCAGGGGCCCCAAAACTTTACATTTTAAAACAGCTAAAAAGTAAGGACTGATGGCTAAATCAACAACCACTATGTGAGCATCCATAGTTGCTAGAGAATAGTAAAATAATATATTGAGTTCATTGAGAAAAAAACCTAGAATTTTGGAACCATCAAAACTATCTTTTGAAAACAAAAATGTTCTTAAATATCTGACTGGGTCTAGTGTCATCTTTGAGGGAAGATAAAGAACACTGAGCACCTAGTGATAGAGATCTACTAAGGAACTTCCTAAAGATGTGCTTCAGGAAGAGCAAAACAAGTCCGGAAAAGGTATGAATGCAAAAATGAATGAAGGTTTTTTAAAAAAAAAAAAGTAATTGTAGAAAAAGCTACAGAAATTTTGATTAGAATTAAGATGTGCTAAGATCCTTGTCTGGGATAAGGGTTAGGAATAAATTTTGGACTTTGTTAAATATAAATGGCAACAATTCAAGAAAAACAACCAATAGAATAAAATAGGGTGTATAATTTCCAACTAATAGAGAAAAAAGTATATAATGAGCAAAAACAAACACAAAAACAAAATAAACAGAAAGGGAAGAAAAAAAGAAAGTAAATCAGACAAATATAAACACAAAATAGTAGATATCAGTAAAAGATGTCAGTACTATACCAGGAAAAAAATTAGCAAAAGACAGTTGGGATAGGTATCTTAATATCAAACAAAATATATGATTTTTTTTAAAAAGATCACTATATAAAGATGAAAAATTCCATTAGTCAAGGCAGCTTAAAAATTTTAACTTTGTATACACCTAGTAAAATATCTTCAAAATAAGTAGGAAAAAAGATAATTAAAAGCACAATGAGGAATGGACAAATCACCTTCATAGGGGAAGATATCAATATAGCTCTCTCTGTTATTAAAAGGCTAGCAGACAAAAAAGATTTGAGCAATAAGCTAGATGTATATGGAATCCTCCATCTAAAAAAATAAAGAAAACATATTCTTGTCCAGCACACAAGAAACAAAAAATTGACTGCAAGCCATAAAGTAGGCTCAAGAAACTTAACTGAACTGGTATTATTCAGGCCACAACCCAAAATATATTGGAAATCAATAACAACAACAAAGTCATAATCAAAAGGGAAATTTAAAACCACAATTCTAAATAACTTCTGGGGTCAAATATTTTGTTATGAGCACTAAATCTACTCAAATATAGAACTAAAACAAACAACTAGGAAAATTTGACTGCAGAAAATAAAGCCTTTAAATTTTGGCACTTCTAAAATAAGTAAAAATTTGGAAAGGAAATGGGAATAAAAATAAATTTTACAATTTTAGCATCTTTCTTAGTAAATAAAAAATATTCTTATTTTGATAAATTGATTTAACAATATAAAAATATTTTAAACACTACCAAACTATTGAAAGTGACTGAAAATAAGAATGTAACTAACAACATTTGGAAGGTAGAGGATAAGGAAAGAGCTAAAGGAAAGTGTAAATTGCTGATTTTTTTATTTCCTTCTGCAAGGAATAGTATTGTCTGAAGTTGTTAAATTTATTTATTTATTATTTATTTTATTTTAGAGAGAGAGTGTGAGTGAGGGAGAGGGTCAGAGGGAGAGAGAAAGAGAATCTTGAGCAGGCTCTACACTCAGTATGGAGCTTGACACAGGACTCAGCCCTACAACCTTGGAATAATGACCTGAGCCAAAATCAAGAGTCAGCTACTCAATTGACTGAGCCACCCAGGCACCCCAAAGTTGTTAAATTTAAAGATAGAAGATCAGTGTGCCTGAGTGGCTCAGTAGGTTGAGTGTCTGACTCTTGAATGCAGCTCAGGTAATGATTCCAGGATTGTGGAATTGAGCCCCATGTCAGGCTCCGAGCTCAGCATGGATTCTCTGAGCATGCTGAGCTGAGCTTAATATTCTCTCTTTCTCTCTCCCTCTACCCTTCTTCCCAACTTGTGGGCTCTCTCTCTCTCTAAAATAAAAAAAAGTAAATAAATAAAATGAAATAAATTTTATTTTTTTACTTAAAAAAATTTTTTTTACATTTATTTACTTTTGAGAGATAGAGTGAGACGGAACGTGAGCAGCGAAGGGCAGAGAGAGAAGGAGACACAGAATCCAAAGCAGCCTCCAAACTCTGAGCAAGCATTCAGCATGGAGCCCGATGCGGGGCTCAAACCCACAAACCGTGAGATCATGACCTGAGCCAAAGTCAGACACTTAACCAACTGAGCCACCCAGGTGCCCCTGACATAAATTTTAAAAATAAACATAGAAGATCAAGTATAATATAAAGTTATAAATGTAAGTAGTTTTAAAAATAGATAATTATTATCCAAATTATTCAAAGGAAAACATGAACACATCAAAAAAAAATCCATGCAACAAAAGAAAGACTGTAGAGAATGCATTAACAACTTAACATAAAATAATAAATAAATAAATAAATAAATAAAACCCAATATATTTGTTCTATCAATAAATATAGTGTAAATTCATCTGTTAAAAGGAAAAATTCCTATTTGATACTTTTTAAAATTATGTATTATTTATAAGAAATACATTTAAAACAATGTGATTCAGAATAAGTTTAAAAACGAGAATATACAAAAAATGGTTACACAAAGGTAAATAAAATAAAGCAGGAATTAAAACATAACCTGTTTTGACAATGAACTATTCAAAAGCGAAATTAAGAAAACAATTCCATTTACAAAACATCAACAACAATAAAGCAGGAATAAATGTAAACAAGGGGGCCAAAAATCTATACATTCAAAACTATGACACAGATGAAAGAAACTAAAGATGCAAATAAATGGAATGATATTCCAGGTTCATGGATTGCTATTGTTAAAATGCCCATACTACCCAAACCAATCTACAGATTCAATGCAATCTATCAAAATTTCAATAACATTTTTCACAGATATAGAAAAAATAATCCTTAAAATTTATGTGGAACCACAACACTCCAAATGGCCAAAGCAATCTTGGGAAAGAATAAAGCTGGAACCAATACATTTCCTGATTTCAAACTATATTACAACACTATAGTAATCAAAACATCACGGTATTGAGACTTGCAGGGAGAAGGCAGAGTAGGAGGACCCTAAGCCCACCTCCTCCCATGGATACAACTAGATAACACTCACATTAGTACAAATAACCCAGAAAAATGACCTGATGACTGGCAGAACAAACTCTGTAACTAAATGTAGAGAGTAGGAGGGCAGAGACACAAGGAGGGAGCCAAGGGTGTGGAGAAGGGAAAGGAACAGACTATCATATTGGAAAGCCTGCAAGGGAAAGACAAATCTCCATAATATTTGCCTTTGGAAACCAGAGAGGACAAATTTCATGAGCTCTTACAACCAGCAGCATGTAAAGCCTGGAACTTTAAAAAATCAGTGGGCATATGTGGAGAATAAATTTAGGAATTCCCTGAGCTTGCACCAATGGGTTAACAAGGCTTAGAGCAGAAAGTGGCCACAAGGTGAAAGTGCCCCCAGTGTAGAACAAAAGCGCTTCCATAGGAAGAAAGCATCTGAGAATAGGTAAACAGGTAAATAGGGCGAAAGACCACCTCAGCCGGGTGAAATTGCCTGGAGCTAATTAACAAAGAAAAAAGTGCCTTGTTGACCCTGAGGTAGCATGCTCCAGCTGTCTTATCCCCGAGGCAAGTTAAGATAAACAGATAAACAGCCATCTGCTCAGCACTGGGATTTTGTTTTGTACTGACCCAAACCCCAAACACTGCATATCTTCAAAGTCCCCTTTCTCTCATACATTTGAGTTAATGATCACTGTTTCATTGTCCCTTTCTGCATGTCCGTCATGTTTGTAAGCCTTCTGATTCTAATAAATACAGAGCAAGGACCCTTACTCAGGGTTCTTGTCTCCTCCTGGACATTAGCCTCTCTTGTGTTTAATTCTGTGTCTGCTCTCTTGCTGGACAAGAGAGAACTCCAGACTCAAAGTCTGCAACAGACACAACTCTGGGAGAGCTGGGAGAGTGATAGAAAACTGACTCTTCACCCTGAAAGAGATAGCACAATAAACAGCCCATGGAGATACAGCTTTGAAACAGAACTTCGAAAATACACCTGGGCATATGGAAGGGGCCATTACTTACTAATCTCCAAGTTCCTTGAGGGACTTCTCTAGGAACAAAGGAGCTGGCAGGTACCCTTTCCCTACCCATTTCCCTATGTGTCCCCCTCCCTCAGAAGACAGGTGCAAACCTTGCCAACAGTATGTCTTCATACTCTGAGCTTTGCAGGGTCTCAGTCCAGCAGCACTGGTGGCCAGTCACCTCCCAAGGAGGATGCATGAGCCTTGTTAAAACTGCAAGCCCTATCCACATCCATTTTGCAAGGAGGCCTGGGTAGCTGCACGTCCCCTGTGGAAGAGGATCTGGGCCACCTTGTTAAAAGTGTGCATCCTCCCCACTACTTTCAAGAATAAGAGACATAGCTGGCTTTCTGACACACAGAAACAGACACAGAGAGTTAAACAAAATGAGGAGACAGAAGAACATATCCCTAACGAAAGAACAGGACAAAAATCACAACAATAAATCTGTGAAACAGAGATGAGTATTATGCCTGATAGAGAATTTAAAGTAATGATCATAAAGATACTGGACTTGAGGAAAGAGTGTAGGACATCAGTGAGATTCTTAACAAAGAGATTAAAAAGAACCAATCAGAGATGAAGAACACAATAATTGAAATAAAAAGTACACTAGATGTAATAAAAAAGCAGGCTAGAAGACATAATAAATTAATTAACAACCTGGCAGACAGAGTTATGGAAAATAATCAAGCTGAGCAGGTGAGAAAAAACATATATGCAAAATGAGAATATATTTAGTGACTTCATCAAGCATAATAAATATCACATTATAGGGATCCCAGAAGAAGAGAGAATGGGAGCAGAAAATTTATTGAAGAAATAGTAACCAAAAACTTCCCAAATCTGGGGAAGGAAACAGAAATTCAGATTCAGGAGGCACAGAGATCCCTCAACAAAATCAACCCAATGAGGTCCACATCAAGACACATAGTAATTAAAATACCAAAAAGTAGTGATAAGGAATATTTAAAGCAGCAAGAGAAAAAAGTAACAAGGGAAACCCCATAAGGCTATCAGAAGGCTTCTCAAAAGAAACTTTGCAGAGCAGAAGTGAGTGGCATGATATATTCAAAGTGTTGAAAGGAAAAAAAATCTGCAGCCAAGAATACTCTATCCAGCAAAGCTATCATTCAGAATAGAAGGAGAGATAGAGTTTTCCAAACAAAAGTTAAAGAAGTTAATGACCACTAAACTGACCCTACAAGAAATGATAAAGGGGACTCTCTGAGTGGAAAGGGAAGACCATAAGCAAAGGTAAGGAAAGTAGGAAGCACAAAAGCAGTAAAAATAAGTATATCTGTTAAAAATCAGTCAAAACTTTTAAAAAATGTTAAGTATGACACCATACACCTAAAATATGGGGAAGAGAGGAATAAATAGGTTCAAACTTAAGTGACCATCAATTTAATATAGACTGCTATATACAGAAGATGTAGTATATAAATCTAATGGTAACCACAAATCAAAAACCAGTAATAAATATGCAAAAAATATAGAAAGGAATCCTAGTGTATCACTAAAGAAAGCCAACTCATGGTAAGAGAAGAGAGCAAAGGAAGAATGTTAAAGAGAACATCCAAAAAAAACAAATAGAAAACAGTGGTGCCTGGGTGGCTCAGTCGGTTAAGCATCTGATTCTTGATTTTGGCTCAGGTCATGATCTCATGGTTCGTGAGTCTGAGCCCTGCATCAGACTCTGCTTTTGACAGTGAGGAGCCTGCCTGGGATTCTCTCTCTCCCTCTCTCTCTCTCTGTCCCTCCCCCTCTTGCCCACATTCATTTTCTCTCTCAAAATAAATAAACAAACATTGAAAAACACAAAACAAACAAAATCACAATAAATACATACCTATCACTAATTACTTGGAATGTAAATGGACTAAATGCTCCAATCAAAAGACGAAAGGTTATTGAATGGATTAAAAAAACAAGTCCCATCTATATGCTGCCTACAAGAGACTCACCTCAGACCTAAAGACACATGTAGATTAAAAGTGAGAGGATGGAGAAATATTTAATTCATTAATTGTTTTAATGAATGTAAAAAAAGAGCCATGGTAGCAGTACTTATAACAGATAAGATAGACTTTAAAAGAAAGACTGTAACAAGAGACAAAGAAGGACACTATGTAATCATTAAGGGGGCAAATCCACAAGAAGATATAACAATTGTAAATATTTATGCACCCAACATGGAAGAACCCAAATACATAAAACAGTTAATAACAGGAGCACCTGGGTGGCTCATTCAGCTAAATGTCTGACTCTTGGTTTGGCTCAGGTCATGATCTCACAGTTCATGAGTTCAAGCCCCATGTCAGTCTCTGTGCTGATAGTGCAGAACCTGCTTAGGATCTTCTCTCTTCCTCTCTTTCCAACCTCTCTCCTGCACTCACTCTCCCTCAATCTCTCAAAATAAATAAATAAACTTAAAATAAAAACAGTTAATAACAAATATAAAAGACCTGATTGATAGTAATACCACAATAGTATGAGTACTTTAACACTTCACTTATGTTAATGGACCCATCATCCAAACAGAAAATCAACAAGGAAACAGTGGCTTTGAGTTGTTTTTTTTTTTTAAAGTAATCTCTACACCCAACATGGGGCTTAAACTCATGACTGAGATTGAGAGTCGCATGCTCTACCGACTGAGCCAGGCAGGCACCCCAGAAACAATGGCTTTGAATGACACTCTAGATGAGATGGATTTAACAGACATATTCCAAACATTCCATCCTAAAACAGCAGAATACACATTCATTTCATGTGTACATGGAACATTCTCTAGAATAGATCATATATTAGGTCACAAAACAAGTCTTAACAAAATTAAAAAAAAAATCAAAGTCATACCACACATCTTTTCTGACCATGCTGTGAAACTGGAAATCAACCATAATAGAAAATTTGGAAAGAACACAAATACATGGAGGTTAAATAACATGGTATAAACAATGAATCAGCCAACTAAGAAATTAAAAGAAGAAACCAGGAAAACAAATGAAAATGAAAACACAATGGCCCCAAATCTTTGGGATGCAGTGAAAGTGGTTGTAAGAAGGAAATTTATAGCAATCCAGGCCTACCTCAAAAAGCAACAAAAATCTCAAATAAACAACTTAACCTTATGCCTACATGAGGTAGAAAAAGAAGAACAAACAAAACCCAAACTCAGTGAAAAAAAGGAAATCATAAGATTGAAGCAGAAATAAACAAAATAGAAACTAAAAAACAACAGGACAGATCAATAAAACCAATAGCTGGTTCTTTGAAAAGATCAACAAAATTGATAAACCTCTAGCCAGACTCATAAAAAGAGAGGTGGGGGGGAGGGAGAGAGGACTCAAATAAACAAAATCAGAAATGAAAGAGGAGCAATAAAAACCAACACCACAGAAATACAAAAAATTTTAACAATATTATGAAAAATTATATGCCAACAAACTGGACAACCTAGATGAAATGGTTGAAACATTTCTAGAAACATTACTTACCAAAACTGAAGCAGGAATAAACAGAGAACTTGAACAGACTGGTTACCAACAGTGAAACTGAATCAGTAATCAAAAATTCCCAACAAACAGAAGTCAGGACCAGGTGAACAGGTGAATTCTACCAAACACTTAAAGAAGAATTAGTACCTACTCATCTCAAACTTTTCCAAAAAATAGAAAAGGAAGGCACTTTCCAAATTCATTCTATACCCCTATTCCAAAATCAGATACAGGCACAGCACAAAAAAGGACTACAGGCCAATATCTCTGATGGACATAGATGCAAAAATCCTCAACAAAATATTAGCAAACCAAATCCAACAATATATTAAAAAAAATCATTCACCACAATCAAGTGGGATTTATTCCTGGGATGCAAAGGTGATTCAATATTTGCAAATCAACTCACATGATATATCACATCAATAAGAGATAGGATAAAAACCATATGATCATTTCAATAGATGCAGAAAAAGCATTTGACAGAGTACAACATCCATTCATGACAAAAACTGTCAACAAAATAGGTTTAGAGGGAACATACCTCAACATAATAAAAGTCTTATATGAAAAATCCAGAGCTAACATCATACTCAGTGGTGAAAAACTGAGAGCTTTTCCCCTAAGGTCAGAAACAATACAAGGATATCCACTCTCACCACTTTTATTCAACATAGTACTGGAAGTCCTAGCCATAGCAATCAGACAAAAGAGAGGAATAAAAGGCATCCAAATTGTTAAGTATTAAATAAAACTTTCACTATTTGCAAATGGCATAATCCTATATATAGAAAACAATAGAGACTCCTCCAAAAAAACTGCTAGAACTGATAAATGAATTCAGTAAAGTTGCAGGGTACAAAATTAATGTACAGAAATTCATTGCATTTTTATACACTAAGAATGAAGCAGCAGAAACATAACTTAAGAAAACAGTCCTGTTTACAATTGCACCAAAAATAAGATACCTAAAAATAAACCTAACCAAAAAGGTAAAAGACTTGTACTTGGAAAACTATAAAACACTGATGAAAGAAATTGAAGATGACACAAACACATGGAAAGATATTCTATGCTCATGGATTGGAATGAATATTGTTAAAATGTCTATACTACCCAAAGCAATTTATAGATTTAGTGCAATCCCATCAAAATGCCATAGCATTTTTCACAGAACTAGAACAAACAACCAAAAATTTGTGTGGAACCACAAAAGACCCTAAATAGTCAAAGTAATCTTGAAAAAAGAAAATCAAAAGTGGAGGTATCACAATTCCAGACTTCAAGTTCTATTTTAAAACTGTAACAATCAAAACAGTATGGTACTGGCACAAAAATAGACATATAGATCATAGTAACAGAATAGAGAACCCAGAAATACACCCACATGATATGGTCAATTAATTAATGGCAAAGGAGGCAAGAATATACAATATACAATGTTGAGAATACAGTCTCTTCCACAAATGGTGTTGGTAAAATTGCACAACTATATACAAAAGAATGAAACTGGACCACTTTCTTAAACCACACAGAAAAATAAACTTAAAAGGAGTTAAGGACTTAAAGTGAGACCTGAAACCTTAAAAAGCCTACACTAAGAGAGTGCAGACAGTAATTTCTTTGACATTGGCCATGGCAACATTTTTCTAGATATGTCCCCTAGGCAAGGGAAACAAAAGCAAGAATAAACTATTGGGACTACATCAAAATAAAAACTTCACCACAGCAAAGGAAACAACCCATAAAACTAAAAGACAACCTACTGAATGATATATCCAATAAAGCATTAGTATCCAAAATATATAAAGAACTAATATAACTCAACACCAAAAATAATAATAATAATCCAATTTAAAAATGGGCAGAAGACAGGAACAGACATTTGTCCAAAGAAGACATCCAGATGGCCAACAGACACATGAATGTTCAAAAAAATGAAACTGGACTCCTATCTTACACTATACACAAAAATCTACTCAAAAATTTTCCAAACAAGACATACAAATGACTGACAGTTACATGAAAAGATGCTCACCATCACCTATCACCAGGGAAATGCAAATCAAAACCACATGAGATATCGCCTCACACCTGTCAGGATGAATGGCTAGGATCAAAAACACAAGAAACAAGTATTGGCGAGGATGTGGGAAAAAAGGAATTTTCATGCATTGTTGGTGGGAATGCAATATCTAGCTATAGATAGATAGATAGATAGATATTCCAATATATATGTATAATGAATTACACGTATTATTACATATATTCCATTATACATTAATACATATTAATATATACACATTATATAATATATAGCATGATTACATTAAAATTAATGTATACACATCTATATACATCATATTATTATAATATTCATTTATAATAATACATATATATAAATATGTATAATGGAATATATTTGGCCATCAAAAAGAATGAAATCTTGCCATTTTCAGCAACATGGATGGAGCTAGAGGGTATAATGCTAAGTGAAATAAGCCAGTCAGAGAAAGACAAATACCATACGATTCCACTCATGTGCGGAATTAAACAAAATGAAGAACAACAAAAAAAGACACAAACCAAAAAATCGAGTCCTAACTATAGAGAAGAATTGGATGGTTACCTGAGAGGAGATGAAGGGGAAGATGAGTGAAATGGTGAAGGGGATTGAGAATGCACTTCTCATGATGAGCATTGAGTAATATATGGAACTGTTGAATCAACATGTTGTACACCTGAAACGAATATAATGCTGTATGTTAACTACATCAGAATTAAAATTTTTAAATTTGTATTTTGGTTACAAACCATTTATTTTTAGTAG
Organism: Cryptoprocta ferox; assembly: GCA_028646485.1. Classification (NCBI taxonomy): domain Eukaryota; kingdom Metazoa; phylum Chordata; class Mammalia; order Carnivora; family Eupleridae; genus Cryptoprocta; species Cryptoprocta ferox. The sequence continues at coordinate 73,204,747 of CM053559.1, forward strand.
ACATAGAAATAAGAAAATTCATGCACAAATGTTATCGTTAATATTTGAAATAATTCTTCCCTGAAATGTATACTTTTATAAGTAAATTGTCAAAGAAATAAGTTTACCCAAGTTCCAGTATCTTTAAAAAAAACAGTGTGGTATTGGCATAAAGGCAAGTAGATCAATCGAGCAGTATGGAGAGCATAGAAATAAACCCATGCTTATACGGTCAATTCATTTTCAACAAAGGAGCCAAGACTATACAATGGGGCAGGATAGTCTCTTCAGTAAATAGTGTTGGAGAAACTGGATAACACCTGCAAAAAAATGAAACTGGACTCCTATCTTACACTATACACAAAAATCTACTCAAAAATTTTCCAAACAAGACATACAAATGACTGACAGTTACATGAAAAAGTGCTCAGCATTACTAAACATCAGAGAAATGCAAATCAAAACCACAATGAGATATTACCTCATATTTGTCGGTTATTATCAAAAAGACAGAGATAAATGCTGGTGCGGATGTGGAGAAAAGGGAAGCTGTGTGGACGGTCGGTGGGAACACAAACTGGTACAGCCACTATGGAATACGGTGTGGACGTCCTCAAGAAATTAAAAATAGAACTACCATGTGATTCAGCAATCCCACTTTTGGGTATATACCAAAGGACACAAAAACATTTTCTCTAAGAGATATCTGTACTTCCATATTCATTGCATTATTATTCACAATAGCCAAGGTGTGGAAACAACCTAAGTGCCCAGTAATGGATGAAAGGATCAAGGAAACATGGTATAGGGGCGACTGGGTGGCTCAGTCAGTTTTGTGTCTAACTCTTGATTCCGGCTCAGGTCATGATCTCATGGTTTGAGCTCTGCATAGGGCTCTGTGCTGACAGCAGGGAGCCTTCTTGGGATTCTTAGTCTCCCTCTCTGCTCCTCCTTCTTAAAAATAAATAAATAAATAAATGGGGCGCCTAGGTGGCTCAGTTGCTAAGCATCCAACTTTAGCTCAGGTCATGATATTGCAGTTTGTGAGTTTGAGCTCCACATTGGGCTCTGTGCTGACAGCTCAGAGCCTGGAGCCTGTTTCATATTCTGTGTCTCCCCCCCTCTCAGCCCCTCCCCTGCTCTTGCTCTGTCTCTCTCCAAAATAAATATAAATAAATAAATAAATAAATACACATTTTTTAGAAAGATAATGTGGTATATAATATATAAAAGAATATTATTCAACCTTAAGAAAAGAAAGAAATCCTTTCATTTGCAACCACATGGATGAAACTGGAGGACATAATGCTAAGTGAAATAAGCCCTATTGAGAAAACAAATACTGCATGACATAACTTATATATGAAATCTAAAACAAAAGTCAAATTCCTAACACTAGAAAGTAGAAAAGTGGTTGCCAGCGGCTAGGGTGTGAGGGAATTAAGTCAAGGCTGGTAAAGGGGTGTAAACTTTAAGTTATAAGATAAATAAGGACTGAGAATCTAATGTATACCATGGTAACCATATGTTGGTAACATTGTATTGTATAATTGAAATTTGCTGAGGGGCGCCTAGATGGCTCAGTTGGTTGACCGTCTGACTTCATCTCAGGTCGTGATATCATGGTTCGTGGGTTTGAGGCCCCATCAGGCTCTGTGCTGATAGCTCAAGCCTGGAGCTTGTTGTCCTATGCTGTCTTTACAGTCCAATAAAAGGAATATTTAAAACATGTGTTTTTATATGCATAGAACGTTTTCAAGAAAGATACACTAGAAATTGGCAAAATAGTAGTTTCCTTTAAGGACAGTACATCAGAATGGAAGAAATTTTTCCTTTTTATTTCAATCTCTCTATTTTTGTTGTTGATTTATTTGAGGAAGAGTCAAAGATTGTTCTTCATATAACATTGGATGTATACAAAACTATGCAATGTAACATTCTGAAGCATAATAAAATGAAATCCTGTGAATCACACATCTTAGAATATTACCAATACTACATATTACCAATACATCAATAGTTCAGTTCTATTATAACTTTCTTATCATGTAAATGTAGTACCTCATTTTTTTAATTAAAAAGTTCAACTAGAGGTATTTAGATGGCACAACTATACTGTTTTTGTCTTTATGCATTTCTAAATATTTTTTAAGAAACTAAAAAATAAATTGGAGAGGTGGGTTGGAATGTTACATTCTCAAAAATATAAGAGCTATGAGTCCCAGTTACACAGGGGGATGTGAAAGCATGTTAAATCTAGCAATGCCTGGATTAAACCCCTATGTTCCTCACTTGAGACAGCATGAGACGCCAGTGAGATATCCATTATAAGTTCATATAACAGGTTATTGTACAACCACTCAAAGGGTAAGTGAATTGAAGAACGAGAAAAGCAATTTTATGCAAGTACTTTGCTTAAAAAAATAAGTGTATGAAAAAAATTACCCATGTCTAGAGACTCTTAACGCTATTAACAATAACATGAGAACTTGTCCCCACAAGTTCTATCTGCTTTTGTCACTCTACTCTTTGTCTTTGCCAACATTACTTTTGCTTTAAAAAAAAGAAGAAGAAGAAGAAAAGAAAAAAGTGCCTAAAAACCTTGAAACCCAACTATCTTTCCTACATGAGTCTGGGATGAACAAACAAGCATTGTTCAACTGTTCTATAATAAGGTTAAGGACCTTTAATAATAATGTCAGTGCATCACTGATATTGTCAAAAGCTTTATTCTAATTCTGAACACACAGACAGAATAAGCTGTTTATTGGTGCTTTTAGGTGTTCTTTTAAAAGCCTTTAAAAACCTGGTACCATATGAAATCTTTAGCACTTAATGGAGAAGTTTCAATTCTTGAGAAAGCTACTTACATGAAATAATGTTTTTCATTAGCAAATTGAACCCTAACAAAATTTTTCAAATAAATTCAAGTTTCTTAGAAACACATTTTATATAATACATTCTTTTCAAGTGATAGTTTACTTCTTTCACTACAAACTGTTGAAATGACAATTCAGGAAATTGGATGTGAAGATGCTATTTGAAACACTACTCACACAAAAAACATATCCTTCAGCATAATCTTGGCATTGCCAGCACAGATGTGATTTCAGCAGAAGGATCTTAAAAGTATGAGCCAACAACAAGCCATGTTTCTAGAATATTCTATACATTGTTACATTCATCTCAGAATACATTTTAAATACATACAGGGGCCACTTGAATAATGTATCCTTCTACTTCCAAATAAAGTAATTACCATTATTATTATCTATATTACTATTACTGTTCTTTGAATATAATTTATTGATGGTCTAGTCAATGTCAATAATATACAAGATGCCTTATCTAATCCACAAAATTCTGCTATTCTTTGATGAGGAAATGAAAAGTGACCCAAGGTCCCACTGCTGGAAAATGGCAGCACTGGCCTATAACCTGAGCTCAACCACCTTAAAAGTCTCTCTTTAATGACCGATACATCCTCCCATGTTACTGTATATAAACCATAGGTTTTCATCTGGTTGGAAATCAGCCTTCACTGTAATTTTAAATTAAATTTTAAATTTAAATTAATTTTAAATTGGCGTTTAAAAATCTGGGGCAGCTAATCAATTTGTAACAAACTGGCATTTTTATTCCTCACCACTGAACTCTCCATCAGTCTTCCTTCCTCTCCTCCTACAACATTTTAAATCCCCCTATCCACACAACTTTATGATCAAACTAAATGCTCTGAAATACATTAGGGATGACCCAGGAAGTAAGATAAGAGACTGATACCTTCAGCGATTTGAAAGGTGATAGAAAAAATTATCTGTGGCGTAGGCCAGCTTAATACATAGACTCAGATAGTAACTCAAGAGCAAGATTCTTTGAAATGTTAGGAGTCTTTGATAAATGCTACCTTGTATCATAGGTTGGAAACCAACTCTGAAACAGTGACTGGCCTGCAGAAGGTGTCTAGGAAATACTCTTAGGATCACTCCCTGTGGAAGGAAGGGTTAGAAGCAAGACGGGGCAAAGGGAGAAGGTGGGCTGGGATGCAGTCCCAATGAAGGCCCAATCTGACCCTACAGGCAGCTCCGCAGCTGGATTGGCCCTTCAGTGATATCCAAGTTGAGGCAAAGGTGCTGGGAAACTATAACTACTGATTGCTCGGGTTTTCCAGGCTGCTCTACAAGGAAGCCAGATCTTGGGAGAGGTAGATTTCTTCAGCTGAAAAGAGTGCCAAAAAGGTGTTAAGAGCTGCAGACTGTCTTCCAGCAGTATTTTCAGCAGCTGAAAGAGGTCAGAGCAGTACATCACATGTTCACCACATGTTATGGCTTGAATTGTATCTCCCCAAATCCATATGTTGAACCCCTGTTGTCTAGGACCTCAGAATGTGAACTTATTTGGAAATAGAGTCACTGAAAAAGTAGTTAAGATGAGGTCATACTGGAGTAGAGTGGGCCCTTAATCCAGTCTGACTGGTGTCCTCACAAGAGAGAATTTATAGAGAGGCACACAGGGAAAACAAGTTCTCACTCAAGACCCACAAACCCACATATAACTCAGATATTCATCCCAGATTCAGACCCATGCACAGGTGCATAGGGAAGATGTAGAAGTCATAAAGGCCTTTCCCAGACACCTTCCGGGATTCTTTTTAGCTAAAATTAAGAATAGGGGCTTCTCCTGACTTGTAGAATGCTTTAGCTTTCTGAAGAGAACAAAAACTGCTTCTGATGAGAGCTCCTAGGGTCAGACCAGAAGGCTCTGACCTGCCTTTCACCACGTGTTTTAATCCTTTAGATGACACACTGATGTCATGTTAACCAAACCTTGAAGGAAACAGACCTTGGAGGAAGTTACTTTTGTGTGACAGAACTATTATCCAAAAAGATTAAACAAAAAGATAAACCTAAATGATGAAATATGTCACAGAAATATGTAAAATCATGTCCTCTGTTAAAAATAAGTTTTTTTAATGTTTGTTTATTTTTGAGAGAGAGAGAGAGAGAAAGAGACAGAGAACGAGTGGGGGAGGGGTAGAGAGAAAGAGGGACACAGAATCTGAAGCAGGCTCCAGGCTCTGAGCTGTCAGCACAGAGCCCAACACAGGGCTTGAACTCATGAGCCACGAGATCATAACCTGAACTGAACTTGGACGCTTAACTGACTGAGCTGCCCAGGCAACCCCAAAATAAGTTTAAATATGAGAAATATATATTAAAAAGGACTTTTAGGTTATCATTGACCATAAGCTCATTTCAGTCAACTATAAAGAGACTTCCCAGGGGCTAATGAGATAGCAGTCTTTGTCAATGAAGTCCAAAAGGAAAACAGATTGTCTAGCTCTCCTCCAAACTGGTCAGAACACACCCAGGGTGTTCAATTGAGGTATCACATTCCCCAAACTAAAGACAACTCAGAAGAAATTAGCAAGACAATCAATGACCTCATGCCATTTCACATTCAGAAGAAAATGGAAGAAACTTGGAACAATTCACAAAAAACGAACAGGAAACAAAGATTGAAAGCCTACTGTAGACAAGAGATGAAGTTCTCTCTGAATGGTCCTGAGAAGCAGGGCTTTCTGAGACACTAATCACTGTTAGTTAAAGAGGAACTTAGGAATCACTAAAGCTCCGCAGAGAAACAGAAATGGAGAGCAATGAGCTCTCCTAAGTTCATTCCATGTGTGTCTCACCCTCTTGCCAGGCATAGTAGAGAAAAGACATACATCAGATAGAGTGTATGCCTTCTGTGAACCTAAGTTTGATGATTCACCCAACACTTGAGTGCATACTTCCCACCTGTTCACCAGCCCCTTTTCACTTTGTATTTCATTCTTCTACCTTCCAGTTCCTGCCAGATAGGTGCTTAGTAACTGTTAGCAACTATTACCTTATACACACTATTCTCTCTCTATCCTAGGTCCCTAACTTTTTCTGTAAACTTCTATGGGCTTTTTACTCCTCTCTTTTCCCCCACAATATAGGCATTCATAACCTTAACTAAGGTGCTGCCAGGAAGCTGAGAGTATGGGGAGGAAACTCACAATACGGTGAAGCCTGTCCCCTCTTATTCTTCCGTCTGAGCAATTCCCCGACTGCATCTTATAAAAATAGTAAGAGTAAAGACAGTTCCCAAAGGCCCATTTCTTGAACTAAACCATGCTGGTAAAATAACACCATACAAGAGAAGTAGTGAGGGAAACCATGTGCAAGTCTCTCCCTCTGCCGAACATCACCTTTTCACTCATGCTGCTGGTGATAACACTTTTCCAGTGGTTTAGTGTGTATCAGCAACCTTCTATACTAACCACATAAATGTGGGCCACAAGCTCCCAAATTAATTAGCATTGTGAAATGATTACTGTGCTAGCCTTTACAAACCCTTTTCTAGCCCCACCTTTACCCCACCATCCCTAAAAGATCTAAAATATGGGACTGGAAGAGCTTGCCCTATCACTGCTATCATCATGATCACAAGTGTATTGGGAACAACAACAACAAAAGGTTTAAGAGAAAATACAAATAACAGCATTAACTAAGTCACTGCCATCAGAAACTGAAACTCCCCCTGTTGTCAATATCTCCCTCTCCTGATGTCCTTTATATCCAGACTTTTCTGGGCCCACCTGGATTTGCTCCTGGCAACTGCGACACCATTTCTTTCAAGCCTTCAGCTGGGTTCTTGGTTCCTGAGATTACTTGAAACCCAACACTTATTTTCCAGACCCTTAATAAAGTTTCTTTCTTTGCAGTAATACCATATGCCCAATCTTATGTTCACCACACATTCCCATTCTAAGTATTTAGGTAGTGAGGGGGAGATGCAAGAGAAAAGTTGCTAAACAATCGCCAATCACCTTTGGCAATAATTTTGCGATTCACAGATCCCACAACACCACCACCAGAAGAAAAGTTTTTCCAAGTCATACCACATTATCAACTGGCGACACGCCACGTTTGAACTTATTGTTTACAACCTGTTAATTACAACACAGCCCAATTCTACTTCTAACCTGCCCCTGGCTTGGTAACCAGGTCATCTCCTGCTACTCCCTCAGTAGAGAGAATGACTCCAGGGGAGAGGCCAAAAGAACCTTTTATTCCAATTCACTGTGATTCATTAAGATAACCTTAGGAGTGATGAACTGACCTTTCCAATTACCTACAAATTCTAAGCCTATAGAAAATTAGAATAAACCAAATCTTTGGATGGTGCCTGATTCCATGAAGCACAGGCAAGTCCTTTTCCCAGGGGATTCTGATCTGAATGCAGTTAGAAGCTGCTTTTTCTGTGACCTGTTGAAGATTATCTTGAAACAATTTAAATAAAATTTCCAAAAAAAAAAAATCCAATAATGCTGTACCTAATTTTAACTGACAAATCTAGGCATTTAAGACTTTTAAATGTTAAGTAGTTAATTTATTCAAACTCCAAAAGGTAGGTCCTTAATAATATTTCAATAATAGGAAAATCTAGTAGACAACAAATGTCTCTCAATTAAGAAATGTGTAATATGAGGGAAATTGTGTGTGTGTGTGTGTGTGTGTGTGTGTGTGTGTTGTTTATATTAGAAGTAGGACCCATGGGGCCCATTTTTTGTTAACTGAAAAAATAAACACAAAATTCGGGATGGAGTTAAGCTTAAAACTCCAAATATTAAGTTCTTATCACCTTCCAAGCATATGCTTTATGTTTCCTAAAATATAGCCATCATTCTTTTTCTTTTGATAATTACTAATAAACAGATAACAGGATGAAGGGGCAAATGTTTAAATGTGCCATAAAACTTGAACTGTTTTAAATATGTATTTTTGTCTTTAAAACTGAGGAAGGTAAAGTCAAACAAGTTAAAAAACAACAACAACTGAAACTGAGTGAGTCCTCTTCAGGATACCAAAGACAAATACCAGACTGGTTTAATGATATTATAAGTTTTAATGAAAATACAAGGACAATCACTGGTTTGACTGATATTTCCTGAATGGAATTGTTTGATCAAATACACATCCCGGTTTGCTGCAAAGTAGATATATCTTAGACTTTCCTAATTTTTCTTCTTTTTACTGGAACTACTTTCTAACACCTTTTGAATTACCTTTTTTTGTTACTTCTGGCACCATTGTACACAGCATGGGGAGGCAACATATGCCTTCTTTCTAGCCACTATTTTTCATGCAGTGTAAAAACTGGAATCTAAAACAAGTACTTGCTTTCCTGAATATAATGACAACTTCAATTCTGCAGTCTAATTAGGTAAGTCATGGTGCTTGATATAAATCCTCCCTCTGCTAGATCTAATTGGTAACAATTAAATTTCACCAGTAGGTCTATTCCATATTATTTTAAAATGTACCATCCCAACTTAGCCACAGGTAATAGATGCTGTTCTGAAAAGGACTCTCAAAGGTAAGGCTACTTTGCAATTACAGGACAGCGTGAAACTTCCATCTGTCTGCCCTTCTGTATTCAACAACCACAGTCCTTGGGTTTCAGCCAGCTAACAAAAGACAATATATTGTCATCCTTCTTATTATATTATGCTGTTGACAGTATGATAATCCATGTGTGTGAGCAAGGCTGAAAAGAAGGTGAGTGAACAGAATTGTCTTTCTTCACAGCAAGCCTGTGAAAAACGTCATTTGGATTTTGGCAAAAGACACTGCCCTAAGAGCATCACTGGCTGTAGTTCTGTGTCTGCACTCTTCAGATGGTATCATCAAAACACCTGCTTGATCTGTTTGTTCTTTACCCCCACCCCTACCCCATGTTGTGAGCTTATTGAAGGCAGGAAATCCAGTATGTATTTTTCTGAGATCCCTAGGGAACCTGTGATCTTCTCTGAACAGTAGGTAATCAATGAGGACTTGTTTAGCTAATTTGTTTGCCACTCCTGTTTGCCAACAGTTCACAGTTACACCACATCACTTGATATATTGCTTCAGTGAATCCTTCATAGGGCCTTATAACAGTGTCACAGAATGGAAAAAGCAGGAGACAAAGGATATTAATACCTGGATTTGGGTCTCAATTTCCTGCTAACTTAGGTGAAATGGGAGATGCTTGGAAAAATTCCCTTCATTGGGCCTTTGGACTCCTTGACACCCTCCCACAGAGAATCTTTAATGTCACCTTTTCAGTAAGGTCTTTCTCTAACTACCTTATTTAAAATTATAACCACTACCAGCTCCAATCCAGAAGTTCTCCCCCTGTTCTTGTTTTATTTTTCTCCATAGCACTTAATACCATCTCTCATATTAACTTGTTTACTGACTGCCTCTGCTCACTAAAATGTAAGCTCCATAAAAGCTTTCGCCTCTTTAAACAAAAGTATCTCCTCTACTTGGAACAATGTATGGGTGACTGTAGATGCTCATTGAATATTTGTTAATAAGCAATATATAACTACCATTTCACCCATGGGAAGGAGATGGAATTAATAGATTTGAACTAGACTAGGGTCCATGACTTTAAGATTTGTGGACTTCTTTCCCAGAAGACAGACTACATAATGCAACAAAGGAAAAGAACATAAACCATTTGCAAATTTCCTATTATAAGTCCCTCTTTGTTTAGAAATTATGCAAATCCAGTCTTTGTGTTTCTTCTGGAGAATAGGACGAAATTTACCCTCTACTGACCTGTTTAGTAGAAATTATCAAGAGAAAATGAGTAATGAGTAGATTCCAAGTTACCTAAAGCATTTGCTGGAATTTGGTACCCCAAAGAAAATTTTTAAAGGGGGACATAATATCTGCTTTGGGAGATAGCACTTCAATATAGAAGAGACTCATTTGGAAGTTTCAAGAACCTTCATGGTCCATTCTCAATAAGGAGAGAGTAATGAGAACTCATGGCCCAGAATTCTTCAATAACTGAAGAATCCTACCTCTAGGCAAAGGACTGAAAGCAACAATGAAATATCTCTGTATTGCTCAGTTTTCTATTTGGCAGGGCGTAAAAGGATTGAAAGGGTCTTTAGCATGTTTTGTCTCTTGGAGTCCTTCAATTTACCATTTTATTGTCACTTGAAAGAGTTAGAGAATAATGTAGCCTAGAGAGAAGTGCTGTGAGAAAGAGCCTTTCTGGCAAGTAAGTATGATAATAATTCTTCTAATCCTTCCCCAAAGGCTCAGAAGCCCAGATACTTGGGATAGCAAACTGGTGAGGGGAAATGCACAGTTTGATTTATTGTTTTTGGTTTATTTTAGGACTCTTGGACAAATGGTCTAAGTTGAAATTGATACCCTGGGACTTGATGTGCCATTAGAGCCTAATTGTTAAAATGGAAGCATATAGGAACTAAATAATAAATGGTTGTCTGGCTTAGATTTGCTTCTGGGTAGACCCACTGGATCCAGTTAATTCATGGAGTCATCCAATGGTCATTATCTGGGCCATGAATGAACATACTCAGTGATTGGCAGAATTAACCATTAATTTCTTGACATGTGGGATAAGAGATGTTGCAGTGATGGAAACCAAATGGAAACTTTTGAATCTTGCCTTACCCTATCTGAGATAGTGAATAAACAAGAGAAGTCCACTGCCAGTTAAGATATATACAGTAATGAGACTATTGCTCCAACACTATTGCCAACAAGCTAAAGCTAAAAAGAAAGAAAAAGAAAGAAAGAAAGAAAGAAAGAAAGAAAGAAAGAAAGAAATGAAATGAAATGAAACGAAACGAAATCATGGCTTTTTTTAACTGATGAAAAGGCTTAGGACATAAACCGAAGTAAACTAAAAAACAGAAAGTGATGAGATGCTTCTACTTCTGGCAGAGTACTGGGAAGAGGAGGAATACACCCTTGACAATGGAAAGGGGAACCCAACCAAACCTTTAATCAGCCTCTGAGAGCAGAAAATCTGGATTGGAATCCCAAGGAGTCCCCAGCCAAAAGCAAGTCTGCATCTACCCTAGTCTAACATTTTCCCACAAGTTTTCACCAAGTGCGCACGGATTGTATACTGAGGATTGGTGACAATGTGGCAGAACCACCCCCTGAAGTGCTCTTCAGGAACACTAAAAGGTGGCGACTAGGCTATGAAGCACAAAGACTCCAGAATCTGGGCAGAGCTCAGATACCTACCACTGATGAATGAAAAGTTCTGGTGTTGCCAACAAAAAACACAAAACAAAACAAAACAACAACAATAACAGAAACCCACAAAATTCAAACCAGAGGTGAAATGAATTTAACTAAAGCTACAACAAAGCCCAGATTCAGTTCAAAGTCCAGATTAGATAGTTTTAGTGTCCTATACCAATGCCAGAAGAAGGATCGCCACATTATCTACTTTAGTCTCTGTTGTTCTCTTACACATAATATCTGGCCATATAATCAAACAATATAGGACATAGGAAGAAGCAAGAAAATCTTATTCATGACCAAAAGAAGAAAACCATGAATAGACACAGATTCTCTATATGTCTATATAGATATCTCTGTATCTCAGGCTGTAAAATATCCCATAATTAAAAGATAGTGATTTTATTTTTTTATTTTTTATATTTATTTTTGAGAGACAGTGCGAGCAGGGGAGGGTCAGAGAGAGAAGGAAACACAGAATGTGAAGACAGGCTCCAGGCTCTGAGCTAGCAGTCAGCACAGAAGTCGACACGGGGCTGGAACCCACGAACCGCGAGATCATGACCTGAGCCGAAGTCAGATGCTTAACCAACTGAGCCACCCAGGCACCTCAAAAAATAGTGATTTTTAAAGTAATTATGATAGGGGCTGCTGGGTGGCTCAGTTGGTTAAGCGGCCGACTTCAGCTCAGGTCATGATCTCATGGTTTGTGGGTTCGAGCCCCTCCTCAGGCTCTGTGCTGACAGCTCAGAGCCTGGAGCCTGCTTCAGATTCTGTGTCTCCCTCTCCATCTGCCCCTCCCCTACTCATGCTCTGTTTCTGTCTCAATAATAAATAAAAACAAAAAAATTAAAAAAATAAAGTAATTATGATAAATATTAAAAAGAGATGCTGGAAAAGTTAGACAAAATGTGAAAATAGATGGAGAATTTTAGAAGATGGAAATCATAAACAAAAGTTAAGAGAAAATACTACAAAAGAAAAATATGCTATCAAAAATAAGAATTCAAGCAATAGGCATAATAGCACTTTGGACACTGCAGAGGAAAAATAAATAAATGTAAAGACAAGTAAAAAAAATTATTCAAATTGAAATACCAAGAGAAAAAAAAGAATGAAAAATGAAACGGAACATCTTAAATTTCTGGGACAAATATTCAAGAGCTTGGTACACATATAAGTGGAATGGCAGAAGCAAGGAAGTAAGAAAATGGAACAAAAGAAATATTCAGAGATAATGCAATTTCCCCCAAAATGATAAAAATAAAAATACATCACTCCATGGATACAAAAGTTTCAGTGAACTACAAGTGGAATACAAAACACACACACACACACACACACACACACACACGTACAACATAGTCAAACTTCTGAAAAGCAAAGGTAGGAGAAGATCTAAAAAAGCAGACAGAAGAAAAAACACATTATATATTGAGGCAAACTGACATCACTTCTCATCAGAAACAATAAGAAAGCTCATGAAAAAGACCAAAAGAGAACGAAACATATCTTAAAGTACCGTAAGCAAAAGGAAAAGCCAACCTAAAATCCCATATCCAGCAAAATTTTTCTTCAAACATGAAGATGAAATAAAGACATTCTCATTAGCAACCTGAAAGATTTTGTCTCCAGAAGATCTGTACAAGAAACACGAAAAGAAGTTTTTCAGGCTGAAGAAAAATACTATCAAATACTGGATATGAGGAAAGGGAAAAAATCACCAAAATACGTAATCATACATTTTAAAAATTTTATTTAAAAGATTATTAATTGTGAAAAATAAAAACATTAGCATTAGTAATGTACAGTTTATAGCATATACGGAAGTAAAATATATAAGAATAAAAGAACAGAGGCCAAGAAAAGGAATAAAAGTACTTGCATTGTATTTAAGGTTATTATACTTTTCATGAGGTAATAGACCATTATTTGAAGATATTTTGTGACAAAATACATACCATAATCTCTAGAGAAAACACTAAAGTCAAATGAGGAGCTAGAGCAAAAAATACAATAAAAGAGATATACTAGGGTCCTAAAAAATTACTTCATCAAAAATAAGATAACAGTGGGGGATAAAAGGAAACAAAATGCAGATGGTAAAATTAGAAGAGGAAAGTAGACAAATCCATAATTATAGTTGGAGATTTTAACAGGTTTCTCTCAGTGACTGGTAGAAAAATTAAACTTCTCCCAAATCACTAAGGATATAGAATATTTGAATGACACTATCAACCAACTTCACTTAATTAACACTGAGAAAAAAATTACAATTAAAATTTCATAATACATATCCCTTTCAAATGCATAAGGACCATTTGCCAATATTTAAAATGTCAATATTTAAAGTACTTAAGGGGCACCTGGATGGCTTAGTTGGTAAGACCTGCAACACTTGATCTCGGGGTTGTGAGTTCAAGCCCCTCATTGGGTGTAGAGATTACTTAAAAATAAAACATTTTTAAAAATAAAAATAAAAAATTATTTAAAATGTCAATATTTAAATGTCAGTATTTAAAATGATAAATATATAACAAAGTATGCTCTCTCACCATGGTGGCTTTAGATCAGAAATCAATAAAAAATAAGGCATCTAGAAAATCCCTAATACTTGTAAATTAAGTAACACACTTCTAAATAGCCCATGAGTCAAATAAGAAAAAATTGTAAGAAATACTGGAAAATACTTTGTACTGAAAGATTATTAAAAGATTGTAACACATTAGCATATTGAAACTTGTGAGATACAACAAAAGTAGTGCTTCAAGAAAAAATTTATGGGTCTAGATACTTATATTAGAACAAAAAGGTATAAAATCAATTATCTAAGCTTCCACCCTAACAACTTATTTTTAGAGTAAATTAAATCCAAAATAATGGAAGAAAACAACAAAAAGAATGGAAATCAATATAATAGCAAATAGACAAACAATAGAAAAAATCAACAAAATTTTTTAAAAGTTTAGTTGACTTTATAATCTAGTAAAGACTTATCAAAAAAAAAGAAGGCACAAATTACTAATAGTAAGATGAAAGGGGACATCACTACGGATGATACAAATATTAAATAAGTGGATATTATGAACAAGTTCATGCCAACAAATTTGACAACAGAAAGGAAATGAACAAATTCCTTGAAAAATACAACTTTCCAAAGTGGACAGGAAAAATATTAGAAAATAGAATAGTTTTCTATTAAAGAAAGTATATTCATAACCAAAATCCTGTAACAAAAATAACTGTGGGCCCAGAGAGCACCACCAGTGAATTCTATTAAACATTTAAGGAAGAAATAATTCTAATCTCACACAAATCATTTTAGAAAATGTAAGAGGAAGGAATACTTCCTAAATCAATTTAAGAAATTAGACCCAAAAAGACACAAACAAGTGATGAAAGATTCAGAATAAACTTCTTTAAGAACACAGGAACAAAATAATCTTAACAAAACATTAGCAAATCAAACTCAGCAGCATATATATTATATAAGATAATATAACATAATCAAGTGGGATTTAATCCAAAAATTCAAGGTTGCCTTAACATTTCTACGTCAATCTATGTAATTCACCTAGTTAATTAACAGCATAAGGAGGGGAATCATTATTATTTTAATAGATGGAGAAAAAGCATTTGACATCTTAATAGAAAAACTGTATTCATCATAAAAACTTAAACTAGGAAGGGAATAAAACTTCTTTTTGATAAAGGGGATCCTTGAAAAACTATAGCTAATATTATACATAAATGTGAAACACTGAACTCTTTTTCATTAACATTGGAAAAAACACAAAGGTGTCTGCTGTCACTTATTCTACTCAACATTATAATGCAAGTCCCAGCTAATGTAATAAAACAAGAGAAAAAAGAAGTATTAGGAAGTATAACCATTGCTACACTCCAACTACATGCAAATATACATAGAAAACCCAACTGAATCTTCAAAAACACTAATAAAATTACTAATAAAATAAAATATAGATAAATAACACTAGTAACAAAAATACTAATACTAATGAATTTGTTAAGGTGACTGAATACAAGATCAGTATGCAAATATCAACTGTAATCCAAAATACTTTAAAATTACATTTAAAAATGTTTTAAAATAAGTTTGTAATTCCATAGCAAACATCACACAATTAAGAATAAATCCAACAAAGGACATGTAATACATCTACCTTGAAAACTACAAAGCATTGCTGAAAGAAACTAAAGAAGACATAAACAAATGGAAAGATATGTCATTCGTGAATTAAAACACTCAACATTATATTTCCTGTTTCTCCAAATACAATGTAATCCCAGTCAAAATTCCAGTAAGGATTTTCATAGAAATTTATAAGCTTATTCTAAAACTTATATGAAAATGCAAAGCACTTAGAATATCCAAAGCAATATC
This sequence comes from Cryptoprocta ferox, assembly GCA_028646485.1. Taxonomy (NCBI): domain Eukaryota; kingdom Metazoa; phylum Chordata; class Mammalia; order Carnivora; family Eupleridae; genus Cryptoprocta; species Cryptoprocta ferox. Next base: position 73,220,224 of record CM053559.1, read on the forward strand.
GAAAAAGAAGGACAAAGTAAAAAATTTACACTGATTTAATGATTTTACAGCTACAATAATTAAGACAATGTTGTACTGGTCCAAGCATAGATTAACAGATCGGTGGAACAGAATAGAGACTCCAGAATAGACCAACATACATATGGTCAATTCAGGGGGAAAAGAAAAGGTTTTTTCCCCCCTAACAAATGATTCTGGAACTGGATAAACATGTGCAAAAAATGGACCTCTACCTCTATGCGACCCTACACAAAAATTAATTTGAGATGGATCACAGCTTAAATGTAAAAGATAGATTCATAAAGCTTTTAGCAGAAAATATAGGTATATGTCTCCCTGACTTTGAGGTAAGAAAGGTTTCTTAAATCACAAAAAGCATTAACCATAAAAGAATAAATTCTGCTCCTCAAAGACACCTGAAAAAATGAATAGTCAAAACAAACAAACAAACAAAGAACAAACAGCCTCGTAAATATGGAGAACTAATGGTTCGCCACCAGAGGGAAAGTGGGTGGGGGAATGGGTGAAATAGGAGAAAGGGGATTAAAAGACACTAACTTCCAGTTATAGAATAAATAAGTCATGGACATGAAAAGTACAGCATAGGAAATAAAGTCAATAATATTGTAATAATACTGTATGGTGTCAGATGATGACTGTACTAATTGTGGTGAGCACTGAATAATGTATAGAATTAATCAAGCCACTATGTTGTACCTGAAACGAATATAACATTATATGTAAACTATACTTCAATTAAAAAATACGAAAAGTGGGGCACCTGGCTGGCTCAGTCAGAAGAGCGTGCAACTCTTGATATTGGGGTTGTAGTTTGAGACCCACATTGGGTGTAGATGTTACTTAAATAAATAAAACTTTAAAAAAAATGAAAAGTCAACCCACAGACTTGGGGAAAATATTCACAGCATATCCTTAAGAAAGAACTTACAGCTGCAATATACTTTTTAAAACTGCTACAAACCAACTATTAAGAAAAATTTTTACTGGGCACAAGGGTTAAAGAAGACACTTAATAAGGGAAGACTAGGTATAGCCAACATCACATGAAAAGTTGCTCAACATTATTAATCAGGGAAATGCAAATTAATGAAGGACCATTTCACACCTCTTAGAGTGGCTTCAGTCAAAAACTATGCCAGTACCAAATGTTGATGAGGATGTAGAGCCTCCAACATTGCCAGTGAAAGTGAAAAATTAGTATAGCCTCTTTGGGGAGCACTTTGCAAAGTTTCTTAAAAAGATAAACATCTCCTCTATGACCCAACAATTCAACTTCTAAAAATTTACTCAAGATAAATGAAAATATATGTTCACACGCACACACAAAAAACTTGACATGAATGTTAAGAGCAGCTTTACTCATAACAGCCATAACTGGAAAATAATTCTATTAATAGGAGAATGGATAAACAAGTTATGATATATGCATTTACTGGAATCCTACTCAATCTCAAAAGGAACAAACAAGTGATACCATGAACAATATGAATGAATCTCAAAATATTATGGTGAGAGAAAGAAGCCAAAAACAACTCATACTGTATGACTCCGTTTATATAAAACTCTAGAAAAGCCAAATATAATATATAAGCAGAAAGTGGATCAATGACTGCCTGGTGTAAGGGCTGAGAGGGAAGTTAAAATTAACCTGAAAATGGTATATGAAAACATTTTTGGATGTAAAAATGTTTTATATCGTGACTATGTTAGGTTACATAGTTTGACAGTATACAACTGTCAAATTTCACTGTACTATACACTTAAGACTTTATTGTATGTGAATCATACTTCAGTGAAAGCCAATTGACCACATTAATTAATTAATTGAATGTATATTGTTGGAAAAAAAGGATAGAGATTTACAGCACCCTTAGAAATCTAAAGGTTGCAAGGGTGGAAGTGTTCAGCACATTTTCATCTAAGTCTCCTGTGTGGTCCCTATAATAGTGATGTTTCCTGAAGAATGACAGTAGATAGTTTCAAGCTCACTTCAATAGTAGTCCCAATTGCAGTTAAGGTGCAAGATATGAAATATTTTCTAGAACAGATTAACATGATTCCAGATACATGATATGTAGCCATTCATCTAGCAAATGCTTTCCTTTCCATCTCTCTCAAGGAAGACCAGAAACAATTCACATTCATGTAAGATGGACAGCAATATACATTTATAGTCTTTTCCCGAGGCTATATTAACTCTCCTGCTCTCTGTCACAATACAGTCCAAAAAGGACTAGACCATCTGGACGTTGATATTCAGCATGACGTAACATTGGGCCACTATACCAATGGTATCATGAAAATTGGACCAGTTGAGAAAAACAGCAAGTATGTTGGAGACTTTCAGTAAAGTTCTGTTTTGTTTTTTTGTTTTGTTTTGTTTAGGATTTCAGTGGTCTGAGGTATACAAGGATTGTCACACACGAGGTTCTGGAGACAACACATTTTATACTTGCAAATACTACTCCAACCTATTTACTGAGTAGCATGGGAGATGGACAACTTGTAATGAGATCCAGACATGTAAAGAACTCTATGGCCGTAGTACAAGTTAGCCCTGCTGGTTGGGCTACATAACCTAACAGATCCTAGAGGAATCTGTGATGAGAAGAGATGATGTCTGGATTGTATTGCAAGTTCCCACAGGAGAATAATAACATGAGACACATAAGGTTCTGGAGTAAGGCCTTGGCGTCTGCAGCAGCAAACTGGCTACAGTAACATAGAAGCAGTACATCGGAGATCAGTCATAAGCAAGACCAGAGGGCACAAGTAACTGCAGGAGCCGATGATCCAGTTTCCTATAACATCCATTAATATTGCAATTATGACTCCCCCTCTGCTCACACCTACAGCAAGTACTACCTTAGACCCAGAGTCCAGAGATGAGAAAAGGCCATGCTGAGTTCACAGGTGGGTTGGCTCAGTATTTATGTGCAAGCCAAAAATTGGTTGCTATTGCACTATATCCTGACTTGGAGGGAGGAGAGGTGTGTGAAAGGAAATGGCGACAGGAAAATCCTCCCCAAAGATAGTCTTGGATGTGGGTTTCCCTTGGAAAAGGGGTGTTCAAAGGCTCAGGCCCCTTGCCTCCGTTGGAGACATTTCTTCAGAACTCTCCCAGCTATTTAGTACACTGTGGGATCAGCTGAGGCTTCTACTATGACTGCATCACACTTCAATTTCTCCTTCTGCCCAACCCTACTTCCTTCACATGATTACAGATATTTTTCCCAAGAGCACAATAATCTCCAATTCAGTCTCTTTCCCAGGAAACCCAACTTGCAACAATTAATTCAAAGAACAAAGAATCAGTGTAATAAGCTAGGATTAAAAGTTCTACATTTAGAAAGTTTTGGGGAGGCATAGAGGAATATTAGTTCTGCTTGGAAATTCAAGTTATCCGTTTAGACACTTGGGTTTTTTAGTTCTTTTGTTTCTGATAGTTGAGACCTATACCTTGAGCCCCACTATAGGTCTGGTGGTGCTCACAAGAGTGTCATACTTCTACGTGAAAGCAGAGGGCGCTTTTGCCTGAAACATGTGCCAACAAATTACTTTCTCTCTTTTTCTGCAGCAAGCGGAGAGTATCTCCCAAAAGGCTAATGCTTGCTGGTGGAATTGAGAGTTCTCCACAGATTTATGAATGTATGCACATGAATGCATGAATATATGAAGTTATATATGTATATATTAATTATTCTTGTCTTTAAATACATATATACATATATGTATTTAAATATGTGTTTAATAATACATATTAATACATATGTATTAATATTTAAGTATTTAATATTTAAATACATATGTATTTATATGTGTTTAATACATATATAAATACATATGTATTTAATATATATGTATTTGCATATATGTGTATTTAAAGACAAGAAGAATAATTAATATCCAATATTGGGGGAAAGAAACATACTCTATAGGAACAGCCATGCTTAGAGTATGCTACTCAAAGGAGAAATGTTTCTTTCCCCTTTTCCTTTGTCAGATTTTTAAAACTGGACCTCAGGTGCACAGAACCACTTTAATCATAATCCTAAATTCAAAACAGCCTTCCATCATTTATACATAAAAGGTTCTCTTTTATTTGTTGCTCATTTGTTGGTTTGTTGATTTTAATAAGAAACAATTATGAAATCACCACCCAACAAAAATTAAAATGATGATAACTGATATCCACATGAGATCCTTGCCTATCCTATATCCTTGCCTCTCACCTTGAAACCTGAATTCGTTGTTACCTTGTTTTCCTTTGCATATTAGGCTTATCTGTATTTATTAATAGCATATACTTTTGGTGTGGTTCTTTTTAAACTTATAAAAAGGGCATCTGTATGCACTTTTAGTGTGTTATATTTCATAATAAAAAGGGCTATTTAAAGGTATCATGCAGGATGTAGTCTCTGGGGACTTTTCACTGAAAATTATATTCCTAAAATTCACCCATATTATCATACGTAGCAATGTTCATTCATTTTGTTTATTGACTTCCTTTTCCATTTTAAAGATAATGTGTTAACTAGAAGCAACAACACAAAAAAACCTAATCCATTTCTAGAAATTCTTCTATGGACATCACCTTTTTTTCCTCATCTGCTCCTTTAAAAGCATTAAATTTTTGTTTTTTATTTCCTCTCTTTTCCCACAATATCCTCATGTAGTTTACTCAGTATCTTGTACATGCCTTGCTTTTTCTTTTTCCAACATAGTTTCAAGAACTCTGGAATCTGTTTTTTAGTCTCAGAAGGAAGAGTGCTTGTTTTTCTAAAAAACCAGAATAGAGAAATTTAAAATGCCTTTAATATAATGCCACATTTTAATATCCCCTGTGCCTCCACATAAACCTCGTTCTTGTGGGTCCCTTAAGCCCACCTGAGGCCTTATACCAGTTGAGCTGTTTGTAAAGATTCATTTGGTTGGGCATAAAGAAATCTCCTGTGGTATTGAAAACACATCCCTCAGAGAATAAAGGACCAAGCTGTTGGGCATAATGAAAATCAAGTATTAAACCTAAGCCATACTGGCACTTCACACACCTGGAACAACAGCCCGATGCTTTGGAGAGACAATGGCAGAAAACGAATCTCATGTGTATTCCAGATGGTTCTGAAGGATCACAGACAAAAAGCGTTTGTCCCCACCCCCTTCTCAGAGCAACTCCAATTAAAATTTCCTCCTTTTCTCCACTAAATTCTAAAAGTTAATAAACCCCAAGGATGTGACAGGTTATCCTCGTTCCCGGACCAGTGGTGTGCATGTGAAGTCATCTTGAAGGAAGAAATTACAAAACACCCAAACTACAAGGTTACATGAACTTCTTCTTTGTGGATGTAGTGGCCAACAGAATACACAGATTTCCACACGGAGATGAATGCAGATGGGAGTTTAAAATGATCTGAGCTGCACAGCCCTGGACAGGCTGGCCAGGAGAAAGAAGTCCCCTGCTCGAACGGGTGTCATGGCAGCAGTGGGCAGTGTAGCCACATTTCTGCAGATACGGAAAGAATACAGTTCCACCATTCACAACAGCTTTTAAAAGAGCAAATATTTTCTATTCATTCTAAAGAAAATTATGTTTGTGAGACTAGAAAATTGTGTGGATGCAAATTCTCCAACCTGGTAATTATCTCTGATCCATTTCAATAAGCAAAGGTTTGGGGGAATTATTCACATATGAATCATTTTCACTGCTTTTTATTTGCAGAATAGATTGGAACTGTATGAATAAGAGACCTTCAACTCCTATTAACATTTTTGCATGCAATTGAGGCTCTCCAAAGACAAACATTGGTAAATCAATAAAAGAAAACATTATTTTATTTCACCTTGGGCTCAGCCACCCACTGCCTATCTTCTCTCCATCCTTGGAAATTTTTCTTTTGAGCTGACCCAGCCAGAATGTAGACAGGTGGTGAGGAGGTGGGAATGGGCACTGCAGCTGAAGGGAGCTGCTTGAGCAAAGGTGAGACTACATGGAGAGGGGTAAAAAACAAAGTGACTCCTTTAGCTGGACTGAAGGGTTCATGTGGGGAAGTGGTTGGTTGCACAGGAGGAGGCTGTTTGTGGATGGATTTGAATGTCAGGATAATTGGAAGCCACAGAGGCCACTGGGGTGAGTAAGTAAGAGGGTGTGTGTGTGTGTGTGTGTGTGCATGTGTGTAGGGGATGGGTGCCAACCAAGGACTTAGGCTAACAAGGGAAAGGCTGTAAATGCCAGTAAGTAGAGCACTGCAGTAAAAACCAAAGAACTGATGTCAGACCAACCACAACTAAAATACTGGTTCAACTACTTCATAACTCCACTACCTTGGGCAAGTTACTTATCTTGTCCAAGTTAAAATTACTTCCTCTCTAAAATGGGGATGACATTAACAAGTCCTAAATCATGGGGTGGTTGAGAGAATTAAAAAATCACCTATAGAAAGTATTGGACACATTGGAAGATTCAGTATTCATAGCAGACACTATCATTATCTTCATTATCATTATCATAATTATTATTTCAGGAAAATTAATTCTCTATATGAGATGAGTAGAAATACCCATCCTCTATCGCACTTGGCTATGATAGATAGAACCCAATTATCAGCAATTATATAAAGCGACAATTTTCATTTTGAATAGCCTTAAGAATGTGCCTTTCTTGGAACAAGCTATTACAAATTCCTTATTTAAAATGTCCTTAGGGCAAGTGAATTTTATCTCTTTAAATTACAAAGAATAAACACAGGTGAACTTCAACTTAAGTTTCTCTGTAAATTTTCTGTGGGAAAGAAATTGGCCCAAGTTTAGAAAAAAGAGCTAACTCACATGTTAAAGGCAAGTCTGTACAGAGAATATACAGAAATGGCTGCATCAGCCGGCAATTGCCTCCCTCAGGGAGGAGCAAGGTAGCTACAGATTGTAGCAGATGGGGATTATGTTCTCTTTGTTTGGTTTTATCGGTCTGAGGCACAAGAACACTATGGAACACAATTGCAGAATTAGGCAATTCCATACCCACCTAGTGCCTCCAGTTTTCTTTCTATTGAAGGAATGAGGAAATTCAAAGAAACAGCCATGCTCATTTTCTAAATAAGCTATTTAAAAGTTGAGATTTATGTTACTTATTTTAGTAGGTGTGTGTGTAAGGCAGTGGAAAGCTTATTGACATAAAGATGGGGTGACTCAGATCAGATCCCAGCTCCTTACTGAGGGAGAGATAGACTGTGTTCTACCTCATTTATAAGGAAAGGAGAGGGCTTGAATTATATGATCCAAAAGTTTCTTCCAGGTCTCAAATTCTGATACTACATTAGCCACATTTTATACAGCGGTTTCTCTTAACTCCTCCAAACCAGATATGGTTTTTCCCTCCAGTGAAAATCTGTAGGATTGCCCCCTCTTTTAGAACACTTGCTACTCCACCTTGGATTCTACAGTTAAGTATTATGCATTTATCTCTTTATTCACCTCTAGTTGACTGTAAGATCCTTCCAGGTAAGAGATTTTTAAATTCATATTTATATAATCCAACAATATATAGAAAGAATTATACACCACAGCCAAGTGGGATTTATTCCAAATGTCTAAGTCTAGTCCAACATTAAAAAATCAATTAGTTTAATCCACCATATCAGTAGCCTAAAGAAGAAAAGTCACACGAACATATCAATTGATGCAGAAAAAACATCAATTTTCTGTTTTAGGAAGAAAGCAGAAACACCCGTTAGTGATCAAAACTATCAGGAAACTAGGAAGACAGGAGAACTTTCTCAACTTGATAAATAACATTTACATACATGAATTAACTGGAATTTTTTTTAAAAAACTTAAAAAGTAACATTTACAAAAAATCTACAGCTAACATCAAATTTACTTGTGAAAGACTGGATCCTTTCCTCCTAAGATTGGAAACAAGACAAAGATGTTCTCTCATACTACTCCTACTCAACATTGTACCAGAAATCCTAGCTAATGCATTAAGACAAGAAAAAAAGAATAAAAAGTTTTACAGATTTGAAAGGAAGAAATAAAAATATTTTTAATGACAGATAGCATGACTATTTATAGAGAATCCCCCAAAGAATCTACAAAGAACTTCTGGAACTAATAAACTTGTATAGCATGTTCATTGGATACAAAGTCAACGGGAAAAGGAGGATTGTGTTTTTATATACCAGTAATGAACATTTGTAACCTGAAAATGTTTCTTAATACTATTTATAATAACACCAAAAATGATATACTCTGGTATAAATCTAGCATAATATATATAGAATCTATGTGTGGAAAAGTACAAAACATCAATGAAAGAAATCTAAAGAAATGGAGAGATGGTGTGTACCCATGGGTTGGAAACCAATAAGTTTTTGCCAGAGATTCAAGGGGAGAGGGTCTGAACAGATGAGGGCGTAGATCTGGGGGTGGGGGTGAAATAATTCTGTATGACACAGCAGTGGTGGATTTATGACACTATTCGTTTGCCAAAACCCTTGGAACTTTACAGCACAAGGAGTAAACTTTAATGTATGCAAATTTTTAAAAAATTACTTAGAAGTTCTTAGCATCCCAGGAGGGCAGGCAGACTGGGACAAGATCTAACTGTATGACAAATATATAAAACAACCTCACTGAAAGGGATAAATAAAAGGTGCTTATCTAAGTCATGTTGGAAATAAGTGGACAATGTAAGACAAAATGAACTGCTCCGAGGGCCTGGAAGCAATGACAGCCCAGTAGCAAAGAGCATACCTAGTGACCAAATTTTGATTCCTAATATCACTCTCCAATTAAAAGAGAACCAGGGATCCTTGGAAAAACAGTGAAGTCTATGATGAGGGTAGTAAATTTATAAGATGAGCCTGGAACATCTTCTAGTGCCAGCATGTAAGGAAGAACACACACACACACACACACACACACACACACACTGACAGTGATAAGGTCATGTCAAAGGGACATAGGAGCCTAATGAAAAAGCTCTCAGTTGCCAAAGCTGGAATAATTGGAAGAAAAAAATAAATAAACTAGTATCATATTATAATCCAAAGTATAAAGTGAACATCTATGAGTCAACACTGATATACATAAATGCTTGAACATAAATAAATGGAGAAAAGGCAAATCTCCCTCCCATGCCAAATAATTCCAAACAACTTATGTAGAAACCCTGCCTTCAGGGAGGTAGAACTCCCCATATGAGGTTGAAACCAGTTACATACAGTGGTGTAAAGCCACTCAGTTTCATGATTTTTCTCCAGTGGCATGTTAGCAACCTGTGTACAGTAAGAAAGAAAACAGGTACATGAATTGATTCAAGACTGAAGCTTGAAGTGAGGGTTGCAGTAAAACTAGAAGATTGGGATGCTGAAAATACTGGTGAGGAAGTGACTGACATCGTGCACTGTGAAGTGTAGGCTAACTAGGGAAAAAGGCAAGACCACGGAGTTGCAATGGTCTAGATGAAAAAGAATAAAGAGGTTTCAGAGAAGTGTTATGAAGAGAGGTTAGCAATGGAATTGATGAATGGCTTGGAAGATGACAATTACTTTGTATAAGAGTAAAACTGACCAGGGAGACCTGCGTTTTGAGTGTGGCAGGGGATTCAGGGATGAGAAGACAGCAGGATCAAATGGTTTTAAGTCTCAGATTTTATGCAACTTCACTGGAAGCCTTGAAGGGTGTCAGCAACTGTTTTCTCCCTAACCGAGCATTTGCCTTGGTTGTTTAATGTCACAAATGAAAGGGTAGTAAGAAACTACCTGGCTGCTTTTGAAAGGCAGAAATTGGAGATTGCCAATTTTTTATCCACTTCTGAGAAGCTGGTTATTTCTCAAAAGCATTGGTAGTGTCCTTCATTGACTATGAGTCTGAGTCTTTTTTTCCCCAGCCTTTACTGAAGTATAGTTGACAAAATTGTATACATTTAAGTTGTACAATATGATGTTTTGATAAACAAATACATTGTGAAGTGATTACCACAATCAAGCTAATTGACATATCCATCACCCCATATAGTTACCCTTTTTTGTGTGTGGTGAAAACACTTGAGATCTACTCTCTTACCAAATTTCAAGTATATAATACATTATGATTAACTATAATCATCATGCTATACCTTATGTCTCCAGAATGTATTCATCTTATAATTGAAAGTTTGTACCCTTTGACCAATATCCCTCCTTTTTCCCAACCCCTTTGCCTCTAGTAACCACCATTCTCTTCTCTGCTAATATTTCAAGTTTTTTTTTTCAGATTGCACATATAAATGACACCATTCAGTATTTGTCTTTCTGTTTCTGACTTATTTCACTCAGCATAAGTTCCTCTAGTTTCATCCATGTTGTTACAAATGATTGGTTTTGGTGGGGTGGGGTATATTTATGTAACATCTTCTTTATTCATTCATCATCTGCTGATGGACACTTAGGTTGTTTCCATATCGTGGCTATTATGAATAATGTTCCAATGAACATAAAGAGTTGAGATATCTGTTTGAGATAGTGATTTCATTTCCTTTGGATATATACACAGAAGTGAAATTGCTGGATCATTAGTTCTATTAATTTTATTTTTAATTTTTTGTGGCACCTCCATACTGGCTACACCAATTTAAATGGACATTTGTAGTGCATGAGGGTTTCCTTTTCTCCACATCCTTTCAGCAATTGTCTTTTTTGAGTCTTTCACTTTCAACAGTAAGTTGCACCCAGGCCCCGAAGAAGATACAGACTGATGTAGCAAAAGCAGGAACTTGTGTCCCCTGAAGAAATCAGTAGTACCCACTTAAATGCAAATTCAAAATATATCTTCTAAAACATTCTCAGCCTATTCTACCACAGTCCTGGTTCTTTTGCTACTTTGGAATCTGAGTTTCTTTGATGTGAGCTTCATACCAGACTCTATTGGATGGATGGATGGATGGATGGATGGGTGGATGGAAAAACATGGATAAATGTTACCTTTACTTTAAGGTACTTCCTAAATACTATCTCTTCACTGAAGGTCTCCCTGATTTCCCCAAATGAAAAGTAACCTCTCCCTTACTTAAAAGACTTATGGAAACATCTTTTGTCTTACCTATTCACAGCAGTATCTCCATTCTTTTGCAGGCACTAAATAATATTGAATTAAATAAGCCTTTGATTATTCTTCTTTCACAGAATAGGTCACAGTATATGTTTGATTTTAGTTTATTCTATAAATAAATATTAAGCTGAAATTCCTATAAAGGCAAAATTTACATTTTCCCTAATTTTTATTTACCACACTAGTAGATGTTCAACCAGTATATATGAAATAAAAGTATTAAGAATGTCGCACTTGTCCAACTTTTCCCCAAGAGCTGCAGATCAATGTCCTATAATATTGCTCTAGAATTTCCTGGTATCATTTACGGGTCTGATCTCAGCCAATTATAAATTTGGAAGAAAATTTCTGAGCACTTCAGGCCACAGACGTGATCACTGTTAAGTGAGAACTAAGCAGATTTGAGAGTTCCTAAATAAGAGAAGTGTGCACTGACAGAGGGGTTGAGATCATTGCTAATCATGAGGAAGATGAGTTAAGGAGCATAGTCCAGAAGGAAAGTCAATGCTGACTAGAATCACAATAGGGGAATTTCAGATCACTAATTTTTCAATCACAACTACCAATTCCAAATGCCAATAACGAAGAACCAAATAAGAATTTGTATGGAGGGGCTGGCCATAGGAAGTCATCCAAAAGCCCTCTCTATATTTATGCTAGAAATTTAGCCTATACTGTACAATTTTAATTGAATTGACTCTATTGACATTCATTAATTAGATAGCAAGACTAATGCTATGCAAAATATTACACCTCTTCAAGGTTTCTTGATTTTGTGACCTGCTCATTGCAGCACCTACCATGATGATATAGTGTTGCTTCCTCTGCTCTAGACCCAAGGTTGAATGCCACCAGCTGACCTCCCAATGCTATTGTGCAAGTGGGTTCTTGGCAGCAGCCAATCAAGGAAAAGGAAGCAAGAAGCCTGGATAAAGAGCTACAGAACTCAAATGGACCATGCCACAAGCTTGCAGATCACCGCTGGTTGGGAAGAAAGTCAGAGGCAAGAGTCCCACCCTCTGGCAGAGGCTGTCCTCAGGAAACTCTGGCAAGACTAACAAGTGGTCAGCAGCAGCAAAAATCTGGGAAATTCTACTTAAAATGAGACTTCAAAACATGGACAAAGACATAAGGAGACAAGGTACTGATGACAAGAATATATAAGTGATTAATGAACATGCAAAAACTATTGAAGCTCATTATCAATAAAAGGACATTAAGATGCTATTTATTCTGTCACTTTAGTTCTAACCTTTATGAGGATGGTACTTGATGCTGGATAGGGTGCTGGTGAGAGTATGAGGGGAAACATCTCTGAAAAGCAGTAAAGTTATCATATATATTTTATGTATATTATACATAAAATATATAAAACGTATATGTTATAATATACATAACATAGAATAAATTCATTCGTCATTAATTCCACAGTTTTTATTGTATGCCCTGTGATAAGTACTAAAATCAGCACTATCCCATTAACCTTGCCATTAGAAGCTTATAGTGTAGTGGGGAATAGAGAAATTAATAAAATAATCACAGAAATGTATCATTTCACTCTGTGATCAGTGCTATAAAGAAAAATTATAAGAAGCTATGAAACTATAAAGGGGTTGCTGATGTAGCCCTAGTGAATCAAGAAAAACATTCCTCAAGGAATTGATATTTTAACTTGAGATTCAAAAAGTTGAATGTAAGGAGATGAGGGTGGAAGGTCCCTGCAAAGAAGAATGACTGTTAAATCAGAACTAATAGCAAACAGCAAAAGGAAAAGACCTGATGTGGGAAGGGTTTTGCTATGTTATCAGGTTTCTCTTCACATTGAAGAAGCTAACAGAATACCAGTGTGGGAATTACAGGGTAAATAAGAGAGGATGTGGCAAAAGATTTAGGCATGATTATTCCACCTTTGATTTGGTGATGAAATTTGTTAAGAATAACCAAAAAAAGGGCACCTGGATGGCTCAGTAGGTTAAGAATAACCAAAAAAAAAATTGTTTTGGGACTTCCAGAATATCTATATCTATATATCTATATCTAAATTGGGATAAAAACATTCTAAAGTTAAATTTTAGTAATGATTACACAACTCTATGGGCTTACTTTTAAAAATTAGGTTGTACAATTTATTTTTTTTAATTTTAAACCTTTTTTTTTTTTAAAGATAGAGCATGCGAATGGGGGAGAGGCAGAGAGAAAGGAAGAGAGAATCTGAAGCAAGCTCTGCGCTGTCAGTGTGGAGCCCAACATGAAGCTCAATCTCACAAATCATGAGATCATGACCTGAGCCCAATCAAGATTTAAACACTTAACATACTGAGCTACCCAGGCGCCCCATGCTGGGGCTGTTTTGTCTGATATGTAAATTATAACTCAATAAAGCTGTTTAAAAAATTGCTTTGGGCTTTTACTGATTTTTTTTCATGTTTTAAATTTATGGAAAGGAAATTATTTTAAGACAAGGTACAGGACTCTCAAACCCATTAACTTTATGCCCAAACTTTAGGGTCATGCTGGATGGCAGGTGTGCAAAGTAGAGATTTGTTTACTCTCCCTTATAAGGTAATAGCTTGCTACAGTGTGAGTATGAACAGCCTCCCAAACTAACAGTATGGTCAACTTTCTGTCCTACTTGGCTATATACTTACAACCAGTTTATCTTGGAAAGTTCATCAATGAGCAAAGTTACATCACACAATGTTAGATATTATAGAATAACCTGAGGTTTGGGGTGTTGTTGTTTTTTATGGTTGAGGTTAAGTATTGGGTTAAAACTGCTTTGAAATTTCTCCAGGCTAAACTCATTGCAGCTCTGCCCTATAACAGGAAAAAAAAAAAAAAAAAAAAAAACAAGATTACAACGATTCATTGTTGGTAAGAGCAAAGTCGAAATTACACCTTCCAGGAATCTTGGCCGTATATAAAAGTATCCCTCAGACCTCCCGTATACCACTGTAGAACAGCAATGTACTCCGGCACATAACCTAACCTGATTTCTCGATTTTTCATCTCTGTTGATTTTTAAAACATTGTTTATTGATTTACTTAGCAATTTATATCACAGGTTAATTACCTTAACTCACTGATGCTCAAAATTTTTTAAATCTCCATTAGGGGAAATTCAACATTCATGAAAAAGTACCTGAAATACAGTCTAACTATATCCGTAGAATCTCTATTTTTAGGCATAAAACGAAGAACTGAATTCCTGAACCAAACTGCTAGGCCTATCAGTGGTTGTTTTTGTTAAGTTTTACTTTCATAGCTCACCAATGGCCCTGGCTGAGGAAAGCTATAGGACATAATTTTTAAGAGTTTACTGTAAAGAAATCTTTAAGGATGAAATTCATTGCATCCTGTCAGTGTCTTCTCTAGGAAGACCCACTGTAGAGATGTCTACTGCATAAGTTTTATTTCTTAACAGCAAGTCTTTGTATGGTCAATCACACCACTGATGATTTCTCCCTTTTCATGTTTGCTTTTTGGAAGCATAAAACATAATTTGTGTCTCAGTGCCAGTAAGCTAACAAGATCTGCCAACTCAGTTTCATGTCCTAAACCCAGTCCAGGCTTGATTTTATCTTTCCTGCCTTCATTTTCTCATCTGTTAACTTTAGACTTTATTTTCTTATTGTACTTATGTGTCTTAGTGATCTATTTTAAATTCCTCCTGAAACAAAGAAAATCATTTTTAGTGCCCCTACTGAAAGCTTTTTCAGAAAAAGAAAATCTGAAGGCATTTCAGGTAGCCAAGTAGGAAAAAAAAATTGTATTTCATTACAGAAGTCCTCCTTTAAATGCTGCTCTTCAACCTACACTACCAGCCTGCACAGAATGTCACGATGGAGTAAGAAAGAAAGGATCTTCTGTAACTCATTTTTGAAGACTTTGTAATGAGCCTCAAATCTACAGTCTGGGGAAGCTCAGGAGGATGGCTGCAGTGAACGTCCAAGCACCATCCTCTGGAAGGTCAGTGTAGTATTTCTGGCCAGGATTCTTTGATCTGAGATATTAGCAGCGGGCCCATGGCTGTGCTGGGGTCTGGTACCCAGTACCAATGGTGTCTGTGGCATCATCCTGGGCAAGATCACAGCTATTCCTTCCCTGTGTTTCTGAGTTCAGTTTAAAGCTTTGGGATCCAAACTGTGAGCAACCGCGTTTGGGACAAACAATTCCATTCAACAAATTCCTTTTCTTTTCAGATATAAAAATCCAGTGTGGGGAGTTGTCCTCAGAAATTCTAATTAATACACAGGGTCATTATTTCTTAAGGGGAGAGGACCCATGTCCTGATTCAAAAGTAAATACTATGATGATGATATCTGGCAAGTGATCCCAATCTTGAGGTAAGTGCTGACGAAGGAGGGGAAAAACAAAGGACAGAATTTATTTTCTGTCAGAAGATGCCAAAGGACACAAATGCCATACTACATCTTATTTTCTAGGATGCTTTTAGCTCCAAATAACAGAAACCACAACTCAGAATGGCTTCAACAATGGAAGATCTTAGGCAGGTTCAAGCATTATGAAACCTGAGGCTTCTACCATTTTTGAGGGTCTCTTCATGCGAAAGAATGTACAATTACAAATTCAATATTGCTAGGCCACTCTCCGGGACTCAGAAAGCCCTATGCAAGAGAAACACCTTGGTTTTTAAGCTTTATGTTAAATCTGCCTCCCCTCACTAAAAATATAGAAGTAAATTTGAAATAGGTAATTAATTCAGCAGCTTGATGACATCAATAAGGTGTAAGTTCCTTGAAGATTTACTCTCTGCCATCTTTAGCATGTTCTTCTCATGTTATCTTCCTTCATATTACAAAGTGGCTACTTAAGTTCTAGGCAACAAATAAAAACACTAAAATATCCAGAAGAAGACACTGCCATTCTAAAAAGGCAAGTAAAAAGAAATAAAAGGCAAAAGGATAGGAAAGAAGTAGACCTATTTTTTTTTGCAGATTATGATATTACTCAGTTATTACTCAGAAAACACAATGGAATTTTTATTTGCAGATTATGTTACTCAGATATTACTCAGAAAGCTGAATGGCACCTACTAAACAACTACACAGGTTAATAAATTTGGTAAGGTCACAGGATATGAGGTGAATGTATAAAACTCCACTGTGTTTTTATAAACTACAAGAAACAATTAAAAAATTTAATTTGGAAATAATTCAATCTATAATAAGACCAAAAAAGCATGAAATATTTAGGCATAAATTCAACAAAATATGTAAAACCTCTACCCTGAAAACTATAAAACACTTTGCAGAGAAATTAGATAATGTCTAAATAAAGAGATAAACCATTTTCATGGATTGGAAAACTCAGTATTTTTAATATGTCAATTCACAATTCATAAGTTTGAGTCCCGCATGGCCTCCGTGCTAATGGTGCAGAGCCTGCTTGGAATTCTGTCTCCCTCTCTCTCTGCCCCTCCCCCACTTGCTCGCTAACTCTCTCTCAAAATAAAGAAAAATAAACTTTAAAAATTATAATAAATACTATAAAGCTACAGTAATCAAGATAGTATACTATTGGAATAAAGATAATTTTTAAATCAATGGAATAGCATACTAATTCCAGCTATAGACTCTCAATTTTATGGTTTTCTTATTCTCAATAAAGGCACCAAAGTAATCCAATGAGAAAAAGAAAGTTTTTTGACAAATAGTTCTGGGAAAACTAAATAGCATTTGGAAAAGAAATGATCCTCAAGCCCTGCTCCATATCTACTCCAAAATGAAATCAAAATGGATTCTAGACCTCAACATAAAAGCTAAATCCATAATATTTTTAAAGAAAAATGGAATAAAACATTTGTGACTTTGAGGTAAGAATACATTTCTCAGAGAAGATAAATAAATCATAGTGATAAATTTCATCAAAATTAAAAACTGCTTCTCAGCAGTCACCATTAAGAAAGTGGATATGGAGGCTATAGACTTGCACCTGTAGAGAAACATTTGCAAAATGTATTTCTGATAAAAGACTGGTATCTAGGATATATAAAGAACTCTTACAACTTAATGATCTAAAGATGAGCAACCCAGTTAAACAAATAGGTAAAACATTTTAATAAATATTTCATTTAAAAGAATGAATAGCTAATAAGCACATGAAAAAGTGTTCAACATATTTAGTCATCAAGGAAATGAGGTACCACTATACAACCACCACAATGACAAATGTGGAGTACCTGGAACTTGGATATATTTTTTGTTGAGTGTAAAATGTTCCAATCACATTGGA
>CM053559.1:73238084-73254506 GCA_028646485.1 Cryptoprocta ferox
TCCTTACAAATATGGTTTAATTTTGGTTTTTAATTAACCTAATGGAAGTATATAATTTCTTGTGTGAAAGTAATCTGGGGTTTGGCAAAAATATAGCAAAAAGGCAATGTTTTATCTGGTTCAGAAATTTTTTTTCAGTACCAGGCAACAACTTCATATTCTTAACCATTGAAATTTAGGCTTGTCTTTAATTTTCATGCTTTTAAACATCCACTGTTTGGTAACAGAGTAAGTCATAATCCCTTAAAATCATAAACAAAGTGTAACAACAATCTACCCATTAGACGGGTTTACAAGTGATGACAAAAATATTTTTGTTTCTTCCCCAATTTTGAATTTGAAGTAATTTATATTTTATTGTCTATTTTAGGATGAATATTTTATAAAGACAAAACATACCCATTACAGTTATAATTTCGTCAGTGCTTTGAGCTGCCGCCATATCTAACAAAATTATGATTTCTGACACTGCTAACTACCACTAATAAAAGGGGCATCTATCAAACAGGGTGCACAGATTCTGGGAATCATGACTCCACTGCACCTTTTGGGTTCATTTCTTCCACATTTGTAAAGGATCAAAGTTCTATAAAAAATTCATAAACCTTCAAACTTCACTAACAACTAAGTTCTTTGATGAGGCCCCTAAATATTGCTTTTGTTTACTACTGAAAAATCAACACTTTAGTTCTAATCTTGTACCACAATTTATTCTCAAACTAAAATTTTATAAGTCTGAACAAATTATATCCTTTGGGAAGATATTTTTGGAAGTTAGGATTTGCATTCTGTGTTAAAATTGGTAGGAATTAACTACTTACATTATTAGTTTTGTACTATATTCTGAATTCCCAAACATAAGGTCAGTAACTTTCGAAAACTGGTCCTTGAAGCCCTATGGTCCATCTTCCATTATACCAAAGGTTAATTTCAACAGAGAGAGTTGAAGATAAACCATTTCCCTCTGCAGATAATCTGAATATTGGCCACTCTTCCTTATTAAACATGAGTGAGTTTGCTGGTAAAAAGAAGGTGCACTGGGATGAGCCAATTTGCTATTCATACTTTCATGGTCCCTATTTCATGAAGGAACATAAACATTTATGTAAGCACATACGGACTCACATAGGTTGGACAGTTGGGGGGAAATTACCTTTTAATATATGTTGGATGGGAGAGAATTGTAAGGTCTTCCATCAACTATTAGCTAAGTATCCCTCTTCATGAATTTTTACCTGCCCCTCCCACTTAATCTCTAAACCCATACTATCTTTAAGGAGATACTCCTTGATGTTTAATAAGCTTTAACAGCTTTGTCATAAATCAAAGTTCATCCATAATTCGCCTCCTGACAAGTAGTCCTCTTGAGTGCTTATTTTAGAGAATTTCCTTCTGGCTTGCCTACTTAATCACCACCACTTCAGGCTACTCAAACCTGTGAGCAGATAGACAACTTTTCCTTTTGCCTGCCTTCTCTGGAACTATTCTATCATCCCAAATTAGACCTATACAGTCATTCCAGATTACAGTAACAGACACTCCCCCCCACTCCACACACACACACACACACACACACACACACACCCTCTCTCTCTCTCTCCCTCCTCCCTCTCTCTCTCTTTCTCCCACCCCCTCAACCCAATTTTATCCTTCCATAGATGTCTATTTTCAATATAAGTCAAAGCACCCTGGCATGGGTTAGAAGGTGGGAAACTACCAAATATAAGTACTTCCTCGCTGGATGTATTTTATGGTTTAGTAATTTTCCCCAACATCGTTCAACTTGTTTTTCACCAGTAAAATCGTGTCACCTTGAAAGTCTGGAAGAATTACTTCCCGGGGTTTTGAGAATAAGTTCAAATACTTACTGAGAATAAGTTCAAATACTTACTGAGAATAAGTTCACGAAGCAAAGGCCATTTTCTGCCCTTTAAAATGACCCTGACCTCATTATGTTTACTCAAAGAAAACAAATGCTTTCAAGATCCGCCTAAACCACCTCCAAAAGGTGGTTACTTCTAAACTATGAGACATTTCCCGAAACTCCCTCTGTGGCGTGGGCAACTGTGAGGGACTGCAGCTAGCGCCTGGGACAAGACTTTTCAGTCGGCTGCTACATTTAGGGAGAGACTGCAATTCCACCAGCAGCGTAGATTCAGAAACCACCCAACTCTACGGAATTCCCAAACTCTCCATCTCTCTCTGAGGCAAATCTGACACGGATCTGGTCGCAGCAAAGGAGATAAGATGGGGCGTGGGGAGGTCAGGAAAAGAAAAACGTGGGGCTTGCATGTAATGATTGCTGGGCCGCTACTTAAAAAACTCCACTGCGCGAGGGTGGTGGGATAGCGAAGGGCGTGCGTCTTTGGGTTAAGACCAGATGGGAGGCTGGCCCCCAAGTCTGCACGCGGAATCAGTAATTCCCAGTTCTCGGAACCCTCAGGTGCCACTCCGCGCCACGCGTCTTGGGCTTCCCCAACCCGAAAGGGGCCCCGATTGGCCTTGGTGTGGATGCCCAGCGGGGACCGTTCACCCACACGCCCGCGGCCCGCTTCGGGGCTGTCGTGTCCCTGCCCTTTGGGCCGGAGAGGAGGCCCTCGAGTCGAGGGCTCACCGCACCCGCGTCAGTTCATCCCCGCCTTGAAATGCAGATTCTGGTTGCCAAGGAAATCGCCGCCTTGCCCCAGAGGTGCCCCCGGCCCAGGTTCGTCCTTCTTCCCGCCTCTGGCTGATGGCGCCACATTTCCTTGAGCGCCACAAAGACGTGCGAAAGTGAGGCGGAACAGCAAATTTTAAACTCGTTCCCCGCGCCTCTCTCTCGCAACCATCCGGGCGCTCCAAGAGCTTAGTGAGGCAGCGCTGCCCCAGACGCGGAAAGGAAATCTTGGGTTCTCTGGAGCCTGCGCCCGCGGTGTGGACCTGCGGTGGATTGTTCGCCACGGCCAGGACTGCCGGTAGTGCCAGGCCGAGGGGAGGGGCCGGAGACGCACCCTGCGGGCGGGCAGGGGTGCCGGGACCGCGGTGGCGAGGCGGGGACCCCTGCAGCCCGCTGTCCCCAGCATCTCTCCCCGGATGTGGTCCCTCTGCGGTGGGATGGCTGTGCTGCGCTGTGAGTTTGTCTGGCAGCTTCTACTGAGCAGCTAATAGTATAACAACCCGGCTTTGATAAATCTGAACTAATTACCCCTCTTAATTAAAGTCTTTAGCAGTTGTTTCACTGTTTTGGCAAGAAAACAGGAGAGACTTGCAGTTAGAAAACACGAGAGCCCGAGCTCACAGTGGAGCTGCTGATTAACACTTGAAGCATTTCAAGGATCTGGCATCCCCCACAGTTTGGTTTTCATCCATGTTTCGTCCTTGATTGGAAGTATATTCCTCTATAAACATATATACACACATAAAAACACGGAGGATCTTTTTGCCAGCTGTGTACAAGTCCGTAAGTGCATTCAAGATGCAAACAATAGATAACCTTCTGTATGGTATTGTCCTAATGCACGTTTGTGATGTACATTACACACATCTCCTAGGTATGTTGTTTCCATTTAACTGAGTACTTCAAACATATCAGATGGCCCAGAACAAAGACGTTTCTATTAGCAAACTCCACATCTTCTGCCTCTGAACTTTGTCATATTTCATTACTTTACCAAAGTTGTAACTGTTTAAAGAGACTATTATTTTGTTCTTGGTGAAATTTTCAGGACAAACATTAGGTGGTACTAACCCAGGGTTGAACTTTTAAAGAATGTGGAAGGATGAGGGGGTCAGAATAGTGAACTCTAGCTGAATAATGTGAACAGAGCCCTTATGTTTGTTGATTAAATAAGCATGTTCCAAGTATTTATTTCCAACAGTCAATGAATCAATTTTCACGTGCAAGATTCAAAACCAAAATTCAAATTCATCCATAATGAACCACCTTTCTCTAATGTGTGTGTGTGTGTGTGTGTGTGTGTTCACGATTGTGGAATGTGCCTTTACAGGCACACACATCTTTGCGTGTATATATAACATACACACAGTGTCTTGTTACCTCAGGGAAAGAGGAAATGATAAACAATCGGCAGGCATCTTGAGACCGCAGAATAACACAATGGAAATATATACAATAATAAAATTAAAATGGTGCAGCATTCCCGGGTAGGATAATACAGATCTCAATAAATACAGCAGAATTTTGTTTAAAAAAACAAAACACCATCTCTCCACCTGAGATGAAGTCTTTCCAAATAAAAAAAAAAATCAGAAAACAAAACCCCCAATTTTCTCATAATCATTAGTGCGTATATAGGATATAATACACAGAACCATTTAGGAGGTGCATGCAAGAGGCGAAAGGCCAGGGAAATGCAGAGGCTTCTGATAGGCGCTAACATGTGGGGCCCAACAAGCCCTGGGGTCTGCAGAAGAGCTTGGGTCTGCAGGACCAGCTCTATTTCCCCCCCTGCCTCGGTAGTGGGGACCCGAATGGGGCTGGGAAGGGACTTTGGCCTTGATCACTGGTGGGCCGGGTGGAGCCCGGGCTGCAGGGGACCAGGGGGCGGCAGCGGCGGCGGAAGAGGCGGCAGGGTGGAGGGCGGCATCTGCTGTAGAGGGGGCGACGGGTCCGTGCCAGGCTCCCCCGCGGACGTGCGGGCCAGCCCCAGGCTGCTGTCGTGTAGCTTGCGGACGTGCTTCTTGAGGTCAAAGTTCCTGCAGAAGCCTTTACCACACGTGGGGCACGTGAAGGGCTTCTTGTCATTGTGAGTGTGCATGTGGAAGGTGAGGTTGTAAACCTGGTGGAAAGCCTTGTTGCAGATATTGCACTTGAACTGTTTCTCCCCGCTGTGGGTCAACTTGTGGTTTTTGTAATTCCCTGAAACAGACAAACGACAGGGATGTGGGTCTGAGAAGAGAGCTTGGAAAGAGAAGAGTGGACTATTGGAAAGCAAGAGGAAGTGCTGCTACAGCTCGGACAGCAGGTGCCCGGCTGCTGCGCTCCGCGCCTGCACTCCTCTCCCCAGGTTTACTTGTAAATATCAACAATGAGGCCGCTCCCTCCACATTTTAAAACATATTCATTAATCCAGTTATATAAAACGAATTCAGTTATATAAAAAAGCAGTTAGGAAATACCCTCTCAGTATATAAACCATGCCTTTCTCTAAAGCTAATCAGATGCACGGGCAGGAAGTTAGAATGTCAACATATAAACCAGTAACTAGGTGCATTTTAAAAATCATTTTTTCTAAAATATCTGGAAAAGATTAGAACTTCCAGTAAGACTACCGTGAAAGGCAACACCTCCTGGGTTCTATACCTTTTTGATGAAATCCTTTGCCACAGAATTCACACACAAACGGTTTGTAGCCTGCGTGTATCCGGGTATGCGTGTTTAAAGTGGAACTTCTATTAAATGCTTTGCCACACTGGTTACATTTGTGAGGTTTTTCCTAAGTGGAAGAGAAGAAAAGCAGAGAAGTTAAGGTATGTTGTGGAGTCCTGCAAACTCAAAAATACAGTAAAGCTGTCTCTCATGCTTTTAAGCAGAACAAAGGCAAAAACATGGCATTTCCTCCTGTCCAGCTAGCACATTTTAAACCTTATGCTAAAGACTGAGAGTTTAGTGGCTATTTTTCTACAAACCATTTAGAAGTAAACCAGGAGAACTGAGGCAGATGAACACACCTGGGTGTGAATGATCTTGTGCCTGCACAGGGTGCTGGCTTGCCGGAAGCCCTTTCCACACACTTTGCAAACGAAGGGTCTGGCTCCTGTGTGCACTGGCATGTGACGGGTTAAGTTATAGTGTGCGTTAAAGACCTTAAAGTTAAACACATGGAGAACAGGTTAGCCCAACAAGTACTTTGAAATTAAACACGGCAGAGTAGGGGGAGGGAGGAAATGACCTTATAGAAAATGTGTACAAATAATTACAAAATAAAATGAAATTTGGAAGAAAGGAAGGAGAGGAGGAAAGAGGGAAGAAGGAAAGGAGGGGAGGAAGAGAGGAAGGCAGGCAGGCAGGCAGGCAGGAAGGAATAGATGGAAGGAAGACCTCCCTCCTACATAGTACTTGCCTTTCCACACACTTCGCAAGTGAAAACTTTGGGCTTGGTATTAGGAGAGCCTCGGCTGAAGTCAGAGGTTTTGAACGCGATTTTTTCCGACAGAAGCTGGGCGCTTTCTTTCATATAATGCTGCAGTTGAGCCTGGGACAAGTCTTTGAAGGCTACTCCCGAGGGGTACTTCTCCACCGCCGGGACCACCAGTTTATTTCTTTCAGCTAAATACGTTTTAGGCTGAGGGTGCAGAGGGGAACTGAGGAAGTAGGAGGCCACCGGGTGGATGTTAACACCGGCTGCCGGGTGGCACGGGCCGTCACCTCGATTCAGGTAGCACAGGGCTCCCATGGCGTGGAAGGAAGAATGGTTGACCACACGCGGCCTTACCAGCTTGTACTGCTGCAGCGGCAGCGCGTCGCGGGCCAGGTCGCCCTTGAGAGTCAGCGCGCAGTTGAGCAGGTCGCTGCAGCTGAACGCGGGCGCTGCGGGCGCCGCCGCGGGTGCCGCCGGAGCCTCCAGACTCGCCTTCCTCGCCTCCGAGCCCGTCATTCCTGCTTTGGAGCTCGTGTCGTACGCCACAGGCACGAAGGGGATCATGCAGGGGATCGACGAGTTAAGATGCAAAGAGTGCTTGGGGTCCCCCTTGGGCACGGCTCCCTGAAGGAAGTGGGGGACAGGCAGGGCCTTGGGCTCTGGGGTGCGCGCCATGATTCGTTCGATGGAGAAAGCCAAGGGTTTGGAGGTGCTCATCATGTTGCCCCGGGCCGGTGCAGTAGCTAACATTTTGGCAGTCGCGTTGTGGCAGCTACTGTCCATGTCTGAGTCGCCAGCGTCCGTCAGCTGGGGCCAGGCTGCGCCGTCGTTGCCTTGTTCCCTGCTTGTCACAGACCTGCGGAGAGGAGGACGGGCACCATCACCACCAGCAGCCTCCTCCTCCTCCTCCCCAGCATCACCAGCCGAACCTGCCTGCCCAGCCCAATGGACTCCTGCCAGCCCATCGCAGAGTTCTTGGCGCACCAATGACTCGAGGACAATCACTACTTATTTCTATCAATAGAAAGTGTTGTGTCAATAACGCAGCCAAGATCTCGCCAATCGTTAACTTCCAAGAGGAGAAGGTAAACTAGATAATTGCTCAATTCGCTTCCAACAGTCAACAGGAAAACTTTTTTTTTCTCTGCAGTCAGTGACTACTTTTCATTGGTGAGTGAAGTTCCCCCGCCCAAAAGAGGCGGGGGCGCTCTTTGCCGCGCGGCCCGCCCTCCCCTCTGCTCTCAGTCTTTCGGGCGCACACCTCGCCGTTCTCCCCCGCCCCTTTGCTTTTTCCTCTGTCTTTTTAATTCTCAATCTGCTTAACCAGGCTTTAAAGGCCAAGCAAATCTGAGATCAATTTTCTCGTTTAGCTCTAAGTGACATCATCTAAAATCATTGTGCAAGGGCTAAATAAGGAAACGGAGTCTAATTCAGGGGCAAACGCCCGGCTATATTTATGAAACGCCAGGCTCCAGAAAGCCACGGCCAGGAAGCCGACCGCAGCGAAATCCGAGCTTTCTCTGCACGGTTCCGCCGGGTCGACAGTGGGCCCGGGTCAAAGCCGCGCCGCCTCCTCCGCAGCCCTCTTTCTAGGGCTCCTTTGGGGGCCCGGGGCTGAGGACTCCTGGCATCCCGGAGTCTCTGCGGCCCGAGCCGAGTCTGGACCACTTGGAAGACGCCAGCAGGTAACTGGCCTCACAAAACATCCCTGAGAATTAAAGGCCTTGGGAGGCTTATGTGTTTGTGGTTTTTGTAAACGTGGTGCCTTGACAGAAGTTTGGGAAAGACGCACTCCATCCACAAAGTTGAGAAGGAGTTGCAGGGAATAGGCCGCTGTCACACGAAAAGAGACCTCGGCTACAGCCCGACCCCACCCCCGATATACACAAACACACACGCGCGCGCTTTTATACGTGTCCATCGAGAGCTCACGGGAAAAAAAATATTTCTGTAAGTACCTGCTCTCAGAGCTCTCTCGGAGCATTTTAAACACTGAAAGTTGAGCAGAGAAGGGAAACAACCTACTGATTCCACCCCCAGCCCTCCGCGTCCCTACTGCTGGAGTCCGCACGGAGGCAGCCAGGGTACGGGTGTGCGCACCGCGCGGCGGCGAGCGCCGGGCCCTGCGGGCACGCGAGCGCGCGGAGACCCAGCCCCAGCAACGCCCCACGACGCCCGCGAACCCGGCTCTGGCGCCCCCGTCAAAACTCAGCGAGGCGCGGTAGAGCGTAAGAAGTGGTCCCGGAAGACTCCCGTGGCTGCTCCTCCGGGGCGCGCGGGTTCTCGCCGCCTGGGCTGGAGCGGCCAGGAGCGCGCGGAGAACAGCAGTGCTCACGCTCCTGGTTGCTGCGCTTTGCAAGCCTGCGATCTTGCAGAGCTTAGCCCTGGGACTAGCGGCTGCACGGCGAGGGGTAGGCGGCAGCGAGCCCGCGCCACGAAGTGGAAGAAGAGCGCAAACGTGCCAGTTCAGAACCCTGCGGTCTGCACGCCCCTGGGAGTGGCCTCGCGCTGCAAGCCCACGGTGCCATCTACCTGGTGAGTTACCCTCCGTGAGTGCGTGTAGAACGAATGGTGACGGGTGGGCGTGGGTGACTTCTTGCAAGAGGCCTGGAAAGGGTCGGCAGTGGAAGCCTGGATGCAAGCAGACGATAAAACCTGGAATTGTTGAGCCTCTGAGCAACGTCACCCCAAAATGCGAAGTTGGACCCCAAACGGAGGAAATTTGCCTCAAAATAAGCCCTCCTCCCTACCACATTGCCCAGCACAGGCCACTCTGGCTTCGCGTGAGGGTCTGCCCCGCCCCCGCCCGGCGAGCCGAGAGGGGTGGAAACTGCGGAGAGCCAGGGCTGGGGACGCGCGCCTTGTGTCCAGCGGCGGAGCAGAGCAGCTGGATGGGTGATGGGGACACGCAATTGCTAAGGATGTGGGGGAGGAGGCGTGAGTCCTATTGGAAGTGGGAGGCAGCCAAAGGGCTCAGTGGGGAGAAAGGTCTGGCTGCGACCGGCCTTAACGACCAGGCCTGGGAAATGCCTCGTTTCGGGTCCCGGGGTGGCTTCGGGCTGGGAGGCTGCAGCGGTACCCAAGTGCAAGGTGAGGCGAGCATAGAGCACTAGAGCCGAGTCCAGAGAGAGGCGCCACACCACTTCAGAGCGGATTTCGGCCCGGGCTCAGTCACTCAGGGTGCGCCCAAGCTGGAAATTTCCTTTCCCTTTGCGGTCGG
Source organism: Cryptoprocta ferox (assembly GCA_028646485.1). Lineage (NCBI taxonomy): Eukaryota > Metazoa > Chordata > Mammalia > Carnivora > Eupleridae > Cryptoprocta > Cryptoprocta ferox. The sequence goes on from CM053559.1 coordinate 73,247,385, forward strand.
GGCCTCAGAACCTGTCTCCTCTTCTTCCCTGCTCAGACAAAGGGCGCGGGGACCGCTTTGCTGGGAGAAAGGCGGGGTTGGGGTGGGGGCGGTGGCGTCCCACGACAGATGGGTCGCGGTTAAGACTTTAATTGCTGCCTTTTGGGGCTGGTCAGATTTCCTTTCCTACCTGCCGCTTCCCAACACCGAAAAATCCCCCTCACGACGCACTCCTCCAACATAGGACCAGGTTTGCAGGCAAAAGCAAAGAAGCATGAAACTGCCAGGCTCGGGAAAGCTTCGGAGCGCCCAGCTGACTTGTACAACTCACGGGCTTCCGGAGCGTTACCTGCCTGCTTGACAGAATGCCACCAGTTTGTTTTACGTTCGTCGCGTGTCCCTCCCCGTTCCCCTCTCCCCCTCCCCCATTCCTCCTCGTTAACGGCAAAAGAGTCTTGTTTTTGACCTCAGTATATTTCTCCTTCTGTGGACACTGAACTAAAAAGGAGAATTATTGGCTAAGGGGTATAGTATTTTATATAGCTAATAGTTCAACTGTTTGCTTTTCACTGGTCTTTTCGGGATTTGCCTTTTTGACAAGTGTTTGAAAGTATGGTGTCATTTGAGTAACACAAATATCGCAAAGTAGCAATTATGTCCTCCCTTTAAAGCATCAGACCTGAGCTTGGTAATCCTAAAGACTGAAGAGGTGCTTTTATAAATCAAGGTCTTGATATTCCAACATTTGTTAATGAGTATTTTCTATTCAAAACCTAAAACTGTTACTTAAAAAAAATATCTCTAGTAAGTAAAGACTGCCTTAAACAAAATGCAAAATGTATTTAGGAAGACTTCCATCTTATTGTCAAATCTGCCCAGTACTTTGGGGTTTTGTTCCCAAACATATTTGAAAGATAACAAACCAAACCAAACCAAAACACCAAGACAAGCAGAGCATATCTGGCAAATTTAGAAGCTTCTAAAACTGTTCAACACTTAAAAATTCTTTACTGAAAGAACGCAAGACAGTCTTGTTCCTTTCGTTAATGGCAAAATAGAAACTCGGTTATAGTTTCTTTGGACTTGCTTTGAGAATCTTATAATCCCCATTTTGGTCAGAGCCAGTGGTTTAAGTGTCCCTCCCCTTCCCAATCACAGAAAGCCAGTATTTAAATCCTCGTGGAAGGTGAGTATTAACTGTGTGGTTTATCCTGCCTGAGATGGACTAAGGGAAGCAGAGTGGTCCTTGATATGAAGAGACCAGATAAACTCTGAGTTAAGACCTTCTGAGAAAAGAAGAAAGGTTCTACTCCTCTAAAATAATTTCAAGGTCTCAGTTTTTGCCTAGGGAACCTAATTTTTAGTTCAGTGCTTCCTAAACTGTGTTCTTGATTGTTCAAGAACTTGCATGATTTTCACAGGCTTTTTATATATGTTCCTATCACAAGCAAATGCAGTTTTTGGTCAAGACTATTGCAATCTGAAATAAAAGGCAATATAATGGAGTCATTGATTATAATCCACCATCTTTCCCCTCTTCTTAATAAGCCACAAAGTACTATTGAGTTTTTAAAAAGGAAAAAATGCATTGGAAAGTATTATAACTTATCCAACCTTCTGCCAAATGCATTAATTCATCTCTGGTCATGTTTTTAGGATTTTCAGGCCTCTCCAACATCCACGGTCCCTGCCTCTTCTTTAGAAATAACAGCCCGCTTTCTCTTTGCTTCTTATTAGCTACTGTGAGCTAAATGGGGGAGACTAGATTATTATTCCGACCACCCTGCCTCCCCAGGCACTCAGACCCATCCACATGTCTTCCTGTTTAATAAATAGCAACCTACCTGCCTTCTAGAGGAGGCAAAAATTCCTAAATTCTTCTACAGTTTTACTCAGTCTTTATCTCTGATTTGTCTTTTGTTATTTCCTGTGGTGTGTGATGGAGGTGGGGTGTTGGAGTAGGCCCCAAAGAGGGGGATCTGCAAGGTTCAAAGGAAGAGTCTCCTTGAGTACCTCAGATTAAGTTAATGAATACACAGTGGGAACTAACTTTCCAGCACATCAACAAACACGAGAGCGACAAGTTCCGATTCAAGGCTACTAGTGTGCTTTTCGTTTGGTAGCAAGTAAAGAATTTTTGCTAATTTTGTAGAGCTTGTGAAGGGCAGTGTCACAGGTTAGTTGGAGAGGAGGGGTCAGTTAACTCACAGAGATCTCCTTTCTTCTGGGGGAGGGGAGGATGGAGAGTGGTTTGTTGTTTAGACCTTTGTTGTTACTAGTTATTTCTTTTTAATGGGGTCTCAGTTCAACCTCTGGAATTATTGTTCTCAGAATAGCATTTACATATTAAATCCGTTTGTAAAAGTAAAGGCAGAGCCCCAAAGGTGAGAGCTATTAATGAGCCGGCAAGCATTACAGACAAGGATCACCTGCCCCGGGTTTGTTTCTGCCTCTCCACTAATGCTGGGGTTTTTCTCACCCCTTCCCACAGGCCTGTGAGGTGTGTTCCCTACAGACTCGGACTCAGGGCTGGACTTGGTGGAAAACGAAGTTCAGAAACAAGCAACCCAATTTCTCCAACTCATATTCGAGAAGCTGCCTGGAAGTCAAACTACAAAAGCCAGACAAGTTTTGTTCGCAATTTACAACGGTGTTATATGGAAGCCTGGAAAGTGAACAAGTAGAAGAGGACGCCCCAAATACGCTCTCTTGTTCTGCACTGATAGCTGGTTATGCAATTGGCCGAATAGCGTTTCTGCAGCAGTCCCTAGATAATTTTTACGAGTCATTTTTGTGGTCAAAATAAAACCTACGTTCAACACCGCCCGATTCTTTCCTTGATACTACCCATGAGGTTTAGAGCAGCTTTGATGTTCTTTTCGGACTTTCTTATTTCCCATGAAATAAATGTCTGTAATAGAAATTCAAATAATACAGAGTAGAGGAGGAGCTTAGAGAAATGGAGAGGCAATAGAAGTAAATGAAAATCCGAGAACCGTTGATCAACGTAATTACCTCCCAGACCCCGGCCGTCGGTGGCTCCAGGCCGTGGGCGCCCCGCGCCGACCCGCTGCCCTCGGCCGCCTGGGCGTCCATAACGGCGGCGACCTCGGCGCCCCCCCGGCCCTGGCCTCGGATGGGAACTGCGTTCCCGCGGCGGGCGCCGGAGCTGAGGGGCCCGGCCTCACTCACGATTCGTTTGCCGGAGCAGAGCCATTTAACCGAAGCCCGAAGTGAAACCGAAAAGCTGAGAACTCTCCCCGGCTGGGATCTCCACTTATTGGTTCTTGTTCACGAGTCCCGAACTGTTAAAAATCACTTTGGCAAGGCCGAGGGCGACCGGGCTCAGTGACACGGCCTTGGAGGGGCTGGGTGGGGAGGCAGGAGCGGCTTAGAGGGGACTGGGAGCCGGGGCGCTACTTCCGCGGCCCGACCTCCCCGCCCGCGCCCTGCGCTCCGCGCGTCCCGCAGGGCCCCCGCGCCCACCCGGGGGGCCCCGGGCGCCTCCGCTGCCCGCGCCGTCGCCGCTCGGGTCCCTCTGACCTCCGGCCTCGAGGCAGCCACCACACCTTCGCGCCCCGCGCTCCTCCCTCTCCCCGCTGCACCCCCGCGGAACAAGCTGAGGCCCTGTCCCTCCCCTCTCCACCCCCCAAGGCTGGGAGAAGGGGGCAATCACCAAAGGCTTTCGGGCGGGGGTGCCGGATCGGGTTTAAAGACCAAGTAACAGATGGCGGAGAATTCCCGTTTGAAAAGTTTTTGAACAGAACAGTCGCTAATAGACTTGCTTTGACGACTCAGGGTGTAACTGAAGGGTCATTTAATCTATATGTCAAGAGAAAGAACACAGGCCTGACGCCGTGGCACGCCCAAGAGGGAACCAGAGCATCTTTTTAGAAGTTTTGCCTGTCACTTTCAGTTTCCCGGAAAACACTTCCTTAAGCCAATTTTAAACGGGGTGCTGGGGGCACCTGTGAGTACTCCTCCGAAAACCTTTCGTGTCCATTGTCCTGTGTTTCTGTGCCCACCCCAGCCGCGAGAATCCTCCCTTCGGAGACGTTCGCCTTGTGCTTCGAATTGCTGGGTGTCTCCTCAAGGTCCCGGGGAAAGCGAGAGGGTTTTCTAACTAGATTCTTCGGTGGAAGAGTTTCCTTCTACCTTCCCCTTTGGGCCCCCCCCCTCCAATCTGAACTTTCATTCAGGTTCCGGAGGCCCACCCCCACCCCCGCCAAGCCCTTCTTCCTTGCTAAATGAGGAGATGGGATGACTGTGCACTGAGGACAGTACCCCCACAGCCACCTCCAGCTGCTTCCACAGTCCCTCAAGGAGGAAGGGGGCCTCTCAGCCACTGGCCCTCTCTCTTGGTGGAGGTGGACGTTCTTCTGCGACACCCGCCCCCACCCCCTTAGGCCTCGCTCAGATCTGATCCTACAGCCATTGCACATATTTCAAAAGTTGGACTTCAAATCCCAGGCTTTAAGGAATCTCTCCAACTTTTACAATGTCCAGTTAAATTTCTGCCGTCTTTGTTTGAATTAGTTTAGAAGTCTTTTTTTTTCTTTTCCCTCCGTGTCCTCTTCAAGTTCAGTTAACTCTTTGATTTTCACTAACAGTGGGTCGGCCCTCATAGTTTCCTATTAGACTCACAGAGGAAGAGGGTACTGCAAACAGTGCGAAGCGTTCAGCGTCCCGCGTCAGTGTTGGCAACAAGGGAACAGCATCCCGCGGCCCCCGGTGACCTCGTGGGGCCGGTCCGCTGCTGTCACGAATGTGTCTGCCAAAGGCTCCTGGGGCCTGGGTGGCAGCCCTGAGCCCCTGCCGGCGGGGTCGACGGGGGGGAGAGAAGCCGGCCTGGGTGAAAAAAAAAAAAAAAGCCGGAAGAATTAGAAGGCTGTGCATCACTCAAAGACTGAATGGGGTCGGTTCCCGCTGCCGGTGGAGGGGGAAGAAACCCCTCCTCTACCTAACCCTGTGATTCACAGCTTCTCGTAAATTTACATAATACAAAGGCGTAGATGTAAACCTAAAGGACAAAAATAATAATTCAACAGCACATATTCCATTTTCGCACCGTGGGCCTGGAAAAGTTCCCGGTGTTGGCACATTAGCTGATTTCCAAAGCTTTATAGTCATGACGGAGAATAACTGAACTTTCACACCACTGTTGAAAGAAGAGGCGGAGAGGGAGGAAAAAGGGAGAGAAAGAGAAATTGGCTTTAATGACGCTGATTTAGAGTTCTTACGAAAGGCAAAACAATTTTAAAAATTAAGAGCATATGCTGCGTTCAAAAGGCGGCAGGCATGATAATAATTGGGGTTCCTTACTTTCCCAACGATCTCTTCCCCTTTTATTTGGCAGATATCGACGTTTTATTTGAAAAGCAAAATCATTAGCCTTTAATATTAGCAGAACCTTCCGATTTATTATTTCTCTAGATAAGTGAAGGCCCCAACATGTACTGAAAGAATGACTCCTCTGTCAAGAGGGCTCCAACTGGCTCCCCTCACATATAAGACGGAAAAGTGAAAGGCGGCAGCTACAAAGTACACGTGATTGCTGACGTTGCCTTCCTGTTTTTCCTTTCTTTTCTGAAATTGAACTTGGATACCACTAGTAACTTACAAGTCCGGAGCCCTACTTGAGACATTTTCTTAATGATTCCCTGTGGAATCATGTGCGGGAAATGGGCAAATCTAGCCGCAAGATCTGTGGGACACGAGCGACCCACGAGGGCCGCACTTAGCCACCATGGCCGCACTGGTGCTGCTGGCCTTTGGTCTTGCGCTCTGCCTCCGCCAATGAGCTTCTCCTCCAGCCGCGAGTGAGCATCGCAGCCCTCCCCTAATTGTTTAGTCGTGGGGAGGGGGGGAGGGTGGTAACTGGAAATCACAAACAGCAAAGACCATTTCCCTCCCCCTCTTTCTCCTGCATCTTACCATTATTCCAGCTTCCCTTATCTCTGCAAAACCTGTATGCAAAACTAGTCACTGTAATCCCCTTTCCTTCATGTTCCTCACTATCCTTAATTTTTTTTTCATGTTTATTTACTTATTTTGAGAAAGAGCATGAGCAAGGGAGGGGCAGACTGTGAGGGAGAGAGAGAGAATCCCAAGCAGGCTCTGCACTGTCAGTACAGAGCCTGATGCTGGGCTTGAACTCTAGATCAGGACCTGAGCCAAAGTTGGATCCTTAACAGACTAAGCCACCCAGGTGCCTCCCCTCCCCCTTACAATCCTTTTAAAGCAGGATTCTTCAATTATCCATTGAAATGGAGAACAACCTTTCCCCCTTTCTAAGAAAGTTCTTCATATGTACTTCTACCACCAATTTGTCCCACACATTTTGGGGGCTGGAATAAGTGGTGCCAGTTTCCTGCCCTGCTTTGACCTCCTAAACCAGGGTGCCTTCTCTGGGGAAGGCCACCAGCTAGTGGGCCCCTTGTTAACCACAACAGATGGTAGCAGTTCCCCTTTACCTTGAATTGTTTTTCTGTGAAATGGGACTAAATCAAAGCTATTTCATTCTTGGGAGGCCTGGAGATTGAAAAGAGATTTTAAAATAAAACTACTTTACATATGAAAAGCTATCTATCACCTTATTAAAAAGTTAGGCTATAAACTTTTCCAAAATATTTCTCAGACAACTGTATTTTAAAAACACTCCTTCTGCTCAATGATTTGATTTATGGTTAAATACATGGACATGTTAAAATGCACATAAAGAATCATATTTGCTAAATTATTTTTCACAGCCTTAAGGATTTTCCTTATCCTTGGGGGCCTGCGCTCCCACATTCAGTCCTAAGGTCCCCAGGGGACACTTTCTTCTGCAGAATGACGAATTAACCTTTCACAAAAGCTTTTCAAAAATCCCAGTTTGATTAAAGCAGATTTCATCTCTTGAGAAGCAGTTATGCATTTCTAAAATTAATCAACTTTCTGATAGACTATCCTAATTATATGAAAGAACATACCCAGCAATCACACAATATAACAACAACAAAAAACCTGGGCAGTTTGAATGAATGACAATGAATGAGATTCTTCAATACAGCAACTTTGAAGTGTGTTTTACAAAATTATTACCCCTGCTTTGGGGGTGGGGGAAGACCTGACCAAGGCTCTCTCTTCCCACAACCTGCTGCG
>CM053559.1:73255006-73343053 GCA_028646485.1 Cryptoprocta ferox
CCCCCCCCCCCCCCCCCCCCCCCCGCCTTTCCATGTTTCACTTTCCAGGTTTTGAAATACAGTCCTGTTGGGTTCTGACCTTTTACTATGTAACGCCTCTTTAATGAAACTTTTTCTACCTCCCTACCAAAATCTCCTTCCAAAGTTACAATTACTTGTGCTTTCTTTTTTAGGGAAATGCCCTAAAAAACAAATTTCAGCATTGAAATGTTTCTTTCTGCCAATCACCCACGAGAGGTGTTACTTGTTGGGTATTAGCAAGGAAGTAGTGTTAAAAGGTAAACCAGAATTGATCTGAAGCAGAAAAAGGAAATAATTTGACACACCACTTTTAATTTTTGCGAAGGTACAAACTGTGTGCAGGGGATCCATGAACAAGTCTGTGTCTGAGTCCAGGAAAGGGTAACTCCTTGGCCTGATGGTTCTGGAATTAAAAATAAACTCTTCACTTCCACTCTAACTTGAGAACCACTGATCCCAGGGATGGCAAAAGATTTTATTTTATTGAGTTTTTAAAATATTTTTAATGTTTTACTTATTTTTGAGAGAGAGGCGGGGAGGCGGATAGAGGATCCCAAGCGGGCCAAGCGGGCTCTGTGCTGACAGCAGCAAGTCAGATGTGGGGCTCCAACTCAAGAACGCCAAGATCACCACCTGAGCTCAAGTCGGATGCTCAACCAACTGAGCCACCCAGGTGCCTCGGGATGGAAAGATTTTAGATGATATTCTAGAATACGTTTATTTACTAAATTTTATTTAAAAAAATTTTTTTGAAGTTTATTCTGAGAGAGAGAGAGAGCAAATGGGTATGAGCAGGGGAGGGGCAGGGAGAGAGCAAGAAGGAGAGAGAGAGAGAGAGAGAGAGAGAGAGAGAGAGAGAGAGAGAGAATCCCAAGTAGGCTCGCTGCTCTCAGCCTGGAGCGGGTTTTGAGGGCGCTTTCCCACAAACCTTGCATTCATGATCTGAGTTGAAATCAAGCCCTCCCCCGCTTAATGGACTGAGGCAGCCAGGTGCCCCTATTTGCTAAATTTGAAAAATCATGCACACATAAGCACATGCATACAGTCACTTTTGATGTAAAGTTAGGAAGTTCTGGGAGATGAAAGGCATCTGCGGTAACATTCTGCTCCCTGGATCTGGAACTCCGAAGCCACAGGCAGGCTACCTGACTGGAACGATGGAGATGGGGAATATCCCTCCGGTTACAAAAGTAGCTCTAGTTCCAGCCCAAAGCAGGGGGAGGTATCTTCCCCTTTCCTGACTGGTGAGTTTCGTCGTCCCCAAGGCCGCAGAGTGCCTGGCCCCAGCATCACCGGGGCGCGTGTCACCCCGCCACTGACACGCTGGGATGGGCCCCTGGGGCTCGCCCTCGGCCCACGCTGGGCCTCCCAGTCATTGGCGTTTTCAGGACAGCCTACAAGGGCTGGCAGTTCAGCACTCTGGGCCAGTACTCGGTGCTGACGGTTGCCCTAAGCGTCTGTCACTTTCGCTCGGCTTCCGCGGGTGAGGCCACCTTGGGGCGCGCTGGGGCGGTTTGCGGCCTCCTCTGCTTCTCTCTCGGTTCCGCTTCGAATTTTCCAAGCTCTTACTGTGTGCGCATCTCTGGTCTGAGACGAGGGCGCCATTCCTGGCCTCCTTAAACCTTGGAAAACATTAACGAATACCAATTTGTGCCTTAAATTCTCTTGAGCGTAGAACATGCTGGGCACAGGCCTAGGTCTGAGATCCCGCACCTGTGGTCTAGCCCCTCAGGATCACACCTGTTAGGTTTCAGAGCCTCTGAACAACTCCATCCCCCAAAGCCACGTCTCCAGCTGCCTCCCCTCCCTCCCTCCCTCCCTCCCTCCCGCTGCTCCAGGGGCTGCTCTCGGAGACGCCGGCTCTTTTTGGAGACCCGAGTAGGTGTGCCCCTCGGAGTCTCCTCCTTTTCTCCCACTAGGCTGGCCCTATGTATAACCCCGGAACCAGCCGGTCCACCGACACGCGGGGGCGGGGCTGAAGATCCGCTGAGCTGGCCGGGATCTAGAAGGACCCTGAAACCACCCCGGGGACAATGGCCGGAGAGTGCTCGTGCACGTTGGCAGAGGCAGGCCTGCCACGATTTTTTTTTAATCTATTTCTCACAAAGAACTAGTTAGTATTGGCCACAACTTATTACAGGTCTCTAATTCTCACAACTACCTGACTTATTAAGTGCCCATTTTACAGAGAAGTTAAGTGACTTGCCCAAGGACACAGAGCTCAGACGCGACGAAGAGGTGTAGCTGTTAGGACTCAAAGACTCAAACCCAGGCTTCTCTGGCTCCAAGGCCCTGCTTACTAGGACCCCCCCCCCCCCCAAGCTGTGTCATGTGCACCTGTTTCTGGGTATTTCTTTAAATCAGGGGTCTTCATTTAGGAAACACATCGAATTCTTCTTCTCTCACTTCCTCTCTTGTCGGGACTACACTCTCACACTCCACACTGCCTATTCCTTTTAAAACAATCACATCTTGCACACGGACAAAGGGCGCGATTGACTGACTGTCGCTTGTGACTTCTGGAACTCAAGGCTCAGAGCTTTGCGCTCAATCTGTATCCGCTTCTGCTCCTCTAAGTATCTTTCTTCAGCGTCACAGAGAAGAGCAGATGAAGGCATCTCTGCACCCCGTCTTTCAGTCAACCCTGGGGGAAAGCCTCACCCTTGGAAGGGGAAGGCGGGCAGCTGCCAGCTGCGCGCTTCTGCCACTGCGGGGTCTCAGCTCCTCTTCGCCTCCGCCAGGCTACCCAGGCCCCTGGGCTCGACTCTGTCTGCGGCAAAGTGCTGGAGCCAACTCAGACGTCCGCTTTCCCCGAAGGTTCCTGCCCGTCCAGCGAGCGGAGCTTGAAGGGGAAAGGAGACCCGCTCTCCACCGCGGCTCCCTGAATTGCACCGGGCCAGGGGTGTGCCTTAGGGGGACCCCATGTAAAGATAGGACGAACACTGTCTTCCCGAAGTCCCACAGACCAGGCCTCCAAGTTCCGCGCAAAACTAACGGGGTTGGGATGGGTCGAGGGCGGTCCGTGGGGGCTGGGGCTTGCGGCGAAGGCCGCGGCGCGGAGCGCGCGGGGGCGGGTCTGCTCGCTCTCCGAGCGAGTGTTTACCCCGCCACCAGCGGCGCGTGAACATCTCCCAGGAACATCGATCTATCACCTCCCTTTAGGGACCCGGACCGGGAAATTTCCATTTTCTGTTTGGGGAGTTAAGAAATAAAAGCGACCAGGCTCATGCTCGCATCTCCGCGCTCAAGTCTTTCTACCAAACGCCAGGCAGGCGGGGCCGGGAACGCAGGCTCTGAGCTCCGGCTCGCGGGGATCCCGCCCGCGCGCTTGGCCCCCGCGACCGGTGCCGAGTCCGGGTCCCCGCGCGTTTTCGCGGGGCGGGGTGGGAGGGTTGGGGGCGCGCGCCTCGCGGACTGCAGAAGGTCGCAGCAGGGAGGGGCTCCGTAAGCAGCGATGGCCGAGTGACCTCTTTCCCACCAGGCGCACCTTTCCGGAGCTCACGGACCCGAATCTTCGCGGGCGAACGAGGGCGGCGCCAGGCCAGGCCGGGCTACGACCGTGGGGGGCGGGGGTGCCCCGAGACGCCTTGCACGGGCGTTTACTGCAAAAGTGGCAGGAAATCCTTTCTGCAGAGCGAGGGACAATGAACAAGAACTAAGGGGAATTCAAGTGGAAAAATCCGTGAATGCAAGAACGACCCACAGCTGGAGCTGAGAGGTTTACGTTAAACTCTGTGTGGTTCTTTCCCTTTCCGGGAAAAGGCGTTATTATTATTTTTCTCCATGTGTTCGGAGAAACTTTCCTTTTAGACGTCTTATTTAACAGACCCATTTCAGCTGGATATTGGACCGCAGTAGTTATTTTCTCCTGCAATACTCACGAAACTGCCCCCAAAATGCACTTTTTGGCCCTTGCCCAAAACCATTTAGGAGCGTAGGACTATTTCTTTGAGTTAAAAAAATGATTTTCATTTCAAAAATTTTGTTAAAACTGTTTAGTCTTTCAATTAAATCCCTTTAAGGGAAATAATACTTTTTAAAGAAATAATAACACTTGGCTTCCTTTAATAGACAGATGCTTGGGTATTCGCCCTAACAGTTACACGTGCCGGTGAACAATTATTAAGTCATTTCAAGCAATTTGCAGCTATGTTGAAGAGAATTTCTGGGCAAAAACCCAAAAATGACATTTCATTCTTTTTCAGTTACTTTATAGGTTTCTCTTCATACACCTCTCTGTGGCTCAAAGGTTAGTCCACATAGTTATCATAAACTTTGAGCATCCCCACAACCTGCCTTTGGCTCTGCTGTTCCCCCCGTGGAAGCCACTGAAGGTTGGAGTGGTGAATGGAGCTTTTAGAACTCTCCTGAGTGCAGAAGGGAAAGAGCAGAGAACACTCAAATCTGGAGAGAAGCTACAAAGAGGCTGACCAGCAAAGAGGGCCAGTAGGCAGGTGAAATAGATAGCAGCAAGAGGCTCCTGGCCCCAAGTGCTTTCCCTGCATTTCTGAATTGGATCTGCTAGATATTTCCTTGAGTATCTATACATATGGCTGGGGTGGGGGGGGTCATCAGTCATTCATCATTCATACTTCAGGACAGTATGGGCCAATTACTTAGAGATGAGCTGGATCAAAGACACAGACATTTAGAAGAAAATAAGGGTGGATAATTTCCAAGTAGACAGTGATTTGAGCTGTGTGGCAGCAACCACCAGAGAGGGTTCCACTGAGGAGTTTAGGGTGGCATAACCAGACACCTAGGGGCCCAAAGAGAGGATGATACTGGATGTGAAGGTGAAGACAGGGAAAGAGAACATTTCAGGAAAAACTGCCTTTCCACAGTACTGAGTTGGTAGAGTTAGTCTCTAATCCAGGAAAGGGGAAGACATGTCCTTTCATGTTTATCTTGTACCGTAGGGTGTCTTATCCCTAGGACCCAGATGTGAGCCCAAACCAGTAGTATATAATAACTGAATTAAATGGATTTTTGTGGGCTAGTCCAGCTACTGGGATACCATTTATAACACCACAGCAGAATGAATTTGGAGGCCTAAGAAGTTGGTTTTACCTCCAAAATTCCCTAACTACAGTTTACATAAATTCAGGGATACTTCCACTTGTTCTGCATTAACTTACCTCATTTAAAGATTATTTACGAATGAATGTAGTAGCACAATATGCATTTAGGAAAAAACACAAAATTACAACTCATAGAGAAATGACAAAGCAGAACACTATTATTTATCTTTCAAAATTTAACAAGAAAATATTTTGGAAGAAGAAATAATGGCTCACTAATATGTCAATTGCTAGTTAAATTACTAGCATTCCTAGTATTATTTATTATTAGTTAACACTAACTGCTACTGTTAACTAGTAACATATATGAGTATGTAGTCTACATTACCTTCCTTATGGAAATATGCTGTCTGTCGTAGTTACTTATTCTCTTAACAAATGTGTGCGCCTTCTAGGTGCAAAACACTGTGGATATCTTTTACTCACTTGATTGTAAACAAAACAAAAAAGAAACAAAAACACAGAGCCAAATTGTTGGGATGTTTATAATACTGCAAACATTTTTTACTGCATTTAATTTATACAAGTCTAATAAATACAGGAGTGGTTTTGACCAAATAGATTTTTATTGCCTGCAAGCTGTTACACTTAAAAGTAGGAGAATATAGTATGTTGACAGCAGCACATTTACTACCTTACACTTTGGGATTTTTTTCTTACACTCGAGAGAAGAAATGTTCAGAATTAAACAAGACAAAAGCTGATGGATAATCTAGTCTATATTTGGGTTTGGCAGTCCTTGAAGCCTGCAGATGAATTCAGAATACTAAGAACCGAGGTTGAAGTTTTTACACACATCACAACAATGGCAAATTAACTACAAAAAAAAACCCCTCACAGATAAATAATAAACTATTAAACACACACCATTTTAACAAGGGCACGGTAGAGCTGGCACAGTGATCCGAAGTGGCTTCTTCTCACAATGTCATATTATGAGAAATACAGATCTCATTTCACATCACACATAGGACACTACTTCGATGTAATTACAGATGGAAAAGTCAAATCTTCCAAAAAACCAAAAAGCCATGTTCCAATCATAAAACCAAAGCGCATTTTAGGTCAAACTACTACAAAAGAGACTCATCTTAAACAATCCCCTCAAACCAAGAAACTTGGTATTTTCCCCTTTAACTTTGCTTCCAGTTTCACTCTTTACAATATGGAGTGAAATACAAGCATTTTTAATTGGTCCAAACAATCAATGTAATTACAAGGACAGGGTACAGAATAAACAATGTCAAGGTCCTCCTTCCTCTTACAGAGCTGGGAGGTCTCAGCCTTCTTCTTCATCACTGTCTTTCATGGTGATGCCCTGAAGTCCTCCTCCTTCCGAGACAGAGGCTGTAGCCTCCTCTACTGTTAAACGTCTGTGCAAAGTATCATAGGTTTTACTGTTCAGTGTGCCCTCTAACACACCCTGTAGTCGGAAGTCCCTATAGGTTTTCTGGAAGAAGAAGAGAAAATCTGCTTAGATAGCTCACGAATTGTATGGATGGATGTCTGTATGTAAGCTCAGCATTTCAAAAATTATGTTGGGCAATTCACTAATGGATTCAGGTCGTAGCTGCCCATGTCAATCAACCTGTTGGAATATTTCTGGGAAGAAAATGAAATGAGAGACCTCGGATCCTGCTTTTCAAACTAGAATCACTCTGAATAGATCAAAATGTTGTGATAGATGACAGGTGAGCTTTCCCTCGAAATATTACTAATTGTACAGACTTTACTGTTTGAATAGCTTGTAACAAAGGTAAAATGATATGCACTTATTTTTAAGAGAAGGAATTATTAGTTTTTCAGTTGAGATGCCTCTCCTTTAATACTGAAAAATGCATTTTATGAAATGTATTAGCTTTTGGGGGGAGGTGTGGAGGGAGATAATTAATCCTATTATTGGTAAAAGAAGTTTGCATTTTCAGCATTTGTGAATTATAAAATTCACGTATAGTACCACTGGTTAAAAATTTGTGTACACCTAGAAGTCTGTATGAATTCTGCCCTTTCCTTTTGAAATTCCCTTGGAATGTGAAGTGTCAAATTCTGGTATAAAGCTTCCACAGATGGTAAATACAACATGTATGTATACTTTCTGTGAAAGTCAATTATCATTTGATGTATTATATGTCAAAAATAGAACAAACATCATGTTAATGTTTATATCATGAATCCTAAGAGCAATGACAGGAACAACAGAATTCCGGGTTCTGTGGCACTTGGATGTGTCACCTATAAAGCTTCCCTTATTTCATTTATCCCCCTATGTGCAATTTTCCTCATATAAGACTTTTCTGCAACCAAACAAGACTGGTGTTTTATTGTCAATTTTTAGAGTTGTCGGAAAAGTCTAGAATTAGTTCAATGGGGAAACAAAACACAAATGAAGATATCCCATTGTGTAGAGGCACTTTTAAGGCTTTTAATGCTAAATATCTTTTAAAATTGTGTTTACTGACCTATGTTAGATTTAGAATATTAAGCATTCAGATTTCAGTGGACTGGCCTCAAGTATCAGTATCAACATGCCACCATTGTTATCAATGTTTCCAGTCGGTATTTTTTGTTGTTGTCTGCTTTACACTTAATAGATGAAAAAAGTCAACTAAGAAGGAATGATGTACTTTCTGGCCCAACATTACAAATCCAATAGCTGGAAATTTACACGAAGGCATGTTTGATCTCATTCAACACAATATATGGAAGGAAACTTTTAATATTCACACAGTTTAATTGAAGGTACTTATTCATATGATATAGGAAATGCTGATGAATAGCATCTTAATCCTCTTGATATACACACCTGGCTTACTAACAGATTTCTGGGAAGGAGTAAAATCATTACAAAGTCATGGGGCCAGTGGTATTTTAACATTTTATCTTCCTGTCTTCTTTAATCTGACTTATGTATGCCCCACAGTATCATCACAAGTTTCAGAAGTGCTATGCCAAAAGCAAGTATGGAGGGTGAATGATGATTTTTTTCTCATTTGGATCATTCTTATAAATAAGATTCATATTTGAAAAGTCTATCACATGTCCAGAAATAAACTAAACTGTGAGAAATACTGTATAGTATCAGAGGTATCTTAACAGCAAATAAAAATCTGATTCAGAGAGTGGTTTCTAAATGATCAAAACTATTTTTACTCACATTTTAATAATTTAATATACTTACACCCCACCATCCTCATAGTCTCTTTCTAAGGTGTTAATCTCATTATTACTAAGGCAGTATTCTCTTACACCAAAACCTATGGTCATTTGCATCAAAACACATGGGAATGGCTCTCAAGAGTAAGTTTTGTCCAGAAAATCTGGTAACTAACATACATAGTATTATTACCACAGAGATTTGTGTTTAGGACTGTAACTGTTAATTGTTTGATTAAAAATATGTCAAGTACACAGAATATTCATGTACAGATAATGCATCTGACATGAAGTATTTTTGTTCCATTGACAATTATTTACTGAGTTTATAAGTTCTACTTTCTTGTTTTATTAGAATTGACTTTTCTTAGACTTAGAGTAATTGTCAGTTAGTTGGCCAGGACAGATTTGTATTGTGGTCTGCAGTCCTGAAGACTTTCTAATTTATATGTAATTCAGACTCTACTGCTTTATTTTATCACCAAGCAATAAGCAGTTAGGGGAGCTGCAAGATAGGTATACTTGCGATCTCTCTCTCCTTCAAATTCATAAAATATTACGGACTATCGGACAGCCTCTGTAGCTGGCAGTGAAGGTCTGCTTAGCTCTTCTTTAAGACAAGGGCCTGCCACCGGGTGCTGCTCACTTGTCTTCTTTTCTCCTAGTAAAAGAGGCAGCTGATCTACGTTAACTGCTTTTAAATGTCATAGGGCCACTAGGGAGAACACAAATCCATCAGCCACTTTGATTGAGGATTCTGTTTTCTCCCCCTCCTTCAATAAATCATTCTGATGTTAAAACTTTGCAAATAACTTCGTGGCTCTACACTCTTTGCGAGTCTGTGAGTGGAATTTGTTTTTTTCTCCTTGAGCAACATGAATGAACCCATTAGGATCTGAGTGTCTTTGTGGGCCAAAGTTGGCTATAATATACATCTGGATGGTATCTGGGTCTCCAGTGGGCAGAGAAGAATGACTATGCCTGTAGAGTGAAAAAAAACCTAGCAGCTTGGCTCCCTGGTAGAATGTACTACTCTGTGGTAACATGCAGACTAACACCAGGGGATGTGGATGGAAGGAAAGCCTACTCAGGGGACTTCACAAATGTATACGTGTGCTATTTATACCTAATTTTTTATTTTAGAGAGAGAGAGCATGCCGGCATGTGTGCAAGTGGACAGGGAGGGGCAGATGGCGAGGGAGAGAGAATCTTAAGCAGGCTCCATGCTGTGGAGTCTGACACGGGGCTCGATCTCATGACCGTAAGATCATGACCTGAGCTAAAAGTAAGAGCTGGACACTTAACCGACTGAGGCACCCCTGTATACATGTGCTATTTATATTTAATAGCTTCTTAAATTCACTGAAAAATGAACATTATAAATATAGCCGTATAGGTTCTGAAGAATTATGAATCTATGTATGAAATTGGTTAAAGTCTGTTTATAGTCAAAGTAGGAAACAATGAAAACATTAAATTATTAATTCATCCTGATTTTCTTTGTGAAAATAATAATTTTTAATTATTAAATATAGCTCTACAATTTGATTAAATGTATCAGCCAAGAAAGCATTGGCTGAGTCTGGGGACCTGTTTGTGAAAAACAAAGTATGGAAAGTCAAACATATTCATGAAATGTATTTCCATATTTATCAGTCTTGACTACTGGTAGCCATAATGAAGAAAATGTTTAAGATAAATTGGTGCAGAGTACAATGGAATGCCACCGCATAATTCGTGACATTATCATTTTATTTTGCTAAAATATTCACTGATGTTTGATCCTTAATTGTAATGACATGTGTGAATATGAGAAGAGGAAGAACTTTGAAGGAAACAAACGATGGGCTAATAAACAATAGAGATTTTTATTCTAAAAACAAAATAGAGAGCTTAACAATGCAGCCAAAAATACCAATCAGCTGAATATGTAATTTCTGACATTTTGAATGCAATAGATATTAACTTGAAAATATGGCTGATCGTAAGGTAAGCATCTAATCCCAATATTAGTCACAGTACAGACTGCAACCTTAACATACACATATATTTAGAAGGTACACAGAGATTCTGATTCTCTCTTATAATAGAAATAAGGAAGAAACATTGTAGAATCGAAGGCAAATATGAATGTATTACAGTGCGCTTTTGGTTTCTTTGTAAGACAAATAACACCTGGGAAGAAGTGTTCTGAACCAAAGCTATTTTGTCCATTGAAATGTAATATGTTCAGAGGTATTAAAAATTAGTGGGCGGCTATAATTTTACTTGTTCCTTATGACTAATCATGATTGCTATTACTGTGACATTATAGGTCTGGTTCTATGCTTCGGTAGGTTTGCCAATTTCTCACTTTAGAACAGAACTTTCCTATTTATGGGTCTTTCTAGTTTGTGATAACCTGTGTGTGACACAAAAGAATTTGTACTCTAATTAGACTATAGGAACCTAGAAAATGATGGAAAATATTTTAATGTGGATAAAACTTAATGATATAATGCAATAGTTCCTCTCAAACTTTAACATCAGAATCATCTGGAGGGCTCGTTAATGTATAGATTCCCAGGCCTCAGAATCAGTTTCTGACTTGGTAGGTCTGGGGTGGGGCCCAATAATGTGTATGCCTAATGAGTTCCCAGGTGATGCTGATAATGATAAATCAGGAATGACACTTTGAGAACCACTGAGTGTATGTGTGTGTCACATATGCACATACTTACACATAAATATACATATACATATTTGTACCTATATACACATACATATAGACATATATAAAATCCATTTGACAAATGGCACTAAAATGGAAGGTCATCTTTTTAAAAGAACAGCTGATTCTCAATAGCTTAGAGTTATGTTTTTAGCCATAAGGTAGGATTTGTCTCAATTTTAGGAAAAAGTCATACTTGGGGCAAATTTTGTGCTTCCACTAGAATTACAAAGTGCAAAAAATCATGCTAAATAAATATATTATTTTAAATACTCACTAAATATAATACATATGTTATTACCTTTTCTCTTGAAGAGCAAAAGACAAAATGGCCTTAAGGGATGTGACACCTGTTGGTAGTTTGGGATGGTCCCCAACACTCAAACTGATCATCTCTTACATGTCAGATGGGGCATGTTTCCAAAGGAAGCTAGGCAGTGACAATGTTACTTTTGTGTCAGGATATAAGAAAATCATGGTTGGTTAAGTATCGACTCTTGATTTCAGTTTAGATTGTGATCTCATGGTTGGTGAGATCGAGCCTCGCTGTGGGCTCTGTGCTGACAGCATGGAGTCTGCTCGGGATTCTCTCTCCCTTTCTCTCTCTCTGCCCCTTCCCAGCTTGCATGTGAGCAGATGCCTGTGTGCGTGCTGTCTCTCAAATAAATAAATAAATAAATAAATAAATAAAGAAGAAGCCTTCATAATGGTATGCGATCCTAATAAGCATGAAGGAAATGTATTAGGAGGAGAAAACATTTCTATATTTAAGAAAAGGAAGACCAAATTACTGCAGACCTACTACAATCAGGTAAACGTGCCAGAGGCTTTGTGTACATTATCTTCAAATGTGACTAGTTGATAAAATATCTTTTATTTATTGCAGAAAAAATTTAAATTTACTTGATAATCTAATTGAAAATGGAAGTAAACAGTAGCATAGCATTGCTGAGAGTGATGTTTTTAAAGTACTTATATCCACTCAGGTAAGTCACATACAATTTTCTTGTATGTCAGTATCTAGCCATTATTCTTTATAGCTTGTTGGGCAATTCACATCTCAACACATTTTGTTTACCTTCACAATCTTGATGAGCGTCTTCAGTTGGTAAATATGAAGCTGAAGGTCTAATCTATCAGCCAACCAGACACAAATGACTTTCATGGAACTGCTGTACCATTGCTGGAAAGAAGGTTGGGGGTGGAGGGGAGGAGAACAGAAAAGAAAACAGCCTCTGCAGTATTCATGTAACAGATTCAGTAATGAGGGGGTAATGAAACACTCTGAAATGACCACAGATCAGCACTTGAAGTCAATAATGCTATAATTTCCTGTTAACAGAATTGCATGTTTTGCTAGAAAATCTGCTAAGTTGACCTAGGCTGTTCTCTACATGAATTAACATTAGTCTTTCAGCTGTAACATATTCATGGGAAACCGTGTTTTTGCACTTGCAGGCCTAGAGGCCTGCTTTGTAATTGGGAGGTAACAATGGGCACTAAATACATGCTATGGGACTGAATGGACTCCCAAAGAGCAGGAAAAAGCAGGTAAATTACTTAGGAAGGGAAATTTCTTATTAGCCTGTATATTATGTAAAAATCAACGAGTAGATTTATGCCTTGACGCATGCAGTCAATACCTAGAAATAACATTTTACAGAAGTGATGATAAGACATGATCCTCAATCACACCTTTATCTACTATTGTTGTTAAGTATTTGCCAAGATGTTTTAAAACCACCTAAAATAAAGATGTGAGACCTGAGGAAGGAACATTATTCAGATAGAATTGTTGTGTCTATAAGAATCAAAAAGAAGATGTCAGTTGACCAAATTATGAAAGGGAAGAATTGGTTTCATTTTGCAAGTGTTTTTGGAGGGTTCATATTTTTTCCTCTGTTTATTACCACTCTCCTAAGAGGAAAACTGAAATCTTCTCCAATGTAACTTCCTGCTCCTATATAATGTCTACGAGTATAGTAGAAGAAGAAATTTGTTCCTTTTTTTTTTTTTAAAGGCAATCTGCCATTAGTGGTGATATTTCAAGGGCTTCAGCACTACATGCTAGAGATAGGTTTAGGTAGTACTGGAAAAATAATAATGCTACTTATTCAGATGATTGTAAAAAATCTCAAAGCCCATTCAGCACTTAGGAAATGATGAGAGTTTTCAAGAGAGAAGGGATTTTGTGTCTTGCTTATAAACACAAACACAGTGACACACTACATCATGTATGTGTGGTACATGTGTCTTAGGTATTCAAACACAGGGTAAACTCATAAAAAATATTTTTCTTCCATATTAAAATAGTAAATTCAATTTCTAAGAGAAACCTTACATGTTATAAGTCCCTTGTTCTGACAAAATTTGGTATTAGAAATGGCATTTTAAGCATAAATTAGACATTAGTTTCATATTTCATTAGACTTATTTTTATTAATTTAATACACTGAACATACATGCACAAAATGAGACAAGGTAATTAAAATGAGTAACTGATTTACTGAATATTATATCACATGGATGAATGAAAGTTTCAGGTTTTTAAAATGGGAGATAGACTAGGATTTAAAAAAATATTATTCATGTACCCAATTTTGCTCTTTCCTAATGACTGCTTTCTCAATTTTCAGGGCATTGTAAAAGTATCAGAAATAAATTTTACAAAATAAGATACACTCCTAAATTCTTAAAAAAAACTTCTAAAGAATTCAATACTTCAGCTGACATATTAATTTCTAATGGTATTTAAATCCCATACTTTGTTATTTCAAATTACTTATAGCCTCAACCTCTTGAATTCCATTTTACTACACATAAACACTCCCAGGTATTGGTGATACTGAATATGGGTATACTAAATTAAGACCCTCACCTGCACACCACTCTCCAGATAATTTAAAAGCTAAAATGTAGTCACAATGGTTATAATTCTTAAATTATAGTCCTTCTGCAAGAGATGATATATTTTTTTTGTTGGGGGAAACAAAATATGATATATGGTCTAGCAGAACATACTAGTTAATCTGTCAGACTATAAAGTTAAACTGTATTTATTGTAAGTTGTATGAATTTGAGGGAAATGAAAATGCTTTCTTAAAATTACTCCCTATGCATCTTTATGTTCTTAAAAAATCCTTGCACAATTTAAAATTAATTTAATTCATTTTCCCATTACACATCAATGATACTTATGATTAAGTGATAATCAAAAGGGCATCTAATATAACACAGAAATTTATTATTAATATAACTTCTTTAACACAATGCCAAAATTACAACTTTAGAGAAAAATAAGTTGGGAATCAAACGATCTGAAGTTAACTATATAAAGAGAAAAAAGAGAACCACTGTTAAGTAAAACTTTAAAGGCAACCAAATTATAAGGAAAATTCTATAAGAAAAATAATTCTATCAGATAGAAATGCCTATTTTTTGGTCTCCAAGTCAAAGCATTTTGAAGATTTTCAGCTAAAAGCAGCAAATAATGAAGAGAAAGCAGTACTTGAGCTCAGAGTTTATGTTGCTACTAAGAACAAGCTAACAACAAAAAACTCACTAGGACTGCTTCTTTCTTGTATATAATGAAATAGACACACACACACACACACACACACACACACACACACACACACGCATGCACTCCAAGCAAATAAATAAGCAAACAAACAAAACCACCAAACGGAACTCTCCAGCACTTTCCTATTTCTGGTGCTGGAATTGACATGTTCCTCTCTGGGGTGCTGGAATATGGTAGGTCCCGTTTTTATATCTTGACAAAAAAGTCAAAGATACCTTAGCTGCATCTCCCCCCACCCCAAACAACCCTCCAACGTTACCAAGGAAAAAAACACTTAGGGTGAATGTCCAGTAAAGTGTGAATGTTAGAAAATGTCCTTTCATTTTGGAAAAGTTAATTTTATAAAACAGTTCAGCAGATGATTCACGTTTCCATTCAGGGGACGACAAGGAAGGGGCGCTGTGGTCTGCACTGAAGTCATGGGTATAGCATTACTGCTTCATTCTTTGCTTTGGTCTACTTAGGAATAAAGCAGTAAGTGTGTATTCTACATGTTTTTCCTACATCAGTCCATGACAGCAGCCTACCACTTTAACAAAAAAAAATGTCTTTTTTTTTCTTTTTGTGGTTCATTCAACTCCTGTAAGGGCATGCATTACTCACTTCATTTTCTTGAGATATTTCTTTTAAAGCAAAAATAAAAGAAAAGGAAAGGCTAGGGTTGACTCTGTGAGACCCCTGTATTTATTCACACTTATTGTGCATGACTGTCGACTGGTAAATCATATTAGCAGCCCGTCTCCCCATCAAGCTGCTACTTGCTTTCCAGCCCTGGGAAGGTTCAACAAATCAACAGGAGCACGGAAAACAGAACATCAGTCTAATCTAGTGTTTAAGGTGAAGTTTTCAAACCCAATCTAAGAAGATCTTTAGAGCAAGCAACAAGCTGAAGGGCTCAGAAGGTGGTATTGACAATGAAAGATTGTTGAAATATTGAGAAGCGCAGCACTTGTGCATTTTTAATAACAAGAGGGTCAACAAGGACACAGCTCCCTCAGTGCCAGGAGTTGCCACTGACTATGGAAATTGCCACACCAGGGCTATAAATGCTTGCAGTTCATCAGCTTTCTTAAACAGTTCATCAGCTTTCTTAAACACCCTGAACCCCCTCAGTGGACCTTTAGTCTTGAATTAACAAACCAAAGCAATGAAAGAGGGTGCAGTCTGAATGGCTGGCATTGATCCCCAACTGTGTCAGCACTGCTACAGGCCCTGAAAAACTCTCTCCATTGTCAATAGAAATTGACAAACCTCCTCTCCTAAATAGTGCAGCTGAGCCGGCGGGATCCACGCAGCTGTAAAGGGCTCTGCTCTTGGGGCCCAGGAGCACTAACAATGGAACAAGCATGAGCTCTTTGTCAGTCCCAGACTCGGCAATTTTCTAACAAGGATTAAAGTTGTTTCTCCGCGGTGCTGGTGAAAAGAGATTTAGCAACATACCGTGCTTTCTTCATGCAAGTTAAAGAGAAGTAGTTAAGGAATTTCATTATTCTGTTGACTAGTGGAAATATAAAACAAATATATTAAACATGCAAACTCCCTTTTCTGCCTAATTTATAACATTTCGGAGGGTGATTCAATTAAATGTAACACTTATTGCCTAGAAACAAGCCCTTCACATTTATTTTGGAAGTTTTATTTTTAAAAAGTCCAGCTGCTGGCCACCTGGAATGAGGTCTCAATACATACTAATGCACAATGCCTTTAGCCCCTCTGTGGCTGATATTCCTAAATCTGAACCACAAGACCACATACGGTTTATATATCACGGCTGCTTCAAGCAAATGATTTCTGTCAGAATGTGGATTCTGATGGTGATGGCAAGGCAGAAATAGCTGCTTGGCTAGGGAACAAATCTGTGATATATTTTCTGCTTAAGTGTTTAGCTTTTTATTGATTATGAATTGGTACAACTAGTTGATATATTTTCATTCTTCTCCAGCTATGCTCAACTCAATAGGTGAACAACAGAAAAAAAAAAAAGAAAACCAACAGTTTTTAGTGCACTAAGACATGGAACAGCTAAATTTCCAGTGTGTATGTATTTCTTCATTTATTTCAAGGGAAGCTGTCTGTTTTATAAGTGTTGAGTCACCAAGTTCAAATGCAATAGCATCTAGAAAATGTCACCTTAGGAAATAGGTACCTTTTTAATGCCAAGTTGAATTGAATAAAAACGCAAATTATATTTTTGAAATGCTGAAGATTTTGCTAAGCTGATAAATGTAAGGCATTCTTTAGCATCTTTTTGTAGCTTTGGAGAGCAGCAAACTCTTTAGAAACGTTAATGCCCCACAGTTTCACCAGTATATTAAAAAGTAAATATAAATGCTTCACTGTACATTGAGTGTCTCTTTTGTCAACACTGTATCTATTTAACATAACTAAATGCATGGCCAGTCACTTCCCATTTCTAAAGACAAAAGTGCAAATTTTATATTTATGGTAAATTTGAAACAGTAACACCAGCACTTCCCCCCGTCTGTATGAGGCATCCCACTGAAATGATGTGAAGTGGTTCCCCAAAACACACCCCTGAAACACGAGCATCTATAAAGTTTTAAGTGCGAATTTTTTGTTGGCTTGGAATAGGAGTGAGGGCTACATTTCAGGAAAACTGAAACCAGCCTCTTATGGTTAAAAATACAGTAAGTGTTCAACCCAACCTATACCTATCAAGGTTCTAAGCTAGACCCAGAGCCGTTCGTGGGGGAAAGATAGAGAGACTTGCATCTGAACGTGGAAGTGGAGGGCTGGCTATCAACATAGCAGAGAAGGACATCAACACAGAAGCTGAGAGGGGAAAAGTGCCAGCACCTTTAATGCTCTGTCTGCCTGACTGAGCCGGTGCGAGCTAGCTCTGTCTCAGTTTTCTCATCTGTAATATGAAGGGTAGAGTCTGTGAACCTGGCTTTTAAATAAGAAGATTCTGATGTTCTCCACAACTACTATGATATTAGATATGATTGTCAGAATAAAGGGCATGATTAGAACCAACACAGTTGTGATTCTTGTAAAAAAAATGAACTGCAGGGAAACACCAAATTGTCACACATTTTTTACATGGTGCTTAAATACAGCTTTATTCTTAAAAAAATGCAAGGCTAGAATTCCAGAACTTTCTATTACCTGTTATTTTGTTTGTTATTAACTTACTTTTAGCCTTTTAACGAAGCGTAAATATATTATAAACAGAAAACAAAGTGTAATGAGAAATGAATGAGATTTCTCAAGAACTGTGAGGTACAGTTATTCATCTCTCTTCTTTTATGAATTCTGATCATAAAGGCATCTGATTTTTTAATGCATCTGATTTTTTAAAATTTCCTGTGAAATTTAATGCATCAATTAAAATTTCATTTACTTCTGTGAACAACCTTCACGAGGTGGCTGTTATTTTTCCCATTTTGCATACATGAAAACTGAGCTTCCATAGGTAGGAAACTGAGTTTAGATTAAGCGTGTTGTTCGGGTTTATACAGTAGGTATGCACAGCAAGGTTAGATTTATATCTTATCTATATGGATACATGCTTCAGAGTCTGTTCTCATGACTGCTAGGCTATTCCAGTCCCTTCTAGAAAACAATCTATTCTGTCAATAAAATCTCTGATTCTTTATGGGCAGTTTGGTGCTTCCAGCAGACAACTAAGAAAACAACCTCTACTATTCCTGGGGGTTCCTGATCATAATTGTAACACAGGATTGTGAAGTGAACAGGAAATGCTTATTAATAGTTTCAGAGAAGTCTACCACACTTTCTTGCAAGTGAACTCAAGCTGCATTTCCGAAGACCAAAGATATTTTTAAATCTAATAAGGTAATATGTAATGTAAATCAATTCTTTCAAGAACCACACTTCCTTAGGATGACCGACCAAGTGGTTCTTCTGCTATGCCTTTCCGACATGTCCCATTCTTAAGATTTTAAGTAATCTCTATGCCCAATGTGGGGCTTGAACTCACCATCCAGAGATCAAGAGTTGCAGGAGCTACTCAGCCATGCAGGTGCCCCACACCATGCCACCCTATTCTTAAGATGTCTTAAGATGCCATACATCTTAATGCTTAGGAGTACTGGGAAGGTTTTTTTTTCCACTGTAACAAAACAAGTCAACATAGGAAAAAAGATCCTTGGTTCATTCATAAGGGGGCTCAATCTACATATGCAGCTTTCTTCATCTTTTTTTTTTTTTAAACATAGAGCAAAGAGGCTGTTGATTCATGTCATTCCTCTTCCATATTCAATGACAACCTCATATTCAGGGTAGTGTTCATTTTCTACCTCAGGGAGTCTGCAAAGAATAGCTTATGAGAATTTTGAGCTCTGTAAAGAAAATGTAAAAAGTGCTAATAACATGTAAGGATTGGCACATAGTAGGTACCTAATGAATGTTTGCTGAATGCTGAAAAACTTTCCTATTCTTGAAGCTCAATACTTTTCCCCCCCATACTTTCCCTTTTATTTATTTATTTTTTAGTTTTGAGAGAGAGACACAGAGAGTGTGCACACAAGCAAGCAGGGGAAGGGCAGAGAGAGAGGGAGAGAGAGAATCCCAAGCAGGCTCCACACTGTCAGCATAGAACCCAATGCAGGCCTCAGTTCCATGAAATGTGAGATCATGACCTGAGGAGAAACCAAGAGTCGGACACTTAACTGACTGAGCCACCTGGGTGCCCCCATATTTTCTGTTAAAAAATGTAGGGGTACCTGGCTGGCTCAATCAGTAGAACATCCAACTCTTGATCTCGGGGCCATGAGTTTGAGCCCCACATTGGGTGTAGAGATTACTTTAAAAAACTGACAAAAAATGTATAAATATCAAGATATTTCTAGATGAATTAGATCCTCTTAAGTTACGAAATACAAGTTACATAACAGGATACGTTCCATAAGTTGGGAGTTGTACAAGCACTTTTCCGCTACCATGTCATTAATCCAAAATTCCCTTCATTGCAAAATGTCCTGGAAGTAGTGTTATTAAACTAGCCTATCTTTTACCACACTACACAAAGAGCACTGAAATCAATACTGTTCTTTATTATTCATTATTATCAAGTAGGCAAGTGCCTCTATAAGTTTATTCTGGGGCTTTTTTCCTGGTGTCAAAGTGAAAATTTCAGATAATCAGTTGTTCCCCTCTCTCCTACTTCATAACAAATGATGGGATACATGCTGGTTTGATTAATTTTTTTGACTGAAATGACTAATCATTGGCTTGGCCAAACGCAGTGGTCGGTCCAGTTATACTGCCATAGGTACCAGTCTAAAGGCACATCGTCTCTCAATGGTTCATTTGGTCACTATGACCTTTTTCTCTGGTTGAATGAGTCATTTTGGATACTATGTATACAATTTTGGTCAGTATTGCATTTAAATTCATAATGTAGGATCTGAATAAAAATATAAATCAGCTCCTGGAAGGGCTTCTATTGAATGGCACAAGCTTGAGAGAAAAATCTCGGCTTGAGGATTAACTATTAGCAGGTCTTCCTGTTTCAGTTTCCTTATAGAAATAGGAAACCATCATTCCAAAAATTACTTTTTGAGAGCGCTGTAAGGACTGAACTAACAAGCTACCATTCGGTCTCCAGCTCATGGCTCACTCCCACAGGATCCATCCTCAGCAAACTGAAAGACCTGACCCTCTGCTGCAGGTTCTCTAAATCTGGGATTTCTGGGCATGTCAGCCCCTCCGTCTGGACTTCTATCCCAAGGTATGCTTCCCTGGCCAGATCCATGTCTGGCTTTGAGATTCATTTCAACCACTATTTCTGCTAGGAAGACAATACTATCTCTTACTAGGCAGAATTAGATGCTCGCATACTTCCTGCTCCTAGAACTCTGTACGGACATCTATAAGAATATTGTACCATGGGCTATACGTCTGCCTCAACGGGCTAAGCATAAACCCAAGGCAGCAACCAAGTCTTAGTTTTACTGCTATCTCCAGCCCTTAGCAGACTGCCACACAGCATGCATTGCGTATTTGCTGAAGGACTGAATGCTTTAGAATACTTGGAGATACAAAGTGCTACATATATAATAGTGATAGTGCAGCTTTTTAATAGAAAAAGGAGAGCATCAGAGCCAAGTTGTTGACTTGAATTGCATGTTTCATTGATAGAAAAATAATTTAACAGATGCGAAAGTTGTAGAAATCACCAAAAAGTAAACGATGGCATTTGGCTAAAGAAACTGAACATAGGACTAAAATGAAGTTTTAAATGTGACTGTCTAGTTTCATTTTAAGCGATGAATTAAAGGAGAAAGCACTGTAAACTGATAACACTTTTGTCTATGACATACACGAGTATCCACATACATAGTTTACATGCACAAGATCTCATAATCCTATGTGTTCAGATGTTGATGGGCTCGGCTCTTGGAGTCTGTTATGTGAGCAGGGAGCTGCCTCGCCAGCATGTGCTCCGGGGTACTGAGCCCCATTCCTAGGGGTTATCTAGGGCTGTGGGGGCACATCTGGAGGATGGGGGCACATCTGGAGGAAAAATATCACTGCTATGGCCTTGTTGACCTCAGTCTAAGGGAACATGAGAACTCTCCTGGGACCTGAAACAAGCCTGGCTTTTGAGCAAAGAACCCATGAAGGGTAGAGAGAAAGAGTGTGCCCTTATCTTGTGGTCATGGCATTTGATATTGCAAACAGTGGAGCGGGGGATGAACCTTGCACTGGTCCTAACCTTTGGCAAGTTTCCAATCTTCCACTTGAAACAGACAGATAAATAAATCAATTTCTTGAGTCACTATTATCTCTTTTGAAAAGGAATTAAATTTTAGTTTTCCATAATACATCCATTTTGAAGAAATGTAAATCTATTCTGGAAATGAAAACGTCAAACATTTTAATGAGAAATTAACTTTTCAAAAGACCCATTTGATCATAAAAATGTGAGCTTCTTTAAGACAGGGACTTGGTGTATCTTGTTTAACGTTACCATATAGCATGTGGCCTCTACAAAATAAATACTGGGTGTGTGTGTGTGTGTGAATAAATGATTAATAAGGGAGTTTCAATTTCCTATTTTTTTAATGTCTTTTATTTATTTTTGAGAGACAGAGACAGGGCGAGCAGGAGACGGTCAGAGAGAGAGGGAGATACAGAATCCGAAGACAGGCTCCAGTCTCTGAGCTAGCTGTCAGCACAGAGCCCGACGGGGGGGCTCGAACCCACGAACCATGAAATCATGACCTGAGCCGAAGTTGGTCGCTTAACTGACTGAGCCACCCAGGTGCCCTGTCAATTTCCTATTTTAATTAGAATCCCATCGTCACTGTGACAGAGATACCCAACTGTGTGGGACAAAACGATGCTAAACTTTTTTTTAATGTTTATTTTTGAGAGAGAGTTGGGGGGGGGGACAGAGAGAGAGGGGGACAGAGGATCTGAAGTGGGCTCTGTGTTGACAGCAGAGAGCCTGATGTGGGGCTTGAACTCATGAACTGTGAGATCATGACCTGAGCTGAAGTCGGATGCTGAACCAACTGAGCCAGCCAGGTGCCCCAATGCCAAACGTTTTAGTCCCAGTACTCACCACTATTCCATACACATAGTAACTCAATGGTGAATGGGAGGTTTCCTCATGCATCCAACACATCAACTGAGTGGACATTCGACATTAATAAACATATACATTATATGCATATAGTATGGGCGGTCACTGAGGGGAAAGCCAACAAAAGGAGCTGTGGGGAGTATATGGAACCAAATTTCTGAGGATCTGTAGAGCAAAAGTATGGGGATGCTATATATTAGACTGCGTAAGTAGGAACGTGGCTTGAAAGAATCTTGTTAAACCACATTCAAACACTGCAACCCATTCCTGACTCAAAACCCCAAGATGACAGAGAACACTTAGAGAAGTTTCAAAGGATAACCCTGAAGATGATTAAAGGGCTAGGAAAGGGGCCTATGAAGGGAAGTTAAACAAACAGGGATTATTTATCCTGGAGTAGACAAGTATGACAAGCACCTTAATAACAGTCTTCATATATTGCAAGGATTATTCCCTAGAGGATGCTGGCTACCTGCTTTTTCTCCACTAAGAGGAAAAGAGAGAATGGGTTTCAAAAACAGCATGAAGAATTTAGGTGAGATGGGGTTAGAATTTTATTCCAAACAAAATATTTTGCCCATATTAACACAGGAAAATTTAGAGGGTATCCTATCTAGGGTTGGGCCATAATCAGGAAATTAAGGGCTCTCTCTAGGCATTGATAAGTACCTTTGGATATTGTTCTTTTATAGCGTTTCCTCTCAATGCATTCAGTAGACACATCTAATAATGGTTCTGCCACAACAGCTCCTTCCCTACACAGATTTTTTTTTTTTTTTCAATTGTACTTAGCCAACAGTGGCTGGCAGTCTGGCTGCCACTGCTGTGTCCATTTGTGAGAGGCACCGGCAGGGATGCAAGGAAGGCTTGCGCAGAGGGGGCATGACCGAGGAAGAGCTCAGAAAGCCACCACAGGAAGTGGCCTTAGGCCGTGTGACATTTGCTGGTGAAGTCAGGTTTGAAGAGAGGGAGAGTAGTAGCTACCAGTTCTACGAAAACATTGCACTGGTCACCTGAGAGAGACGCTGGTCTCAGGGGGTCCTGGGTATTTTCTGCAACAACTCACCTGTGGCCAGTTGCAGCACAAGCATGCAAAATCACTGTGGAAAAACCAGGCTCTGCGTGGAGAAGTCACAATTTCCACACCGTCTTAAATGTGGAAGCAGCATAAAATCAACACTAAATAACTTTTAAAATGCTCAATGTGTAATCACTGCAACCATCTTTTAGAACATCAGTCAAGAGAATATTCTACTTTCTTCAGTGACCATTAAGTCATTGGTATTGGCTTGGGTGAATGAATGCTACTGCACATTTATACATTTGGGGTTTAGAAAAATTTCTCCATGAAAATGAAAGTTTTGTCATCTTCCATTCATCAGAGACAGTTTTACCCTTGCTAAGAGAGTTTACGTGATCAACAATTTTTTTCTCCTATTCAAGCAAAACCTCAGATCAGTTCACATGTGAGATTTTCTTTTTCTTTCTTTCTTTCTTTCTTTCTTTCTTTCTTTCTTTCTTTCTTTCTTTCTTTCTTTTTCTTTCTTTTTTTTTTTTTTTTTTAATTCTGAGCACAATTAAAGGTGAGTTAAGGCTCTGGTGGAAATCTAAAGAGCATCGGCAAATCTGAGCACTGCTCAGCTTTTGAATTGCTTTTTCTACTTCTCAGTTCTTTTAAATGGTTTTCTATGGCAGGGACATTTTTCTTAATTAGTCACAGCTAATTAGTGTTCTGGCATAGACAAGTAATCAGAAATGTCAGAGCTGCAAGGCTACATCTCCCTAATCCTTTGATAATAATTTAGCCTCCTGGGAGGGCCCCAAGCTGCGGTAAGTAGTGACTGACAATAAGGCAAAATTAGGTGGGCAGCAGACCATTAGGATAGAAAAATAAAAAGCACTACCCAGTCCTGCTGAGCACCATCAGGCAACTAACGGCACTGCCAGATGAGGTGCCTGTTTAAGCCTGTGTTGTTAATTAGCTGATTCTACCAGACCTGCCACATATGTCCAGGTGCCTCATGCAAAGACGTCTATTTCTGGGAATGTGCCAAATGACAATTGTGTTTCATGATCACATTTCAAGAATATAAGGAAGAAGCCCACATATTTCTTGAAGATTCTTTTGAATTATCAAAGAAATGAGATCAACGCGCTATAATACATTTTTCTCGCGGAGTTTCTTTTAGGCAATTAGGCACGCGTATCTCAAGTTTCCCAGGTTTATAATTCACCAACAGCTTAGATTCAAATGAGGGCCTCTGGCGGCTCTGAGCTGCGTCTGGACTTGCCAAAGCTACTCGGGCACCCACTGTACATCAAATAGTAGATCCTTTTATAAATTCTTATACTTACAAATAATAACTTAACATTAAAATAAAGATTATTAACAAAAATGAACCAGACAGATGTAATTCGAGAGCAGAGGTTTTAAAAAGAAACAAACTCTGAGCAAACAAATCGCTAAGAAGCAAGCTGTGCAGGGCATTTACTGAGGCAGACAAGACCATCCACAGAACAAGTTTGACTATGACTATCTTAAACGAGGTCAAACAACTTCAGTGTGAGACCAAATACTGCAAGTAAAACAAAATAGAAATATAGACAATTAAAAGAAAAAACCCAAAACACCTGGGGAACAATGTGTCAAAGCCCCTAAACAACAGTGTCAAAAGTAACACAGATGACAAACGGAGATCAAAGTTTTTTTTTTTAACTTTATAGTTTTTTGTCGGGTTGGTTTCCATATAACACCCAGTGCTCTTCTCCACAAGTGACCTCCACCATGACCATCACCCCCCTTCCCCTTTCCTTCAGGACACAATGAGGTACCAGGGTCTGTAACACAACCATGTTTAAAAATACATTATCTCAAATAGCCTCAAGTCCACCATTGAACATATTATCCATCCTTTCCTATTGAGGAAAATGGAAGGCAATGGTTATGACATGAGAGTGGTAGTTACCTTTAATTTTGAATGGCGACAGGAAAATCATGGTTGGGCATAATGATCCAACAGTTAAGGTTTTATATTTGAATTATTTTTATACAGAGACAACACCAAAAAGAAAATCCTCTGTAATGGGAATCTATACTAATTTATGTAGTTTATAGAACTTTTTGGTCATTTGAAAGTGACAGATTATAGAAAAGAGGAAAACTGCTATTTTTAAATTGACATTCACATACAAGAGAATATATCTATAATATCCTAGAATTATAGAAAATGCAAGAAGACAAAGGAATATTCAGTCTTAATGGGCTGCAGCCTGCATTCCTAATAAAGAGGCTGATTACACACACAAAGAAATTTATCCAAAGGACTGAAAAAGTAGAGTCAGTTTTAAATACATGTCATGGAGGGCATCATGAAGAAAGTTTTATCTAGCAGCCACTATTATCCATGCTCTGTTGATTTCAACTATTCTTGTGAAATCAACATGATAATAAACTGAATCTTTAAAGGAAGTTAAGAATAGTAGTGCTGATCTTACTGAGGATGAATAAATTCCTGAGTCACGAAGTTTGGGCATTAGTGTGAAACACTGCATTCAAAAATTCTGAGCATTTCTGCCTTTTCTTATTTGGGAGTCGGAGACAAGAGCACAAAAATGGAAAATGACTTTTATTTTGAAAAACGTATTCTCTTGTCATGGGTTCAGTTTTTCTTTGTATGTTACCGTATCTTAAAATGGCTACAGAATTCATTTATACAGTTTAGGTCAATTTTACTTACAGTGTTTACTTTAGAGTTGCTTTACTGAAAAGACTTCTTTTCAAGGAAAGTCCTGAGAAATTAATCCTTTATAAAAAACGATTTGGATGAATATAACTGATTAACTATCATTTAAAGAATTACTTTTAATTTTATAAGACATCACCACAATATTTAAAAAAAATCTCATTGAGATGAAACTCCTCAATAATTAAATATTTAATCAGTTTATAACACAAGAGAACGTGTAATCTGCATGATTTACCAATTAAATATTGCACCCTGATGTGTCTTCCGCAACATGAGAGCTGAAATGAAATTGTTTCAAAGGGACTCAGGAAGGGCAATGCCCAATAAATATACAAAGATTTAGAGAGGTAGGTGGGTTTAGTGTGCATCCTGGACAATAAAATGTATTTCAGCCAGCCCCTAACTACCTCCAGGTTGTAATATTTTTGAACATCAGGAAAGGACCACACAGGGTGCACTCGGGCAATTACTGCCCAGGTCAGTTTCTACTCTGGAAACACCACCGCTGTCCAAACCAGAGATCCCAAGCATTGCAGGAACTACCCAGCCTCTCTCCTGACACAGGGGCACCTGTGGCTCGTACTGCGTGTCCTGAAGCCTGCGCGTGGAGGAAGAAACATCACCGGAGACATTCAAAAATGGAAGTTGAGAATTAGAAAATCTTTGTTATACTTCTATATTGGGATTACACAAGTTGTAGATGGTTTCGATTTGATAAAAACTTTAAAAAAGTTGCTGACAATGGCATTTAATACGTAAGAAAAAACACACCAGGGTAAGAGAGATTGCATAGAAAGCTGACAAACCATTTGGCGTATCTGTGATCTGTCTTACTACAGGAGAACTTTCCTAAGATTCATCTTGCCTAGATAAGACACATTTTTTCTAAATTGAAAATGTAAAATTAACATGTAGATTTTAAACTCAGCGTGTATAATGATGACCACTTGAAGAGACAGTCTCTGTTGAAAATATTCTGGTCACTCAGAAAGAGTTAGCATGAATATGGAATGGATGAGTTCCAACTATTTTTCTAAATTTGGGGTTCAGAGCCCTGGTGGTAGATACACAGAATGTCATGGGACAGCTATTCTTTTATATAGAATCTCTTTTCTTCTTTATCTATTGCACTTGCTATTGATTCTTGGGTGGGATACCCTGCTTTCACTCGGCCATGACAAAAAACAAAAACAAAACCTTAAGAATTGCTACTCTGGGGTGCAAGGCTCGGCATCCAACCAATCTGGTAATTTTTGTCATCACTGCTAAGATTAATCGAAGCTAATTTTAATTTAGTTGGTTTAAAATCTGGAAGATATTTCAGAAACCATCTGGAGTTCAAGACCAATTTTTTCAGTTTATATGTACTAACCACACTGAGTCTTAGGCAGGGGACATAACTTCTTGACACTCACTCTGACAATCAATGGCAGAATCGTGGGCTGGAACTCAGGTTTCTGGATTCCTGGTCCAGCCCTCTCCCATAGTACTGTGTTACCATGTCCAATTTTGTAAGTCTGGTGGAGATAGCATAGACTTTGAAACTGGAGAGACAGAATTTCAAAGTCTGATTCAACAGTTAACAAGTCACTTATCTTCTGTGAGTGGGAGATTCTTTAGCCTGAAAATAAGGATAATGGGGAATATGGCATCTAGCTCTGGAGGTTAGAAATGATGTAGGTAAAGCACGTAGCACATTTCCTGGTACAGGGAGGTGGCATGGGAATGGTAGTGATGACAGCTAGGGTTAGTATTATTATTTTGATAATTTGAGAAGATTAGGGATATACCTTAAACTCAGTTCTTTTTGTTAACAGCATGGATCTGCCATTATTTATTTACACTTTTTAAAAATTATTTCTGTGTTACACAGAAAATGTTTCAGAAGTGTAAGTACTTACAGAATGAAGTAGAATGTCTTGGTTCTTTGTCCTAATATTAACTTTTTTGATCTTGCAAAGGTACATTTAGCTTTAATATTTTAAAATTTAACGTAAGCCTAAAGGTCATCCTATATTTAGGGCCTCGAAGATAATACAAATTTTAAACAATCCTGTCTTTAAGACTCTGAAGTTAAGAAAAGGCACCTGGGTGGCTCAGTCAGTTAAGCACCTGACTTCAGCTCAGGTCATGATCTCACCGGTCGTGAGTTTGAGACTTGCATCGGGCTCTGTGCTGACAGCTCAGAGCCTAGAGCCTGCTTCCAATTCTGTGTCTCCTTTTCTCTCTGACCCTCTCCTGCTCGAGTGCTGTCTCTTTCTCTCAGAAATAAATAAATGTTAAAAAAAAAAAGTTAAAAAGGACTCTGAAGTTAAGGGAACAAAAACCCTTTCCATGGAGGCCAGAACAATAATAATAGCTGCACAATGCTCGGGAAACTGGACCGTGGTTTGTGGCTTCGTGAACTGTACATGGATGGCCACAGGAGGTACCATTCTTCCTTGTCGATGCATTCCAAAGCAATGGACACAAATCTAGGGTAATGGTCATTATTTGGCCTTAGGCACTGGTACAATCATGTAAGGAGAACCCTAAAGTATTTCACCACAAATATCAGGAGCAATTAAGATGCTTAATTGATCAAAAAGTTTCTGATGCCAAAAATGCCATGAGTAATTATTACTCTCAGGGATAGTTTCACAGAAGTTTCAACAGTCTTTTCCATGAGCAGAGCATCATGCAGAAAAAGATTATTTAGTAAAACACACGAGTTCTTTTTCAAAGTGTTGGCATTGGAGGCAGAATGAAAATGTGTCTTCAGAATAATGGTTTTATATAAAAATATTGTAATTTGTGGGATTTCCAAAAGGAAGCGAATCTCATTTGGGTCAAAAGAATATCCTTCTTAAGGAGTGAAGATTTCATACTGACTGCCCAGGAACTGGATGGCCTCCACCCTTACCTGGGTTGGTTAAACTAGTTAAGTATTGATTCACGGTGCACGTGCATGTATGTATGTATGCACATTTTCCTCTGCATCAGAAGTTATGAGTCTCTGTTTCCTTCCTTCCTTTCCTTTCCTTCTACTTACTTCTTACTTTAATTGAAATAGCAAAAGTTTGTCATGATGCCTGAATAAAATTGTTCTCTTCAATCTTTTATCTTTAATAGACTAAGGTTGCCAACAGTATTTATAGGGTCATTATTTTCAACTGTTTCTTGACACCTAACAATATTATTTTAAGTTTCAGCCAAGAGGATTTCCAATAATTATATAATGTCTCTCAGTAATGATCTGTTGCTTAAGATACACATTCTGTTTTACCTTTCAACACATACTTGATAACCTCTCATTTACTAACTATAATTGAGGCAAATTCAGTCGTGGCTAATTAGGGGCTCTTAGTACCCCCACATACATGTTATTCTTGATGACATATCAATAGAAGCAGGGTCTACTTTTTATTTTTAATTACAGTAATAAAAACGTGCAATTTAAAAATATTAGAATGTTTAAGGACATTATAACTATTTCACAAGTAACAAGTCCAGTGTTCTACTGGGGATATGCAAAATGACAGAAACTTCATAACCAAAACAAAATGGTCGCTTGTCAAGAGTTCCTTTCAGAAGCAAACTTAGAGCCATGTCAGATGCTTAGGTATCAAAGGAAAGTGTACATACCCAGGGCAATTAAACTAGCCATAATTTTATATTTTTTAAGGAAAGCTCTATACCCGATGTGGGGCTTTAATCGTGACCCTAAGATCAAGAGTCGTGTGCCCTACTGACTGAGCCAGCCAGGCGCCTCTAAACTAGACCTAATTTTAATGTTGGCCCTTTTTGCATCCACTTCAGCTCTGTTGGTTATTGCTGTCACCTAAAAAGTCTCCAAAGAAAGTTTGGTGAATTCAGGAGAGGTGAAGTAGGGAATATCTTTATAGTGAAAAAATTCTACCTCTGTTATGAACTGATGGCAAACTCTGTAGTACATAGGTCACCAAGAAAAAAAGTTGAAGATGTTAAGAACACACACACACACACACACACGCACACGCACACACACGCACACGCACACACACGCACACACCTACAATGGCCTATTTCCATATGATTCTACCTTTTCTCATCATAGAAAACAAGTTTCAGCTATACTAAGAACAAACATGAAATAACATCAATCCAATTTTCCTATTCTGTTCAACATTTTTGAAAATTACCACAGAAGCAAAAAAAGTAGAAGAGAATTTGGAAGTAAAACATATGCTTGTAAATTCGGAGCAATACCAAATGGAAGCAGAAGTTGCTAATATGGTTTCAGTATTTTGTCAGAGAGCCAGCTGGATAGATGATAATTTTTCTACCCCTGCAGGGCATCAAAGCTTTTAGGAAATCATTCTTTTCACACATATTAACACTTAGCTTATTAAAACAGATGATACTTTTATTGTAAAACAGCCTGTGTAGAGGCTAGAAGCACAAAATATGAAAGAGGAGGCTCATTTTGACCACCCGATCTGACAAACAGTGAACACTGACACAACAGACCATGGAGGAGATGATGACGTAGCAGGACCTCCTGTAACTGCCACAGCTGAAGTGTCACCATGAAGCCCGTGAATT
The DNA here is from genome assembly GCA_028646485.1 of Cryptoprocta ferox. Taxonomy (NCBI): domain Eukaryota; kingdom Metazoa; phylum Chordata; class Mammalia; order Carnivora; family Eupleridae; genus Cryptoprocta; species Cryptoprocta ferox. The sequence goes on from CM053559.1 coordinate 73,285,440, forward strand.
GCTGTTATGAAAACATTTGCGGTAACTTGCATAATTAAATGAAACTGCCAGAAAAGCATTTCCAAAATGCTGGGGAGATGTACATAAATAAATACAGTTCAAAGCAAATATTCCATTTCAGCATCAGCATTGTGGTGAATTCTGGGAAGTTCCAACACAAGCAAAAGCACCATTTCCTTTGAATTGACTGTTAAATAATTACAGATGAATGACAACATTGTTATTGAAATGGATTGCTCTCTTAGTTTGCTTTACAGATACTAGATAAATGAAACTTAATGATCAGCTCTCTAAAACCACAACCCCCACTTCTAGGAGTTGCCTGGTGGAAATGAAGACTTTGGTGTTGAGAAAACTGCAGGGTTATACTGTTAGCATATGTCAGTACTGTAGATGAAGGAGGGGGGAATGTTCAATAGTGGTAGAGTGGTGGCGGATATTTGGCTTTACTGAAGCTTATGTCTTTGTTTAACTAAGGAGCATTATATTAACTCACAAAACTTTCAGAGGAGGGGCCCACTCCGTGCCAGCATGATCCTGTTTATGGAGTGCCGCAAAGGAAAGCAGACCGGTGCTGTATACACAATGGTAAACTGGTTATCATCCTGCTCGTTAAAATTAACCTTAGAAGCTTTTTGAGACCTCCATTCTAACAGTGACACTTTTCACGTACAAAAGAAGCCAATTAAGGCTTCTGTCAACAGTCAGAGAACTAAAACTATCAACTGTATTAGCTGCATAGAAGAAAAGGGATCAGAAAAGGAGTCTGCTTTGCAAACATCAAAATGCAATTTTCCCTGCACACATGTCTAGATGCCAGGAAGCCTTGCGAGGGCAGTTACTTACATCAAACAGCTTTTCTATATACATTTCCTCATTGACCTTGTCTCGAAGAATATCCTGGTTTTGCCGAACAAACATGATATAGGTGTCTGCGAGATCCATTCCTGGTTTCTGTGGTGGGGGAAAAGCATGGGGAATAGAAGATCAGGTCTCAGTTGTGAAAACATTATTAAAACACAACCTTAGAAAATAATTCACATATCATTTCAAAAATTACATTAGTAAATTATGCTCAAGACCAAAATCAACAATGAGCACCTTCAGTAAATTTCATAATTAAAATAAATAAAAGTTTATTACTGATGTCTGTAACTTGAGGTCACAGTTATTCATCATTATGAAAATGAGTAGAGACATGTGGCTGTAAACTACCAGATATCTTTTTTCTTTAATGGCTATCTTGAACGGTTAATATGCCATGCAGTGTAAATGAATGAATTTTTTTAAAAAGTCCCCACTTGCAATAATCCTTTCCTAATTGTCAGTCACTATCTCTGGCTGGTTTATTCATATATATTAAAAACAAAAATGTGGGGCGCCTGGGTGGCTCAGTCGGTTAAGCATCTGACTTCAGCTCAGGTCATGAACTCACAGTTTGTGAATTTGAGCCCTGCGTCAGGCTCTGTGCTGTCAGTTCAGAGCCTGGACCCTCCTTCGGGTTCTGAGTCCCCCTCTCTCTGCCCCTCAACCACTCACACTCTGTCTCTCTCTCTCTCAAAAGTAAATAAACATTAAAAAATTTTAAAAAACACAAAAAACTCCCCTGAAACAAAAAGGTTAGTTTTTCTTGGATTGCCTTCCTCAACTACTGTAGATGCTTAAGGCATATAAGCAAAATTTTATTAATTTGAATAAAATATTATTAGAAAAATATTGGGCAAAAAAATTAACGGATTACCAAGTGAAATGTAAACCAAAATTCTGTGGATTATCCATTGCTTCTACTCATTCATATTTATCTACCTCAAAGATTTATTTTATTTTAGAAATACAATAAGAATATCAATGAACCAATCTCCTAAGAAGAGTCTAAAGTGTGAATTAGATAACTTTCTGAAGTTATCCAACATCTGGTGTTTTGTAATATTAGAGGAGATAGGGCAGTTAATATAATTCCTTCTTGTTACAAAGTCTACAAAATTAGTACTAGGAAGGGACAAAAATCTGAATGGCTTCCAAAGAGTTTTCCTTCTGGAGTTACCTCTAGTTCTTTTTTGTGTTTCATATAGCTAGACTAGTTAATAAAAATACTCATTTGAATGATCTACACTTGGGGTTGATTCATGATCTGTACTGAGATATTCATTTGATTAGAATATGGCATTAAAGGGGCACCTGGGTGGCTCAGTCGGTTGAGTGCCTGACTCTTGATTTCAACTAAGGACATGATTCCAAGGTTGTGGGGTCAAGCCCTCCTCTTTCCCCTCCCCCTGCCCCCATGCTGAGCATGGAACCATGGAACCTACTTAAGATTCTCTCTCTCTCTCTCTCTCTGCCCCCTTCTCCTGCTCGTGCTCTCTTTCTAAAATAATAATAAAAAAAAGAATATGGCATTAATAATAACAAAATGGTGGAACTGATACCCAAGTAAGTCCATTGGTCTTGTATCGTTTCATATTCATAGAATGTACTTATAACTTCCAGCATCAGGACTCATTTTGCAAAGTAAATCTTCCAAGGAAATGACATGAAAGAGAATACAGGTCATTTAACTATTACTACTGCAAGAAAAACAAGGCATAACTGGAGTATCATGGTAGCCCCTCTCCTTAAATGAAGAACAGAAGTTTCTTACTGCTTTTTGGGGGGGGGGAGGGGTCATATTTTATATACAATGATAAAACTGCCCATCACTTCACCAGTGCACAGTATAGGCATATGTCATTAATAAAACTTAATTTGATTTTTTTGGTAACAAAGTTATTTCTGGGTAATAAGAGTTACAGGAAGCTCTTACTGCTCTTATATTTAGCCTGAAGGGAAATATATGCCACATAAATTCAAGCATCTTTTCAAACATAAACCTAATATGACAAAATTAGTTATCAGTTATAATTTGAAATAACTACTTAAATGTCTTCATTGGTCTTTCCTTCAAGAGTATCCAATACAATGTAGGGAATGGGTTTCAAACCTAATGGAGGCAACTTATCAAATTCATTCCTTCACTTGTTTTCTGCATAAATCTCTTGAGCAATGTTTGAAAGTTTAAATACAATGACATGGGGAACCAGGAGAAACCTAGGTTATTTCTTCTTCTTCTGCAGCAGGGGCGGGGGGTGGTGGTGGTGCACTATACATCAGTTTTTCCAGTGAAGAGGCAGGGTAATTTGTACAAAGATTACAACTACTACTACTTGAAGAGAGCTAACCCATAAGATAGGTACTTCTCTCCATGCTTTTCAAACTTTGTCAAAACATCACAAATGACGTCCAGAAAACATACTGCCACAGAATGAAAACGGCAACAGAACACTGGTCTATGTATAATGGATAGCATATGGAAAGTTAGCTCAGCATCTGAGCCTCAGCCAGGTCCTTGGAAACAAAATACTATGACATATATAATACCAAGGCAGTCCGGCACAGCTCAGCTAACCTGAGAGTTAAAGAATATACAAATGAGAAGTTTGTTTTCTCCACCATTTCTCACCCTGCCCAACCCCATTTTTATTTCTACCTCTTGAAAGAAGAATAGCCTTACAAGTTTTATCTAGTTAATCACTTGACCCATCTAACTCACTGGAAACTAAGTAATAGCTAGGAGGACTGCAGAATAGTGACTTTAAACACTTGCCATAGACTCTAAGGTCATTTTTCTGGTTTCTTTGATCCCTTTCACGATAACAGTTGACAAAATGTAACACAAACACCTTACAGTTCAAGCCTAAGAGAAACTTAAATGTGATTCCCTTTGGCAGACCCAAGGGATATGATACTGAAATCTGTAGGTTGAGACAGTTCTACAACTTTCTAAGGAAATAAACATCTCTGGTTGAAAATGTGAAAAAAAAGCTCATTTAAAAGTTTAATTCAACAAAATTAAGTGTTTCTGTCTTTTTTTAAAAAATTATACTCTCTCCCCTTTTGGCAAATTAAGATCCACTTGCCTGGAAAACAAAACCTAGAATTCTTACATTCCTCATTAGCATTATTTCTTTCTTTGAGCTGTTTACCTATTCTTGAAACTGTGACATATGGGAATTTCACACCTAGTGAGTATATTTTCATGTAGCTGTGGCATGAGACTATAATCATTAAAAGAATATACACAAGTAAGAGTAACTGCAACAGTTGGTGACATTTACCAATTAGAATTACAGTTCTTTATCCTTCCTTTAGTGCATGAAGGGTAATTATCTCTGATAAATTGCTGAAAAAGATGTAATTTTCCTTTTAAACAGTTTTTACTTACAGTACAAATGTGTTTGGATAGAAGACATTATCACTGGTTCAGTGCTCCTTTGTGCAAAGACTCTGTTTTATGGCAGCAAAATTTACATACTTTGGAAGTCACTGCATTAAATTCCATTATTACACGTTATGCATCTAATTTCATCATTAGATGTTATCTTATTAGGAAATGAAGTTTTGTTAAAAAGTAAAAAAAAAACTGAACACATTCTGGGTTTTTTTTTTTTTTTTCTTTTTGGTGTGTAAATGAATGGGATGCATGTGACTGCCTGGCAGAGACACCAAATTGCTACGCGTGTTGGTGCAGGTGGGTGTCCACTAACCTTATCAAAGTAGAGGTCTATGAAACCTCAACAACTGTGGATATGGATGAGTTTTTATCAAGAATACTGTGATCTAGAGAGCTAAATTTAGAAATCTCTTCTATATTGGCAATTATAGTTTTCTTAACGAATACGAGAAAATAACAATTAAAGACCATGTAGCAAGCACGCTACACATTAACTACCACTTAGAGTAAATGCTTTTTTGCATTCCACCATTTAAACCTCTGAGATCCTTGGTTCACTAAGCACTAACTTCTCCATTTTGTTTATTAGGGCAGTAATCTCTAAATCAAAATAGGAATTCCCAAATTCTAATTTGATTCAAAAAAGAACAAAATTTGGCTAACAAAGTTAGAGTAGAAGAACACAAACATCTACAAAATGCCTCCGTGAGCATACAGAAATCAATAAATTGTGGAGGGAAATGTAGTATGGTGAGGAGGGTGCCTCTGACATTGGCTGTGTAAGTAATAGAATAAGGCAGTGAGTGAATGAGTTTAAGGAAGGGTGCAGGCTCCAGTAAATTTTTTTAAGCGTTAATCACTGGTTAACCTAGTGGGATGAAAACACCGTTTAGAAAAAGAGAAAAAATTCCTTGTTAATTATACGCTGCAAATGCTCTTACTTCCTGCTGCTCTACCTAATCCCACAGGTGCAAGTCTTCGCTCTCCCTATTCATGGGTAGGTGGGTGCAGCGCTGCCCGTCATTTTCCACAGCAACGGATTTAGATGCCGAAGAAGCCGCTTAACCTTCCACGGGAGGTTAACAATACACTATGCAAACACTGTCATGGTGTCTATTTAACAAGGAGACAGATTTTTAAATATACTATTCTAGTCTCAAAGATTAACTAGAAGCTACAGTATAACTGACTTAATTTGAAAGTGCACTTCTCATAACCTATAAAAGCTTGCCTTGAAGAAACAACCAAGTGTAGGGCTGTGTTACCCTGATGTGTAAGAATTTGCATGCATAGATCTTGTGAGGTTTGAAACAACTGCACACCTTCTCAGTTTGAAATTGTAATAGGAGCAATTTCTATGTCAGCTCTGGCATTTCAACTTCAGAAATGGTCTATAACTGATCATCAGGGAACACAGGACATAATCTACAAACATACAGCATATCCCAGATATCCTTAACAACAATATATATCATTCTTTCACTGTTCAATATATTCTTTATAACTTTGACATTCATGCAGCCATTTCTACAGTGTTACATTTGAGTGAAAATGTTCTTAAAGTTACAGTTTTCAAAAAGCATTTGGAGGAGGTTAAGTAAGTTACATGTTCTCAAATACTTATGAAAATAGGTTTTGAGTATCACTATGATGATTATGCCGTAAAAATTTTTTTACCAATTTTTTACAAAGTAGAATAATTATATTGTATTCACATAGAAAAGCAAACGGAAATAAACAGAACTAAACCTTCAAACTAGGTTTATCCCATCTTAAATATTACATAAGCCTAGGAAGAGGAATAATTCATAAAAGGAGTGGGGGGAAGAGATGATGTGAGCAATGAAAATGTCACAACAATATGAGGTTTTCAAGATTTTCTAATAATAGTTTACCAACTTTTTAAAACAATAAAATAATTTTCATTGTTCTTAAAATACCCTCCAAACTATTATTTCAAGCAGTGAAGCAGCAGAGTCACCTTTCTGTTAAATTTAGTGGTATTCAAAAGTCCATTAATTAACACTATTGTATATTTTGACTCCAATTTGGAAAGTAGAAAATTCTGAACTAAAGATAATGGCACCCACATCCATTTGAAAACATCTTTTAGATATGGAACATGTGTGTTTTAAGTATGTATGTTTCCTTCAGTCCCGCATTTCTGAGAGAGAGAGAGAGAGAGAGGGAGGGAGGGAGCGAGAGGGGAAGAGAGAGAGAGAGAGAGAGAGAGAGAGAGAGAGAGAGAGAGATCCAGGTCTCCAGAGTTCTTGCTCTGGATAAGTCTTCTGTCTGCTCCCTGTGAATATAGTTAGTAAAAAGCAGGTTCCCAACATAATGCTATGGGAGTATATCAGAATCTGCTATTATTAATGCTCGTATAACTTATGTAGTCATATTGTTTTCACTCTTAAATTCATATGAATGCTTCACACTGTTTCTTCTACATTGTGATATATTTTATTATTCAGGGATCTAAGCATTTGTATGTACCAGCATACAATATTGCTACTTGATAGTTTATTATATTATTGGGGGAAAATATCCTTCCAAAGAGGATGTTATTTTAAATATTAAAAGGAATACTGAAAAATAGTTTAAAAGGTAAGCCTGAAACACTCAAGGAAAAGAGGCAGATTGACTTTGAACTGAGATTTATGCACTCAATTTTAATCTTACTATGCCTTGCTCATTTGACACTATGAGCTTCTAGAATCTCTCCTATTATTTCTCATCTATAGTAAAGATTATCAACATCTCAAAGTTTAGAGGAAGAGGTGCTGATATAGGACTATCAGACAAGAAAAAGTGTTAAAATATGTAGCACCTAATGCCTTTATACTCTTATTTTCATGAGTAGTGATTATAATGATGATGAAGTACTCAATCTCTCAGTTTATAACAATGTTCACCAACCTTTCCCTTGTCTGTCTACAGTTGTTACGATGTTAACCATAGAAACTACACTAAGGACTTGAAGTCCTGAAATTAAAATGCTGTGGCTATTATTTCATTTAGCTTTTAAAATTTAGATTGACTGGGATGGAGTTACTCAGTCCCAATTTGTAATATTTCACATGTTGTCTCCAAGGAGACCTGAGGATGTTAGAAGATCAAATCCAGAGGCAGTCCATGGATTTCCCTTATATGAGAAAAGCCAGCCAGACAAAACAAAACAAAAAACAAAAGAATAAAGATGAAAGAAGTGAAATGCTTATCTAGAAAGGGCAAGAGGCACCCCTCTCTTCTCAGGTAATGGTGAGACTTTAATCTGTTCCTAGTGTATATCTCTCCCTCCGGGAGACTATGTCCTGGTGGGCAGGTGCTTCACTATCTGGGTTCTGCCCAGCTCTCACTTGGACATAAAGCACTGGGTATTCAAGCTGTCTTATCTAGGAAATAAAAAATATCCGAAGTAAAGTAAGGAGGGAAAATGCCATTGTCATTGAACTGACCGACTATAACTTTATTTTTAATTAAAAAAATCTTTATTCAACTTTTAACCATCAGCAATGGGCACCAACAAACATTATTTTTAAGTAATCTCTATGCCCAATGTGGGGCTCAAGCTCATGACTCCAAGATCAAGAATCCCATGTTCTATCTACTGAATCAGCCAGGCGACTATACCTTTAAAAGTCACCACTGATATACATGAGGTGCTCAATATTCTAAAATAAAAGGAAAATAAGTGAAAAACAATCTGATTTGTTCACCGTGGAAGGTGAATGATTTTTCTTTTGGAAAACAGTCATGTTCTAAAGCAAGGAATGGGCACTGCAGAGTAACGTATGACAACAGAAGTGTCACTCCAGGTAGAAGCAGTAAAAATCCCATTTATTTCAATAGTGCTTTACCTTTACAAATAACTTTTATGTTAATATGCTCATCAAACCTCCTAATCGTCGAGTGAGGGAGACAGCACAGGAATTATCAATTATCCTCAGTGCACAGGTTGGAAAATGGAAGCCCAGGAATTGGACAGCTAATAGGATGCAAAGGGTGGGATCTGAACTAAATCTTGGACTCCACAGCAAGTCTGTACATTAGAGAGCTCTGAATTCAAGCCATACTTTAGGATTGGGAGATTAGAAATCTTTGGCAAGTGTCATAAAGAAGAGAGAACATTTGAAAGAATTATTAATGGAGACAAGAGAAAAAAAAAAAACACCATCTCCATTTCTCAGGACAGATAACCAGGAGCAGGTACCAGCAATACAAAGTAAATCAATGGGGAATTTCTCCTTTGCTTCCTCATTGTTCATCACCACAGTCATCCTTATCATGTCCTCCAGGTCTCTTTAGCTGTGTCATCTCACAGTCTAGCAGATCATATGCAATGTGTGTGCAAATGGAAACAAGACAATTTTCAATAGGCATTGTACACACACACACACACACACACACACACACACAGCAACACGCTCCATAAGTAATACAACCTATAATTTGGTCACCTATAAAACGAGTATGTTATAAAAACTGCATTAGTCCTACTGTATCATTCTATCATTCTATGACTTTAAAAAAAAAAAAGTTTATTTTGAGTGAGAGAGAGAAAGAGTGAGCATGGTTGGGGGAGTGGCAGAGGGAAAAGGGAGACTCCCAGGCAGGCTCCATGCTTAGTGTGGAGCCCAGTGAAGGGCTCTATCTCATGACCGTGAGATCATGACCTGAGCCAAAATCAAGAACTGGACGCTCAAACAACTGAGCCACCTGGGAGCCCCTATCATTCTGTGAACTCTCAATGTCTGTCCTATTCCATCCAAGAGACCTCAGAGCCCCAAAATGTCACCTAGAAGGTGAGGAGAAGATAAAGAGCTAGGAAAAAAATAATGTGGAGAAAGGAACAAGGCCTGTCATGATTGGCCTGGAGTTAGAGGTTTTTTGTAGGAAGGCCACAGACTATTTATGAAGAGTAAATACTGTCAACATAATTTGTCACTGTTGGCGTTGTCCTCAATCAAGGGGCCGAGGTAGTATTTGTTAGGTTTCTCCGTGATAAATTTATATCCCCCAACCTGCCTCCTTCTCATGCCGTATTCTTTGGAAGGAAGTCACTGTGCATGGCCTCACTTGTAGGCACTTACCCTGCCTCCTTGGGAGTCAAGTATCATATTAATTATTGGGAAGTCTTCCTAAGGGAGATTTTATCTATCTCTGCATTTATTTGCTCATTTAGTTGCATGAGTATGGACCAATGGATATTTATTTTATATACTGGCTTATAATCTAATACTACCTGATTTATTTAGCTGCTCAACTTATCCTAGCTCAGGCCCTTGGGAGCTCTTCAGGTGCCTCCTGTGTCTCTTTAACATATCCCCTAGCATTGTGGGTTTTTTCTTTCAAATACTTCTTTTACTTTCTGTCACTGTAAGATGCTCTAGGCTCATTTTATAGATTTGCTGCCCCAGCCCTAGCATCTGCCATTTCTCCAACGAGTCCTGGTTCATTTTACTGCAGACTAGATACTAAGATCTGGGCACTAGGTGTGTTTGTTGCTGCGGGGTAGCATTGCTTCTGGGTTTTCTCAGCTAACACACCAAGGAAATATATGTGTATATCTGTATTTCTACATGTAACCACCTCCATATTAAGCTCAAGACAAGTTCACACTGATGACTCCAACTCTAATCCATTACCACATGGATCATTCTAGTCTCTTCCTCTTGTCTTCAACCTCTCACTCCCAACAGTCAGAAACTTGGCTTTCACCAAATACCGTCTCTTTACTTAACCATTCACTTCCAGTGTATAGGTGTAGGGGAAACAGTTTATCAACTAGACTACAATGCTTATGTACAGCTCCTTTTCCCTTTATTTTTACAAACTCTATTTCCAAAGTTACTCAAATCAGCACTTTTTCCTCTATCTTTTTCAGGGCGATTACTCCACACAGTTGCAATAGAATTAAATTAAAAAACAAACAAACCACAGTGTCCTTTCTATCCTGGGATCCCATGATATCCTAATTGTCCTTTAAAAAATTTACCTATGCTCAGGTTCAATCTTTGTGCTGTAACATTAGGTTTTGACAAATACACAGAATTATGTAACCATTACAGTATCACACAGAAGAGTTCCACTGCTCCTAAAAGTTACCTGGGCTTCACCTACTCACTTCCCTGACCTTGAACTTATATGGCAACCATCCATGTGCTTTATAATCTTTATAGTTTTGCCTTTACTATAAGGGTGATATAAATAGAGTTATATAGTGTGTAGCCTTCTCAGATTGCCTTCTCCCACTTGGCAATATGCCTTTAAGATTGATCCATGTCTCTGTGTGGCCTGCTGGCCAATTTTTCTTTTTCTTTTTCATTTTCGTTTTCTTCTTCTTCTTTTTTTTTTTTTTTTTTTTTTGCTGGGCAGTATTCCAATTGTTGCCTCTGTCTATTGAAGGATATTTTGGTTGCTTACAATGTTTGGTGATTATGAAAAAGGCTGCTATGAACATTTATGTGCAGGTTTTGGTGCGGATGCGCATTTTCAAATCAGTTGGGTAAACACCTAGAAGTGCAACTGGTGGGTTGCAGGTAAGGCTCTTTAGCTTTCTAAGAAACAGCTCGTCTTCCAAAGTGGCTGTACCATAGTCCTTTTACACCAGCAATGAATGGGAGTCCCTGTCAACATCTTGCCATTGCCAGCTTTTTTTTAATTTAAATTTTAGCCACACTAATAGGTGTGTAGTGGTATCACATTATTTTAACGTGCGTGTCCCTACCAATAAATGACGATGAGCATCTTTTCATATGCTTATTTGGTATCTGTATGTCTTTGGTATAGTATCCATTCTGTTCTTTTGCCATTAAATTTTTTTTATTGTTAAGAGTTCTTCATACATTTTAGACAAGTTCTTTACCAAACATGTGTCTCTGGTTTGTCTTTTCATTCTTTTAACTGTGGAGAGCACTTAATTATTAAGTCTAATTTACACTGCTTTTCTTTCATGGAGGTTTTTGGTGGTGTACCTAAAACATCCTCACCAAACCCAAGACCGCATATATATTCTCATATGTTTTCTCAGTTTTATAGTTTTCATTTTACTGGTAGGTTTTTGAACAGGTTTGAGTTAGTTTTTATGAAAGGTGAACTAGTCTTCTTTCTTCTCCTGAGGGTCTTCTTAAAAGAATGCTTCAGGGAGGCATATTTGCTGGTGTTTTAGCATAAAAAAACAGTAACAGTCAACAGCAACTTATAGCTTTTGGAGTTAATATTCACAGGCATCAGTAATAATCTGTCATGGCCAGACCATGTCTATGGTTTAGTATGCTCTGTTGAGAGGGGAGGGGGTGTGGGAAGGGCGGTGCACAACTTGATTTAATAATGATGCTGCTAAGCTGGAATTCATCTACTGAGTGATTGGCATGATACAGAGCTTGGGTACAGTTGTAGCTGTTTTCATGCTATGTCTGTTTCCCTATCTCTTTTGTCCTGGACACTGAATGGCTGTGGGCAGGCAATGTCTATTTTCATCCTAGCATTTAGTATTACTTACATAAATATTTAATTAGTGAGTTCAGTGAAGAAACTGAGCTTGTTTAATATAGAAAATAAGAATTCCTCAGACAGTATATCCCTTTGAATAGCCACCACATCCTTTGGGAAGAGGAGGCATGAGTAATTATCAACAAACATTTGAAGGGCTATCATGTAGAAGAGGGATTAGAACCAAGGTAGAATTCACAGAGGTACAGAATTTCAACTCATTAAACCTAAGAGGAGGCTGCCTAATGGTAAGCCTGCAATCACTGAGAAAATTAAAAGAGACTGAATGAATTTTTGTGAGGGATATTGGGGGAGGGGCTTTAGGCATCCAGAAGGCAAATGGACCTCTTTCTGTATCTTTCAACTCTGAAGTTCTAGAAGGTCTAACAGACCTAGGATGGGGCCACGTTAAGAACTTCAAAAGCCCTAAGAACAGAAATATTGTGTCCCATTCCATCTGTGATTCAAAATAAAAACAAAACTGTATTATAAGGTATGTGCTAGGAATTCCATTGAATTTCATGTGTTCTTAGGATTCTTTGTCTTTTTCTTTGTAAGATAGGAAATATAAACTCTTCTCCTTAATTTTCCTATCCTTTCTTTTGTGCTGTCACTTTGCAAGATGCTACATGTGATTATTTCTGCTTATTGCCCAGTGCTGATTTTCTGATTCTATGTAGAAGACAAGGAGTATTCAAGACTTCTTTGGGAATCGTTTGTAAGATAAAAGAGCCTTGTTACAAAAAAATCCCATGCAAAGGCAGGAAAGTCCATGGCCTTTTCATTTAAAGTATCCATTTATACTCTTTAAAATTTTTAAAAAATGTTTATTTATATTTGAGAGAGAGAATGAGAGAGAGAGAGAGAGAGAGAGAGAAGGAGGGAAGGAGGGAGAGGGAAAGCATACAAGTAGAGGAAGGGTAGAGACAGAGAGAGAAAGAGGGAGACTTAGAATCCAAAGGAGGCTCCAGGCTCTGTCAGCTGACTGAGCCACCCAGGAGGCCCACCATTTATACTCTTAACTACAGCGAACAGACTGATGGTTACAGAGGGGAGGTGGGTGGAAGGATGGGGGAAGTAGAGAAATGGGGATTAAAGAGTACACTTATCACGATGAAAAAAATAATAAAATAAAATGATACAAAAATTCATTTATAATAATTTTAGTAGCAATAAATCTGGGGACTGTCTAGTCCACAGTATAAAACATGTTTCTGCATTTAAAGAATAAGAGCTACTACTGGTCTGCAAAGCTTGCCAGGACTCAAATCACTAACACTCATAATGACAATCTACATGTGGTGCTGCCTAAGCACAATCTTAAGCAAAGATGACTTCTATTCCATTTCCATTTAGTTTGAATTTGTAAGCTTTATTTCCATTGTGTTCAAATTCTTTGAAAAGTGATACATATGCCAAGATATATATATTAAACAGAACATATTAGACCTTGATCATATATGTGATAACAGAATGAAGGCAAAAACTAATTTGTCAGGATTATCAACTTAAAAATGCCGCACTAACTTGATAATATTTATCACATGATATTTTTTTAACATAGGCATCACATCCAGCATGGAGCCCAATATGGGGCCTGAACTCACAACCCTGAAATCAAGACCCTGAGATCAAGACCTGAGATGAGGTCAAGAATCACACCCTTAAATGACTGAGTCACCAGGCACCCCTATTGTGTGAATTTTCTAATTGTAGCTCGTGGTATCTTAATCTTTGAACAGATTTACAGGTTACAAGTTATTTCCCAAGAATTCTGTGAAAAACCAAATGTTGAAATAAGGGAAAACTGATTTATAACACTTTTGTGTTTAGAAAACTAGTTCTTTGATTTAACTGGTTCATCTTTTTTGTTATTTTAACTCCTATAAGAAACCTATTACAGCTTTCATATTAAGGGAGGAGAGAGTGAACATTTTTTTAATAAAAAGAATGAGGCATTTTCTACCCCATCCTAGAGTATTATAACGATCCTCTGCAACAGAGCTGACATGCTCTCACAATGACTTGGTCTCCATAAGCATTCCCAAGTTAAAATGGAAAATGTACACTGAAATAACCGTGTCAAGCCTTGTTATGAGGGCTAGCACTGCTTAAAGAAAATGAACTACTCCCTTAGGAATTGGCACTTACTGTTTTTAAAGATTTGAAATAAACCTGTGGGAAACCAAAATTATTTTTTAAAAATTTTTTATGTTTTTTATTTATTTTTGAGAGACAGAGAGAGACAGCATGAGCAGGGGAGGGTCAGAGAGAGAGGGAGACACAGAATCTGAAGACAGGCTCCAGGCTCTGAGCTAGCTGTCAGCACAGAGCCCCAAGTGGGGCTCAAACCCACGAACCGTGAGATCATGACCTGAGCTGAAGTCGGATGCTTAACCGACTGAGCCACCCAGGGGCCCCATAGTTTTAAAAATTATATATGTGTGTGTGTGTATGTGTGTGTGTGTGTGTGTACGTAACAAATGTCACACACCCACACACACCCACACACACACACAGTTTTCTGAGAGATACAGAGACCGTGTGAGTGGATGAGGGGTAGAGAGAGGGGGACAGAATCCCAAGCAGACTCTGTACTGTCAGCATGGAGCCTGATATGTGGCCTGAACCCACGAAACCATGAGATCATGAGCTGAGCCGAAACCAAGAGTCAGATGCTTAACTGACTGAGCCACCCAGGTGCCAGCCCCTATCTATTTATATATATAATTTTAAAAAAACAAATGGAAAAATACTTACTGGAACATCAACATATTTTGCAGCTGCTTTCACCTTAAGTGGAAAAGAGATAATTATGAGACTTATTTTCTGAAGTCTTAGATAAGTACTATGACAACAGTCAAAAGACAGAAGAGAACTCAATCAAATACTTACAGTGAATGACAGAATGGATGAAAAGAAAGTGCCTTCATCATATCTTGACAGCTTAGACAACACCCCTTCCAACACTGAAACAAACTGTAATTGTTTATAGTGAGTATCTAGATATTACAAAATAATAACAGGGCAAACAATCCCTAGACCAACTTCTCCCGCAGCACAAAAATCCACCTTGAACAGACTGCCAGCTGAAGGGTTGATTTGTTATGTTTACTCTTTCATTTTGAAGATGAGCTCGAAGGTCCTTTTCCATTGCTGGAAATAACACACAAAGTTTTTTAAGAACAGAAAATAATGTAATAGCCGTCTGGTCACTATACATGTGAGATAACTTAAACCATTAATAAATAACTTGAAGTTCCTTAGACTATTCCTTAAAACAATTTTCAACTTCAGAATAGATGTTTAGGAGCAATGATGGTGAAGTTTAATCAAATTATTTTCTATCATAAATCACTTGACCATTTCCCAACATTTTTGTACCTCTAGAAAAGGATGAATAAAAAAGACCAGATAATGAAAGGAATGTATAGCCTTCGAGGCTCTTGTAAAACTGCAATCAAGTCTGACATTAGTTAACAGGCATTAACCAAGCAGCTCTAATTAGGACATAACAAGGATCAAATCTGCTTTCAGAAGCTTACAAAGCAGTTGGAGAGCTAGAACAGATAAACACACCGCAGGCGACAAGGCAAATAGTACTAGGCTGAGTGTATATAGCCTGATTTTTACACTGACTACAATGTGGGCTCAGGTCAACCACTGCATCAATCAGTTTCTCCATCAGTTAAATTGTGTGTGTGTGTGTGTGTGTGTGTGTGTGTGTGTGTCAAATTAAGTTCGTCTCAAAAGTGTTGTACATTTCTAAAATTTTGTATTTCTATGAAGTGAGAGTTAAGATCTATATACCATAATATGATTAAAAATGTAGGGAATTATATTTCAGTGAGTGGCAACATTAAACTCCGGCACAAAGATAAAGAAATTAGTAAGAATCTACTGCCTTATATCTTTCCTCTTTAGAACTACAATAATATGCACTATTGACAAATTATAAACTCCCAGAGGGAAAATACTGACAAGGTTTTTTAAATATGAAAAGGGAAATTAACGAAGGCTGGTTTTTGTTCACATAGCAGCTTCTTCAACAAAGTGATAATAGTTCTAGGGACACAGCTTATTGGTCTCTGGTGACCAGAGAACTCACTGAGAGTGCACAGGAGATAATCTTTTCTCTATGGCTGGTCAATTACTGCAAAATAGTTTATGCAAAAGAAACAAAAACTTCCCTATAGGTTTCTCCATCACATCATGTGCGACATGATGTAAGAACACAGAAACAAACTCATGCAAATGCTAAAATTATATTTTTAAAGAATGAAAATTATGGATGGTTCGTTAGTTATCCTGAGGGATACAAACAGCAAAAAACACAAAAATTACAAATTGCTCACAGCTACTAAAAGTCAATTTAGCACTTTCTTCCTGCCCGTTAGGATTTCTTACCAATCACAGTTGGCTAACTCAACTTGATGTGGTTTGCAAAGACCCAGAAGACCAATACTCCAGGGCTATGTCAGACCAGGGGAAGGGAATTCCAACCTTAATGGCCCTCTGTGGAAAATGCTTCATCTCTTCTAACTCCAATCTTGAGAGCCAGTGTGTGCCAGGTGACCTCATTTGCCATGAGGAGAGCGACAATTGCTATGGTTACCAGACAACCTGAGCCAGTGAAGGCTCTAGCACAGCACCTGGTTCTTGGTACCCTCAAGTGAGGATACATGTACACACATGGGTGGTGCTGAGGGACAAGGCAAGGAGCCCGTGGATGGATTTAGAAGATCTTAGTTCAAGCCAATCTCTGGCTATAAGACAACAGTCAAGCCATGAGCTTCTCTAGCAGACTCATCAGTCAAAGGGAGAAAAAGACAGCCATCATGTCCATCTTAGAAGGATCAGTGAAGATCATTTGAGATATTTTATGTGCAAGGACCATGAAAACAGCAAAATACTAAAGAAATGCAAAGAATATTATTGGTATGATTAGCTAAATCCCTATCCATTATATAGGTCTAGAAATCTATGTATGTTAAGTCAAAAGGTAATAGAAGGTGGCTTTGAACATAGGTGGTCTGGCTCCAAAGCCCATGTTCATTACCATTAGACAGTTGTAAGTATTAAATAAATAACAAGCTCAGCATATAAGTACTCAATAAATGTCATTTTTTTTTTATTATTAAGCACCTACTGTGTGAAATGCAGACAATAGGAGTCTTAGACCTTTCCTTCCAGGAACACACAAACTAGTGGGAGAGACAGGCTGGTCATGACAGGCAGAGAGTTTTAAGGGCCAGAAAAGATGGGCAAACAGTGTAACTGAAACAGGAGGAGGGAAAGCATGGCTTCTAAATGGAGGATGTTTGGTAAGCTTCATTTACAAGGTGGCATAGGAGCTGAGCCTCTGGTTGGCAGAAATGGAGGGTTCAATAAAACAACATCCTGGTGGATGGTTTTAGGGCCAAAGGTTCCCCAGTGTAGCATCTGGTGGCCTGTCCAGCTCACCCTCTCTGGTGAAAACCAAGCCTGAGCCATATCCTTGTAAAATGTAGGATGTAAATCCTACATAAGGACTGGCTGGATATTGCATGAATGTCACAACATTCTTTGCCTCCATTTTAACAATAGTGGAGAGCGTCTCCTTGAGTTCCTCTCCATCCCAAGTAGTCCTTGGGGAGGCACAATACAGTGGGGACTTTATGTGCTTACATGGCAGTGAACAGAGTCTGCACCACTGGGATCAACCAGCTGAGCCACACAGTTCCTACAGGAAGGCTGTCTTTGTGAGATTTCTATGAGGCATATGTGGTAGAAGAGCTGCCCTAAAAACCAAACTGTATTAAAATCAAGATTGACTAATAATGATATATTTTCCATCTGGCTATTAATTGCACAAAACAGCAAGATTCCAAAGAAATCCAGTTAAATGCTGGGTTTAGTTGCTGTGTCTTTAACTGCTTCCTGTGAACTTTCTCAGTACAGCTTAGGGAGTATATAAACACTTAGGGGTTTGCCTTGTGCTCTCTGTTCTCCTGAGGGTGTCGGGTTGGAATGAAAAACTGTAATCTCTTTGTTTCCCTGCTCTTTATTGTAGATGCCATTTACTGGGTTTGTTTGAATAATATTTAACACCTAAAGTCTGTCTGGGTAATTACCAACTTTGCCTTACTATGCACACTCTCAAGGAAATTAAAGATGAAAAGCACTTTGAAATAACTAGTAGAATGAAACATGAAGTGTGCCACAAGGCATGTTGGTTTCAATTTCCTGTTGAACTTTAACAGGGCATAAGATTCATTTTCCCATATGTACGGAAAGTAGACCCGAAATTCTAAAAAGTTATTGGGAGGATTCCAGCTATAGATTGATGGGTTCAAAACACAGTTCTTGCTTTATCAGCTATGACATTTCATGAAGTAAATAAGGGATATTCACATCACTTGCCCTGAAAATTATAACATCTTCCATAGAGAAGAGATTGATCCAAATAACACTCATCCTGAAAAATTAAGTTCTTTCCTTTCCTTTTTTTTTTTTTGTGGTTGGGGGCAAGGTTAGTGGTGCTGGAGATGTCTATTAGCAGATGTTTTATATTTATTTGATAAGATCAGGACTAGCGAGTCTTGTTCAAAATCCCCATGGAACCAGAATACCATGGACTGAAGAAACCAGGTTTCTTCCCTGAATCAGAAGGTTAATGTTATGGTACAATGCAATTGTCCCTTCCTCAGCCACTTTTCTCCAACTGTGAATCCATTTCTCTGAACCTTTGCTCCAATGGATTCCCAAAAAGTCCAGATTTTCCACATCTGTGTTAAGGATGGAAAGTATGCGAGTGCTTGCATTGACAGCATGTATACTAAAACTGGAATGATACAGAAAGATACCCCTGAGCAAGGAGGTATAGTATTTGACAGCAAATATTTATTTGTAACATACCTCGTTCCACAAAGTATCTAAGACAATTTCCAAAATGGCACATCTAGCACACACTGGTAAACTCTCCATACTTCTCTGCTGGTCCCTTGCCCCACAAATAGAGTGACCTATCGTATTTTGTATTTCTTCTCTCCTAATATCTCCTAATAATCCTTTTAGGTATATACTTATTTTTGAACAGGTGTCTTCTGCATATATAGCCTTAATCTGAAAGATCAAATTAATCTTAGGTTGAGTTGGTGAGATACGTTAATTATAGAATCTAGGTAGTCAGGTTTGATGTATCCTCTGCCCATCTTATTCTTAAGAGAAATTCAGGGGAAAATATTCTAGGTCATCAGAAAGAACATGGGTGTGTACGTATATATTTACACCTATACATTTATAGCTATATGAACTCAGTGTATCTGAGTAAAAGAGATAGTGTATCTTCTTTTCTAAACCCCCCTTTGCAATAATCGAGGATTTAAGAAGTTGAACAGATTGCTCTGCTCTTTTACTCCATACCCAGAATTTACTGAGCTTCATTATCAGAGTGCATTATGGGAGTGGTCATTTTCTCATTCTTTGCTCTGTTAACCATTTCACCCAAGCGCTTCCTTCTCTCATCTCTCACAGGTTTTCTGGCATCCTCATGTTACACACATGAATTCCATTCTCATCTACCTGCCCACACTGGTCCCAAAGCATGTATGCCTATCAAAGAAGGGACACACAGGCTAGTGGGTACCACCCAGACCTAGAAGGGACACCAGAAACCTGGGAGGTGAAGCACCCACTCTTTTCCTCTGCTCTTGCTGAATTCTGTGTAGTGTGGTGGCAAGGTGACAGGCCTAGGGACCACGAGGATCAAGTCCTGGCTCCACAGCTACCTACCATGTGAACCTGGGCCTCTGTTTCCTCATCCGTGAACAAAGGGACTGGACTCTGGAGTGAGCCCTGGTGGTCAGGCCTGCCTTGGGAGATGGGGTCCCATAGATGGAGTTCTAAGGCCTCCTTCCCCTCTTCAATCAGAGCATCTTTGCTCTGACCAATGTTATACTTTAGGGTGCTACCCAAAATATACTTGAGAACATTAAATATGTCTTATAAGCATTATAAAAATGTTTGAAAAGTCCCAGCTAGAGGGTCTCAGGGCTCCAACTGCAGCACTGTGTGTGCTACATCACCCTACAACCTGGGGAGAAAAGATGTGGGTCCTCAGGCTTCTATGAAGAACTCTATATGAGGATTTTGTTTTAGACTGACAAAAGGCTACAGATACTTTTTTTATCTGATACTCATGCTTTTTTGAGGAGGAAATTAAGTTGTGTAGGAAGACCCAGATGGTACCATGAAGAAGCAGGAGCAGAGTTCAGATCTTCTGACTATCCCATAATTAAGGCAACTTAATTAATATAATGTGGCAATAAATATAACAGTTTGTGTTTCCTTTCCTTGGCAAGATTTAATGTTCCTGCTGTCACTTTAGTTTTTCCTCACTAAAAATGATCTACATCCCTTTATGGGTAGAAGCATCTTTATTTTTCCCCTCCTTTTAAGGTTGATTTTCATTTATCCATAGGGTTTCCAGTTATAGGACATCTGCCTAACAACAGTAGCCACTGACACAGAATCATTTCCAATAGTCGAAGTCTTATAATCACATTGACAGTTTGGTTCCATATGCCTCTTTTGAATTCCAGACCCAACTATTATGTGAATGTCTCCTTGATCTCTCCTCATTCAGACATCTTAGGGGCAGCTCAGGCTCAACACGTCCAATACCGACATCATGGTGTTGCTCTCAAAATCCATTCCTCTTCCAGGCACCCTGCATGAGTCAATGGCCTCAATATCCATCCTGTGCTTCAAGCTCTAAACCTAGGAGCAATCTTTATGGTTGGTTTTCTTTTCCCCAATACTAATCCTGGGTCTGCTATACCAGAATGCTCTGGACTGGGTGACTTATAAGCAATGGACATTTTTTTTGCTTACAGTTCTGGAGACTGGGATGTCCATAAACAAGATGATAGTATACTCGGTGTCCGGTAAAAATCCACTTCGTGGTTCAAAGATGATGTCTTTGGACTGATGGCTGTGATTTTGTATGGCAGAAGGGGCTACGGAGCTCTGTGGGGTGCTTTTTTTTTTTTTTAAATAAGGGCACTAATCCTGTTCATCAGGGCTCCATCCTCATGACCTAATTCAAAGGTCCCACCTCCTAATACCATCATCTTAGAGATTATTAAGGTTCAACATATGACTCTGGTTGGGGGGGGGGACAGAAACATTCAATCTACAACACTCCTTAAGTGTCTATGGATTAGTCCACCTGAGATCAATGTAACAGTCTCCATCCCACCCACTCTGTAACCTATTTGCTACAGGCAATCAGATGACTCTTCTTATAGTGCAAATATGATTAATTCCTTACTGCTACTCACTGCCTCCCCAACCCTTTGGTGGCTTCCCACTGTTCTTAGAGGAAGACATCAGGATCCTCAGGTCTGAAGCTGGGCTTTTCATCACGATTCCACTCTGCCTCTTGGGCACAGAGTTGGGAATCATTAGATATAAAGTCAGAAGTGTGAAGTTGGGAATCATTAGATATAAAGTCAGAAGTGTGAAAGTCATGGAAATTTGTGAAGTGAGTTCAAAAGAAGACTAAAGATGGAAACCCAACGATACCAGCATTTAGGTGCTAGGTGGGGAAAGGACACAGAGAGAACGCCAAGGTTTTTTCTAGGTATGTACAATGGACATGCAACTGGGACATGTACTACTGAATGCTGTATGTGACTGAGAGTCCTGGCTCATCATTTGTGAAGATGTGTGGTATAAGAAAAGGATATGGAGGCGATTGAAGAGAGGAGGTAAAAAGAAGGGAGGATTCTTTCTAATTTATCCAAGTGTAGCAAAAATATCAATATGCACAGACTAATTAAAACATGGGAAGAAACACTTGGAATACAACACAAGGAATTCATTTTTCTATTCATCTATATTGAGTTAATTAAAATGCTAGGATACAATACAAATGTCTAGGACATGACTTGCAATTTGACAGGGTAAAGATAGTTAATCTAGAAGTTACATATTTTAATTTTTAGAGTATTTTAGCTTTTCACTGATTTCCTGATCTGGAATCTGCAGGTACATTGGATTAGGAATCTGAAGCTCAGAGGCTTGATTCCTGACTCTCTCACTTTGAGGATTATGTTCCTATCTGTGAAATAGGGTAAGACCAACCATCCCATAGGTGTTTCACAGTAGGTATTTCACAAATGCCTCTTTTTTTAAATGTTTATTTTTGAGAGAGAGAGTAAATGGGGGAGGGGCAGGGAAGGGGGGCAGAGGATCCAAAGCGGGCTCTGTGGGGACAGCATGGAGCCTGATGTGGGGCTTGAACTCATGAACCATGAGATCATGACCTGAGCTGAAGTCAGATGCTTATTAAGGGACTGAGACACCCAGGCATCCCCATAAATACCTTCTTTTAAAATATCATTTCTTCAGAGAAAACAAATGTGAACACACTATCTTAGAGGCTGTTTTGTTTTTAACTACTATAGTGAGGTTTAAAGATCTTTCACAGGATAGCCTGGATAGAGATTCACTGGAGCAGTGTTTCTCAAAGTCTGGCTCACTGAACCTCACCTCAAAACTACCATAGTGACTGGTTAAACACATACATTCCTGATCCTCTTCTCAAGCTTCTGACTCAGAATTGTTGGAAAGCAGGGCATAGAATCAACATTTTTAACAAGATCTCAGGTAATTTTTTGGGACGCTAACATTTAAGAACTGTATTAGAGATTACTGTCTTTGCTTAATGAAAGAAGAAAACCACCATTTATTGTCATCTCCTGTGGGAGCTTAAGATGGTTGGTTCAATCTGTCGAGCCAATTTATTGTATAATTTTCAACCAAAGAATTAAAGATTATTAATAAGTGCTGTTAGATTGTAGGAGAAATGATCCACAGAAAAGACTAATCTAGACCTGATATTAAAAATAGAATCAGTTTGTTACTTTGCTAGAAAAGAATGCGGAGCCCTGCCTGCCTCCTCTGACACCCTTCCCCCCATGGCCCCTACCAACAGAAAACTAGTCTCTTTTCCTACCCTCCCCCCACCGTCCCCACCAACAGGAAACCCAAACTAGTCTCTTTTCCTTGGTGCTTATTTAACCCTTTACCAACTGCCTGCTATCACACATTTTATGTTTTTTTAAGTTTTATTTATTTATTTATTTAGTGTGTGTGCGTGAGAGAGAGAGAGAGAGAGAGAGAGAGAGAGAGAGAGAGAGAGAGAATGAGAATCTCAAGCAGGCTCCTCACTGTCAGTACACAGCCCACGTGTGGGTAGAACTCATGAAACCATGAGATCGTGATCTGAATTGAAATCAAGAGTCAGATGCTCAACCGACTGAGCCACCCAGGTGCCCTGATGCAATTTAATGACTTCCATCATGCCCCCTTCTCACAAAAGACAACTTCCACAGGAAAACTGTGAAGATGGGTTGATGCCAGCCCAGTAAAATTTCTCTGGATGAGTCACGGACAATGAAGGTGCAACGTTAAGTACATTTCACTTCGGTGGGCTGCCTGTGGAGCGCTGCACCGGTGAGCTAGGGTCCCTGGAGGACGCAAATCTCCCTCCTTCCCCTGGAGCTTAGTTCTCCAAGGGTCTCCTGTACCCCCACCTGCCGGCTGGCTTCCCTGTTAACCTTTTCCCTTTCCTATTTTGGGAAGTGTGTGTTGTACATGGAAGTGTAGGGAATTCTTGTGGTAGAAGAAGTCAGGAGACCAAGAACAAACTGGAGGGGCGGTGCTATTCTAAAATCATCTTTGTGGCTATTTTCTGTCTTAAGACTTGCTACCAAAGAATTTGGAAAATACAAAAAGAAAAAAAACCAAACAAACAAAAAAAAACCCCTGAAGACTCCTCTCCCCATATCAAGTATAATCTCACCATCTAGAGAAGCTCTGTCAACATTTTGGTATTTATCCTGCCTTTTCTCTACATGATGCAAATTCAGATCATACTTTACACTTTTAAAATATTAAGCTTTCATTTTCATTTAATACTATATTATGAAACCTTTCATGTATCATTAATAGTCTCTGAAAGCATAGTTTCTTAATAGAGATGTCCCATAATTTACCTTCCCTTCATGTTAGAGATTAAAGTTGTTTCCAATTTTTCATTAAATGTTATGTGACCATATTAATGTATATACATTTGGTGCATCTCTCATAGCAGAAAAAAAAAAAAGCAAAAATATTTATTAGGTGAAAGGGTAGTAAAGCATTCCATGTAGTCCCAAACTATCTCTTCAAAAGTTGTTACAATATATACTGTCATAGACAGGAAATAGGAGTGTCTCACCTCACCTTTTTCTAAAACCAAGTTTTGGTTTAAAAACGAGTTAGAAAAAATAGTATATTTATTTTAGTTTTTCTTCTCTCTTTTAAGTTTATTTTTATGTATGTATGTATGTATGTATGTATGTAGAGAGAAAGCCAGTGAGGGAGGGGCAGAAAGAGAAGGAGACAGAATCCCAAGCAGGTTCTGCACTGTCAGCACAGAGCCTGATGTAGGGCTTGAACTCACAAACCGTGAGATCATGACCTGAGCCAAAGTCAAGAGTCGCATGCTTAACTGACTGAGCCACCCAGGCACCCTGAGTTTTTCTTCATTCTTTACATTATCAGTGAGGTTTAACAATTTTAATGCTTATTGGACATCACTCTATTTTCTAAACAACATGTCATTGGTTTATTAAATTGGGGGTGCTTTTTCTTTGCTTTTCGTACATTCTTCCAATTGTTTTATGAAGTCTGATTTGAGGTTCTTTGATCAAGCCTTGCAAAAGCATGGGCTATATCTGCTCATGTAACTGTGCCCCTGGACCATGCCCATTCTAACTCCTTACCCTCTTGAGTTCCCTTTTCTGTGTCTTTCCCTGGCAGACCCAGATCTCAAGTCACTCATGTAAGTCTGTTACACCTCAGTGGGATTTCAATTCATCTAATCATTCAATGGAATACTCATTTATGCTTCCTCTCTACTTCTACAATTAAAGGCCAGAGACTGTCAAAGATGTTTGGAGCATCACACTGGAAATCGTGGGAGCCTTTCCAGGAGTGGAGAACATCAGACTCCAGGTGGCAAGCTTTCTCTGTCTGCCTGTGACCAGCTCTAGAGCCTCAGCACTGTCACCACAACAGGCTACATTCGAGGACTGGTGACTACTCAAATCAGCCAAACAGATAAGACACATAGTAAGAGAACATGAATGTGAAATAATAAGGTCTTACTAGAAGACAGGGTTATTTTTAAAAGTACAACAACTGCAAGAAAAGCCAAAATGAATTGTAAACAAAAAAATCAAAAGTTGTGTTCATATTTTGTTCAGAACCCTTCTTAAAATCTGAATTGTTCTTGCATCTATTTTTAAAACTACTGTTTCTCACTTAGGTATTTGAAACACAAGACAGACATTTCTAAAACTTCTCAGCAAAATATATCTTCGAGTTTGATTTAAAAAGGTAAATAAATAATACATTACCTTTGAAACTAGCAGTGAAATGATTTCTTTTACATTGTTGTCAATCAAATCATCGATTTTCGAATGGTATTGTTGCTAAATGTTAAAAGACAAAGATGTGTTAGTTGATGTGGCCACAAAACTTTTGTCATTAAGTCAGAAATGCTTTAAAGTGACTGGTTAGGACATATCGGATTTACTTAAAATGATCATTTTGAACATGAGAAGAACAAAACCTTGAAAATGATCCACCCAATCAACACTTTTTACATTGAGGTCTGAAAATTTTCCCATGTGCACTGTTGAGTTAAGCAGCTAATGGGGTTATTATATAGATGAATTGAGTTCTTATTCTTATTCAGGCAGAGGAATGTGAAGGGTACTTTTTGTCTTCTTCTCCATAATGAAGGTGGCCGTGTATTTTTCTAAAGGGTTGGTTTAGCTAGAGAAGCAAAAAGACTAGAAAAAGATTTAATTAATACAGCATTTCGTGTCTGACAACTCTCATTCATAAGTTATTTTAAATGTGCTCTAGAAATAAAATGAGCTCCCAATTGTTCCCTCTAAAAGGACCATTTTTGTCAGCACAGGGAGTAGCAGTTTATACAATTCTTACAATATGCTCAAGCAAGGGCAAAATTAAAATTTCATCAACAAAGGTGAATAGACGGTAACAAATTAATAGGCCATAAAAGGTATAATAAAACAGCACTCACTCCCCATAGTTTTATCATTGCTTCCTCATGAGAAAGACGCCTTCAAGTAAATATAAAAAAGATGTATTTAAAATAAACCTGAAAGCCTCTTTTTTTTTTTTTTTTTTGCTTTCTTTAGAGAATACTAGAGAGTTGCATTCTTAAATTAGCAGGCGCTTCAGCTTCTGCAGCATGTGAAGGCACATTCATTTAAACACTAATTCTTCCTTTAGAAGCATTTATCTGACAGCTGATTGTCCCCAATAGCCACTTCACAGAAAATGTGACTTGTAAAGACTAACCCTATCTTGATGGTTCAAGGCTTCTTGCAACAGCTAACATAATGCATAGAGTAAAAGTACTCAGGTCAGTATAAACATTAGACCAACTTAACAGCTGCTGGTTGAATGGTTTCCTAAGATGTAAGTTTTTGAAAGCTATTTTTTTCTTCTGAAAACATGTCTCAAAGTTTCCACACACAGCAAAACATCAACTTAGGTCTGCTATGGAACACACTGGGAATGATTTTCTTCCAGAGGCTCTGATCGTTACAAGTGGTTATCTACCAGCACATATAATAAAGGAAGCATAATTTTGGAGCATGTGAATTTTCTTTTCTGCATGTGTGTATTGAAAAGTGGTCTAAAATTAACCACACATATGAATATGGAACTTTCCAGACATGTATTTCACCTAGTACAGAGAAATATTATGTGGAATATTTCTTCCTGAAAGCCTTACAGATTCCCAACTTGTGCTCCCCAGAGACAACTGGAATAGAAACACAGAGGGTAGATTTCTATTATAGTGGTGTTGATTCTTCTGCTTTTAGAACACTGTGAAGAGAAGGAAAAGGAAAGGGGAGAAAATAAGGAGAAACACAGTAGAAGAGAAAGAGCTTCAAGAATCTGGCTGGGAGCTGAGATGGCTGGGAAGCCCGCGACAGACACAAGTACAAAAAGGGTCCCCATCTCCCTACGATGAAGCTGGATGGCTGACCTGGCCTGAGGAGCTTATGCAAATCAGCCCTGCTGTGGCTCTCCCTCCCTTCTACTCTTTCATATCCTTCTCTCTCCAAACTTGTATCTGTGCAGCAGGAGGAAGTGAAATACCAGACTGAGGTTCCTCTTTGGGGCAGGGTAGGAAAGGGATACAGGAGATGGGCTTCAAGCTTATCACCTCCCTCTTCCCTGGAAAGTGCACCAGAACATGGAGGGATCAAGATGCCCAGACCTCTGAGTGGTTGCAAATTGTTAAATATATATACTTGATATGTTCATGTTTGTTACATATTTCATTTTTTAAAAAAGATTTTATTTTTAAGTAATCTCTATACCCAACTTGGGGCTCGAACTTACAACACTGAGTTTAAGAGCAGCATGCTCTACCAACTGTGCCAGCCAGGTGCCCCTGCCATATATTTCACTGAAAAAAATCTTTTTTAGGGGCGCCTAGGTGGCTCAGTTGGTTAAGCGTCCAACTTTGGCTCAGGTTATGATCTCATAGTTTGTGAGTTCGAGCCCCGCGTCAGGCTCTGTGCTGACAGCTCAGAGCCTAGAGCCTGCTTTAGATTCTGTGTCTCCCTCTCTCCCTGTCCCTCCCTAACTCATGCTCTGTCTCTGAAAAATGAATAAACCTTAAAAAAATTAAAAAAATATTTTGAACATTTATTTCTTTTAAGAGAGAGAAAGTATGAGCAGAGGAGGGGCAGAGAAAGAGAGAGAGGGAGAGGGAGAATCCCAAGCAGGCTTTGTGTTGTCAGCGCAGAGCCCAATGCAGGGCTCTATCCCACCACTGGGAGATCGTGACCTGAGCTGAAATCAAGAGTTGGATGTTTAACAGACTGAGCTACCCAGGGACCCCATATACTTCATTTAAAAATTTTTTTAAATAAATTTTTTTAGATTTTTTATTTATTTTTTGAGAGACACAGAGAGACAGTGCAAGCAGGGGAGGGTCAGAGAGAGAGGGAAATACGATATCTGAAGCAGGCTCCAGGCTCTGAGCTAGCTGTCAGCACAGAGCCCAATGCAGGGCTTGACCCCACTAACTGTGAGATTATGATCTGAGCCGAAGCCGGATGTTTTACTGACTGAGCCACCCAGCGCCCCCATTTTTTTTTTTTAACTCAAAAGTAATCAGATGTCATCAGAAGGCTATTGGATATAAAACTGTAGAGTTTCTACATGTTAAACTTTTAGATTGGATTGATTTGGGCACATCTTAAAATCAAGAGATGAGCCACTAAGGAGGTTCCTTTATATCCTTTTTATCAAAAGGCAGGGAAAGCCATGGACCCTAGGAGCCATCAAATTCTCCTGTTCTACACACCTTTAAACTGCTATTTTCTTTGACATCTAGCCAAAAGCAGTGACAGAAGGAAGGAGTGAGGGAGGAGGAAAAGGCGAAAGAGAAACAAAACATTAAAAAGGAAGAAAAGTATACTAAATGCACTACCCAAGGGGCAAACCCAAATAGCATAAAGTTTGTTAGGTTTTTATAACATGCGATTTTGCTACTGTAAATCTGATTAGCTCAAACTTTCACGAATACTAAAACTTCCAGAATCTGCTCTAGTTGCACAGTTGGTAGAGGTGGTTGGGGAGCACTGTGGGTGGGACCGGGCAGGTAGCCTCAGGATTCTTATTTTATATATATATGCTGAAAAAAGAATAACCCACATATGCCACATAGAGATGATAGAAGGTTAGCTAGAGTCATCCATCAGGGAATCCAGACAGCTTCCAAAGACAAACACAAACACACCAAAAAAGATCACAGATAAGAACAGAATTTATTTGTATAGGTATTTACATTACCTAACCTAAAACTGGTAGATAGTTCATTTACATTAACAGACCAAATTAAAAAAAAAATTTTTTTTTAAGTTTATTTATTTTGAGAGAGACAGAGAGCGTGAGAGTGAGAGAAGACAGTGCACAAGCATGCGCAGTGCGCGCACACACAGGCACGTGCAATTTGGAGAGAATCCCAGTGCAGAGCCCTTATGCAGGACTGAGTCCCATGAAGTGTGAGATCATGATCTGAGTCAAAATGTCAACTCAGTCAAAATCATGACCTGAGCCACCCAGGCACCCCAAGAGATTGAATTTTTGATAAAAATCTGCAAAGATTTTGTGGGCACAACAAAAACCTATAAAATTTCTATCAGAATATTTCACGTTGGATTGCTAATCCTACGTACCAGGCTTTTGACAAATTACAGCTCATTTCTTAGAATAATTCTCCCTACATTTGTCCTGAAAAGTGAAGTGTATGTGTCCTGCGTCTCCAGCAGGTGACTCTGACTTTAGATTAAGATTAACCTTTAAAGAATTCTTACTTCGTGGAGCCCAGGGAATTCAGAGATCAGGCGCAGGTCTAAAATCCTGGGCCCCCCTACACTTAGGTAAATATTATCATTTTACCTGACTGTTAAACACACAAGAAATAAAGACTAATCAAATGCCAGTACAATCCAGCATTCTTAAAAGATTTTGTCCTTCTCTTGGGAAGAATTTGAAAGGTATTGGATTGTTAGTTCTGGAAATGGAAACATTTTACAGTAGTTGAGAACAAATCCTTCACAAGTAGCCTCCATTAATGTGCTTTCATTCTCAATGGATGGGCCATCCCAGCGGCAGTGAGAGCTAAGATCCAGGCAGTTTAGGGAGACTGAAGATTTCTAAACACTGGTGGTTTTGTGATCTCAACATCTGTCCCTGAGGAACTGGCCTCAGACTGCTGACTCATTACGCACAGCTGTCACATGAGCAGATCATTCGCTCACTAATGACTCCATTAAACACCATTCTGGGCTGCAGTTGAGCACGTTTGCATCATCATGTGCCACGTGAGAAAACAGAATCATAACTTAGGAGCACAGAAGGGGCTGCCTTGTGGGAAAGGAGCTGGGAAGGTTTTATCTCAGCAGTGACATATAACAAATTTACTGGAGACTTTGGAGAGGTAATTCTCTAAAATTTAGAAACATATCTCTACTAGGTTTAGCTATGTATAAGTATATATTTTACAAGGTTCCAAATTGTACAATAATTGAGTTTTTAATTAGTTGCTTACCACAGAATGGGGTCCACTGGCTCACCTATGCAGGTAATGTATTTGCTAATTTGCAGCAATTCCAAAACTTATCTCAAGCCCAGAGAGGGAAAGCCTGTGCAATTATGTGGGTCTGTTTATTAGTGATTAAAAGCAAAGGATAAAATCCTTCTTCTGCACTGAAATTCTTGTTTACCACTTTTCATAGTTGCTAATGGGTTTTCCACCTGCACATTTTGAACTATATTAATTGTGTGAAAGTTGCGGGGAACTAATTGTCTCTGGTGAGAAGGTACAGGTGCAAATATAATGAACAATAGCAGATTACTCTTCAAACCCATCTACCTGTTGATATAAAACATCATTTGACAATGCAACAATGTTTTGTCATTTCCCTGTGTGTCTGTTTTTCTTTTTAAGTACTGGAATAAGTTGCTTCTTACAGGGGAGGATTTTTAAAGTAGTGACAACATACCAGTCTGCTCATTCAACAAATATACCTAAGTGCCTATTATGTGTCAGGTACTGTCATGTATGCTAAAATAAAAACAAATGGGTAAATCCAATATTAATGGGAAGAGGCAAGATGACTCTATGAACCTGATGAGAAATGGATGGGCTTATGAAGACTTCAGACAATATTTCTGAGTAGATCATCAAAGGCTTACATCTGAGTACTGGAAAATGTGAAAAGGTAGAGATGAGCTGTTGATATCCAAGCCAGCTGGCTTCCCCATTCAGATAATTAGAGGTAATAAATCATGTTGTAGGTGCTCAGAGAATGATAATTATGAGAACGTTCTAGAACACGTATCAGTTGCTTAATACAGTGTAAGCTTGTATGCTATGGTATTAGAAATGTATTTTTTCCCCTTGAATTGCTCAAAGAATGAAATATGTGTGCATGCACATAAAGTATGACCCAATAGCTAATGTCTTTGTCTGGGTTAAATAAGTATGAAATTCACAAACAGTGGGCCTTCTTGTCCTCTTTCAGAGCTACGTTAAGTCCTTCTGCTTGGATGAGAATCGTTAGCTTAGTAGACTCACCCTGAGTTTGACTCCCAGGTGGCAACTTTAAGACTTGTAAGATTTAACATACCCACAGAGCACAAAAACATTCTGACTTATCAAGACATATATATTATAAATAACATATATTTAACATATATTTATATAATATCTAGTCAATGTTATAGGCATAGAAGTTTTCCATCATGTACCTCTGAGGTTCTTCTGGATGGTAACTCAAGACAACCTTGTGTAAGGAGGAGGAGATGAAAGGCTCCTGACACAGGCCTGCCTCTTCCCTGCCTCTGTTGATGGTTACTTCCCAGGCCATGAGTGAGAGGAAAGACTGTATGCATCACTGGTGGGCATGTACCTTATTGAAATCCACAACTGGGTTCTTCTGCATGAAGTGACCTTAGGAATGACCTCCTGGTCCTCAAATTTAGAGGTACCCGGACATATACTGTATGTCAGCCAAAGCCCCAAACTCCAAATTTTTCTGGTATTAGTGAAAGTATATACTACAGATATATGCACCTTGAAAATATTTGTAATCACTCTGCTTCTGAATTTATTTAGAGTTTTGTTTAAAGGAGGGCAAATTCATTTCATTTTAAATTACTTTATCCTTAAAAATCTTAGAGCAGTTTGTAGATTCTGCAGCCTTACAGGGAAGAAATATTCCCCTTGACATTATTTAAGGTATAAGTATTTACATGGGCTTTAATGTGTCTCTGGGTATTGCTAAGTTATGGTAAGCTGTTAGTATTATGGACATATACAAAAACCATAAACATGAAAATGGAATTAATTATTTTAACTTGAAAAGACAAAAATTAAAAAATGTGCATTTACAACAATAATAATTCAAATGAAAGTGTGCTTTAACAACAAAAACCAAAAATGAGACTTACCCATTGACTACCAAACTGGATCATGCCATGGAGGAAAAAAAAAAGATGATGAAGGAGAACATAGGGGAAGAGTAAAAAAAATGATGAAAAGTAATTACAATGAGAAAAGAGGCAATAAAATGTCAACTTAAACAGATAATCTAAGAAAAACATCCATTTTCATCCAATTGCCACTCTCAACAAAAATAAATCATGGGGTAAATAAGTTGTGTTTTTGAACATAGAACCAAACAAAACATGAATCGAAGTGAAACAATGGGATATTTATTAAAACCAAAGGAACAAAAAAAGAAGCCTAATTTTTAAAGTACATTTCTACTTGCTCTTTAAAAAAAATGGAAATTTTTGTATAAATAAATTATTTCATATGCTATTTCTGTGCCTTGGTTTTTGAATGCAAACTCAGGATACTCTAGATTTGTATAAATAAACAAAGCAGGTAGCTTTCTAGCTTCCTTATTTGCTTGTGAAAAGCAAAGTTTATGTAAATATACAACACCTAAGCTGTTAAAAGGTGTATCTGAAATTCAATGACCACTTGTAAAATCTTAGGCAGTCTTCATATAAAAAAGCAACTGACATGAACAAAGAATAAAGGGCCTTCCATTATTATAGTAAAGAAAAGATCAAACACTTCTACTGGAGAACTTGGTCTTTGAATCTAACTAATCAAGCCAGAGACTTCTGGAAACAGCCTCCAGTAGCCCATGCTACATATCCATATGTGACACTGTTCGCTTACCTCTTGTCCTCCATCCAGGGCACAAAGTTTGGCGCTTTGCTTTCTGGCATCAACTAATACATTGAACATTGTACATACAGAAGCTGGGACGCGCAAGTCAGTTGTTTTGCTTGCCTTTTGCAGCTTGAGTTCAAATGCAGTTCTTGTTCTAGTCATTAAAACATGAATCCATAGTAAGTAATTCTGAAGTATGTCCCACCTGTTCAGTAAAAGTGAAATCAACACTACAAGATGCTAATTTAAAACATGCAAATACGAAGTGTCGCATTGCTTGGAAGCTAGAGGGATGGGACGCTCTTCTTTTTCAGGTGTCTCACAGGAGAGATCATGGAGATATTTTATATTACACAGAGCCTTTGCAGCCATGCAGACAGTATCTCTACCTCAATGAAGCTATTTGTTACATTTCTTGTATAACTCTTAATGGAAAGACCTCTTAGTTTTACTTAACTGCCTGGATTAATTTCCAAGTGTAAAAATCACTTAACTTCTCTGCATTAAAACAGAACAAATCCTCTGCATGAGGGTTTACCAAATCAAAAAAAGGACAAGTCTGGAAAACTCTAAAACATCATAAGTAATGTACAATGGAGAATGCAGAATTCTTTTGTTATCACTTAGGTTTTCTTTCAAATACCCAAAGTTGTAGATAGTTGTTTGAAAGAAACAGTGGAACAGGCAATTTGGAATTTTTTTTTTTTTTTTTTTGCTAAAGGATCCAGAGAACCTCCATAGATTTGAGACATCAGAATCACATATGACAAACATGATTTTTTAAACATTAAATAATTGAATTCATGGCCTTGCCTTAGGAAGCCATTGAACCTCATTCTAAAGGCAGGATTGTTCTTACTTTGAAGAATTCAGGATTATTCAATTTCTCCAACCAGTGTTTATTCCAATATGCTGCCCACACTGTTCTTGTACGTGTCATGAACAAGGGCAATGGGAAAAACCATGCTTGGCTAATCAGAGATATGACGCTGATTTTGTAGGAAATGTAAAAGAGAAAAAAAAATGAAAAAAAAATGAAAGCACATTTGGAAGAATCCAAAGCCTCAGAACTTATTTCTGGATAAATTCTGGAGAATGTAAATGGATACTTGGAACTCATTTGATGTGGATAGAGATTACCAGAAGACAGAAGAATCGATGGCGCTGAGCAAAATTTGAGTTTGCCATGGTATTTCACGGCGTACAGACACAGTGCGTAATGCATAAAGTACTTAACAGACCTTTTCCGTATGTCTCCGGAAGTACTGCCTTGGGAATTTAAAGCACAGTATTCCCAGAGAGACAACAATAAGCACAACAGAAATGATTAATATAGCATGGATGCCACTGATGAGAGCAATGGTTAGGAGGCCTAAAAAAAGTTTCAGGCCAATTTTGTCAGTTACAGGAGTCCCCAGAATTTAGGTCTGAGAACCTCATGTCCATTAAATTTTGTAACCATAGTACATATCGAAGCCTTCCTTGTGATAATTATATAACAGGTGCTTGGTGAAAAGTGCCACTTTGGCTGCTGGGATAGTAAGCAGCAACTTGAAAACACAGGTCTACCTTTTGACACAGGCCTCTATCATATCACTGGCCATTAGTTTAAGTCTTTGCTCTAAGTGGTGGGCAAATTCTTGTTCTGGCCAGTGTAGATCAAAGACAAACATTTGCAGTGCATCAAGTTTCCAAAAAAGGTCTTCTGATGTTGCTGAGCCATTGCTAGAAGAAAAAGGAAAAATGAAGAGCATCATGAACGGCCATGGTTAGCTATGAAGATCAACAATACATTGTTTTTTTCCTTTCTGTGTCAAGAGCCATTAGTAAAAAAATAGCATGTAAAACCCTTAATCATGGATATTTTCTTTTTTCAACCTTCTAAATCTCTTCCTTTTCACTTCTTCTTAATAAGGTGAGGCAAAAAACCCAAAACAAAAATAGAAATGAATACAGTAGTAAGGTTTCACAGAAAGGGATAGAATGGATAGGGGTACTTTACTAAGGAAAAGAAATCAAGTTGTACATGGATGAACATTTTAAATGCTTTTTACCAATATTTAAGATAAAGATAAAATTCATAAATGTTTCTTCCTAGAAATTCACAAAAGTATGTTTTACGTAAGAAAACCCACATGACAGCAACTGAAAGCTTTACTCAGGCATATGTATGTGTCCTTGTCATCATCATGGCTTCTGTGTGTCTACAGACAGGGAGGTAGTGGACAAGGTCCTTAAAGTTCTCAATTACAGGTAAAGGGGAAACAGATACTTCCAGGGAAATAACAGGCTGGGAAGGGAAGCCAATCTCATGCCCATTGTGAAATGCGTTTTGACTTTTCTAGCTCATAATTAAACCTAACAGTACGAGGTATATATACAGTCTAACAGAGAAATGACATTCAGGGTGCTCTGAAGTGAGAACCAAACCCTGCATTTCAGATTGTTCCATCTATCTAACAGTGGAGCCTAGATCTGCTCTGTGTTCACTGCTGTGGCAAAATTACTGTGGCGACTAGAGCTTCACCCCATGTGTGAAGGTAGTTCGTATCAAAGTACATATAACATTTGGGCAAAGGATGATAGTACTCCTTTCCATTATGCAAGTATATAGCCTAAGAAGGAAACAGATGCTTTGAAAGTAAAATACTCCTATGTTAAAATACACTGGAACTTAAGAATAAAAGGAGAAAAAAGCTCCTGAACGATTCATTTCTCCTCAGCTTTCCCATAACTGTTTCACATATACTAACCGAAAAGTTCTATTTTGAGTGTGCAAAGGAAAATCAGAGAAATAAAATAATTTATCACAAGAGCACAGTAGAAAACTTTTATAAAAATAAAATTCTTTTAATTTTTAAAAAATTTTTATTTTTGAGAGAGAGAGCGAGCGAGTGAGTGAGTGCGAGTGGGTCAGGGGCAGAGAGAGAGGGAGACATAGAACCCGAAGCAGACTCCAGGCTCTGAGCTGTCAGCACAGAGCCGGGAGCAGGGCTCCAACTCACTAACCATGAGATCATAACCTGAGCCAAAGTCGGACGCTTAACCGACTGAGCCACCCAGGTGCCCCTATAAAAATAAAATTCTTTTAAACACCCACTTTGTTTAGCTAAATATATCTTAACTAGTTGGCTTAAAAAATCACCTCCTTTTCTGGCCAATTAAATGCTTATTTGCCTCCACTCCCTCCACCTCAGCATCTTCCCTGCTGAGTCTACTTTGTGTTCCTTCTCCAGATCTGCGTGTAATTCCTCATGGTCTCCTTGCCTAGCCAACATGTGCTCAAGGTTAAATTCTCAAAGGGCAAATCACAGCAAAACACAGAATGCCACCCACAGCTCTTTACTCAGTATCTCTTAACACCTTAAAAATCAGTGCCCCCAAAGTGCCATTCACCAAAAGAACCAGGCAACACCATGTTGATGTTGATGTGAAAAATGTTAGAAAAAACACTATACTTATTGCTCCCTTTTGCCATATATATAATAAATATAAGAGGAAAAAAATGACCAGGCAAAATCCTCTTATATAACCATAGTATACAACGCAGTAAATTAGAGGACCTAGATTTTAAAAGTAATTGAATACAATTGGTTAAAGAAGCAAATCTGCTACTTATCATTTTTTACTTTGGAGAAACGTAAGTAGCTATTTGAAACATGAATGTATTCTTAACAGCATAACAAAACAACGAAAGCCATCATTACAACAAAATCTGAAATGTGGATAGAAAGGTGGAATTCTATTGAAAATGGACTTTTTCATAACATAACAAATCCTTACAGAGAACATGGATGTTCTGTTCTTTGATGCTATGGTAAGACTCTAGAATAATAAATGTACTTAATAGGGAATGTAATTATGGTAACAAGTGTTTGTTATAATTAGATTAAAAAATGTAAATAGGTTTTCTCTTCAGTTGGAATATATAACCTGCAATTTACTCAGAACTTTTTCATTTTAAAATAATTTCTAATCAGTGACCTATTCTGAAAGTATTATTAACAGATTAAAGAATTCAAATGTGAATAAAGGATTCTAAGAAAATTTCCTAAAATCACCAGTAGGTAACATCTTATTGGCATCTACTTTTAGAGGTTAAAAAACAAACAAAAAAACCCAGAAGGAAGATGTGGAGGAATACCTTGTAAGGTCATACATACATACATTAATAGATGGGGATGTATAAGCCATAGTTGTATTGTACTTTTAATTCCTTATATATATGAAGTGAAATTATTTGGAGGTATTAATGCTGTATAACAAAAATTCAAAAAACTGGGCACCTGGCTGTGTCAGTCAGTGGAGCATGCCACTCTTGATCTTGGGGTTGTGGGTTCAAGTCCCACATTGGGAGTAGAGATTACTTAAAAGAATAAAAATAAAATCTTTAACAACGCCCCCCCGCAAATCAAAAAACTAGTTGTGCCTACATCGTAACATTAATAAGTAATTCTGAGCACCCTGCTCAAGGGCCTAATGTTGATAATCTTAGCAGGAAAATATAATGGTGACTAACTTGTGAAACATATTTTTTTTTATTTACCCAGAATGATGAAAGTAGGAGCACTTTATTTACAAAGACACAGTCTGTCCTGATTCATGTCCTGAGATGCAGGTCATTTTACAAAGGGGCTCCCAATAAGGATATTCAGGTTTCAGACAGACCTCAAAGCTAATAAAATGATAATGACAAAAAAAATCTAAATTTCACAAGGTAACACCCACAACGGTGTTCTTGGTTAAAATCAAGGGTGGTAAACAGATGAGGAATGAGGAAGAGGAGAAGTGAAATTACAAAACAGTATTAAGAAGCACAAAAAACATAAACTCAGAAAGAATCATTATACTTCCTAGATATTTGCCAAGCACACACAGACACCACTCTACACACTGTAACTGCCCCAAAGCGTTTGCCTGAAAGAAAAAGATTCACATGTAGCAGTATCCTAATAATTAGCATGGGCACAGTGATGATGTTTAACTTGGAAAAGTATTGCTAAGCTGTCTTGCAAGTTATTCTTCTCTTTCTTGGTTTTTCTTTTCTTGAGTGTATGCAGCCTGGACTGGGATCAGGACTGTTAAACCTGTGATCAGGTTTAACAGCTGTGGGAGGACAGGAACACAGGATGCCAGACAAATTCTTAGCTAGTATATTCTCGGGAAGCCTGATACATGAATGAGAGGAGTGAACCTTTTGCAGTCAGGCAGGCCTGGGTTTGAAACTCACTTCTGTCACTCACTTATTATGAGACCTCAGGCAAGTTTTGCTTCTTACCTTCTTTAGGACTTGATTTCCTTAACTGTAAAATAGGGACAATGACATTTACCTCACAGGGTTGTTATAAGGTTTACGTGAGATAAAGGATTTGGCACTCTACTGGGGACATAATAAATGCTCAATAAATGGTAGCTATTTTTCTTCCTCTCTTATTCTTTCTAGCTGACTTCATAGGAGATCTTGGGCAAAACATAGACTATTATTGAGTTCATCTGATTGCTATGAGGCTCAAACTTTTGAAAACTATACAATTATGAATAATGATGACTGATGACAGTAATGATAACAATAAAAATTGTAATGTAGAATAGGAGTAGTTATTATTGACTGAGTCACTGAAGTGACTGATGTGCCAGTCACTTTTCATAGTTTTTCTTTCTTTTCTTCTCACAAAAACGTCTTTAAATTAGCTACCATAACCATTTCAGAACTGAAGAAACTGAGGCCAAGAAAGAACTTAATGAATAATAAGCTAGGGTGTAAATTCAGGGCCGCTCAATTTCAAAGCCTGTGTCCTTTTTGTTTTAATGACTTTTAGTTACCGAATCTGCAATAGGTAGGTTTATCACAAGATTGAGTTAATAAATGCAGTTTTTAATGATATAAAGATTATTTAAAAATAACAGGGCACATCAACTGATACATGAAAGGACAAAAGAATTTGCTCGTGTTAGGAAATAAAGGGTAATCACTTCTCTGTAACTTGCAATATTATTTCTTTAAAAGTGAGACTAAGATAAAAGAGAAAAGGATTATATTCTTGAAACTGTTCTTGAAAACAATGGTTTTCTACATGTGCAAGAGAACCTATGTGGGCAGTAACAAAGCTGGAGCCAACTAAGGTTCCTAGACATACTGGTACCATGTTGATTGCCTGAACTGTGTCATTTAGGCTAGCGTCTACAATCTGGGTCACAAAATGACCTCAGACCAACAGATTACATACGGGCTACATCAAAGCAGTGAGTGTTAAAAAAAAAAAAATCTGTATCATTTATCATCGATATGCTAAGCTTAGCTTAATAGCTTAAAAAACTCAAACAAAACCAAAACATAGTGTTCCTCAACCAACGATGATAAACGCCATGCAATCTAAACACATGTGCACAGAACACAGCCCAGGCCATGCACTAGCTAACACACCACCAGGAAATAAGTGAGGAATACACACGTGGACTCATATAAAGAAGCCATCCACGAAGGAGTAGAAAAGCTAGGAATCTGTGGAAGATTAAGAGGCAGACTTGGAACTTTTGGAAGAGCTACATTGGGAAGACTGTTGGCGATATTCCTGTAAAGAAACAAACAACGTGGGAAGGGACCACCATAAGCAATAACTACAGATGGCCAGGTGTAAAGTCATAAGGTCAGGATTGAAGAGACAGATGTTTTATGGATACTAGGCAAGATACCTACTTGACAGGCTGCCATGTCTCTTGCTCAAAACCTCTGTGAATTGACTGGGCGATGGAGGACTCCATGAGATCGACGTAGCGGACAACCAAGGGCACAAAGATTTCTTGCAAGTGTTTGTGAAATTTTCCATTACATAAAAGTGCTGAAATAGTCAAGCAGAAATATGTTTGTCAGAGGGATCATATCAGGCATTTGGGAAACAGGGGTGAAAACACGTTTCCTGAGTCTGACACAGAAGAACTGATAAAATATAGATGATAGTGGATCTTGCTCCTCATATTGAATATATCATGAAAGCTAATCAAGAAGTATAATTAACCTCCCATATATGGCTGTCAAAACTGCAAATAGATTATATCTCTATAAAATGTTCCTGGCAGGTGGTATGTTTTTACTTTCTAAGAGATTTAACACATGAGGCATATGACGACTTGCTAGAGATTCAAGGGAGCTGTTTGATACCCTGAAGGTCTTGACACATGTAAATATAGCAATAAAGAGAGTTACAATCCCTGTGCTATACTGTGTATCATGAAGAGTTAAATCCATTTAATTCTAAGAGCTAAGCTTGATTACTTCTAAGAGATACACTTATTTAATTCACCAGGACAGTGACTGTGGCCTTTGAAATGTCTAATCTGATTCATGAACTTTTCAGTTATTTGTGGATTTTCTTGTTAGTCATCCAATTTTCCACATGTGTCTTTGAAAACAGCACATCCCATGCATTTTTCAGGTGTCCATTTGTCTACTTAATGCTACTGTGGAACACCCTACCTAAAGCAGTTGTGGAAGTCTTAGAATTTGTGCTACTGGGACAGGATTGTTTGGTAGGTAGGTAGTAGGTAAGGTGCACCTCCCTACACCAGAAGGTGGATGCTTTCTATGCACAGGACATAATTTCATTAGAAGATGGTCAGTGCTTTCTATACACTGCTTGTGTCCCACCCAGCCACTGCCCTGCCAAATCCATAGGTTGAAATCCTAACTTCCAATGTGATCGTATTAGGAGGTGGAGACCTGAGGGGGCGATTCATTCATGAAGGCAAAGTCCTCATGAACAGGATTAGTACCCTCATAAAAGAGATCCCAGAGAAATCCTTGGACCCTTTTGCCATGTGAGGACATAGCTCGAAGATGGCCGTCGAAGATGGCCATCTAGGAAGCAAGTTCTCACCAGACACTGAATCTGCAGGCATTCTGATCTTGGACTTCCCAGCCCCAAAACTGTGAGAAATACATTTCTGTTGTTTATAAGCCACCCAATATCTGCTACTGTGTTATAACAGCCTGAATGGACTAAGACAGCCAGTATGTGTCGCAGTTGCACCATGAAAGAATAGAGAATCTATAGGAAAGTACTAAGTAATGTTAAGTAATATTCACCAAATAATTTGAAATTTTTTAGATGATGATACATATTTGTTTCTCCAGTGAACATATCTTAAACCCAGCTGTGATTTTTTTTTTTGACTCTCAAAGTGAAAATATATTCATTTCAAAATATATACCATGGTTGGGAAAGGTATTCCTGAAGAGATAGTGTTTTAATTGAGCCTAAATGACAGGGTGCCATTCACTGAAGATTTGGAGGGGAGATCTCCAGGAAGAGGGAAGAGCTAGTATGAAAGTTCTAGGCAAGGAATAGTGGGTGCACTTCTAGGAGGATGAGAAAGCCAGTGTGGCAGGGGTAGAGGAAGAATAGTCCAAGATGATGTCTAGATGGTAGGGCATGGGTCCACAGGAAAGCATCATTATTATTTTTTTAATTTTTCAATGTTTTTATTTATTTTTGAGAAAGACAGAGCACGAGTGGGGGAGGGGCAGAGAGAGAGGGAGACACAGAATCTGAAGCAGGCTCCAGGCTCTGAGCTGTCAGCACAGAACTGGGCACAGGGCTCAAACTCATGAACTGCGAGATCGTGATCTGAGCCGAAGTCAGACACTTAACTGACTGAGCCACCCAGGTGCCCCTCATTATTTTTATTATTATTAAGCAGAGCCGGGACACAATTGAATCTCCCCAGCTGCTGTGTGGAAAATGGAGTAGGTGACCAAGGGTGAAGCACAGAAGGTGGCTAGTTCTCAGTGCTTTGCTGCAATAAGCCATGTAAAGGATGACAGTAATGGTGACTGGGGACTGGGATTAGAGCAGCAGAGGTGAAAGATGGGGAAAATGTTTTCAGGACTCCCATTCGCTTTTATGGATCTGAATAGCTGTATGTGCCTGTATACAAAATCTAATAACTGGCAACTTTAATAGTAATGTCTTATAAAAGACTCAGCTAAATATGCCAATTTCCCACATAATCTTCCTCGGGGCAAAAATACCCCAAAAGCTAAATAGTGTTTTAAAACTTGGGCAAAGTATGGGATGCTTGCCATAGTGGCATGAATACTGCTTTAATGGATTCTGAAATTTGTCAGAGGCTGGAAAACTACAGACATGTGAAAGTCGGGTAGGAAAAAATTCTAAATGCAGAAGAAAATACAATACTGTTTTTTTTCTATTTCTAGTTAATTTGGTTTAGTATTTTTTGTGGTTAAGTAGTTTTTTTCTGGCTTATCTATATGCAAAAAGATTTCCTATTAAAGTGGGAATGATAATCATATTTAAAGATAAATGTCTTATTTAGGAGACTAATGTTATCTTAATGATGTTTTCATTAGCACACTGAAAGGAGCTTTATTTATTCCTAGAGATTCAATCAAAGAGCTCAAGGTACTATAGATCATACAATTCAGTTCCTTCTGCCAAATGTCACCTAAATAAGGATGTTGAACATTAAGGATGAAATATTCTCACTCAAACCATATAAGTCATTGTGGTAAGCAAATTAAAAAATACACCCATATCTGAATTTTTTGGATCTCCACTTAACAACTCTCCTTTTTCTTCCTCCTCCTTGCCAGCATTTTTGGAGTGTCCAGCAAGGTGCTAAGTTTTTTATATGCCTTGTCTCATTTAATCATTACAAAAACTCTATGAGAGAAGCACTATTATTTTTTCAGTCTTATCAATAAGGATATTGAGGCACAAAGGATTTGGGGGATATGTGGCCAAGTCATCCAGTCATTAGACAATAGAACAAGAGCCCTTAACCTCCATAGAGTATAATACTGTCGCCCTTCAATTTACATTATCACAAACTGTTATCTGCCTATCCATCCATTCATACATTCATCCAAACTACCAGCAGCATATCAGCATCATTTAAGACCTAGAAATGTAGAGATTATTTTAGGTAGAAAAATCTTGCAAATGACAAACATCTTACTCCACATCTTAGATGAATTATGTTTTTAGAATTAGAATTTTGAAAAACTCACACTACAAATAAGTCAAGAGACTGAGCAAAATTATTATACTCAATGAAGTGAAAAATGAATTAACACTGAAAATATTCAATGTGCTTATAATACACATTGAAAGCTGGACAACTTTACGTTGCTATGTAGACAGACTATAGCCTACCCTTTAATTTATATGGGCTACTAATAAAAAATTGCAGGGGCACCTGGGTGGCTCAGTCAGTTAAACGTCTGACTTTGGCTCAGGTCTTGATCTCACTGTTGATGGGTTCTAGTCCCATGTCAGGCTCTGTGCTGACAGTTCAGAGCCTAGAGCCTGCTTTGGATTGTGTGTCTCCCTCTCTTTCTGCCCCTCCTCCTCTCGCGCTTTGTCTCTCTCTCTGTCTCTCAAAAATAAATAAAAATGTTAAAAAATAATGCAAAGAGCCATAGGCTCTACATCCTGATAGGTGCTGTTAAGCACTGTCATTATTTTTAACTAGTCCAAGACCAAAACACACACGCACCTAAGAAATAACTACATCCACAAATGAGAGTGCTATACCTCATCAATCCAAATGCTACTTTATTATACATTTAGAGATTAGGTATGTTGGCTATTAAATCATGTTTAGTTTGTTAAAATGGAAAAGCACATAGGAGAATCAATACCCAATGTTGTTATTATTAAATGGTATAATGATTCTAAGATTAAGTACCAGTTGACTCAAATGTATTTCTAGCAAGAGCTCTCTTTCTTAATATACTTGCTAAGCACTGAATTCATTAACTTGTTAAATAAGCATGCTTCTCTCATATTCCCACCATGGGAGTGAAAGCAGAGGCTGTCCACCGATCACTGTATCTGAAGTTGGTGATTGTACTACAGGCTTGACCTTTACTTCTTACATCCAAATAGTAATCAAGACCTATGTATTTTGTATCCTTAATAGCCATCTTAACACATCCCTTCCTCTCTTTATTGTCACTGCTGTTGCTCTACCTGCAGTCTTCTTATCTCCTGCCTTGTCCAGTGCAATAATCCCTTTACTGGTCTTCAGGATCCTAATTTTCCCTCTGTTAGTCCATCTTCTTCAAACCTCAAGCAGAGGAGCTTGCAAATATTGAAAACTAGTAATGTCCTTCCAAAAGACTATAAACCTTTAGCAGATCATCACAACAAACTCTAAAAGCCTTTGCATGGTATGAAGGCCATCCATGACATATCTTAACATCACCTCTCTGGCTGCTCTCTGTTGCCTGACCCTCATATTTCCTGTGGTCCAGCCATAATGATTTGCATGGTTCAGTTCAAGTTGATACTAAACTCCTCCAGACCTTTCTGGAGATACTTTGTTCTGCTGTCCCCTTGCCCCGTTACTGGTTTCCCCCATTTACTCTCTGCCTTGTACAGGCTCCCACGGTGGTCCATATCATACTTCTGTACCTACTGCCATTTCTAATCTCCCCACAAGGGTACAAGGTCCTTAAGGCAGGGACCATGGCCATATTCTTAGTATCTAGCAAAGTGCCTGGCTCCGAGCAAGTGTTCAAATGTTTGTTGAGTGAATAACTTGTTGGATGCAACATTAAGATGATTACATTATTATTCAGAAAACTGTCTAAGAACTTACTGATGCCTGTATCTCTCTTCAAGTTTTATATAGAATATATGGCATTAAATTAATATTGGTATGAATATTCTATTTTTTTAAATGTTTATTTTTGAGAGAGAGTGAGAGCACAGGGGAGATGCAAAGAGAGAGAGAGAGAGA
Organism: Cryptoprocta ferox; assembly: GCA_028646485.1. Classification (NCBI taxonomy): domain Eukaryota; kingdom Metazoa; phylum Chordata; class Mammalia; order Carnivora; family Eupleridae; genus Cryptoprocta; species Cryptoprocta ferox. The sequence goes on from CM053559.1 coordinate 73,329,806, forward strand.
GAGAGGGAAACAGAGGATCCAAAGCAAGCTCTGCACTGCCAGCACAGAGCCCAACATGGGGCTCAACCTCACAAACTGTGAGATCATGAGCTGAAGTCTGAAGCTAAACCTACTGAGCTACCCATGTGTCCCTGAATATCCTATTTAAAAATGGTATAGTCCATATGTCCAAGACCAGACAGCTAAAAATTCTACTGGATATGAATGTGGCTATTTTATGTCTCTTATTTTAATGAATGTGGCAAAAGGAATCCTTTTTTCTGTTCAGTCATGACTCTTGATAGCAAACTAACACATCCTCAAGATTAGGAGAAAATGCAGGTTTTCTATATTTCCCAAGACCTGTCACAAATGCTTAATTCTGGCCTAAAGTCTGCCCATGTTGCAGCAGGGGGTTCCTTTTTATTTTTAAAATATCAAATTATAGACCCATTTTCCACAGTTTTAGAAAACTGGCAATTGACAGTATTATTTTTTTGTAATTAGACTCAGGAAAGGTGGGGGGGTGGAGAAGGGAGGGATAGAGAGAGGGAGGAAGAGAGGAGAAGAGGAGAGACGAAGAGAAATACAGAAAAAATGCAGAAGGGGCAAGACATAAAAGTGAAAGCTTAGTGTCAAAAGGCAAGACTAGAGAAACACACATGAGGCTGTAGTTGCATATGTAAATGTATGCTCTTTTTCTCAGTTGTCCATATGCCAGTTTGCATTCCACTCCTATCAGACACCGTCAAAAGCCCTCCTAATATGTAGCCCCAGGCATCAGCATGAGTGCCTCTATCTTCTCCATATGGTTTAGTACAGCCAGGCTGTGATGTGGGGCTGCCACCTGTCCAAATGAAGCCTGTGCAAGGCCCCCATTCTAACAGTTCATTCCAAGAGGCAACCTCTCAACGTGGCCTCCTCCAAGAATGCTTCTGACATGACATCTGAGGTGTGGAAGTAGAAAGGATGGCTTGGAAGGAATCTAAAACAGTGGTTACAAGAATCTAAGTGGAGGACCAGCATCTACTTTGTTAAATAATCTTTTTCCTCTCAAAGATTCCATGTTTCCAAATATCACCTTGTCAGAAAATAACGAAGCATCAATGACATCTAGCTGAACAGTACAATTAGGAATGGCAAAACGGAAGCAAAAGGCTTAAATAAAAGGGAAACTAGGGATGCATATGTGCCCAATTATTTTGAGCATTCCAATAATTAATAAATCAGTGTTGATTATTTACATACCAAAAAGAATTGTACGTTTACAAAAGTACTTGTCATACTTTTAATAGTAAGGCTTTTAATAGTAAGATTTCAACTAAGAATAGAAACTATGCTCCAATTAATAATAATTACTGAGATAATAATCACGGCATAAATGAAGAATAAGCAGATAAAAGAGTTCCTGTATTCTTTTTAGGGTAAAAATATGCTATTGACTCCTGAGCCCATATAATCCAATTTTATATTGCACTACCCCCTTCCAATTAGTCAGCATTAATTTTAAATAGCCATTTGAGAAGGAAACTAGTAATTCATGACCAGCAAAATAAAGAGCACTGACCACAATAAAAACAAGACTTTGCCATAAAACTATTCAAGAGACTACAAACCGTATGGATCCTGCACAATGAAAATCCAGCAGACTAAGATATAAAGCTAGTCAACAAATGTATACAATGAGGATCGTTGAAATCTGAACAAGGGCTTCAGGAGAAAAGTCAGGAGGACCACAGGCTCGATCAGAATGATGTACAAGGAAGAAAATACACACAGCGAAACAAAACAATCCCCTGAGATCTAGGAATAGCACCCAGCCAAGAATCTGGCACATTAAATAGGCATTACATAAATGTGCGTTTACTGAATAAATACCAACAAAAATCCACTCCTAAAGGAAACCCTGAGAGCATCCCTTCGAAGTTTAAGCAGAATAGGAAACCCATTGGGTTTTATTTTCCTTTTAATTAAAAGCTTGATAAGTAAATCTATATAGTTTGGTAATACTGAATTTGTACAACTACTAGCATAACAACCTCCTAAAACCACATCCAGTACTCCCTTTCCCCTTGGTGCACTTGTTAAAAATTATCTGTCTACCTACCTACTTACCTACCTACCTACCTACGTATCTACCTAACCTACCTAAGGAGCGATAGCGCTGGTGTTATAATGTTTCCTATATTTTGGACAACAACCCCAAATCCAACAACTCCAAGTTGAAAACTATAATTAAAGATGTCACAGTACAGTACACATAATTGAGTTATATTTCTACAATCTATTGCATTAGAGTCAGTAGGACATATATGTCCATATGCTCTATTGGATGATATACCTTTCAAGGGCCAGGACTGTTTTTAATCCACGTTTCTGCAAAGTGACTGGGATTTGTAAATTTTAGGCATTTGGCACATGTTTCTTGCAGAATTAATTCAGGAAAAAATCAATATAAACATTAACGAAGGCTTAGGGTAAAGATAGACAAAGAAGTCTCATGGTCCTGCTCTTCTCATGCTGTCTTTTATGAGATGAATATAAAGTCCAAATGAAGAAGTCCGTAATTTTATTCCAGTTACATACAGCTTTCTGACTGGGATTATGTTCCTCGATGCTTGCCTTAGGTGATGAAAACAGTTGAGTATGGCTGTAACATGATCAATAGCCCTCAAGTGTAGGCTTCTTGATGCTCATGGCCATCAAGGGTTACAGAGCTTTCTGCAAATCTACTGTGAGGGACACGTAGGCATTTTAGAGCAGGTTATTTTTTTAAGGCATTAAGTTCTATGAAAATATAAAAAGCAGACTAAAAATTTTAAATGTCTACATGTGGTAAAGAACCTAGAGCAACGCCGTGGAACTCAACTGAAAAAAAAAAGCTAGTGATTGCTTGCTTTTATATTTATTTTACCATAAGCTCTGGCGAAACAAATTCTGACATGTAATTTTGAATTCAGTCAACTCTGGAACCTGGAGTTAAGTACAATTTTTGCATTTTCATAGTCATCTCATCATTTGTAAACGTGCCTATCTATAAAACTAGCCTGGCACACAGCCCTGTTGTCATATTCTTTCTGCACTGTGCCTCGTAGATGTATCTACAAACACCACTTCATGAATTTCAGATGCACGGCTCATTTAAGCACTTGAGGTAGGATAACACGCAGGTGTCGGCCCTCCATATTTCAAAGCTTGAAGATTAACCTAATATACAATATGGTGACCTAACAGTTCTTCATCTGAAAGAAATCAGAAAAATAATCTCTGATACAGCCTAAGTGTGAGAATAACCCAGCGGGATTTCCACTTCTTCATTTCTTAATGAGTTTTTTGATAATGAGAGGTGACTTTGCCAGTCACTCTGGGCTCTATTATGGCTAATTTGACTCCACTTCACTCTCCTTGTTAATTATTAACACTAGCCTTTTTATCCTCATGAGACCACATTCCAATTTTTCCTTTTTCGATTTTTATGAGCCCATCTTTATGAAGGTGAAAGTCTTGGAGAATAGGTTTTCACTTAGTGCAGAGCCCGTACACTTATTATTCGTTTAGGCAGAGACGCTGTGACATTGATTATATAAGCATGGGTGTTCTTCAGGATGGCTTTAATGTGCTAGCAATGTGAAAAGGCTGTTAATTAAAGAAGAAGCACCGTGGTATTTTTCGCTTGGGAATCAGTTCCCAAAAGAATGGTCATTTGCCATTTGCTAACATATCCACAGATTAAAAGGTGACTAGCTCCAAGGGTTTGCCTTTCAGTAGTGCTGAAAGAAATGATTTGTGCCATTTGCAGATGGCTTTCATTTGTCAGAAGCGGTCACTTGCCATATCTATTATCGACAGGACAATTGTGGAAGACAGCATGCAACGGTAGAATCTATTTGTACTAGCATTATAGTCACACGGTATCATATAACTATCATGCTAATTGCTTCATTATGAAAACATTTTCCCTCAGCTTTAATACATCTCTTTCTCAAAATTGTTTCCTTAGATACATTTAAAGTGATTACCCATCTAATTATCTCTTTAGTTGGGGGGGGGGAGTGGATCAGGGTGGACAGAGGTAGGATGGAGGGACAAGCAGGGAGCTCAGTCTTTTCTGGACAGAAATGAAGGCACTGGAGATTGTTTTCATCATCAGTCCTGCTCTGGGAATCAGTGGGTGAGTCTGTGAGGGGCGGGAGATTGGGGACAGTTGCTAAAATTATGGCGCAGCTGATACTCTTCCCTGGAGGAAAACCACATTTCATCTCCAAGGGTTCTTAAGTCTAAGACTTTCCCCAATCATGTCTAACTCTAAGGAAAGACACATGACCCTGACAGAATTTTTCTCCTTACAACAGAAACTGAATCGGCTATCTTGAATCTTTCTGCCTACTAATTAGTTCAGTCCCTGGCATTCTCATCATGGACATTTCACATCATACGTGATAGGACAACATATACTGTTATCTGATTCCTTCTGTACCCTTTACCCAACTCTCTTCCTCCGCCCCCACAACTCAAGGCTTTATGAAAATTTTCTGAGGTCAAAATAAAACTTCATGGAATCTCCTATCTTCCTTTAATTTAAAAAAAAAATGTTTTCTTTATTTTTGAGAGAGAGAGACAGTGTGAGCAGGGGAGGGTCAGAGAAAGAGGGAGACACAGAATCTGAAGCAGGTTCCAGGCTCAGAGCTGTCAGCACAGAGCCCGATGAGGGGCTTGAACCCACAAACTGAGATCATGACCTGAGCCGAAGTCGGATGCTCGACCAACTGAGTCACTGAGGTGCCCCATCTCTTATCTTCCTTTAAAAGATAATATTATTTTGTAAATGCCCCAGAATCTGCTTTTGTCAGTGCAGGCCAAGCCTGAACTGGAGACCAAGGGGCAGGCTCCTGTTAACCTCTGTGACTCCCCTCAGCGAGCTCCTACCCGGGCACATCGCCTCTTAGGGATTTACTTTCCTAGGCTGGAAAATGGAGAACTTGGTTAAAATCCTGTCCCCTTTCCAAAAGATAAACACCTATTTTTTAAATAGCCAAGCCTTAAGAAAGATGGGAAACAACCAGCGGGGACATATTGAATTATTCATTAGAAAACAAAACCCAAAACAACTCGGCTACTACCAACTTTTCAAGGCACAAATAAATGAAGTAAAAATTCTAACCCATACCTCCACTACTTGGGGATGTGAGAGTAATTTTTAGTTTGGAAAAGCAAACATAAGCATGCAACATTATTATAAACCACAACCATATTAGTTGTGTATCACACGTGGGCTAACAGTAAGCACTGGTATTTAGCAAACTGTCTCCAGTTCTAAGACTGGACATTTCAGAGTGATCTGTTTCTATTACCCCTGACTAAAGTTGTAATTAAATAGAATTTGGACTCTAATGTTAATTGGGTCAATGTGGGAAAAGCTCTCATGCCATAGCACTGATGTAAGGCTCTTTCTTTCTATGGGGGATTAAAAGAATAGAAGTTTTATGTTTTCCTAAAGCTTTCCAAAAGGTCAATAGAGGGGCAGCCCTAGGCTGACATTTTAACATTTGAATTGAATTCAGTAAATCACCATCTGAATATTTCAGGAATTTAATAAAACAAACACATCATTATTAACAATATTCTTATTATCAAGAGTGATATTAATAGCAAAAAAAAGTTTACTTTACCAACTATCAAGCTACTCAGTGGTCTTGGCTTTGGATAGTAACTTCTGAGTTTGAGATGAAAGTCACTGCATTGTATTTCAATTCCCCAGACTATACTGTGCTCCCAATACCAAAAGGAAATTATGGCACTGGGGAACTTTTCTATTTACATCACTACATAGAGGAGCTGTTTTTCTTTGAAATAATTGATGTTTTCTCAAATCTGTTAATCACTGCAAGATCAAAGCCAAGATCTAGACTTACCCCAAAATAGATAGCGCTCAAAAGAGATCAGTAATAGATGCTTCCACATTTTAATTGAATAATGTACAACACAACAACATAAAACTATACTTTATGCATTTAATAGTAGCCAATGTTACAGAAATGGTTTAAAACAGGACATTTTTAATTTAATTTAAAATTTAATTCTTTTGACTTCAATAATCCGCAGGTCTGGCTAAAAATGAACTTCCTGCTATTCTCATTTTAGTGTTTCTTTTTATTTCTATAGTTCTACAGAAAGTGGTTTATTGCTTTTAGAACAAAATAAGATGCTTTCAGAACTTTTGTTAGTGAAGAAAAACTGCTAGCACTTGAAAACTTTTCTAAAACACTCACAGCTCTTCCTCAGCACCTCGCACCTTGCAATCCCACACAAGACCCTGTTTAGGTGTGTTTGTTAGGTGCTGCCTATGGGCCAGGCAGGGGGCCAGGCTACTTTTGGGGCAACAAAGGCCAGCATCAATCAGCTCATGAGAGTCTGGCACTATCCAAGGAGAGCCAGAGGGCCCCTGCCCAGTGCTGCCACTTCAGACCCTAGTGTGGCTGTGGGGTCCACATGCCTAGTATAGACCAAGTGGGGGTTCCCAGCAACTACACATGTCTGAGGCAGGAAAATAAGGCTACCAGCTCATGACAGCCCTGACAATGATCCTTGAGAGCTGATCTTGGCCTCCAATCCTGGCTGAGGAGAAAAGGGACCCACATAGCCCCATGGGAGAGAGGCCCTTCGTTTTAGTGTTCTTTTTGAAATAGCTCTCATAAATTCACCCCTGCAATGTAAGAACTCTTCTTAAAAATAAATACTAGGGATGCCTGGGTGGCTCAGTCAGTTGAGGGTCCTACTCTTGACTTCGGCTCAGGTCATGGTCTCATGGTTCATGAGACTGAGTCCCTGTTGGACTCCCTGCTGATAGCTCAGAGCCTGCTTCGGATTCTTTCTCTCCTTCTCTCTCTACCCCTCCCCGCCAAATAAATACATAAACTTAAAAAAATACATTAAAGATGCTAATTCATTGGAGTTTGCAGTATAGGTTCCCCCCCCAAAATTTCTAAGAAATCTACACTTGTTTTCTCCATGAATAAATTCTGATATATTGAATAAGCTAAATGATTCATCATCTTTACTGTTTGACTATGAACATTAATAAATGCCTCATATTTGAATAAACTCCCAAATAAATCTAAATATGGTCAATTCTTGACTTTTTCATGCAAATGGAGAAAGCAATGCTCGAAATAAGCCTACACTTATTTATTTTCAGTAAGGGACTTAATGAATAATACATATACTTATTTTTGGCAGCAGGTTTATTGTCTTAAGATAATATGATACCTGACATAATTTCTTAGCAGAAAATGAATGATGCTAAGAGACTGGGAAAGGAAGAAGGTCATTCAAAGTCTGACAGGACTTCTCCTATCGGAATCTGACAGGACTTCTCCTGTCGAAGCTGACAGGAGGGAACCAAAGTACAACTTAAAAGCTGGCTGGGATCGTTTGCAGAATGAACAATACACAAATGGATAAGGTAGGTTTAGCTACTTCTGCAAGTAGACATTGTGGTTCTTTGGCTTTCTAGTAGGATTTTTTGGAAATGAAGTTGGATAGGAAAATGAGATTGGTTGAGACTGAAATTTCCATAGACTAATACCTGTAATATTTATTTTGTATCTACTATGTGTGAGCTATTATGGTGTTCGATCCTCAAGACCAATGACACTATAGATACTATTATTTCCTTCCTTTGTAGATGAAGAACCTAAAGTTCACAAGGGTTAAGCTAATGTCAAAAGTCAAGTTGCAAGTGGCAGAGACAGATGTGAATCTCTCTGGCATCATAGTCCATATTATTAATTACTAAAAATGATGCCTCTCTGACTATAAAAGAGGTTCTTGACCTGCTGTCCTAAATCTGACATCCATGGGGTGTCTAATATTACACACAATTTCATATTAATGTGTATTCTCCCCTCAGTAAGACAGTTACAGTTTTATCAGAGACTGAAAGGGGTGAACAACCAAAGAAAGGTAAGATGTAACAGAAGAGAGTGATGAACAAAACCAAAAGAGTAATTTTTTTATTAAAAAAAATTAAAAATGTTTGAGAGAGAGAGAGAGAGAGAGGAAAGAGAGAGGAAGGGGAGAGAGACAGAGAACAAGGAAGAGCTGAGGGGCAGAGAGGGAGGGATAGAGAACCCCAAGCATGTTTCATGCTGTCAGTGCAGAGCTGACCCAGGGCTCAAACTCATGAACTGTGAGATCATGACCTGAGCCAAAATCAAGAGTTGGATGCTTAACTGATCAAGCCATCTGGGTGCCCCAAGAGTAATTTTTTAAAAAAACAAAGATAAATGTAACGACATGGATTTAGGTTTAAGCCTAGAAGTACATAATAGTGGTGTCTTGGAAAGAGGGCAGGCAGTAAAATGATCTGGAGTTTTAAAGTACATTAAGTTTACAATGTATCACAGGGTGACTGAATTCCTTGGCGAGTTAGAGCAGTGTGAGCTGCACAAAGACAGGGCAGAGGGACAGCACGTCTCCTGGGGATATGTGTTACTCAGGTCACATTGTGAGCACTGTGTTCTTCACAGCACCACACTCCAGAGCAATGTTGAAACATGGAATGAGGTCTATGTAGGGGAAGGTGACAAGGATGGTAATGGGCAGAGAACCACTATCATGTGAGGAAGGGCTGAATGACCTAGCAATAATGGCTAGCAATATAGTAGAAGGTGGTTACATTGATCAAGTAGAACAAGTCAGAAGCAGAGGGTAGGAGGAGGCAGAGATCCACTTGGTCTATAATGGGGTGAACTGGATAGAACTGGTACTTGGTGACCCTGTGATCACTGCAAGTGTTAAAGCAAAGGCCATCAGTGGTAAGCAAACTTGGGTTTAAGGGAACTTTAAAAAGAATCATCATAGGAAAAGCCTAGGCATCTGTGTGTTAAGAAATGTCCCTATAAAGTTCTGATGTAAAACTAGGTTTGTTTTGGCTTCTAGAAGACCAGGTACCAGAAAAGTTGTAAAAGTTATTATTGCACTGGAAAGAAAGGTCTCAACAGAGGACCTTTACAGCCTCTTAAATTTCTGAATACTGAGAGAACAACCCATCCCACATAGCAATCTTACACCACCATTATGGAAGTGAATCCCTCTCAGGCAAACAATATTATCAGAATGCATATTAGAAGCCTTCACATAGCATGAGTCCTAGAATCATGGCACATTTCTAAGTTGTCTTTCAGAGATGTAAGTATTCTCAAGTGCTTTAGAAATGCTAACCTCTGAAGATTTTCTGATTCACTGGTACCACGAGGGTGCCTATGTTAGTAGTTCTTCATAAAAGCAGGAGGGTAGAAATAAGAGGAACTTCGGAGGCCAGTGGAGGAATCTGGGCATGTTACTGGTTTTCCCCAAAACCCAGCTTGAAAAAGTCAGGGAGACCGAGCAAACATTAATGTTATCTATGTCAGTCTTGTTCAGTGAGTGCGAGAGCTCTATAAATACACATTCACTCACACAACATTCTCTTCAGCGACCTCCCCCCCTACCTCCGCCCCACCATTTCTTTTTTTTTTAAATAGTTTATTGCCAAGTTGGTTTCCATATAACACCCCGCCATTTCATATACGAAAGAAAAAGCATGTGCTTACTGTCATTTCTGAGGAAATTATTAAGCAGTTGGAAAAGAGGAAAACTATCCCAGGAGTCTGGTGGCTGGGCCTCCAGTGCGGTATCCATATCCACTGTGAATAAAGACCAAAATTTCTCTGCGTGCTCTGCCAGTAAATCAGGCCACCAGGCAAATGCCTATCAAAGCATAAAGAAATAATATAAAATTAGAGTACTTCTTAGAATCACACACAAATATTCTGCCACCTGAAAACATGTCATTAAAAGTGAAACTGTAGTACAATGCTATAGAATAGGATATATAACACATTTTAAAATATGTCTACTCACAGAAAAGGGCGATAATAGAAATAGACCAAAAAACTCATAGTAGTTATACTTAAATTAGGAGATACATTTTTTCTTTTTTGTTTTATATATTTTCAAATGTTATATATTAAGCATGTATTTTTAAATTAAAGTAATACATGTCATTTTGCATTTTAATTCTATTTTAGATTTCATATTTCATTCAATGCCAAATTTTCTTATTTAAAATTTGTGTATAAAATTTTTTCTCACACTTAAAAAATATTACTTTCTTTTTTCAGTACTTTTAAAAATAAACCTAAGGTCTAAAGCTAAAATATACTTTCACAGAGAGTGATTTCTTCTTTTTCTTTTTTTTAAATAAGGGAAATGCACATTTTTTAAAACATTTATTTATTACTGAGAGACAGAGAGAGCATGAGCATGGGAGGGGCAGAGGGAGGGGGAGACACAGAATCTGAAGCAAGCTCCAGGCTCTGAGCTGTCAGCACAGAGCCCAACGCGGGGCTTGAACTACAAACCATGAAATCATGACCCGAGCCGAAGTCAAACGCTTAACCGACTGAGCTGCCCAGGCACCCCCACAGAGAGTGATTTCTTAACTCTCTGATGAAAATTAGGTGCTCTGATGGTCTTTGTCTTATCTAGTCTTACATAGTTTCTCTGATGCCCAACATTTTAATTTTGCAGGTCTTGGCATTGCATATATGGCTACATTTGTGAATATTTTAATTTATGCCCCTTAAATTAGACAGTAACACTACAAAGACAAGTCTGTATATGTTCTATTTATTACCTTGTAGTCAGGTAGGCATTTTCTAGTGCCTTTTAGGTCACGGTAATATTCATTTAAAAAATCTGCTGTTTAGATGAGTAAAAATAATAGTTACTTTTTAGAAAGTTCTTGAAAACCACGTGGTCTCACCATGGACCACAGCACCAATATTGCTTGCCCATAGAACCTAGCAGCAGGCCCAATTTCCTATGGTCCATGGCAGCCAGCTAGCCCATAAACCCTACCACCCACCCCACCAAGAATCTCTTAATGTCTTTTTTTTTTTTTTTTTTTTGCCCATAATCAAAACTTTATTGAAAAACTGACACCAAAATAGGAGATGACTGTTGTATACCTTACAAAATTAAACCTAATTACATTATCTTGGTAGATTACTGGAATTATTGAACTGATAAGGCTTTCTGCGATATAACACAAATTCAAGAGGTTGTGTGGATCATTAGTGTTGCTTTCTTCTAAATGAACACCCTTCTGTAAGTCTGGCCTTTCCTCCCGTTGGCTGGCACAACACCGTTGAACAGCCTACACAAAGAACCACCGTCTGAGCATGGCTGAAAACTGTGGTAATCTTGTAGCAACCTGGACATTTTACATCCATAAAATAGGAATTTGGGCTTTGTACTAGGCGTTTCTTTTTATGTTTTTTCTTTTCCTCTTCCAAGGACGGGTGGAGTAAATCTCTAGCCAAAGGCATGTTGATCCTTTCTCAATCCCAGCCAGTCCGATATCTCCAGAATCTCTTAATGTCTTAATGGGCTGATTGGTGAAGGGTTTTCCCTGAGCAAGCCAGTCTGTAGAGACTACAAAAGATGACTGCTTCTTCAAATGTGCAGACACCAACACAAGTCTTTAGGGACCATGAAGAATTAAAGAAACATGATACCAACAAAAGAACAAAATAAAGCTCTAGTACCCAACTCCAAAGACATGGAGATCTGCAAAGTGCATGAAAGAATACAAAAATATCGTCTTAAAGAAGCTCAATGAGCTATAAGAGAACACAGATGGACAACTAAATAAAATCAGGAAAACAATGTATTAAAAAATGAGAAGTTCAACAAAGAGAAATGATGAAAAGAACTAAACAAATATTCTAGAACCGAAGAACAATGACTGAAAAATTCAACAGAGAGCTTCAATAGAGTTGACTAAGAAGAAAGAATCCAATCAATGAACTTGAAGACAAGTAATCTGAAGTTATCCAGTCAGAGGAACAAAAGAAACAAAAAAAGTGAAGAAAGCCTACAGGACTTATGAGATATATCTAAATAAACCAGTGACAGATATTATGGGAGTCTCAAAGAGATGAGAGAAAAGGAAAGGGGCAGAAAGCTTATTTAAAAGAAGTAGTGGCTGAAAACCTCCCAATCCTGGATAGGGAAATGGACATCCAGATTTATGAAACTGAAAGGACACCAAATGACATGATGTAAAAAAGTCCACACCAGGACACATTATAACTAAACTGCAAAAGTGAAAGAGAATTCTAAAAGCAGCAAGAGAAAAGTAACTCATCAAATGCACCCCCCACCACCTCACCAAAGCCATCAGTAGATTTCTGAGCAGAAACCTCGGTGGCTTGGTAAGAGTGGTAAAATACATACAAATGCTAAAAATAAAATGCCAACCAAGAATACCCAGCACACTTTAAAAATGAAGGACAATTAAAGATTTACCCAGACAAACAAAAGCTGAAAAAGCTCATTACCACCAGACTTGCCTTACAGAAAAGTACTAAAGGAAATTCTTCCAAATTGAAATAAAGGATGCTAAACATTAACACAAATATATATAAAAATATAGGGGTGCTTGGGTGGTTGAGCCTCCTATTCTTGATTTCTACTCAAGTCATGATCTTGTGGTTTTGAGCTCAAGTCCTGCACTGGGCTCTGCACTGATGGTGTGGAGTCTGCTTTGGATTCTCTCTCTCCCTCTCTTTCTCTACCCCTCCCCTGCTTGTGCTCTGTCTCTCCCAAAAACTAAATAAACTTTAAATATATACGTATATATATTTATTGGGGTGCCTGAGTGACTCAGTCGGTTAAGCATCTGACTTTGGTTCAGGTCATGATCTCACAGATTGTGAGTTTGAGCCCCATGTCGGGCTCTATGCTGACAGCTCAGAGTCTGGAACCTACTTTGGATTCTGTGTCCCTCTCTTTTTGCCGCTCCCCCACCCACACACTGCCTCTGTCTCTTAAAAATAAATGTTAAAGTTCGGGGCAAGATGGCGGAGAAGCAGGGAGCTCTGTAATCCGCGCACGCACGTATGGATTGAACTGAGAAGGACTGAAGGGATAAAACGTGGATTTGCAAGTGGGGGAAAGAAGAAACAGACGCCAGAAAGAAGACAACCTCAAAGATGCCTGAGTGAGTGACTGTGATCTGGGAAATTAGGGGACGGGCGAGTCCCGGTGGTGCAGAGGGAAGGAGCCTGAGCCCAACACAGGGAGAGCGCGCTGTGCCCCGGAGAGACCAGGGGAAGAGAAAGAGAGACGGAAAACGCACCTAGAACCATCTCCAAGGGAGGAAAAACTCGCCTGTCTCCCCATATATATCTGCCGAGCGCCGGGAGAGAGGTCCGTCCCGTC
>CM053559.1:73343553-73361199 GCA_028646485.1 Cryptoprocta ferox
CCATATGTTTGCACTCATAGGTCTAACAGGAGAAACCCAACAGAGGACCATGGGGAGGGGAAGGAGGAAAAAGAGTTAGGGAGAGGGAGGGAGACAAAACATGAGAGACTCTTGAATACTGAAAACAAAGTGAGGGGGGAAGGGGAAGGGGGAAAGGTAATGGGGGGTGATGGTCTTGGTGGAGGTCACTTGTGGGGAAGAGCACTGGGTGGTATATGGAAACCAACCTTACTATAAACTATAAAGTTAAAAAAAAATAAATGTTAAAAAAATAACAAAATAAAAAAATATATGAAAGCATAAATCTCACTGGCAAAGGTAAATACATAGAATAATAGTAATATAATACTATAATAGGGGTACACAAATCATTTTTAATTCTAGTATAAAACCTAAAACAGAAAAGTATTTAAAATTTTTTTTTAATGTTTAGTTTTGAGAAAGAGAGAGAGCATGAGCAGAGGAGGGGCAGGGCGAGAGGGAGACACAGAATCCAAAGCAGGCTCCAGGCTCTGAGCTGTCAGCACAGAACCTGACATGGGGCTTGAACCCACGAGCCGTGAGATCATGACCTGAGCCAAAGTCAGACGCTCAACTGACTGAGCCACCAAGGTGCTCCAAAAAAGTGTTTAAAAAAACAAAACAAAAACCTCTGCAATTATTAGTTTAAGAGTATCATCCAGGACTCAGATGTTCAGTATTTCTCCTGCAATTACACAAACAAATGTAAATGGAAAGAAACCAAGTCAAAATTATATAACAAAATAGTTCTCCATCACGAAAGCCTGTAAAATTACAAGAACACTGTTTTATAAAACACTGGCACTTTAAGAGAACCACAATCTCAAAAAGCACAAAATCGCCAAGTTCTTCCCTAAACTGCTAAATAAATAAAAATGACTCTAATGACTGAGTATCGGTTTTATAAAGAAAAATCAAATCCAAATCAGATAACTTATACTGGAATACAAAGATTTAAGTGTCTTCTTCCCTCAGGTTTATTTCATTTATAGAAAGGAGCAAACTATAGTCTAGGTTTTAAATGTGCCATAAATATGAGAAGTTGGCCCAATTAATTAAAAATACCTTTAATGGAGAATCAAGCCTCCTAAGAAATCCATATTTACATAAATAGAAGACATTTACAGGCTTTTTTTTCCCCCAGAGCCTTTGCTGGATCTAATGTCAACAAAAATTTTAATAAGGCAGTCTTGTATTTTAAGCTCAATTTTTTGGGATACAGTCTTAGGTCTTCTTAAATGTGGGAACTACAAATATAATACATAGTAAGGGGAGTTAAAGAACATCAAGTCCTCATGTAAAAGATTAGAACATACTTTTCTCTTAGTCCTTCAAGAACAGATTTTCAAAATGTCTGAGTCTACTAATCCCATGCTTTAAATAGACTGGCTACTCTTCACTTTATAAATGTAACTGGGCTATGTGAAATCTGATATCAACTGATCAAGATATAAGTTTTAGTTATGAATAAAAACAGTCTGCATTCAACTTTTATTACCATCATCATGAGTATGCAGGGTGTTAACAAAAGTTTTTTACCATAAAAAAATTTTAAGAATGACTATTACCAAAAAAATTTGTTAATGGATACACAGTATAAAAGAAGTCAATTCTCACATCAATAACATAATGTGTGTGTGTGTGTGTGTGTGTGTGTGAGAGAGAGAGAGAGAGTGGGATAAGAGTGTAGTGTTTTTCTATGTAAGTAAATTTAAGTTGTTACCACTTTAAAAAGACTATTAAAAGGTCTGGAGTCCAATTAAAAGGTAAATTCTTACCTAAGAATACTTACTTTAAGTGTAAATGAGTTAAACTCCCCAATCAAAAGACACAGACTGAATAAATGAACAAAACAACAAGATCCAACTCTATGCTTATGAGAGACTTTAGATTTAAGGACACACATAGGTTGAAAGTGAAGGTATTGTAAAGGATATTCCATGCAAATGGTAACCAAAAGAGAACAGGGGTGATTATACTTACATCAAACAAAACAGACTTTAAGTCAAAAACTGCCATAAGAGAAAAAGTGGGTCACTATATAATGATTAAAGAGTCAATTTACCAACAAGAGAGAATAATGATAAATATATATGCACCCAAGCTCAGAGCACCTAAATATATAAAACAAACATTGACAAATCTTAAGGGAGAAATAGAAAGCAATACAATTATATTTGGAGACTTTCAAACACACTTTCAAAAATAGATCTCATCCAGACAGATAATTAATAAGGTAACAGCAGACTTGAAAAACACTTTAGAACAGATAGACCTAAAAGACAGATACAGAACATTCTACCCAACAGTCGCAGACTGCACATTCTTCTCAAGCACACACAGAACAATACCCGGGAGAGATCACATGCTAAGTCACAAAAAAATTCTTAACTTTTGAAATCATCCCAAGTATCTTTTCTTACAACAGTGGAAGAAGATCAGAAATCAGTAACAAAAGGAAAACAGAAAAATCACAAATACATGGAGATAAACAAGACACTCTTGAACAACCATTGAGTCAAATAAAAATTCATTAGGGAAATAGAAAATATCTTGAGACAAACAAAAATGAAAACACTACATACCAAAATGTATGGGATGCAGTAAAAGGAATTCTAAGAAGGAAGCTTACAGCAATAAACACCTATATTAAAAAAGTAGAAAGATCTCAAAGAACAACCTCACATCACACCTCAAGGAACTAGGAAAATAACAAACTAAGACTGAAGTTAGAAAAAAAGAAAATAATAAAGATTAGAACTTAAATAGATGAAATACAGAATATGAAATAATAGAAGGCATCAATGAAACTAAGAGTTAAATTTTTAAAAATATAAACAGTCTCAACAAAACTTTAGACTAATAAAGAGAAAGAGAGAGAAGATGCAAATAAAATCATAAATGAAAGAGAAGGCATTACAACTGATGCCATGGGAATAAAAAAAGATCAAAAGGGACAATTACCCAATGATTTCTTGAATATCACACCAAAAGCACAAGATAACAAAAGCAAAAATACATAAACAGGACTATGTGAAACTACAAAGCTACCGCATGGCAAAGGAAACTATCAACAAAATGAAAAGGCAACTTAAGGAATGGGAGAAAATATTTGCAAAGAGTTTATCTGATAAAGGGTTAATATCCAAAGTGTAAAAAGAACCCTACAACTCAACAGCATGAGAGCCTCAAATAACCTGATTAAAAGATGGCCAAAGACCTGAATGGACATTTCTCTGAAGAAGATTTACAAATGGCGAACAGCTATATTAAAAGGTACTCAGCATCATTAATCATAATTTGATTTTCAAATGCAAATCAAAACCACAATGAATTATCATGTAACACCTATTACGGTGGCTATTACAAAAAAAAGTTTTGTTGAAGATGTAGAGAAAGGAGAACTCTTATATACTGTTGCCAACAATGTGAATTGCTACTGCCACTGTGATAAACAGTATGGAGGTTTCTCAATAAATTAAAAATAGAAGTACCACATGATCCAGCAATCCCATTTCTGAGTATATATCTGAAGGAACTGAAATCAGAATCCCAAAGAGATCTCTGCATTGCCCTGTTCATGACAGCATTCTTCACAATAGCTAAGACTTGGAAGCAACCTAAATGTCCATCAGCAGATGAATGGATAAAGAAAACATGGCATTTATATACAATGGAATGTCCTTTAAAAAAGAAGGAAATCATGCTACTTGCAACAACCTGGGTAAATCTAGAGGATGTTATACTGACTGAAATCTAAAATAGTCAAATCCCCAGGAGCAGAGAGTGGAATGGTGGATTCAGAGGGTAGAATGGCTGGGGGGAACGTGAAGCAGGGAGGTATTAGTGAAAGGGTGCAAAGATTTCGTTATATGAGACAAATAAGTCTTAGAGATCTACTGTGCCGCTACGGTTAACAGTGCTCTGTTACATACTCAACATTTTGCTTACAGGCTACATCTTGTGTGAAGTGCTCTTATCACACTCACACAGAAAATAATGTGGATTTCTTTGGCTACACTACCTCAGTTCTGTTTTAATTTGCATTTCTCTAATAATGAATGGGTTTGAACATTTTTCATATACATAGGGGCTCTCTTTATATTGTTTTTAGTGAATTGTTTTTGAGGTAATCCCCCCTCCCCACCTTAAAATATTTTTTTAATTAAATAAAGTCTATACTCAATGTGGAGCTTGAACTCACCACCCCAAGATCGAGAGCTGCGTGCTCTACCTACTGAGCCAGCCAGGTGCCCCCTTTCTCCCCTTTTAAAAATTTACCTTTTGGTAGTGTTATAGCTTTTTAACCAAACAGATACAAAACATTTACACTTCTGTGATACAGAAATTTCCATTATTTTTCCAATTAGAATTAATCACTTAAGAAGGATTCATCATGGGGCGCCTGGGTGGCTCAGTCGGTTAAGCTTCTGACTTCGGCTTAGCTCATAATCTCATGGTTCATGAGTTTGAGCCCCACGTCGGCCTCTGTGCTGACAGCATGGAGCCTGGAGCATCATGCTTCAGATTCTGGGTCTCCTTCTCTCTCTACTCCTCCCCTTCTCTCCCTCTTTCTCTCTCTCTCTCTCAAAAATGAATAAACATTAAAAAAAAAGGTTTTATCATGCTATAGCCAGAGAAGTCAACGTTCACTTTCAAGGACTTTCTAAGAACATGTGATACATGGTTGTAAAACTTCATTTAATTTCTTCAAATGTAAATTAGATTAAAACCACATACATGTTAAACCACAAAACAAAATGGATTATAAAATATCAACCCATTGGATATTTTCTTAAAAACTTGTATCACAAGATAATGTTCAATTTATTAATACAAGTATTCTTTTTAATGTTTTATTTACTTTTCAGAGAGAGAGAGAGAGAGAGAGAGAGAGAGAGAGAGAAACAGCATGAGCAGGGGAGGGGCAGAGAGAGGGAGACACAAAATCTGAAGTAGCTCCAGGCTCTGAGCTGTCAGCACAGAGCCCGATGTGGGGCTTGAACTCATGAACTCCGAGAATATGACCTCACCAAGGTCATACTCTCAACTGACTGAGCCACCCAGGCATCCCACAATTTATTAATACAAAACATCACCATGTAATGAATTAATGGATGGTAAATGTAAGACAACATTGTCTACAGGAAGAATATAAACAGACATTAGAGTTAGGGACATTTAATGCCCAGCTCAGTGTTTATGACTTGAACGTTGCTGCTACAAATACATAAATGTGAAAAACTGTTGGAAATGGTATGCTCCATGTCATGAACTATTGCTCTTCCAAAATACTATCTTTGAATACTTTTCAACTATCTACTTAAATGGGTATATGACAAATAATATAAAAGTAAAAAATAAAATAGTGTAATTTCACTACATATGTCTTGCTCCTGTCTTTTAGAGCTGTAGCAGTGGCTGACATGAGGGGAACCTGACCCTGACTCTAGGTGCAGCAGGAGAGAAACTCTAGCAAAAATGCAGTGCTGCAAAGAGAGACTTCTCGTCTGACTTCTAGTTCACAACCAATGTTTTTACAAAAGATTAAAATTAAGAAATTTTAATCTGAAAAAATTAAGAAAGTAACCATCATGTTAGGTCAGGATTATTTCAAGACTCAGAAAAATTTCCATAGCTCTTTTTAAAGTGAACTTGGAAGACAGAGCCACAGCTAGGTAATGAAATAAAATGGACCATAATTTTATCTAAAAAAAAAGTAACTTCAGGATGGCAAGATTTGGCATCAAGTCACAATTTTCATTATGTTTTGCAGAAGTGTATTTCTGTGTCTCAAACTGTATTCTTGATAAACATAAGCCAATCTGTGATGAAGACTTATTGTTCTCCTAAGATGACCAGAGAAAGTTTAAAGCAATCATGGTCTTTGAAAAGAAAAAGTAGGTGTCACAGGCTGTTACCTTGCAGAGTGGTTTCTACACCTACCCCCTTAGGTTTTTGCCAACCCCCAAGGTGGCAGTCATCCCACCGTGGACTATTAGTAAGAAGAGAGGCTGTATGATGTCCTCCCTCAAGGACCACTTCCTGGGAGATGGAAGAGGTTTCAGGGTATCAGGGTCTCCACCAGGGAGGAGGAAACCCCACTCAGAAATATAGCCATCTGGAGGGCACCAATCAAGTCCTAATTACCTGGGTTAAAGTTATCTGGGCTCTAGTGCCAAGCCACTAATTTTTATAAGTGAGATGGGAGGGGCAGAATGCAATGTGTAATTGATGAAGAGAAAAATACAAAACAAAACTTGATAGTAATCCTTCAGCCATTTCTACCAACATTCTAGCCATAAAAAGATCTTACACAGCTAAAACGATATATGTGACAAGGTGACAATACTTTGAAAGCTGTGTTTGTTTTCTGAGTGTAGTTTAAAGTAGTGGCAGGAAAGAATGGACCCTGAAAGTAGAAGTGAGTACCGAGCTTTTGCACTTAGTGGTGAGACTTGAGTGCTCATGGGCAAATCAGTTCCTTCGGTGGATTTCCACTTCCTCTTAAGCAAATTGTCAATAATAATTCTTGTCCTCACCTCCCCTAGGGTTGATGTGGAAATTCAGTGAATATGAAAATCTCTTGCTGTACAAAAGTAAAAAAGTAATTGTTATCAGTAATTACAGACATGAGTTGAATTCTATACAAATCTTATAATGTGAGCTTTGATGTTTTATGTGCCAAGTAGTGTTCTAAATACTTTTTTTTTTACTGTTTATTTTTATTTATTTTTTGAGAGAGAGAGCACGTGAGTGAGCTTAGGAGGGGCAGAGAGACAGAGGGAGAGAGAGAATCTCAAGCAGGATCCACACTCAAAGCGGAGCCTGATGCGGGGCTCGATCCCACAACTGTGAGATTATGACCTGAGACGAAATCAAGAGTCAGACATTTAACTGACTGAGCCACCCAGGTGCCCCTATTCTAAAGGCTTTTTATACATTACATTGTTTAACCCTCCAAATAACCCTTCCAGAAAGGTAGATGGCATAATTATCCTTACTTTCTATGTTAGCAAACTCAGGGAGATTAAAGAACTTGCCTAAAGTCATATAGTTGGTAGGCGACAAAACAATAATTTGAATCTCAGCCAGCTGGAGTGTAGAGACCACGCTCTTACACATGTAGATGCTTCTTAACTATTACCTGTCCACCTATCTGTATGTCTATCATGTTGTGCAAGTCAGACCACTGTTAATGTCTTCTGATTTTTCCTTGCAGAACATTTATTAATATCTTATTTCTTTATGTCTTTTCTAATTTATTTGAGGTCAGAGGCTTTTGATTACTTTTACCCTAAAAATGTAGTTAAGTTTTATGATTTACAATAACAAAAAAAGAAAGCTGCATAAATGAAAAACAGTGAATCTGATTTTGAAATGCACTATGTGCTCATTTTTTTCCTCAAGAAAAGATCAGTTTCCAATTCTGTATTTTATAGATGATCTTGAAAGCTCTGGAGACAAGTCTAGTGTCTAGGTGATTACCAAGCATGAACATACACATACACAGAGGGCAACATAACACTGAGGGGCCATATTCCAGAAATATGTAAGCTCTTTTGAGGAGCCAGCAGAATGGACTAGAGGGTGACACCTAAACTACTGTCAAACTAACTATAGGTTTTTTACAACTCTTTGGATTCAACAAAATCTCTCCCTAGTTTTATTCATACAGGAATATAAATATTGAAATAACCAAGGCAGATGGTAAACGGAAAATATTTCAAAATATATTTCAGGGAAAAGCACTTTTCAGGGAAAAGTACTACTCTTGTTATTATATAGTATTATATATATTATACATACCCAGTCTTAAACATTACTAAATAATTAACAGACATTTTTGGTAGGCTATTTATGCCCATGGAATTTCATTTGAAAGTCACTGCTGCAAATGGAACTCTGCCTTTACACCTTTGCCATCTAAAAGCCACTTGCTGGTCATCTTCATCCAAAATAAGGGACGTTTGTTGGACCAGAGACTAATCTAACCCTAAATGTAAAACCACCCTAGGGGCGCCTGGGTGGCTCAGTCGGTTGAGCGTCTGGCTTCGGCTCAGGTCATGATCTCGCGGTTCGTGGGTTCAAGCCCCGCATCGGGCTCTGTGCTGACAGCTAGCTCAGAGCCTGGAGCCTGCTTCAGATTCTGTATCTCCCTCTCTCTCTGACCCTCCCCTGCTCACGCTGTCTCTCTCTGTCTCTCAAAAATAAAAAAAATAAAAATAAAAAAAAAACCACCCTAAAAAATGGTGGTTTATCTCACTGGCTATCAAGATACAAATACTATGTAATTGATACTAATTAATGGGAAGGGGCATCCCCAGGCTTGCACCATAATCATCCCCTCTGTATTGCCATTCCTGCTATGATGCCTGGCATGAAACCTGGCAGCGGGCCAGGGTAAGGCAACCATTCTGCCCCTCTAGTCAATGAGAAATAACAACGTGGTTCACTGCAAAGCACCCAGGTCTGCAGTCCCGTCACTAACCACCTGTGCATTTCTGGCAAGTCACTCAACCTTTCTGGGTCAGTTTTCTTATCAGTCAAATGGTGCATGTGGAGACGATGTGCTGGTGGGAGCCCAGGGCTTTCTCCTCAGAGTCCGGGACCTCCCGGCATTGTCAAAGTGAGTGGCCTTTGGATGGACAGTTGACAGATCGGTTTGCCTAAATTTCTGATCAGGCACAGTCTAGGCACTGGAATGTGGAGCCAGCCTTAAAGATTTTCTGGAAAGGATTTTAAACTATCTTTTTAAAGAAAAAAAAACAAATTCAGGAGAAAAGCCTGAAAGGAGAAGTGGAGAGGCCATCAGAGAGAAGGGAGGGCTGTCAAAAATGTGAAGGAAGTGAAAACTGCCTGACTGGGAAATTGCTGAAAGATAGAAACAACCTCTTGGCCCCGAAACTAAAGTGCCACTGTGACAGAGGGACAGTGAAGGAAAGAGAAGCCTACACAGGAGCCAGTGGGGGGGCTCCTTGAGGCAGACACGTTGACCTCCACCAAGGGAGCCGAGCAGGTGCTCTCATGGAGTAAAGAGGCTCCAGTATGAACATCCAGCAGAATAAAGATCAGCGCGGAGGGCAGTCTACTAATTTACTCTGGAAATGACTTTAGCATCAGACCAAATTCTCTCCCCAATATTGTTCAGAGAACAAGTTAATCTGCTGGTTACAGAAAGAAAAAGGCAGGATGCCTGGCTCGCTCAGTCAGTAGAGCATGCAACTTTCGATCTTGGGGTTGTATGTTTGAGTCCCACATTGGGTGTAGAGATTACTTAAAATAAAATAAAAATCTTTTAAAAAAGAAAGAAAAGAAAAAGGCAAAATAAAAAGAGATAAAACCAAATTAGCAAAACCTTTTCAGCTGGCCTTTACCTAGCTGGCCAGCAGTAATTATGCACGCAATTATTAAGACTCATTTACAGAAACACTACAACAAAGATAAGTCAATTCAAGGAAATCATTTTTAATTGTAAGGAGGAGAAGTAACTTGGCTTTATAATTAACTACAATCAAAGTGGGTTCTACATTATCTTCACTAAAAGAGTTATTCCATGCTAGAAAAATAGTAGGAGCAGCTTTACTCACCTCTCTTCCCTGATGGATTCCAAGAATTTGGAAGCATTGGGGAATGGAAAAGGCCATAGCGTTACAAAGCATTTTAAAGAGAGGTCATTATAATAGTTTTATATTTCAGCCTATAGTAGAGTGATATTTATGAGTTATAATTATCTCTCTCTATTCAATAAAGTCAATCGTATTTTTGTGGGTTACAAAATATTATTTACATTTTAATTATATTTGGAGACATTATCTTTAACAAGCATTTAGTGACTGCATGGAGTAGACAACACTTAAATCACTGCATTTTAAAAGACAGGAGAGTAATTATTTTTCTTACGAGTACAGGAAAATTAAATGTTATTTTTGTGACATGTATGGGAATATTAGATGTACCTTTTTAGGTGAAATACACTGCAACTGAATATTCCATTGGAAATATTTTTTAATTCAAAAAAGTCTAATACTCTGATGATAATGTCTTTTAACAAAAGACAAAGACTACACATATATCTTATCATATAATCATTTTCATTGTAACATAGCAGTAGTACTAGCCTAGAGAAGATTCTCGTGGGGATTCATTTCAAATTATTGAAGCAGCTGTTTCTTCAGTTTAAAATAAAATATCCATAACAAGTTCACACATGACAGATGTAAGGTAAAAACTAGATTCCACAGTGTGAGCGAAAAGCAGATGTTTTGAATGATCATATTTATAACCAGATACAATAAATCTTAGTTACCTATAGTAAGATTTCATGAATATTCTTTTTTCAGAATTTGCTTAAAATGCACTTCCTCTAGTTTTTCATATTTTAAAGAATTTGGCCTCATTACATACAAATGTTCTATCAATTCTTATGTATCTGGGCTTTTAAAACATTCTTGCCCATGTCATGTGCTTCCTCAAGAATAAAAGCACTGTTAAGGCATTGAAATTTATTACATTTATTTAATTCCTTTTATTTTTTCCACCCAATTCAAAGTCATAAAATTATTTTTTTTTAATTTTTAATGTTTATTTTTGAGAGGGAGACAGAGCAGGAGAGGAGGAGGGGCAGAGAGAGAGAGGGAGACACAGAATCCTAAGCAGGCTCCAGGCTATGAGCTGTCAGCACAGAGCCTGACGCGGGGCTCGAACTCACCAACTACGAGATCATGACCTGAGCCAAAGTCGGAGGTTTAACTGACTGAGCCACCCAGGCGCCCTTCTTTTTTTCTTTTTTTTAAAAATACACGCATGACTATCAGAAAGAGCGGCACTTTTAAGTCTTAGAATAAGCAGTTGGCCTGGTGAAATACCACTCCATAAAGTGAATGTTAATATATAATTAAATCTTCTAAAAACTATAAACAATGCAGGTTTAGTGAAAATTTAAAAAGTTTGATGGTAAGAATAAAAGACTAGTTATCAGTCATGCAGTTATACTATCTTCTATTTAATTTTGTTATAGTTTGTCACCACTTCTCTTTTTGCACCTTGACTACTTTCCATTTCTAAACTAAAGCCATCCCAGCATGGGGAAGGCGCAAGCAATTTGGCATCAGGAGATGCGGTTTGTTTTCCAGCTCTGCTTCTGACTACCTGTATGTGCCTGGCAGATCCCGTAAGTTCTCCCGTGTTTCTCACAGAGTGACTGCTGTCGGGAATAGATAAACAATTATATACACATACAATCCCTCTGTAACATAGAGGAATTGTAAGCCCAGGAAATGCACATACATTTTCAGGTTTTTTTTTTTTTTTTACAGGTAGATGGCCAGCTACATATCAAAGTCTATGGGCAGGCCACTTCTTCAGTGCTGTTCCCACTACGGCAAAGCATTACGTGCAGCTTTATAGGACAGTTAAAAGCAAGTCATCACCTCTGCGTGATGCTCTTCATTCTGCTGTAAGACTTCTATGCAGAGCTCAGCTAGGTGAAGGACCTCTTCCAGCTTTCTAGCAGGAGCTGCCTGGTTCATGGTCTCTATGTGAAAAAGAAATCATCATAATGTTACCTTGAAAAGAAAAAGCCAAACATATTCCAGTTGTAATGAGGAGACCAGAATGTTGAAATAGAATAGAAAGCATATTTTTGAGAAATGGGATGCAAAAAATACAAATAAATACATTCTTAAAAAAAACAGTTCACCAGATTGTGGAAAATATTTCATCCACAAAGTCATCATGGATTTGCAAGTGCTCTGCCATTTAATATATAAGAACAGGTGCATCAGCACATTGGATGCTCAACTTCTGCAACAAACAAGTTACAATTCTCCTCAAGGTCAGAAACACAAAGAGAGCAGATCCCACAGTCTTTTCCTTCTCTCTGTATTGTGTTATCAATACAATACCATTCTCACCAGATTGAGTCATTCCTGACATTAGCAAAAACCATGGTTTTTTGTTGCTATTTACATTCTCAGCCTGAAATGTTTATAATTTATGCTGATCTTAAATTCAAGAAATATAAAGCCACCTAAAACAACTTGGACATTCTGTGATTAATTGATTTCCTGCTATCTTTCCCTGTCTGCCATTACATCACCCTCTCCCCTCCTCCAGCTGGAGAGGGGTGGGAAGGTGTTCTTTGAAGCTGAAGGTTCTTTCAGCATTAAGGCAAACTGGTATAAAAAGGCTAGGCCACAATGGGATCAACTGCAGCGACCTGAAATTCAGCAACAGAGAAGGAAAAGTAGTTGATTTTAGAGCTACAACAAACTGGCAGAAATTAGAAGTGCCTTGTGTAATGAAACTGTTTCAAAACGGAATGTGAAGAACAGAGTTTCCAATAACGACAGTGAAGATAAACACTTAGATTCATGGACTCTTTGTCCCAGTAAGGAGGCTGTAAAGAAGGGAAATAAAATTTTCAGGAAAAGGGCTTTTTCTTTTTAAAATGTGTGTTTATTTTGAAAGAGAGAGAGGGTGATCACGTGGGTGCACAAGGAGCAGGGGAGGGGCAGGGAGCAAGGAGAGAGAGAATCCCAAGCAGGCTCCACACTGTCAGCATTGAGCCTGATGTGGGGCTCTATCCCATAAACTGTGAGACCAAGACCTGAGCCGAAATCAAGAGTCTGACACTTAACTGACTGAACCACCCAGGCACCCAGGCCTTTTGGTGGAACCTAAGGAGTTTTGATTTTTGGCAATGGATCTTTTCCTTCAACTTCCTCCTAAAACTTTGGCCTTAAATTTGAAGGCTACTCTTCCAATTGCTTGTTTCCAAGGGATATACAATGATGCAGTGAAATACTGCTTATGGTTGGTGCTTGTTCACTGAACATTTATTATACGCTTACTATAGGTCACAGTGTGACAAATGTGGCAGTTTCCATCCCCCATCCCTGCACTCATCCTCCTGAACTTCCCTGCAGAATGGAAAGCCACTACTTGTCTCGGACTGGGATCAAGAGCGGAAAGCCTGTCTGCCAAACACCACATAATTGAGTGTCCCTACAGCATTCTTAAGCCATGAGAAGTAGGAGGAGGTAAAAGCCAGGTCCCTGATCTTAAGCAACTCAGACTCCAAAAATCACTACTGAAAAGATCCTCAGACATCAACTATCCAATCTTCCACCTGTTTCATGATCACTTCAAAATCCTCAAAAGAGGGTGAAGTCAAGGAGGCTCATGACTTTGCACAATCGTCTCCTCCATTTGGGGGCAGCTCTAGCTACTACAGTCTGATGAGAAAGACAAGCTCCTTAAGAAAAGTTTGAAAACAATGTAGAGCAAACAGCAATAATGCAGACATGAGAACTGCTGAGAGCAGGTGGGTTTGCGGGGAGGAATCAGCAGGAAGGTAAGCAGAACCTGAAGCAGGTCGTAAAGGAGTAACAAATGACTTGGGTAGGTAGAGGAAAGGTTTCTAGAAATGTCTATATGACAGAGAGGTGCATTTCAGAGGAAGGCAATGTTTACAAATGTTACCATTTATTGAGAGCCAATTATATGTCAGGCATAGGATCAGGCACTTTCCACGCATCATCACATTAATTTCCCTAACAGCTTTGTTTAGTTATTTATTCATATAACTTATAGATAAGGAAACAAGCTTGGAAGGATGAAGTGCAACAGCTAGCAGGTGGAGAAGGGGAGACCTGAACTTAACGTGGGCTCTTACCATCTCTGCTTTGCCCTTGCCTGGCTGGAGTGCAAACATGCTGGAGAATAATGGGTGATGAGCCTGGGGTCAGACTGTGGCAGGCTTTAAGTACAGTTCTAAGTACACTGGATAACTATGTCCTACATATAAACAGAGCTAGGGTTTCTTTGCAAGGATTCAGATGAAATTAATTTCAGGAAAATGTATTTGTGGTTGTATAGAACAAGGAAGGATTGGTGAGGTTGTGTGACCTGGATCCCAAACATCAGGTCTGGCAATATGGAGAACTATGGGAAGACAGTAAGAGGAGGGTGCAGGGATGCTCTGAAGAACAAACTAGCCAAGCCCTTGAAAGTAACTAGAAATTGCAGGCCAGGGAGGAGAATGACCTTGAGGTTTGAGACTAGGTGGCTCAGGGAATGAGGATGCATGGTTCATAAAACTAGGGAATGGTTCTCCAATCAGATATCCTACATATTCTAGGACTAATTGCCATGTATGTATAAGTTAATGATTCTAAACTAAAAAGATACTTAAGCATTGTAAAATCTGCCCACACAGGAAGTTAAGACATCTGGATTCTCTGCCTAGAAAACTCCTACTCATCATTGAAGATACAACTTTAATGTTGCCTTAAATGTGGGATGTTCTCAAAGTTCTAAGGCTGAATGAGTAGCCCCTCCCTCTGAGCTTCCCTCTTATGGGCTCATGAGTCTCTGCCCAGATCCAAATCAGAAACTAGGTCTCATTATCTTGTTTGAATAGGCTTTGGACCATCACAGGTATCTAATGAATGTTTACTGATAATGCAAGAATATACCTTTTTTGGAAAAACCATGTTAAAAGTCAATACCCAAATAATTTGACTTTGTGTGAGACTGCAAATTGCTCCTGTCACTAACATGTCAAGGGTGGACGAATTGGCAAGTCCACCAATGAAATGTGGCTGTAGTCTGAGGAGAATGCTCAAAAAACTGATGAATGCTGTATTCTTAAATTATTTGAGAAAGACATATTTGTAAAAGAGTTCTCAAAATATTTTTTAATTCTTGAGAGCATATCACTTATATTCCTTAATTTTTCTACCTTTAGATGGAAGGTACTGAATTAAGTTGAGAACTCTCAATCCAAGGATTTAGGGATTAGGAACAGGTTTTAGGGCATAGCCTTAAAATCATTTGCTAATTTTTGTGTATGGAGGCATTTGGGGGAGAGAAGGATCATACCTTTCAGATTCTAAAAGTGGTCCATAAGCCAAACAAATGCCGAGTCACCAAATCCTACATTCTCTACAATTCCTTCTAGCTAAAGTATTCTATGCTTCCTATAAATATAAATGTTGGGCCTTCTCTACACTGGATTATGTTAAACATACTTCTATGTTTATATCATGTGTTTTTCATAAGGAAATAGAAAGACATCAAAATTTGTTTTTATCACAAAAGAACTTACTTTCCTACCCTCTTTATTACATTATTTACTGATCCTTACAACCATTCTGCGCATTAGAAAATAATGGCCCCCATATCCAGATTAGGAAAAAGAATCCTTGGAGAGGTTAAAGGCGGTGTCCAGGGTCATGCAGGATACTGGCTAAGACAGGATTAAAATCCTACCTCTGAAGTCAGGTAAGTGGCAATAACATAAGGACTTGAATCCTTTTTAATTTTCAATTCTTGGAGTAGGAATCACACACACACACACACACACACTCAACTGACTGTATATGTTCAAGAGAAGCTTCTAAGATGGCTGCAGGTTTGAAGAGTTTATAAAGTCACCATATCCTTAGCCACAAGTATGCAATAATGGAAAATAATCCCAGAAACAACCTGAAAACTTGTTTCTGTTTACAGGTGAATATGTCAAAACCAGCTTTTACATTTGACACTACCTTAAGTAAAAACGTGGAAAGTACCCTGTGTCCTACAGAAACTTAAAAACAGTCTAAAACATTTTATTTTTCCTTGACTAAATTTACTAAGAGCGGAACTTTGTACTTGAACATAATGGCCACTCTAATACTTTAAATAAATAGCATTTTTATCAAGTACACTGTGTATGCCATCTCTGGCTGTCACTCATTTGACTACAGCCAAGAAGTTTAATGCATTTCTATAGTCAGAACTCTGTTAGATAACAAGCTTATCAATGGCCCCATTAAAAACCTGAACACCGAATATTTGAGAATTCCTCCTTGAAATGTTCACTTCCTGTAACATTTTCACAGCATTACATATGTCTCTATATTCTTCAAGCTTCACACCAAGCTGCTGATTGTTGTAATACATTTCAAATAGTGTCATTTCAAACAAATATGCCCATAGTAGCAAGGTTTCTTGATGACTTTCAATGCACTGCTCTTGGCGAGCTTTCTTCATTTTGGAACACTTTTAATTTTCTACAGTAACACTCCCTGGCTGCTCAAAGCAATTCCTTTTAATTATACTCTGGACATTTAAGGAAAGATCTCAAAAGAAAAGAGGTGGAGGGGTAGAGAGAAGAGGACAACTTGACTGTTTTGCTTTAGAAGGCTTTAATTCTGTTCCTATTACATACTCCTAGCACATTCTCCCCAGGTGCCTCCCTTCCAGCCATTTCCTGTCAAAATCCCTAGTGGTGGACACACATGGATGCTCAGAGTGAAGGTTGCGAGGGAACCTGGGAAGAATATCAGTAAGATCATTTCAGTTCCCCTTTTCCCCAAATAGGATATGGAGAAATTTGTAAGGTATTTGACCTTAAGACTTAACAGACTCGTATCTCTACTTGCAGCTAAACAATAAAGATGGTGTTGGATTAAGGGACTATGGCAATAATGCTATTATAATATTTCTCTCCCTTGCATCTAGGTCATGATAACCAGCTAGAGTGCAACAAAAAGTAATTCCTATATATGCACTAAGATTTCTTGCCTGGTTCTTCAACATCCCCAGATTTTGTGACCCTGAATTTAATTCAACATTTATTTCCTGGAAGGTAGTGTACTAACAACTAAGGGGATACAATAATGAACAAGATAATATTTCTGCCTTCAAAGAAGTTATGTATCTTTCTCTCTAAGCAGATTATATGGTATAGAGAATAGCTCCATACCATCCACTTTTGGTCAATATGAGGAAGTTCTGCTAAAATGCTCTGATACAGAGGGAATTAAATGCACTCAATACTGGGGCGCCTGGGTGACTCAGTCAGTAAAGCATCTGACTTCGGCTCAGGTCATGATCTCATGGTTCGTGAGTGCGAGCCCTGCGTCGGGCTCTGTGCTGTCAGCTCAGAGCCTGGAGCCTGCTTCAGATTCTGTGTCTCCCTCTCTCTCTGCCCCTCCTCCGCTTGTACTCTGTCTCTTTCTTTCTCAAAAATAAATAAACATTTAAAATAATAATAATAAAAAAGAAAAAAATGCACTCAATATACAAGAACAGCATTATTATAGTGCAAGAAATAAGATCAAAGATATGTCAATGGGAAGGCTTTAAATTGCTCATGGATAACATATGGAGATCTTCAGAAAGAAAAGCTTCTTTTAGTGAGTCTGTGTTTGAGGTCAGAACTTCAGATCAGAAAAAGCTAGCAGCAGTCTAACTGAAGCTCCCACCATTTTCCTCCTCCCATCTGAAGAAAAAAACACTCTTCTGTCGCTTCTCCCTTCCTCTAAAGAACATCAACCACACAGATGAGAAGAAATCTCTGACACTCAGGAGGGAACTGAGGTAAGAAATGTGTAAGACTTAAGGAGGAACTATAGGGATAACCATAGGCGCCAAAACAAAAAGAAAAAGAGGGAAGAGGGAAAGTAAATGCAAAAATGAGCACTAGGTGAAGAAATCGAATCAGTGATCAAAAATCTCCCAATGAATAAGAGCCCAGGGCCAGATGGCTTTCCAGGGGAATTCTACCAGACATTTAACGCAGAGTTAATACCCATTCTCCTCAAGCTATTCCAAAAAATAGAAATAGAAGGA
>CM053559.1:73361699-73447677 GCA_028646485.1 Cryptoprocta ferox
GTGGATGGACCTCGAGGGTGTCATGCTCAGCGAAATAAGTCAGGCGGAGAAGGACAGATACCATATGTTTTCACTCATAGGTCTAACAGGAGAAACCTAACAGAGGACCATGGGGAGGGGAAGTGGGGGAAAAGAATTGGGAGAGGGAGGGAGACAAAGCACGAGAGACTCTTCAACACTGAAAACAAACTGAGGGCGGAAGGGGGTGGGAGAAAGGGGAACGGGGGTGATGGTCATGGTGGAGGTCACTTGTGGGGAGGAGCACTGGTTGTTATATGGAAACCAACCTGACAATAAAGTATAAAGTTAAAAAAAATGAGCACTAGGTAGGGGGAGGAGCTAAAGGGCATAGCTTGTAAGTAGGAAGATGAGCAACACAGAAGCATTCATCTGGGATACACAGTGAGACCCGAGCAGTGAGGCTTTGCCTTGCCAAGTTTAAAAGACCAAGAAAGTTGGGCCAAGGGTACAGGATCTCATTTCCTCTACCTGGAACCCTGAAATAGTCATCCAGTGGCAAGGATGATCAGCATCCTCTCCATGGACATAACCTATCTACCCTCAGAACTGACTGAGAAATGATAGAATGGATCTCTCCATTTCCTTGTGCTGTCCCCCTCCACCAAAGTAGATAGTGACTGCTCTCCATCTTTCTCGCCCTACAGAAATACAAGGCGACACTACAGTACACACATATACTGCACACTGCTGTGTGCATGTAAGTGATGTGTTCCAATTAGATCATAAAAGGTTTCATCTGAGCTACTGCTTCATGTTAGAGGTCTTCTTTCATTCATAATCCCTTTAGACCAGCCTAACTGGCTCAGGATTTTTTTTTTAATTTATATCTTAGTTAACATATAGTGTAATCATGATTTCAGGAGTAGAATTTAGTGATTCATCACTTATATATAACACCCAGTACTCATCCCAACAAATGCCCTCCTTAATGCCCATTACCATTTAGCCCATTCCCCCACCTGATACCCCTCCAGCAACCCTGTTTATTCTCTGTATTCAGGAGTCTCTTATAGTTTGTCTCCTTGTTTTTATATTTTTTTCTTTGCCTTCCTTTATGTTCATCTGTTTTGTATCTTAAATTCCTCATGAGTGAAATCATATTTCGCTTTCTTTGACTTATTTTGCTTAGAATACACTCTAGTTCTATCCATGTTGTTGCAAATAGCATCATTATTTTTGATCACTGAGTAATATTCCATTGTATATAATATATACCACATCTTCTTTATGCATTCATCAGTCTATGGGCATTTGGGCTCTTTCCATGCTTCACTTATTGTTATAGCGCTGCTATAAACTTTGGGGTGCATGTGCCCCTTTGAAACAGCATTCCTGTATCCTTTGGATAAATACCTAGTAGGTGCAACTGCTGGGTCATAGGGTAATTCTATTTTTCATATTTTGAGGAACTTCCATACTGTTTTCCAGAGCGGCTGCACTAGTTTGCATTCCCACCAATAGTGCAAGAGGGTTCCTCTTTCTCCGCATCCTCACCAACATCTGCTGTTGCCTGTTGTTCATTTTAGCCATTCTGACAGGTGTGAGGTGGTATCTCATTTTGGTATTGATTTGTATTTCCCTTGGCGCAGGGAATTTTTACTGACCTCTAGCCTGTCCTAATTTTAACCTTAATTCTTGTTGGTGTTAATGTTCTCCCCCTTTGCACAATCCAGAATGATGGCTCAATTGGAAAGTCTAAAATGTATTGAGGTCTTCTGACCCCTCCTCTGGCTCTGGCACAGCAACCTGTGGTGGGGGAGAGAGCCAGAGCCCAGCACAACCAGGCTTCTTCGAGTCCTAATCCCGGCCAGATCTCCCATAGTCATGGAAATTCTCATCCTGAGAAGGAAAGGAGGGTAAGAGAGCAAATTCTTTCCTGTTAAGCAAAACTCCCTCTTGAAACCTGTTCGCCACTTTCAGAACTCATGTCTAGAAGATTCTGGGGGATCTCTCGACTTAGTCAGAGGAACCAGGATAGAACACGCTAAGAAGACTGCCTCAGAATCTCGGGGAGAAGCGGTTTCTAAAACTAACCTCTACTTCCTCACCTCTTCAGGCCCAATCTGACTCAAACTTGCCCCACATCTCACTCCCCAAGCCTTGGTACCCTCAGCGAATGCACAAGAATAGTGTTAACGTGGAGCCTTCCTGGGCTGTCTGACTGCAACCTAAATATTAGTACAGTTTTGAAGGTGCTGGAATATATACATTGCTGCAATCAATGACTGGGATAGTTTCCATATAGATCTGTGGTTCTCAGCCTCAGCATGCACCAGAACCTCCCAGAGAGCTTGCTACAATACGGACTGCCAGGCATCACCCTCTGAATTTCAGATTCAGAAGGTGTTGTTTGTGACCCAGGGACCTGCCTTTCTAACAAGCTCCCAGGAATTGCCAATGATACCGGTTTGGGGAACACACTTTGAGGACTACTAGTGTTTATGAAAAACAAACATATGCAAGGGTGACCTGCTGAAACTTCAGATTATTTCCTCCTTTACCTGAAATCAAGCTACATCTTTGTGTACATTTCATTTTAGGGAAAAATAAAAGTGACATTTTTCTGCAGAATCTGAACACATTTTACGTTTCAGTCATGTTATTCCAGATAGGATGGTGTACATGTTTGAACAATTCTGTGTGAATGAAAATATCTAGAATGTTATGGCCTCCCTACAGCTGTTTAAAATCCGTGAGAATACTAATACCATAGATGTTTGAAAACAATAGGTCTGTAGCCTGCTAATTCCAAGAATTCCTTTGGTATTAGCTTACTTAACGACCCTGTCATTTAAAGCAACAGTTCCAGTTAATACCTCTTTGGAATTAACCATGCTAATGATATAGTACTTTGGGATAATTGTCCTCTTGTGACAGTCACATTAATGACTTTACCTGTATTATCCTTCCCATCAATAAATTCATTTTTAAGCAAATGGTCAACTTGGGAACAAAGGAGACTTGGCCACTGGAATATAGGCCCATAGCAGCCATTGGACCCAAACTGAACAATCTGCAGAAGCTGAGGACAAGTGGATATTCAGGGGTAATGGGCCATAAAAGGTCAGATATGTGAAGAAATGTCAGTGATGCTTTGTGAGGCTTTCTTTAGGAGGAATATGGCAACATAGTTTCCTCTTAAGATCTTAAAATAAGGGATGATGGTGATGGAATTAGAAAAACATTAGTAGGCTTTAATAGCTAGTTTAACATTTGTCACAGGTTTTTATAGTTACGTGATTTGTAAGAGCGGAGAAACACAGACACCTTGGCTTGAGTTTTATTAAAGTAGTCCTTTTAACTATGGAGAGAGACTCTGGCTTTCAAGTCTGTGAAGCAGGAACATCTCACAGGATCTCACAGGAAAAAAAAAAATCTCCATAGGGTTGCTGGCTAGGAGGAATATGAAGGCTTAAAAAAGAAAAGAAACTTTCTACAATGAATACTTATTTAACTCTGTTTAGCTCTGGTTAGAAATATGCTGCAGGATTCTAATGACCGCATAAAATTTTTCCACTGAGAATTCTAATTGTACGACAGGGGTTTTCCTAAAGACTGGTCTTTATATCTATCTCATTATGGACCCTATGTATCTGTCATACACGGATCTCACACACACTGATATATATTCAGCAGCCAAAAGTGATAAATGGTCTCCTTGGTGTTATTGCTCCTTATATATACATATTTACTTCCTCTCAATAGAATTCAGATTCAGAAATTGAAAACCATCAGAATAATCTCAGTTATAGTCACTTCCAGGCCAGCACTAAATTATCACATAATGAAGGTCTATAGCATCTTATTTTTCATGCCTGGTGACATTTGTCATAGTCGTGGATCAAAGAAGTACCATCACACCTCCACTCTCCCATCCTCCTCCTGCCCCTTAAACCGTTTTTCATTCTCAAGGAGAAGGTCTGCCCATGAACCATCAGTCAGGCAAGGTAGGATCCCAGAGGGAGTGGTGACAAAGATGTTGGGTGATGGGCAATGGGGAGGGTGAAAAGTAGGACTAGAGAGGCTGGCTACCTGGGAGGCAAGCTGAAGAAGGAAAGAGAACAGTATGAAAGATATATTTTGAAAAGATTTGTAACCTTGGGTACTAAGAAATCAGTCAAAGATCTTGAGGTCTGTATATATCTCTGTCTCCTTTGAGATATAAACAAGATGGGTTAGAGCAGCCAACTGATGTGTTGGTAGTGATATCTGACGCTTACATTTGGAGAATGTCTCCTACTTGGACAAGTATAAAGACCAGATGTAGAGAGGTGGGTTGGGCTTGGTGATATCTTGAATGTTTCTACAGTTTTAACATCCTGGGTCTGCCAACCACTATGAATATGTGTGTAAACAAAATGCCTCTGGGGTATTTTTACAGGTTTATCCTTTTGAAATAAAAAAGAATCTGGAATTAGACACTGATTAGGCCTTTTAATTTAGCGCTTGAAGCTATATGGCCACGTAGTTACACGTATAGGTAATGACCTCTGATTTCTAAAACTATTTACCTGTCCAGGCTCTGAGTACTTATAAACTCAATTGAGATATAAAGAGGTGAAATCTGTCAGTTTGCATTACTCTGGTTTTGTCCAATTGGAAAAGACTGTTTAATACATCTAAACTACTCCGATTAACAAGGTGCTGCGGGAGCCACAGGGCTACGTGTCATTTGGTTTACCTGTTGACACATGTTAGTAAATAAATGAAAAGGTCACCGATCAGCTGGGTTTCAAACTACGGATTTAGAGAATGACAAATTCTACCAAATTGCTCATGAGAGAAAGGAAACTTGCTATTTTAAGGCTGCATGTATCTGTGCACCACATTCCATGTGAAAGTTAAAAAAACAACAACAAATACATGACACATTGTCAAGTGAGCTGAGTAAACTGACATCCTTTTTGAGACCTTTTAGGAACAGGTGTTGAACACTTGTAATGAGATTTCCATGCATCTTCAGAGGAAGGAGATAAGATTTTAGCAAGAGCTGTTCAGAGTGTTATAGATCATGGCTGAGGGAATAATTCCCGGTAAGAGGCACACCAAAGGAGACATTACATAAATGCTTGGTTTTCTCAGGATGTGCTTAAGTTCTTGCTAAGAATTTCTAAAGAAGGCAAATATTCATCAAAGAGAAGGTTTGGGGAGAATATAATGTTTCTCCAGATCCTGGGCAATCTGGGATGTATTCAATTAAGTACTCTTGATGCATTATTTTGTGCAGCTCCCTTATATGATCTCCTGAATCTTATTTCTCTTGCAACTGGGAATCAATAGGATTCATGGACGCTTTCATGGCATCACTTCAGAGTGGGTCAAGTATTTTTCTCAAGCATAGATGGTGAGCTGACAATTCTACGTAGAAAATGAAGTAACTACACTGTGACATGCTAGGTTTTATAAGAAAGTTAAAACAATTTTGCTACAACTCAAATAGATACCAGACAAGCTTGGAAAATTATCAAGAGAGCGAAAAGTTAAAAACATTAGTTGGGGATAGTTACAATAAAGAAAAATCCTGGGGAGCCTGAGTGGCTCAGTCAGTTAAGTGTCTGACTTTTGATTTTGGCTTGGGTTATAATCTCCCGGTTGCGAGATGAAGCCACAAAATGGGCTTTGAACTGACAGCTTGGGGCCTGCTTGGCATTCTCTCTCCCTCTCTCTGCGCCCTTTCCCCGCTCACACTCGCTCACTCTCGAACTTTCAAAAAAAATAAAGAGAAATACTAAATCCATAGTGGTAGACATTTTCTTCATTACATTAAGGTTTCTGATATCTCTGGAGTACTGCTTCTATCAGAGAGGGATTCAGTTTATTTTTTGCCCATTCAATAAGCCCTTCTTTCTAACATCATCTCCAAAACAGTGCATCCTCTCCCCACTGACTTATGGTCTACCTTATTACGGAGGGAGCACAGCAGGCTCCCATCCATACGTGAGGCTGGAGACTTCACAGGATTTCATGATAGTTTTGTAATTTTAGTGTTGGCCAAGCAAGTCTCTATGCATTTTTAAAGTTGACTTATTCAGTATCCTCTATTTTTCCATTTAAATTTTAAACTTATCACGTTCTTAAAAAAAAAAAAACCCTCTGTAATTCTAATGGACATCATCATTAATTTTTAGCTTAACTTGGGGGGAGAGTTTAAATATCATACTGTCAAGTCATCCCTCTTTTTCTTAAATTTTTTATGTTTATTTTATTATTGAGACAGAGGGAAACAGCATGAGTAAGGGAGGGGCAGAGAGAGAGGGAGACACAGACTCTGAAGCAGGCTCCAGGCTCTGAACTGTCAGCACAGAGCCCAACGTGGGGCTTGAACCCACGAACTGCGAGATCATGACCTGAGCTGAAGTTGGACGCTCAACTAGCCACCGGTGCCCCAAGTCATCCCTCTTAAAAGCAAGACTATCTTACATCTATTTAGATCTCTCTTTATGACCTCTGAGTTTCAAACTTTTCTTTAGAGGTCTAGGAAGTTGTGCATGCTTTTGGCAAAGTTAATTCCTGGATGGTTGGTTGTTACTGTAAAAGATACTTTTGGTTGTTATTTTCTAGGCAGTTAACTGATGGTGTGAAGCAGTGGTTCTCAGACTGCGATTCGCGAACCACTGCAGCTCCCCGTGACCTTTCAGGGATCTGTGAGGTCAAAATTATTTTCATAGTAATACTGAAATGTTTTTGCCTTTCTGACTTTGTTGATCTTTACAGTGATGGTACAAAAGCAATGGCAGGTAAAACTGTTGTTACCTCAGCATGAATCAAAGCTGTGGTACTAAACTATAATCACTGAGTTCTTTACCCCCATGCATGCATGCAAAAAAAAAAAAAAAAGCCAGTTTTACATATAAAAGTCCTTGATAAAAGAGTTAAAAAAACTTCATTGAATCTCTCCCGTTGAGTATACGTTTTTAAACATCCTTTGCGACAAAATGAGAACTTTGGATTAGGCCCAACTGCATATTGAAGTGTAAGTATTGTCTAAAGAAAAAGTGTGTGCTTGTCTGAGTCTACAGTTGAATTATTTTCAGAGAACCATTTTTTAGTTGAAAAACCTACTGATGGACAAAGATATGGTTATTCAGACTTGGGTATATTTGGTAGACATTTTCTGAAAAAATAAGTAAACCTGTCACTTAAATAGTATTTGATGTTAATAATAAAATTAAAGGTTTCAAGGAAAATTAGAGTTTTAGAAAACTGGTATCAGTCATGAACTTGACAGCTTCCCAAGACTTTGAGACTTTTCTGATGAGACAGGTATATTAACAAGGGTGACTTTATTATACTTGTTAACACTAAGAATAACTTAACTCAGTGGGCCAAATGATTAGTACATGGTGTTAAAAAATCATGCATGGTGAAAAACGTTTTCAAAGTACATGATGAACCAATTTGATTTAATAGTATGAAAAGTTCATTGATAGGCTTTCAGATTCCACATTGCAATTAACCCATAAGAAATTATCTCTTGCCAAGCTTTAGTATAATATCGCAGACGAAAACCCACAATAATCTAAGTCTATTAAAATACCCTTTCCCACTACATATCAGTATGATATGAAGATTTAAAAAAAATATATATCAACCAAAATAACGTATTGTAAGAGACTCATTGCAGAAGTACCTATGAGAATCCAGCTGTCTTCTATGAAGACAGTCATTAAAGAGGTGTGCACAAAAAATTTATAAAGCTATTTATGTTGACAGGTAAGAGGTTTGCTCTTGGTATTTGTGGGTTTTTTAAATTTATTTTTATTTTTATTTATTTTTGAGAGACAGAGAGAGACAGCGCAAGCAGGGGAGGGTCAGAAAGAGAGGGAGACACAGAACCTGAAGCAGGCTCCAGGCTCTGAGCTAGCTGTCAGCATAGACCCTGACGCAGAGCTCAAACCCACGAACCGCGAGATCATGACCTGAGCCAAAGCTGGACACTTAACCGACTGAGCCACCCAGGCGCCCCTGCTCTTGGCATTTGTAAACATTAATATTATATGACTTTCCCAGTTTTTCTGCTACTATGGTAAATACTGGCAGAAACAACCTATCTGAACAAAAGCTCTTTGGGATCTGAAGTTTTAGAGTGTACTAAGCATGTGAGACTCAAGTATTTGAGAACTACAGGGGCAGAGAAAGGGTATGGATTTTAGCAGGTTGATTTTATTTCTGGCGACCTGGCTGAACACTTCTATCTGAAAGGTTCTATGTAGATCCTGTTGGATTTTCTAGGGAGACGATCATTTATCTGCAATGATGCTTTTATGTCCTCTTTCCATTCTTTGGATTTACTTTTTTTCATTTCTTTCATGCTGTCCACGACTCTCAGTGTTGTGACGATAGGGGAAGTACCTACCACAAAACCTAGTGGGAACGCCTCTATACTTCCTTCACTATGTAAAATATTTGGTGTAGGTTTTTCTTTTTTTTATGTTTATATATTATTGATACAGAGAGAAACAGAGTATGAGTGGGGGAGGGGCAGAGAGAGAAGGAGACACAGAATCCGAAGCAGGCTCCAGGCTCTGAGCTGTGGGCACAGAGCCCAACGTGGGGCTTGAACCCACAAACCGCGAGATCATGACCTGAGCCAAAGTCGGACGCTTAACCAACTGAGCCACCCAGGCCCCCCCTGTGTAGGTTTATCCATATGGGTTTTATAAAGTTAAGGAATTCCAGGATGCTCACAGGATAATTTTTAATCTTATGTAATAAGTGCTAAACTGTTTCCACATACTTTTTTTTTTTTACGTCTCTTGAGATAGGATTTTTGCTTTTAGTTTGTTTCCTAATGCTTAACTCCTTTTATATTCCTGGGATAAACCCCATTGATTATTTTCCCAATACACTGTTGGATTTTGTGAGCTTGTACTTAGGGGTTTTGCATATAGGCTCACAAGGAAATGGGCCTATAATAATGTTCTTTTGTTCTATTGCCTTTACAAGGTTTGGAAATTAAGATTATATTTGCCTCATGAAATGAACTGGACAGCATTCACTCATTTTCCACTTCACTGAACTTATTTTGGATAGGGTTTTTTCCTTAAAAATATGGTAGAGCTCACCTCCCAAACCAACCAGGCTTAGGGATCTGGTAAAGGGAGGGTTTTGACAACCATTTCAATTTCTTTAAAACTTAATGGCCTGAGTTCTGTTTCTTGCATTGATCACATACCAATATAGTTTTTCAAGCAATGTTATCAATTTCATCTAGACTTTCAATTTTTGTCTTTGTTCATAATACTCTTCCATTATTTTCTATGCCTCTTGTGTCTCTAGTTATTTTTCTCTTTATCTGTATTTACCTCAATGTTTTTCATTTCAGTCTGATGGAAGTCTATCTTACTGTTTCTATTCTCCACATCACTTAGCTTTCTGTTTTCATTGTCTACACCTTCACTTTTCCTGCTGCTCTCACTAATCTCCCAGATGACAAGTTCTTCAGCTCTATTCACCCTTTATCTGATGTTTCTTACGACTATATTATTTTCATACCTAATATTTCCAATTGGTGTTTCATGACTTCTTGTTCCTGCATATTTCTAGAATCTTCATATATATTCTTGAGTATATTTATTATGCTTACTTTAAAATTTTGTTCCTAAGAATAAGTTCTAGATGACACATATCACTTAGTTTATTGTCTTTTATAAGGGTCTGTACTCCTTAGGAGTCCATTTTGACTTGAAAACTCATGGTCATTGGAGAAACTCAGGTTGGAATGATAGGCAGGTGCTTGCCTGTATGTCCCTTGAGGACAGAGAAACTTAAGCTTTAGAGTAGAGGATCCCATAATACAAAACCAATACTACTAATAATTTTCCTTTAGCTACTAACCCATTAGGCAACCTCTAAGGACGCGGATTCACTGTTAATCTGTTAGATTCAAAGCTGCAGTACTTGACCAAAAGTCTCCTTATGTTGTAATCCACTAGGCTAGAGGTTGGGATAAAGAGGATTGAAGGCATGACTGCCTGAGAGTGGCTCAGCTCATTCTAGTTTTCATCTCACGGCAGCACAGCTGGGCTCAGTTTTGATAAAGCCGCAGACACCAGCCACCTGGCCACTGCTACCAACTCCAAAGGCAAAAGGAACTGATTGTCTCAAGGCAATGCCCCTTCACTCCCCCTTTGCTCACCCATACTCCAGGCTAGAACTCCCCACCAGACAGACTGGTGACTGGAAACCAAACTGGTCTGGGCTGAAGTGAAGTGAAGGTGAGTGAAATGAATGTGAGTATATGATGCTCTTTGGATGGCAGATGGAAAGCGATGGAGTGGTCAGGGTAAGACTGTTTTATTTATGGAGACACTATGGTTCTAGATGGAAATGAAATATGTAGAAAGAAGATGGGGGAACTAGCCACAGGAGAAAGAAGAGACATATGATGGAGTAAATGCCACCCAGAAAGAGGTAGGTGCAATTGAGATCAATATCACAGGTTGGATGAGTCTACCTTGAAGAGGAAGATGTCTCATCCATTGGTGCTGGAGAACAGGAGACATGGGAGGGTGGGGATGCTGAGAAGTTTCAGTATAGAGCTACTGAGCTGAAGCTTACTACGTTTCCAAGGTGGAATGGAAGGGACTGTCCTCGAATACCCTAAACTTAGGTGTCATCTAAATTTAAGATCAAGTTCCTGTGATAGCCTGATTTGGAAAAAGAACATCAATCAAGATTGAATCAAGCTTCATTTTGAATATGGGATTAGCTATGACCACCCCTGATTGAGAGTATCCTTACCCATTATAACTTTTACTACAAAAATAAAGAAGGAAATGGTGGCTGACTCATGACATAGACTCTGAATCAAGGAAAGGTGCCACTCCATTTGGTCACAGAACACCTCGGTGGAGGCATGACCAATCATCCAGTGCTGGCAATATTAATCCCAACATAAGGGGTGAAAAGTCATAACCAGAGGCAGCAGGATGGTACTGTTTTTAATGGAGGGACAGATACTAATGCTTCCTCACAATTAAACACAAATAAATCAAGAAGAATATTAACAAAAGGCAGACAGAACCAGTATCAGAGGAAAGAGTGCTTTGTAGTGCCCTTTGGTCACTAAAGCTGTGGGTAGTAAGTGTAGGGGCCCGGAGAGTGTTACAAGCATTACTATCATCCGGTCACCGGTACACAGGGGGCTCCTTGTGTCCTCACTTTTCTCTTAGTTTGTTACCTCAGTGTGCAGACAGCCACTGTACAATCACACAGCACACTCTTCCTGTCTCAAGTCTGTCTTGAGCTAACTGAAGGTACACACACAGCTGGAAATCCCTGTCCGATGGGAGCCACTGTCTTCAGTTGCCTCTTCTTGTCAATAATCCCTGCAACTCCTGCTTATTATGTCCCCCAAACATCTCTTGATTCATAGGAATTAATCTGACAACATTGCCATGAGTTAACTAACTGGTGTGAACAAAAACTATATAGTGTGGGGTTGCTATCTTGTGAGGCTAGTGAAGTGGTGGGAAAAAAAGCGGATGCAAATAAACATATTACAAATCCTCAGTCATTTCAAGTTAGATGTAGAAATGGCCAAAGTGAATTCATATTACTTACTACTGAAAAGAGAATATGGTCATGATATTTTCTGGTATGTATGTTACATAGAATAAGGCTACTGGGGTAGCAAGGAAGTGGGTGTTAAAAACATTTCACTCAATATACTGATATTGAGTGATGAGAATATGTTGAAAAAATAGTTTAAAATTAACATTTCCATTGGATATTAGATAATGGGATAAAAAATTTACAGCTATCAGAAAAAATTTATCTTCTTAGGTAATTCAAAGAGCCCATTGATCATCTGAAAAATACCACTTTTTCTTTGTATATAGAACAAAAATAAATTTTAATTTGGTCCCTATCCAGATGACGTAGCTCAAGCAGCAAATGTTTACATACACTTATTGTTTTATAAACTAAAAGCTCTTTATATATTTATGATTTTCTCAAATATTTTAAAGACAACAATAAGACATTCTCTTTTTAGAGTCAGAAATTACATTTATCAATTTGTCTGTAAATCACTAGGTGACTCAGAAGCATAAATGGTCATAGAAGCTTTCATGTCAAAGTCCTACTGTCCAAGCCACGCTGTGCAAAAATGGATACAAAGAAATTCTTTAATTCTTCGACTTTGCTTTATAGTTTTTAAGGTGAGAATTCTGTTTCTTCTAATATACAAATGACCTCCTGCAGAGCACTGTCAGTTCTTATGGGAATGCAAAATTTCAGGACTATTATTTAGATACTAGTAACCTGAATTCATCATAAAATAATACTCAAAAATTGTTTAAATATAATTTGTAAGAAAACACATACAGCTTTTATGAGAAAACGGTTGTTATCCTAGAAATATTAGTAAGAAATTATTCACTAATAAAAAAAGTATTTTCATCAACTGTGCAGCTTTTTATCTACTCAACTTCTATACACACGTCCTTGAGAACAGATTTTATTTATTTATTATTTATTGCTACACTCTGACAGTGGAGTGCTAAATTAAAATGCCACCCAGATGGCAAACACATCCTAATGACGTAAGGCCTGCCAAAGTGCAACTTCTCTCAAATAAAGCAAGCACCGCGGCCCTCTGGGAAAGCATCTCTACCTGTTCAACTGAGACTTTGAAAATGAGAGCACTTGGGGGTTAGATCTGGGAACCTGGCAACCAAAGGGCCCAGACAGATCCTTAGTGCACAAAGCCCTTGCCTGTTCATTCCATGCTACCTTTTGTTTAGGGAACCTGCGTGTTCTGAGATTCACAATAAGCCTAGCTACCAAATCTATGCAAAAGATCTCAGGTCAAGGCAAGTCCTAAGGAGCGGTCTCTCTCGTTTCTCTCTTTATCGTAAGTCCTCATATGATACATAGTTTTCAGGAGAGGCAGGGACTGTTATTAGATTGCTATTCTTGTCTATAAGAAACTCCCTGAATTAAAGATTCTCCTTTAAAAAGAGCTAGTTTCATCAATACGGTATACTGTTTAAATAAAAACAAAAAAAGACACAATTAGGAAATTGAAGTCGCAGTACCTTTTTGAACTCCAGACTATAAATACTGTAATAAGGATCTTATCGTTAAATAAACAGTAGTGATAAAATTAAATCAAGGAAGACACCCAGTTGATTTTTGCAACCATGTTGATCTCAAATATTTCTTAAAATTAAAAAAAAATGCTTTGTAGAAATCTTAAGTTTTCAAAATGAACTGTTCTCGTGAAAAAAATCCAAAGACATCCTAAGAGGGAAAGAAGGCATTTAGAGAGAGGTCATTTATTTATTACAGAGTTGTAAAATTCCTTTTTTCTGCAAATATGTGCTGCTGATGGAGAATGGGAAGAATTCCCAAGGATGGAAGAGAACTAGAAGTCTGAATGAGCATATGCTGAATTATGGAAACAACTGAAACAGGTTAGAGTGCTAACTACTGTTAATGCCATTGTTCTCTATAACCTCTGGCTGCTGTGATCCAGAGTTAGTGTCCCACACCCATGACAAGAGCATGGTATTCTGGTTTAACTTTTCTAATCTTGTTATTAAAAAACTTTTTTTTACGTATGTTTATTTTTGAGAGAGAAAGAGAGAGAGAACAAGCAGGGTAGGGTCCAAAAGAAAGGGAGACACAGAAACCGAAGCAGGCTCCAGGCTCTGAGCTGTCAGCACAGAGCCCGATGCGAGGCTCTAACCCACGCACTTATGAGATCATGACCTGAGCTGAATTTGGATGCTAAACCAACTAAGCCACCCAGGCACCCCTCCAATCTTGTAATTTTCAAGTGATTAGTTTTTGCTCTTATACTGTTAATTATTTAGTGATTGATTTGAATGACCTTTCGCAAGCCAGCTTGCCAGTTTATACATGTTCTTTATACATGTTCTCTCTGCTACAAATAGCTTGGTCATGCTCTGCCATAAACTCATTCATTTATTCAATAAATATTTATTG
Source organism: Cryptoprocta ferox (assembly GCA_028646485.1). NCBI lineage: Eukaryota > Metazoa > Chordata > Mammalia > Carnivora > Eupleridae > Cryptoprocta > Cryptoprocta ferox. The sequence goes on from CM053559.1 coordinate 73,375,677, forward strand.
AGTACCAAACATGTGCCAGGCACCTTTTTCAGCACTGGAGATAGAGCAGATACTAAAATACAAAAGTCCTGCCCTGGTGGAGGTAACATTCTAGGACAAGAGTAGGATGGATGAACCATATTGTGTGTAGAATCCTAAGTGCTATAGAGAGAAATAAAATAGGGAAGGGATGGAGATGCTACGTATGGGCTGGGGGGGAAGGTTACACATTTTAATCACTTTAAACACCTGATGCTGAGATATGTGAGTGTAAAAACAAAATGCTTCTGATTTTGGAGTCCAGCTCCTAGCCTTACAATGGGATCTCTGTGGTCTGCTTAATTCAGCAGCCACTACCCACATACGGTAAATGAGTACTTGAAATGGGGTGACAAAATGTGCTAGTACAGTAAAAATACACACTGGATTTCAAGGACTACATATGAAAAAATATTGTAAAATATCTCATTAATAATTTTCTATATTGAATACATTTTAAAGGAATATTTTAGATATATGGCATTAAATAAACTATTATTAAAGTTAATTTCACCTGTTTCTTTTTACCTCTTTAATGTGATTTCTAGAAAATTTTAAGTTCTATCTATAGCTTTCATCATAATTCTAGGAACCACACTGCTCCAGACCTCCTTTCAAAGGCCCGTGCAGTTTACCTGAGTACAAACTTAACTACACAGGCTCGTCAAGAAAAGGGAGGGAGAAAGACCTAGGAAAATAAGATGACAGTTTAAAAGGGAAATAGTGTGTTCTAATCTGCTTCCTGGCGGTCTCTGGCTGTATGACTAGTAACCTCTCTGTTTCGGTTTCCTAAAAAAACAGTAATAGAAATATTTCCTGTAAAGGATGAATGGACACATGTAAAGTGCTTAACACAGTTGCTAGTAATGAGTTTTTGCTCTTATTATTAAATAAATATCTACCTGGGGAAAAAGTGACCCCTTGGCTCTTGTGCTGTGCCTGCGGTGGCAAGGCCAGCCTCGGAATTGGACAGCCCCAGAGGCAGGGCAACCAGTGGAAAGAACACGAAGAGGGCTCTGTATCTGAGAGACAGGGGTGCAGATCTCATGTCTGCTGAACTGAAAAACAACAACATACCCTTGTGCAAGTTACGGACTTTTTCAACAGTCTCAGTTACGTCTTCTATGAAGTATTTGTTTTGTAGAGTTGTTCTGGGGACTAATGAAGCAGAGTAAACTAAAACAGCAACAGCAGCAAAAACAACAAAAAACCTCTGAGAGAACAGGAAGTCAATAGATGACAAAATCAGAACCAATCTTGGGCAGAATTCAACTCTTCTCTAGATGGTACAAACTAACTGAGGAAAAGGATTTAATGCCCCAGAGAATACTGCTCAGAAGTCTCATCAAGCATTTGAGCTCTTACACATGTAACTGACATTCTCATTTTTAGTCACTTACACCTCGAAGAACATTAGGTAACCCTCTTAACTTGCTACCAAATGCAACCAAAGAAATATCTCTCTTCTATTATTTCACAATAGATCTCTCTTCTATTATTAAAAAAAAATCTCTCTTCTATTATTTCACAACATTCTTCAACTTGGATTAACTTTCCCTTCGTTCTACTTAAATCATCTAAACTATACACTGATTTTTTTTCTTTTCCATCTGGGCATTTCTATTTTTTTTTACTTCAAAACTTTTTCTTTTTAAAGATTTTTAAGTAATCTCTACACCCAAAGTAGGACTCAAACTCCCAACCCTGAGATCAAGAGTCGCATGCTCTACCGCATGCTCTACCGACTGAGCCAGCCAGGCATCCCTCTTAGCATTTAATTTTAAGGAAAGTATTTTTCCTAGTGTCATCGGCCTCTAGAGTTGAACAGTAGTATGGATGCCAAAAACGTGTGAAGGGAAGGCTTCTGTCTGGAAGTGAGGTGCATGTCGGGACGGCAACTTTCCTGTTCTCTCCTCTCCTTAATGGGAATGTCTGCAACCCTACACGGTTCCTCCACCCCATCTTTCACGAAGGTGCGCTGTGACCCCCTTCATATTTCACAGGGAAAGGAGCATAGCCTCAGTAGGCTGGGGATCAGGACACCTGATGCAAGTCCGGGCTGGCTAACTTATTTACTGTGTGTCAGCGGGAAAGCCCCTAACAACCCCACACTTTCTGTGTGTCAACTATATAAAAACCTATTTTCACTACAGAAACACTGTAGCAGGCAAAGTGCCCTAAGAGTGTTTGAGAAAAATTTGTTGAAGGGAATAGGACTGTTGCTATTACAATGGGCTGTCTTAAGAGGCGATGGTAGTCTTTAAATTGCACTTCAGTGGTCATTGTGGGTATGTTCTTTCCCCCTTTCCTGGCTCAGAGTGTTTTGTTCCTCATACTTTCTGGGGTCAAATGCTAAAAGGGAACGGAAAGAGTTAGGAAAACAGAAATAGAGCCCTTTAGTTGAAGCTTTCAGTTAAAACCAACCCAAACTTGTCTATAACACTGCATGTGGGATTTAAATGAGATGGGGAAACTCGGACTAGAAAGGTTCATCACTGGGCTCCTGCCCCATGGAACTAACTAGCTAAGCTCTCCTCTCTCCCCAATGCACCGAGAGCCTCCTTGCTGCCAGTGGCGAAGGGCTGGGTGCTGGGATACCACAGTGAACACGGTCCGTAAAGACTCTGCCTGCAACGGGCTAAGGAAGAGACAGAGAAGATAAACAGATAACAGCACATAATTAACCACAACTGTGATAAGTGGCATAAGAAAAAAGTATCAAAACCTTTAAAAATTCAGGGATCCAAAAAGAACACTTTCCTAGTAATTTCCTGAGACGAGGATTTCATAACCCCTGCTCACTCCTCTGATTAGCAACTTTCAAAGTTAAGAGCTTCTTACTTCTTATTTAATAGCATTTATGCTTTTCACTGTGTTACTTTTCAGGAGTGATAAAGGAGAGACAGTCCTCTTCTCTAGCAGTAAGAGCCCTCCAAATACTGGCTACAGCTTCCAAATAAGATTACTGTCCATGCTTAAAACATAATGTAGAATATTAATATAGCCTAAGGTTTTTTGCTTTGAGTTCGTATAAAAAATGCTGAACGTTAACGGAGATAAATGGCTTGTATTTTACCTACAGAGCATTAACAATAGTTCCCCCAAAACGAAAGTATTTTCAGTATCTTAATCAAAGTCATCTAATAGGAGGCCTGAAAAGCAGACAGCTATTCATCAATATCAAACATCATGCCACCACAATAGAAAAAACGGCACGTGCATGCACAAACGTTCATTACCTGCTTCCTTTTCTGCTGGGCCTAAAACATAAGAAAAGACAATTTAGGAAAAAAGCCGACTCTACCCATGTTGCTCATATAATGCAGAAGGTCAGTTAAGCAAAGAAAATTGGCCCACTTCCTATTTCTAACTTAAATTTGATTTTGTTCTTGGTCGGGTCCTGAGCAGAAAACAAAGAGCCCTTTATTTTTTAACATACACAAAAGGGGTGGGAAGGAAGGAAGAAAATGAAACGCATAGCAGTTTTCTCATATAATAAGCATGTGTTTTGTTCTTCTGAAAATGGAGACTGCTCAGTAGTCCCACCCAACGAGATTTCTAGGATCCATTTTCTAGAATATTCTCACAGTAGACTAGATGTAAGAGACAGATGACTCCAGAAAGGAAAGAGGTGTGAGCGCTCACTGTTCATTTGGTCCTAGAATAGGATCTTCTCTAACACAGACTTGTTTTTACGTGTGATCCAGAGGAACAGCTATGTCTTTTGATCACTAAATGTGTTAACATGTTTGTCTAGCTAATTAATAAAAGCTATCCATGGCTGTGACAAATAATTTCATTTGCCCATGTTAAAATGGATGCTAGGACTAGAAAACAGAAATATCCCATCTTTTCAGTATTCTTGGACAATGGTCAAAGATACTAAGTAGAAGGGGCAGTTAAGAACAAAAGGGCTCACATAGGTTTTTTTTGGATCGAGTTTAAACATTTGGATAAAACAATACTGTGTTTATTCAAGTTGTGCACAAACTTTTTTCCCTTTACTAGATTTGAGAGGTTTTAATAGGTCTATTATATCAATTTTTTCAACCCATGTTCACAATATACAATATTCCAAAACACGAAGATTGTTTGGATGAGTATTCACGATGTGAAAACCAATCTGTTTATCTTCCACTTTCCCCAAATGATCTAATATTCATTGCTTTTGCTTTAACACAACATGATATCATAATTAATGATGTTAAACTGGTAACTAAGGAGGTTTCATGTTGTTACTCTCGTGATATAATATCGGTTGCTATAGTGATGGGATGGCTTTTTTGTTAATCACTCAGGAGGTTGGTTATTGCTTGCTTGTTAGAAAGCTTGATCAGATTTGGAGAGAGAAAAAAGATGTAACACAGCCAATTATAATCAATCTTTTCCACTGTAACACTTTTGATAAAACTGTCTTCATATCAGTATTAATAAATTTATAATTCAGTACAATTTTAAGTTAAAAGTTACTAAAATTTTTCTAATAGAGGATTTGCCTTAAGTTTTAGATGGTAGTATTTAACTTTGCAAACTTTTTTTCTAAGTGAATGCTACATGTATGACACAAGCCAGTTTTATGGATAATTAGAGCAAAAAATTTGAGGCCCTTTCTATTATTTTTAGTCATATCAAAGAAATGTCAAATAAAGTGGATTTTTGTGTCTTTGCCACAGATTTTGATCTAGTTATTTCTGAGCATCTTAAATCTCAGTATTCTTAATGAGTGAAATCTGAAGGAAGAGAAAAAAAATGTGCAGCTCTCTCAAGAGATGTAATCATTCAAATGTGTTAATATATTGCAAGCAATGAGAAGTTGCAGGGAATTCTATCAGTTTACTTTGGCCCTCACCATAATCAACAAGTTTCCTCCTTCTCTGAGCGACACTGTTGAACAGAAAATAAAATTATGTAATACTACACTGTTACTGATCAGGAAAGAAGACACTACCTCCAGTTGAAACGTTATACATACTTACGGTAAAGTCCAAAAATACAACCCATGAAAACACCTTTTGGTTCCCTGAAAACTCAAAATAAGAACAAAGGACAACTTAAGCACGAATCCTGGGTCTTTCATTCAAGCAGAGTCCCAGGAGGCATATTAAAGCAATGAATAGGAAAAAGCTCTTCAGTTCACCAGCTGAGATTTTAATGAGACATTTCCCTTTGCCATGGTACAGGTTTGTTCAGGAAAGGAAAGAACTTCTCACAGAAAATTCAGTTAATAGGCATTGTTGGCTCTCACTGCCACTTCGGCAATTGCTCACTGCACTGACCTTCTATTTTGGCATATTCTGTGAGTCTAGTGTAATTGATCAAGGCAGCTTTCTCGAGACATTTTCTGACCACTTTTTTCACCTCTTCTGCTGGTATGGGAGTGGCAATATCTTTCATTAAGACCTAAAGAGAGGGAGAGAGGGAGAGATTGCATAAAGTAGATTCTAAAATCAAATTACACAAATTTTCCTGTATCTATTACTAGGAAGGGGTCCTAGGTAACACTGGGGGAAAGTAATGAGTCGGCACTTCACAACTGGGAACATAATCCTCCAATCTTGGCTCCTCCTGTCTAAGCCTCATTTATGCACATCAAAACCTCCCCTAGGCCAAGCCACCATTCAGTGTGAGGACTGTCACTTTTCCTCCAGGGGCCCAGGACACCATTAGAGCAGCTGTTTCAGATCAGGATTATAGTCCTTGGGACAAGTAATAAAGTTTCTTTTGCACATCCCTAATTTAAAAGCTTTAAATCTTTTGAGCAATATATTTGAAAACAGTAACAAAATTCCATTAATAATGACTGTTTTTGAGCTCTATAGAAATCAAGATCTCTAATTCTCACAATTAAACTTTAATTACTGTGATCTGCTGAGGGGGAGAAAATCTTTGTCTTAGTGAAATGAATGGAATTTCTGTTAAAACACACAGAAACTTTCTGGAATTAAAAGAACAGATTATTTTCCATTGAGTTCCTAACTGTATTTTTGGATTTTTTCCTTTATAAATATTACTATCAGCAAGGTGAAAATGCAATCATATCCAGATTTCAAGATATAACTTACTTAAGTACTTTTATAATGACTCACTGATAATTTCCCTTAAAAATTTTTCACTGATAAAATTGCTTACAGTCAGTTTTGATTATACCATTAGTCCAGAACTATTTCTGCATGTATTTAATGCAGCTCTTCTGGTTTTGCTTACATTCAAATTATAAAATATACGGTAAAATGTAAGTATAGAGAAGACAAGAACAGAAAGTATTCTTACTATCCTATTAATCTTTCACCTTAAAGAATCATCAAAAGAACATGAAAACATCCATGCTTTATTACTTCATTCTCTTTTGATCAGCCTCGGCATGAAGGATTTTATAGTTTCAAATTTATTCAACCATGTAAGCACTGGTGATCCTTCATAATATATTTTAATTTTGTTAGGCAAGGTTTCCTTTTCAAAACAGCAAACTTTATCACTTAAAAATTTCCTTCCCGAGGAAAAAGAGTTAGGGAGAGGGAGGGAGACAAAACACAAACAAACTGAGGGGGGAAGGGGAAGGGTGAAAGGTAAAGGGGGGTGATGGTCTTGGTGGAGGTCACTTGTGGGGAAGAGCACTGGGTGTTATATGGAAACCAACCTGACAATAAACTATAAAGTTTAATAAAAAAAAAAAAATTTCCTTCCCATCAAATTCAATTATTCTTCATAGTCTCATATTAAAATTTTTAACACATTTTACATATATTTGGCACTTTAGTTAGAACTGCACATTAGAGTCTTTATAGGCAGAAAAACTTTTCTGCTCATAGTAAAAAAAAAAAAAAGCTTTTAAAAATGTACTATAATTTTTAATGTGATTATTAGTAAGGTTTAAATTTAAACTTAATTTTGTCCCACACGCAGAATGATGAACTTTACTATAAGGCCTTCCCATGGTGGTACACTTTTAAATAACAGAAAGAGCTGTTGAAATTAGAAGGTATATGGTCTGTTTCAGAGGTGAGTCCGGGAATGAAATCAGGTGGTAGTTCATATTATCCAGGAGCTGGCTCTTTAATTTGGAATGGAGGGAGTTGTATCCTCTATCCTGGCAAAGACAGCGTTAGGGCGCAAGTGTAAAACGGGAGACACAGTCTGTCTCCTGTATCTTCTCCATTTCTTCCAAGGCATACTAAGTATGAAGAATTCACATGTAGATTGTATTTTTCTAAGATGTCAATAAGTACAGAGACGTGAAAATGAAGAAATGGCCCTCCCATTTCTGTCGCAGTTCAGCAAGGGCCATGATTAGTGACCATAACTGGGAAAAAGGTCACTTCATCCTGCTGCCTGTCAGGACATGAGGGTGTCTCTGTTACTACTAACTCTTCCATTCTTCCATGCTTGGGGGGGGCGGGGGGTGGGCTCTATGAGGGAAACCAGCACACACAGGGGCATCTCCAGAATGGGATGCCGTTCCAAAAGTAGAACTCTCTGTAAAGATTTTATCTTTTCTATGATACCTTAATGAATTGGATGAAATGAATCCTTTGTAAAGCCTGGGTTACATGCAGCTTCATTATAAAAATTCAAATAAAACAGGTCACTACTATAATAATATTTCTATCATGTGATGCACAGAGATCAATGATAAGATAGGGATGTACAGATGAAACCAATGCATAATCCAAAGACCTCATTATAGTCATCGGTTCTAGCCCTCATCTTCCAAGTGCTTAAATCAGTGAAAAATGTCATTTTTTGCTTTTAATAGAAGTGCTAATAAACAATCTAGAATTCATTTGGCAGAAAAGTGGGCAAGACTGAGTGCCTGAAGTCAGTAAGTCAGGACCAGAACATTCAAATCATGAGCTATAAATGATCCTTAGAAATTCTTTTTAATACTGATAAGGAACAGGAATTGTCCACATTACTTAACCGTTAGGCTCCACCCTAGCATATGCATAGTTTTGTAAACAAATGAAAATGATTCTTCCCTTTCAAATTTAGTCTGTCACAAAAACAGGAGTGGAGAATGTATTTTCATTCGTAAGTTATTTTAGCATGGATATGAAAACCTTGTTTACTATTTAGTTGAGGGAAAATGAATTTCTTCAATTCACGGATTCATTTAAAGTAACACAAGTTGAAGTGAATTCTGAGATTGATTTATAATGAAAGGCACGAAATGTTTGTAAATATTAAATGATAAACTCTTACAGGTGTGACAAATATGACGGAAGTTCAAATAAGTTGTGGCGGTGGGGGTAATAAAAGACAACCGTGAAGTCTGAAAACCAGATAATTGTACTTAACTAGAAAATCTCATGAGGAAAAGAAAGAGGTGGGGGAAAATGGATAGTAAGTACCAAGATGCCCATCACTCGGCATAGGATGGCAGGGGTGTGCTTCAGAGAGGTCTCCACAAGGAAGAAGTAGTCAACAGGAGGAGCTGTAGTAAGAGCAGGTGGCAAAGTGACCAATGGCCTCAGGGAACACGCTTGTAAGGAATGGGCTTGCCTGCCTGGGTCAATAACTGAAATACACAGCCATTAAGAGCACAAACAGTGTTTACAAAGTAGTGTTCAGACATACCCTTTCGAGTAATGAAAGCGTAGCTTTCAGGGCACCCTCAGGTCGTCCAAAGGGAAAACAGTATCTTTAAAAACAAAAGGAGGAACAAAAAAAGTCACACATTTGACATCCAAGACTGTCAAAAATTCCCTCTCTATTACTTGGCATTATTAAAGAACAGTGAAAAGTTGGTTAAAATAGCATCAGCCTATCTGGGAAAAATTTCAACAGCAGAAGTTTACCTAGTTCCATGCTTTAAATTTCTTTAAACAGGAAGGGTGTAAACTGTGATGGAAAGGGTCTACAGTTTTGATGATACAGGCTCATAAAGCAAGGTCCTATTTAAGAGATAATTAAAATACATTCCCTAAAAATTTATTGAGGTTTGTGGTTATGAAGCTCTCTCATTAAACAAAATGACTTCCCCCATCTCCTCCGGTACTTGCGTGGCTTGAGATGGAAACACACCCCACAGACATAACTTCTAGTACAAAACGGGTTCCAGCTCTCCCTTTGTCTGTCTGTGCCGGTGGCTAACTCTACAACTTCCCCATACAAAACACATAAACTTTGGGGAGCTCTGCAGTGTGCCAGCAGAGTGGACCATCCTCACTCTTTCCAGTCCTGTGTCTTCCTAATGTACCCCCACAACTGAAGAACAGGTTCTGCTGGTGTTCTGAAACCAGGGTTTTAGAGACTGGGAGAGCGGGCAGTCTCCTTGGAAGTTAGTCGACACATGGTGGTTAACAGATTTATCTCTCTTCACACGGGGGTCCCTCTTCAGGTCACTTTCCACTTAAAGAGCAGAGAATGTCAGGGCCACTTCATCCTGCTGGAGCTCCTTGCTTTGTTGAATCAGGTTCAGTAACCTAACCACTGCCCCAACTCCCCCCGCCCCCCAAGATCAAGTGCTCCAGGCAGCTGAGCTGTCCACAGACTGCCACTTCCCTCTGGATTAGAAAGCTTCAAATTAGTAACTTGAAGTTTGTATATTTCCATGTCCTCTGCCATTATTCAGGGACTTGGTTATCACATCTTCTAAGATGTAACTCACAATAAAATTATTTTTTTCACAAGGCAATTTGAACAGGTTTCCTGAAAGCACATAGATTTTAAATTCAAATTATTTTATAGGAGTGAATTTTGAAGAGTGATTAAGGAGTGATTAAAGACTCTCACAAAGCAGTTGTTAAATTTATACTAGGGCTGGGTTGTAGTTTTATGAAACTTTTATTAGTTTCAGATAAATGCAAAAAATGTCACAAATCCACTCACTCAAATTTTTCTTCTGAACAGTGTTTATCATTTCATTTGCTGTTAAAAATTTCCTTCACTTACTCTTGCCTCGATGCATTCTCTTACTCCCCTCTGCGACTGCGCATAAAAGCAACAACCAATTTATTTTTGATAGTTTTGTTTCCTGTGCAGTGTTGCCTTTTAGAGCACTAGCAAATTAGCAAAGTAGTTTTCATCATTTTGTGTACCATAGACCTTAATCCACGTTTAAATAAAACATAAATTGGGTTCTTATAGTCCCTTCCCCCTGCTTAAATCTTTTCAGTGTATTTACATAATCCACCCATTGTCTTTCCTATTGTTTATTTCCATTAACCTGTGGGTGACACATTTTATGAATGGAATGTTACTGATCCCCAGATTACATTTAGCATTTCAGGGCTCTGAGGTCCCACTGGGTATGTTCTGAATTAGCATTAGCTGCCCATGATGTGTAAATAATTCAGCACATTTACAGAGTACAAGTAATCCTGAATCAATAAAGTACAGAAAATAACTACACAGAAGCTTAATTAATCTTTACAAAATGAGTTTTAAAAGAAAGGAATAGTTTTGTTCTGCCTTTCAAGATAAATATTTTGGGTTTTTACCACTTTAATAGCTCTCTAATAGCAAAGCAAAGTGGAAAATACTCAATTAGGTCTTTCCTCTCTTATTTTAGAAGTCTGATTTGAGAACTCTGGCTGTCTTGTCGTTCCTGGACTCCCATCTCTGTCTCAAGTCAGGGTCCACTGGGATTCTCCTCCCTGGGCCATGGCTGGAAATGCTCTCCTAGTGCTAAGCAAAGGCAATGAAAGGGCTTATTCAGTAGTTTCTCATCTCTCAAGAATCACTTTTATTCATTAAATAGTGTTGAAAAGTGTTGAAAAGTACTTTCCCACATATTTTAGTCTTTAAATTTTTTTTGTTTGTTTCAGATGACTGGGTAAATATCATCCCATCTTAGACATATGTAGTGTTGTTTTTTAAATTATTTTTGACTACTTTACCCAACCCTAAATGTAATTCATATCCATCCTATCTTTCTAACACAGTTATACCATTTGGGGGATTAAATTTAGTATTTATATTATGTACATGTCCTACATAACTGAGACACAGTACTATGATTTCTTATGTGCCATCATTTTGTTTCTATTTAATACCTGTCTTTGTTTTTACTTTTTAAAACACTGTTTATTTTGAGAGAGAGAGAGAGAGAGAGAGAGAGAGCGCACACATGCCCAAGAGTGCATGTATGCAGAGGGGCAGGTCAGAGAGAGAGGAAGAATCACAAGAATCTCTGCGTGACAGCACGGAGTCTGAGGCGGGGCTAGATCTCACAACCATAAGATCATGATGTAAGCGGAGATCAAGAGTCAGATGCTCACCCGACTGAGCTGTCCAGGAGCCCCTAACTTCCTCTTTTTATAGACCTTATCTAATGTAATTCTAAATTCCAATATAACTAATATAATCTTAATATAACTCCAAACTCACCTTCCAAATGGGTAAATTCTCTCTACATATTAGAGCATCTTAGTATTTTGTCTATTTAATTTACTAGAAGAATTTTTCTGACCTGCTCTTATCAGAACTGGCTGCTCTCTAACCATTACTTGGGCTTTCTATTAACTATCACAATGGAGACTGCCTCCTCTTTAATGCTGATTTTCAGTTTCAGGGATTTTAACCATCCTTCTTTGTTTTTTCCTTTGTCTTGAATTTGTATTCTCCAGAAAGGGATTATGAGAAGCATTTTTTTTTTAAAGTGGACTCCCTACCCAACATGGAGCTTGAACTCGTGACCCCTGAGATCAAGCATTGCATGCCCTATTGACTGAACCAGTCAGGCACCCCAAGAAGCATATCTTTTAAGGTCCTGATGTCTGAAAATATTATTCTACTACTACCCTTAAGACTGTTACTGGTATAGATTCTAGGTTGAAAATAATCTTCAATATTTTCAAGTCACTAATGCATTGTTTTGAATATTGGTATATCAGAATGAAACTTGAAGAAAAGGAACTTTAACTTTCTTCTCTGCCTGACACATAATATGTCAGAATGAAACTTGAAGAAAAGGAACTTTAACTTTCTTCTCTGCCTGACACATAATATGTACTCGATATATGTTTGTAGAACAAATCAATGTTGAGGAGTTATTTTGATTCTGGATTCTTTGTATTTCAGGATCTTCTCTTTTATCCCCAAGATGCTGTTAAGTTCATGAAAATGTCCCTGATGAATATCTATTCTAATCCATTGTGCTGGGTACTCAATGAGTTCTTTCACTGTGAACACTTATGTCTTTTACTTCTGCAAAATGTTTTTGAATAAATTTATGGACAATTTCCTTTTAGCCTTACCTGTTTCCAAAATTCCTATTACTTATGGTGATGAAACTCCTGAGCAAATCCTTAATTTTTATCTTTGTATTTCTATTTTCCTACCTTTCTCCTGTTACTTTCTAGGTTTCATTAACTTAAGTTTTAATAGTGTATATGTGTTTGTGTAGCATTTGCATATGATTTGTAAGAGTTTATATTTGTTCCCTGAGGTTTATTCTTTTTTTTTCTTTTTAACAACATACTGCTTTTGTTTTATAGATGCTCTATCTTCTTAAACCTCTCCAAGGACGCCAATAACAGGTTTTCATTACCTAAGCCCCCTCATTAATTTTCTTTTCTCCATATAATCTTTATGTTTTCCCAATTGCTTTTTTTGTATTTACTAATATTTTAGGCTCTATTTTCCATATTAAATTATTTCCTCAAATGTCTGATGACCTTGGCTATCTTATCATTTTTAAAAGTGTGGCAGTAAAAACCTGAATGGAAGCTATATGCACCAAAGGGGAGTATACGTAGACTGCGGTCTTTGCTAAAGAAAATCTGGCTGGGCTGTTCCAGTGGGAGGCTTTATCGTCCGTGGCTTTAGGTCTTTTCTCTTGGGTTAGTCAGACTCATAGGGGAAGACTTATAATATGCCTAGAAGGTAATGGTTAAGTGACAGCTTTTTCCAACTATTAAAGAAGTACAGTAACCAAATTTTTCAATAATGATGAAATGATTTCAAATCTGATCCCTGCAACAAGACGGGCGTGTTGTAAGACACAACATACTGACCTGGCAACATTTTATAGGACCTGATAAACATTATTTTAAAAAGGTTAGGGGGAACATATTGGCAAATTTGTTTTTAACCATTAGGTTCTGTTGAGCTAACTATAATCAGAGGGAAAAATATTAAGACTTTTGATCTTTCATTCTGCAAATGTTTCTTAGTTTAAATGGTTAATTTTTTTTGAGCAAGGAACCGTACCAGGCAGTGTGGCCCTTGTTCTTAGAAAATATAAATAAAAGGATAACTAAGGACTTAACAAATGGGTGTTACAACGTTGTGAAAATTACAGATGATGTATGCTGAAAGACTTTAGGATTTTCAGTCTTTGCTGGAATGACTGAGAAAGGCTCCACTGTGAAGATACGACATAAGACGCTCCTTGCCTGGTGATTCAGAGAGAGAGAGGACTAGTCACCAGAGCTGGGGAAAGAGGCTACTCAACAATGAGAAATGCACAAGTGAGCGATACATTCCACACTGGACACTGAAGGGCAAAGGGACCTACCTTAACGAATGGTGGAAACTGAACGGTGGGCTTAGAAACAGACCACAGACTGAGGAACGTGGATCTTACCCTGTATGCACTGGAGAAGAAGCTACTCGTGGTTCTTGAGTAGCAGCAGAAAGACATAATAAATACCTGTAGGGGATTGGAGTGTTGAATGAAGAAAGCAAATACTTAATATTAATGAACAGAGTATATACCTGAAGTGGCTTATCTGATTTTCTAAAAGGGAAGAGAGTCTTTCTTTTATCTCCTCAAATCTCTCTTTTTCTTCCATTGAAACTGTTCCAATTCCATCAGGCCTGGAAAAAAATCAAAATCAGTCATTTATATTGATAGAATGTTTATTCTCATATATTTTATATCTTTATATATATCTTTATTTGTATGTTTTTTTGAGAGAGAGAAAGTGCAAGTGGGGGAAGGGCACAGTGAGAGGGAGAGAGAGAATATGAAGCAAGCTCCGTGCCATCATGCAGAGCCCAATGCAGGGCTTGATCTCATGAACTCTGAGATCATGACCTGAGGTGAAACCAAGAGTTGGACGCTTAACCATCTGAGCCACCTAGTGCTCATATGTGTGTTTGTGTGTGTGTTTGTGTGTAATCTTTATATGTCCCTGAAGAACAGTTAAGGTCAATGTACACATATTGTATACACACTACTTGCACCTATAGTGGAAATTTATTTAAAGGAGGTATTTGTAGCCATTTGCTTCATATTTTAACCTGGAATGACTACAGTGGAATTATTCTATTTTAGACAGCCTTCAAGGTAAAGGATTATAATAAATATTTTCCAGATCACAGAAAACAATGATTAGTCCTTGAGAATGACTGTTAAAAGTGTTTTATAGTGGCACCAGACATTTGGCAAATTGTATAAACATCCCCTGGATAGAAATATTATAAAAGCATACTGAACACAAACTAAAATAACTGCTTTTCTTCCAAGTAAAAATTAAGCTAACGTGAAACTGGAGATTTAATTTTAATCATTGAAAAAACATAGAAATTTTGAATACATGTAGTGGTTTATTGCACCATATTTTTGTTTACTTAAGTGTGTGGGCACACTTAAATTTAAGTTTATTTAAAAATAAATATTTGAAGCTTCCGCCGGCGTCGGTGGCTGGGCTCGCCGCTGCCCTTGGGTCGTGGGGTCGTTTTTGGCACCGAGGCCGCAGCTCACAATGAACGTAATTCAAATTGTTCGTGACCACTGGGTGCATATACTTGTGCCTGTGGGGTTTGTTTTTGGATGTTATCTAGACAAAAAGAATGATGAAAAGCTAACTGCCTTCCGGAACAAGAGTTTGTTGTTTAAAAGGGAATTGAGACCCAATGAAGAAGTCACCTGGAAGTAAAGGCTGTGACTGAAATACAGAATGTTCACATTTTGAAAATTGTGGGAGAAATAAAAACACATTCATTATTTAAAAAAAAAATATTTGAATAAAAACATATAGAGAAGAGAGACCATCTATGTTTCAAGATTTTTGTGCTTAGTCAAATATCCCTATGGAATCAGGGCAAGATCTCATTAAAATTTTTAGAAGTAATTATTAAGAATGAACAGACATCTTATACTAAGATCAGAATTAAAAGTATAAAATATTTCTAATGAATAATGGATTTAGAATTTATACTATATCAGTTTAAGTATCTGCTTGTGTAACAATCATAAAAAATTTGAAAATATGAATTTTAACTTAGTTAATGCAAAGATAAAGACATTAATCTCATATTCAAAAAGCACATATTTCAACAAAATTAATCTTTTGCATTTGATAATTAACACTAATCATTTCTTCCTCAAGTAGCTTATTTTTCTTAAGATTATATTTTAGTTCCCAAAGACATATATTTAAAACTTTAACTATTTTTAATGCTTATATATAAAATAGATAGAAATGATTATGAAAATGGTTCACATAACTTTCCCAAAAAGGTTTTTATCTGGTTCTCCCACTCTTGTTTTACATATATATAAACATGTATGCGTGTGTGTGTGTATCTTTGATGCTTGCAACTACTCAATTAGGATAAAAGCAATTAAAGTTATACCTGAATCATAATGACATAAAGACCTTTCATTCATATCAAGGCATAACTTAAGCCTAAAAATTTCTTTTCCACTATACAGTAAATAATTTGTTATTTCAGAAACTCACATGCTGCTAGAATTTATGCTTTGAAAATCTTATAATTATACTTCCTCTCTAAATAGGGAAACATCAATTATTTAATTTCATAGAATAATCCGTTCCATCAGAATGTATTTTCATTGTGAACTCCAGAAAAACTAATGGCAAATATTGGTCTTTCCAAATATTTTTAGGAAGAAGAAAAGAAAGTATGATCTATAAATTATTAAACAATGAAGAGTGAGTTAACCCCAAGGTTTTATAATTGTTACATTATAATCATTTGTGATATAATGGATTTTTTCCACATAGCACTTCAGAGCAAATGATAACACAAAAAAACAGACTATCACTTCAGAATAAGTACAATAATGATCACAAAGTTCAAGTGGAGAGTTCCATATAAATCATTAACTTGGGAATTTGAGCATTCAGATGAAAACAATAGCTACGGTATGTTATTACACAGATAGCACTAAAACTCATACCACGTTGTGGGTGGGTATTTCACTAAATATACCTATGCAAACTTGATGAAAAAGGGCAAAGAACTTATATTTAGTATTGTGATGATTGATCTGGTTCTTTGGCTTTGTTCTCTGGCAGACACCACACAGTCATATCAGAGTCAATTTTGCTTCAACTGTCAAAGGAGACTATGATTCATAGGGAGATGGCAAGTAGCCCTGCCATATTAAACTTCACTGGGGTACCTTGCCTACCTGACAGAACGGAGCCAGGGGTTTAGGTGATGAAAAGCGAGAAAGGTAAGTCAGGGGAACATCACTTGCATCAACTTTTACTAAGATAAAGACTGTTATAGACAGCAAAGGGCCGCCATTTTAGTGAGCTTATTAATTAATCACACACCTGACAAGTTAAACACAGTAGTATTTTGGACATGTCCTTATTTATACACCTTTAGGGCATACACCAGACTATGTACTGAATATTAGGTATATGGAGTGGGCATCTATACCTAAGTGATTGGGAACAAATAACTTAGCTGCAGTCATGCCTACAGATAATGGCTTCTTCTAAAATTACTCTTCCAATAAATGCAAATACCTCTATGTCATCAGATCTTCCTTGTCATGGTCGTTATTAAAACAAATATAGCAATTCTCAGGAACACAATTCTTAACATGCTCCTTGTATTGTGCTAGCTGTTTTATATGTATAACATAAGATGCTCACAGCAGTCCATTCTGCAGCCTCCAAGATAGGAGGCTGCCAAGGCTCAGGGGGGTGAGGTGCTTTCCCAAGGTCATATAGCTTATCAATGCAGGAGCCTGGACTTGAACCTAGGTCTCTTGCATTCAAAATCCAGGGCTTTTAGTGCCCACATCTTATTCTTTTCCCCTGATGTTTTCACAGAAAGTAATCAAGAGGAAAAAAATATCTGTGTTAAAAAATGGAAACTGTATCTAAGAAGCAATGTGGAATATTTCAAACATACTTACATCAGACATTTTATGTATTACTTACATAAGGCAGCAAGCTTAAAAGTTAATACAATTTAAAATACCTGCAGTGTGCCTGGGTGGCTGAGTTAAGCATCTGACTCTTGATTTCCGCTCCTGTCATGATCTCATAGTTGGTCAGTTCATGAAATCAAGCCCCGGGTAGAGCTCCATGCACGTGGGATTCTCTCTCTCTCTCCGCCCCTCCCCTGTTCATGTGCACTCTCTCTCAAAATAAACTTAAAAAAATACCTGCCACTGAATCAGTAATTCTATTTAAAAAAATGTCAACAAAGTCAGTTCTAAAATTTGTACTTGCAGAAAGCAGTTTTAAGAGAAACTTAAAACCAGTTATATTTTATGAACATTCATCTAGTAGACCCAAGGTAATAGAAATTTAAAATAACAGCTCTACAAACTTAGCTTGTAAATTAGTTTGTCAGTTATACCTTCAAAACATATCTCGGTATGACTGCAGCCTCCTTGGTCTCCCTTTTCTGGTCTCTTCTATGTCAGAGCCCTGGCAACACACTATGAGCCTTTTCCGAGTATGAGTCATTCCTTGTCATGCTAACAACTCATTGCAGAAGCCAAAACCCGTATAATGCTCTGCAAGACCTGTTAGGATCCACTCCCCCCACACTTACACTCTGATCTTCTCTATCCTGGACAACAGGTCCCCTATCCCGAAGATGGCTTCCTAGCTATCCCTCAAACACAGAACACATGCTCTGCCTCAGGGCCTTTGCATATGCTGCTCCCACTGCCTGGGAGGTCTTTTCTAGTCTTGCAAGGCTTGCGCACTCCCTTCTCATCTCAACGAACAGAACTCAGAGTCAGTGAGGGTATCTCGAACCACCTGAGGTAAAGGTGTAATCTCCCCTTCCAACAGGTCTCTTCTCCTGTAATATGCTTTATTGCTGCTCACTGTGCATACTGCCATCACCCCACACATGATAGATTTTATTTATTATCTGCTCCCTTTGTGCTTCAACGCTGGTACCTAGAACGGGAGCTGGCAGATTGATGTTCAATACAGAAGTGCTAAAGATGTGAATAAGTGATACACAGAATATAAAAATACCAGTACATGAATTATAAAAATTCATGAATTAGTGATATCAAAAATATTATTGCTTATTAGTATTAGATTATTTGGAATGTTTTAAATCCTATAACGGTAGGTAAAACAGGACATTTTTTGATGAACACACAGAACAGGAATTAACTCTAGTTAAATATTCTGGGTAAAAAAGATCTCTAAAAAAAGTTAGCTGAATTTACACTTAGCAGAACATTTTTAGTATTTACCTGTCATTTTAATTATTAGTAAAATTATTTGCTTTAAATCTCAAGAACAGAATTTTTCCCCCTTGAGATAATAAAAGTAAAGTAAATAATGCCTCTTTGACATGGATAAAAGAGGATGTTACAATATGGTTATTGAAAATTCTAAACCAAAAGGCCAATTTTCTGATTCAAATGTTAAATGGAGCTTAACTCTATGAGTGATAATTAAATATTAAAGATGTTCCAATGACAGAAAAAGATTTAAATTTTTCCTTTTTTTCCTGGAGGTTGCAGTTAATGAAGTCACATGCTTTTAAGAACACTGCTCCATGAAACTTTAAGATATGAACAAATTATAAAATGTAGTTTAATAGATGCACTTCCTTTAATTATAGACACAATCAAGTTATGACATAGAGCTTCCTTCTGGCATTACGTAATAAGCAAATGAACACCAAATGTAGTTGGGTCTATGTTAATTATACTTGATAGATTGTTTAAAATAAAGAATTCATAAAATGGGATCTTCTGCCTCTGATGCTAAAGAGCCCTCACCTTACGTTTGCCTCGGGGTCGCATTCTGCTCTCAGAGAAAGGATCACTCGCAGGCACATTCGCAGGTATATCCACACACAACACCTTTTTCGAAAGGCAGGTTCATCCAAAAATAGTTCCTACACATATTAAGGCCTTATACACATGAATTTTATTAAATTCCTACATGAACTAAGAGATCTTACAATGGATTTTATAACTTGTGCTATTCATCCACCTGAAAGATTAGGCATTTTAAAACAAATAGAATCTGTCAGGCGGAGAAGGACAGATACCATATGTTTGCACTCATAGGTCTAACAGGAGAAACCCAACAGAGGACCATGGGGAGGGGAAAGAGGAAAAAGAATTAGGGAGAGGGAGGGACACAAAACTCTTGAATACTGAAAACAAACTGAGGGCGGAAGGGGAAGGGGGAAAGGTAAAGGGGGGTGATGGTCATGGTGGAGGTCACTTGTGGGGAAGAGCACTGGGTGTTATATGGAAACCAACCTGACAATAAACTATAAAGTTAAAAAAATAAAAAATAAATAAAACAAATAAAACAAATAAAATCCGTTATGTATACTGGACATCCTGTCATTACTACTAACTCTTTCGGTGACAAATACAAAATAAGCTCTAAATTGAGAAGGATTTTTTTAAAGTTAATGTTTATTTATATTTTAGAGAGAGAGGGAGAGATGGAGACAGTGCACGAGGTGGGGAGGGGCAGAGAGAGAAGGAGACAGAATCTGAAGCAGGCTCCAGGCTCTGAGCTGTCAGCACGGAGCCCTACGCAGGGCTCCAACTCACAAACTGTGAGATCATGACCTGAGCCAAAGTCGGATGCTAACTGACTGAGCCACCTCAGGCGCCCCTGAGAAGGATGTTTTTCAAAGACCACTCACAGACTAGAGAGAGAAACAGTATTATAACCCACCTTCTATTATCTCTGATGGCTTTTGGGGTAGTTCATATAAGAAATTAGTTTTTGTCAAGGTAAGAATTTTTACATTATATTTCAAGGAAGATCTAAAAGGGAAAGAGTGTGAAAAATGGGTTGCAGAGTCAGGCATTGGAGCAGAAGAGCAAATATTGATGAGGGAATATGCTTAAATATTTAAATACAGTCTAACCTCATAGCTTCACTTCCCTTGAACAGTTTACAGTTCATGCATTTTATGGTCCTTTTTTCCAGTATAATACAAACTTTCAGAGGCCCATAAAGATTGATGAAAACTAATTTTAGTATTCATTTCATCTGATTTCTAACAGGTTTTAAAAAACGATGGTCCTGAGACCCAAGGATTATTTGAACAATACAATTTATGAGATCTTTCTGGAGGCCCATGATGTAACCAAGGCATGTTAAGGTGTTTGCAAAGTCTGATAGTAAAGAAATCTGTTTAACTTTCATATCACTTTTCAAAATTATTTGATCATGGGATCTCTCCACAATTCCTACTAAAGATTCCTTTAGTGCTGATGAGTATTATTTAACGAAAACTGTAACATATTCATTCTCTGGTTATTTTCTCAATCATTTTATCAGCTGGACAGACTCTAGATACTTGAGGGATAAAAGTGTCCTTGGTTTCAGAATCTCTAGAAGTCTGCGTATTGCTTGCAAGAAAGTGCTCCGGAAGCTTGTGGGTTGAAGAAAGATACCAGGAGTTACCACTGTATAGAAAAGTCTGGTAAAATGATGAGAGAGATTTCCTGCACCAACAAACTCCCCCCACCCCACTTCCTCCCCAGCCACCCTCCCATTCCTCCCCCCCAACAAGTTCATCAAATAAGTTTGTCCTGGCAGCTTGGTGGCTTTGCAGAAGAGATTTTGTAAACAATGACAGGGCAGATAACAAAGTTCAAGGTGCTTCTGAGTTTCTTAGAGGCTTCTTTTCACGTGTTGACTCCTATGACAAATGTAGGAGCTCCTAGCTTCCCCTGGACAAACTGAGAAGGGGAGAGACACCTAGAGTGGCATTTTGGAATTGTCCATTGGGCCTGCAGCACGGCAGGCCAAAGTCACTTGCACTTCATGCAGTTCCCACCAATATCCATTTGTGAACAGAATAAGGAGAGAGAGACACAGCACAAGAATAAGAAATGATGGAAGAGGAGGGAGAAAACAATAATCTCTCAATTTTGTTCCCTAACCTAGAACATTTATTATTGTTCCATACAGAATGAGATCTCATTTGGATGGTCATATATTGGTTACAGAAATCAGTGTCATTTCCCCTGATATTTTAAATATCCAGAAGTAATTAATTCGACCCCTGTGTTCATTGAGATAGAAGCAGCACTTTCTATAGTTGCAAAAAATATTTTTCAAATGACATTTAAAAACCATATTATCTTTCTAAACATTCCTCTCTCCTAATCCATTCCTTATTTGAATTTCCTACTGCAGTCTGTTTCCTTTGGCAGTTATTAAAAAAAAACTTATTGAAAAAAAGCAGTTATACGACTCTATGAAGATATGTGATCGTGTGACTCAGTTTTTGTGCTTAGTGATAAACAGGTCATGGACAATTATCGAGGTGTTTGATAACTGGGTTCTCCTGAAACCAAACTAAAATGGTTATTGCATAGAACTCTAGAATTTAATAGAAATAAATTATCAAGGTGATTTTTAAATAAAAATAAAGACTATTAAGATTGGTAGTGTTCTTTGATAGGTCATCTTTGCCCCATACCCAATATTATTAAAAATAACAATATTTTAATTAAAGGTCTATGTGTACATAATTTAGGAGAAGAATTCATAAAACCACAAAGAAAAAACTAAAATTTCTTTAAATGTCCCAATCATTTTGTAAACATAATTCCAGTTTTTGTTCTATAAATCTATACATACATCGTTATAATTTGAATTTATTCATAATGAACTATAAACATCTTCTCACATCATTTAAATATCCTAATTTATGCTCAAGAACATGTTTTTGAGTTTTATTTATCTATTTTGAGAGAGACAGAGATAGCATGAGTGGGGAAGGGGCAGAGAGAGAAAGAGAGGGAGAATCCCAAGGCGTCTCCTCACTGCCTGCGCAGAGCCCAGTACAGGGCTTGACCTCACGAAACTGCAAGATCATGACCTGAGCCGAAATCAAGAAGAGTCGGAGGCTTAACTGACTGAGCCACCTGGGTGCTGTCCCCCCATTTATGCTTTTTAATGGAAGTATGATATTTCATGCTATGGATGTGCCATAACTTACCCAATATTCCATTAGAATTTAGACTTTTCCTCTATTTTTTCCTACCATGTATACTACCGTATATAGAGTACAATTAATTTTTCTTAAGTTTTTTGAGAGCGAGAAAGAGCACGTGTGCACGTGCAGGGGAGGGACAGAAAGAGAATCCCAAGCAGGCTCCATATACGGTCAGTGCGGAGCCTGAGGCAGGGTTTTAACCCACGTACTGTGAGATCATGACCTGAGCCTACATCAAGACTCAAACACTTAACAAACTGAGCCACCCAGGTGCCCCATACTTATATTCTTATATATATATATAATCTTACACTATAATATTTTTAATTCATCGCTTATTGCTTCTTTAGGTTAAATATTAGAAAGTACATTGTTGGATGAGTGGTACTATGGACTGAACTGTGTCCACCATAAATAAAAATTTGTATGCTAAAGTCCTAGACCTTAACATTACTATATTTGGAGTAACCACCACCATTTTTAGGTGGTAATTAGGTTAAAAGAGGTCAGTCATAGGGGTGGGACACTAAACTGATAGGATGGGCAGCCTCTAAGAAAAGGAAGAGTGAGATTTCTCTTCCACTGTTATAGGAGGACATGGGGGGAAGGAAGTCATCTGCAAGCCAGGAAGAGTCTTCCCCAGAACCTGACCATGCTGGGCACCTTGATGTCTGACTTCCAGTCTCCAAAACTGTGAGAAAATAAATTTCTAATGTTTAAGCCACCCAACTGATGGAGTTTTTTTATGGCAGCCAAGCTAAGACAATGTAATGATATTTTCAGAAATTTGATCCATACTACCAAATTGCTTTTAAGAAAGCACTTATCCGTTTGCACTGTGACCCATGTGCATGAAATGATTCATTTCCCTGCAACCTCATCAACTGTGGTCTTTATGATTCGTTATAATCATTTTCAATTTTATACAGAGTATTTCATTGTTTTAATCTATTAATTTCTGTGTGGTAAAATGATCCAATCTTTACGGCTTACACACAGTCCGAAGGTCATAAAAATCATTGCATTTGATTCATTAAAAACAATATTTAACTGTGAACTCTACTTACCAAGTGCCCCAACATGTCACCTGTAAAATTTGTAAACAGATGGCCCAGTATCATTCATTTACTTACTCAACAAATATTCATTGACTACGTGCCTAGGTGCTGGGAAAATATAACCACCACAGAAACGTCTCCTGCCCCAACAGAGTTTATAATAGGGAAAGGCATTACAAGAAAAACCAGACAGTTATGTATGTATAGTTACAATGAAGAAGGGCAAAGGTACACAGCTGTGAGGTAGAATGGATTTTCAGAGGAGTCATGATGTAACACGAGCAGCGGACCATCAGGCGCAACTGGAAGCAGAGGCTACGGAGAAGGTCCCGACAGGTTCTTCATACTCAAGATGTTCCAATATTTTTTTTTTTACAAAACTCAAATTTTATTATATGACTCTTCTGCTTCTAGTATAGTGGATTGACTTGATACTCCAAAAACCCCTTTTCACTACAAAACACCTAAACACTGCAGAAGTTGTAACAAGCATACAGAAGTTAAATGTTGTGCTATACTTAAAAGAAAGTTAAAAAAAAATCTCCCCAAAGACAGGAAAATGAAAATGAACCAGAAACTGAACCCAAAGTAGGGGTGAATGTGAACAACAGGGCAGCCTTGGAGGGAAAGGCTGATACCAAGGAGGCTTCCCAGTTATGTTCAAGAGAACGCACCACTGGGCCAGCAACTCCGTGGGCCACTGAACCAGAGGCTCCTGCAAAAACTGGGCCCATGAATAAGCTGTACTATCAGTTAAAGGATGGGCCAGAAAGAATCAATAGTCTTGTAAGGGGGAGCCAGCAAGGAAATCTGTCTGTTTCTACAACATCTAAAGAGTGTGGGGAAGAGTCTTTCCTGAGAATATGAACCATATGCCAGACCTCATTAAGCTGAGTACGACCTGTGCAATCAAGAAATCCCCAAGATGAGAAACTAAAGTAGCTCCCGCAGCATCTCGATCACCAAGGAAAAGCCAGAGCACATGCTCTTTAACAGACAGTACCCTCAACCCAGGCCTTGTAGGGTTCTCATAGATTAATTTCAAATACACGTGCTTAGTAAAAAAAATGCTAGCTGAGTAAGAAAACTGAGAGCATGGCAAAAACGTCAGTGGAAACAAAACATAAACACCGAGAAAATTTAGTTAGCTGATTTTGATCAGAATATAAAATAATTATAAATGTCTAAGGGGAAAAGGAGGGAGGGATAAAAACCAAGAAGTTCAAAAATGATGAAACAGGGGTGCGAGAGTGGCTTAGGTGGCTGACCATCTGACTCTCAATTTCAGCTCAGGTCTTGATCTCATGGTAGTGTAATCCAACCCCTGCACCGCCAGAGTGGGCCTGCTGAAGATTCTCTCTCCTGCTCTCTTCTGCCCCTCCCCAGCTTGTGCACGCGTGCGTGCTCTCTTTCCCTCTCTCAAAACAAAACAAAAAAAAAATCAAATGGATTTTAAAAAGAACCAAATAGAAATTTCCAGAACTAAAAAAAAATTTAATAATTGAAATTAACAATTCAATGAGTGTGTTTAAAAGTAGATGTCCTCCCTAAAGACAGAATGAGGTGGAGTAAGGGTTGGCAAAGTGTCGTCCACCACTTGGTTTTTTAAAAAAATTTTTTTGAGAGAGAGAGAGAGAGAGAGAAAGAGAGAGAAAGAGAAAGAGAGAAAGAAACAGGGGAGGAGCAGAGAGAGAGGGAGACACAGAATCCAAAGCAGGCTCCAGGCACTGAGCTGTCAGCACAGAGACCGATGTGAGATCATGACCTGAGCTGAAGTCGGACGCTTAACCGACTGAGCGACCCAGGCACTCCAATCCACCACTTGTATTTATGAATAAAATTAGAGCACAAACCACACTCATTCATTTACATATTACTGTTGGTGGGTTTTGCACTAAAACATACAGTTGAACAATCATGGCAGAGATCATATGGCCCACAAACTCCAAAATATTTATTATGTTTACTATCTGGCCCTTTATAGAAAAACTGTCAAGTTCTGAATTAGAAACTCAGAACAGAAAATATTACCCAGAATTCAGCTGGAGAAAGAAGTAGAATATGTATTATAGACATTAAGACATACAGAAGATAAATGCCTCATATATGGATATTTGGAATTTTAGAAAAGAGATTACAGGAGAAACAATATTTAAAGAGATAAGAATATTCCAGAATGATAGCAAACATGGATCTTCACATCCAAATCAAGGTAAATTCAAAGAAATCTGCATTTACTCAGTAACAGGGTACATGGATCAGACATCCACAGGAACCCCTAACAGTATACATGAAAAGAAATCCACATGTAGATATGTTATACTGAACCTACAAAACACTAATTAACAAAATAATCTTGAAAGTCTCCAGAGAGGAGAAACAAATCCCCCTCAAAAGAATGGCAGTTAGATTGCTAACAGCTTTCTTACTGGTAACAAAGGAAGCCAGAAGAGAATGGAGTATTATCTTCAAAATTCTGAGAGAAAGTAATGGTGGATCCAGAGCTATATACCTAGCAAAATTTTCTTTAAAAAATGTAGAAGAAACAAACACAGTTTCAAATAAAAATTCGCTATCTACAAGTGCTCTGTTACAGGAAATGCCAAAAGATGTACTTCAGGAAAAAAGGAAAAATTCTAAATCTAAGCAAGTACTGAGTGTAAAATAGAAAACAAGTAAACAAGGATACAACTGAAATACCAAACGGTAAAAGCATGTGAGTGAGGAAGGGTGTGTGGCTGGAGTGAAATGTTCTAAGGTCTTTCTACTCTTTAGAAGGAGAAGAAATGTATTGATTAGCATTAAACTTTAAAATTTTAGCAACATGCTTGGTAAAATCTCAAATGTTGAAACATGTAAACTATTGAGGGGTGAAAAAACTAGAAGAAAAGAACCTGGATGAAACAAGAGGGCAAGAAAGAAACAAACAGCTTTTGAACATGAGCTGAAAAAAGAAAAGCCAAAATAAAATGGCAGAAACAGATGCATTTATATCAATACGCATCATTGTAAATGGACTAAACTGATTAAAATACAGAAATTGTCCTTTTGGAGAATTAAATCAGAATCTAGTTTGCTATTTATAAAATACACTAAAACACAAGAATACAGAAAGGCTAAAAGTATGAATAAACGTATCAGAAAAATACCAAAAGAAGGCTACATTAATAACCATCTAAATAAACTTGAATGCAAGATACATTAGTTGTAAAAAGGGTCATTATTAAATAATGATAATAATATCCATTCACTAGGAAGATTTAACTATCTTAAACTTGAATGTACCTAATAAACAGCCTCAAAATATACAAAGGAAAAACTGGCATAGGTAGAAGAAAGATACCACTGTGGCAGCTGCAGCTTTCCACTTACCAGACAGGAAAAATGCAAGATGAGCTTGGAACATAGCTTAAATGCAAGATGAGCTTGGAACATAGCTTAGTACCAGAAAGTAGCAAAGTACTTAAAAAAAAAAGAAAAAGGGAGGGGCATATCACAGGGAGTCAGTCTGAAAGAGCTCTCAAACGCTCAAGCTGGAACTGTTTGAGCAACACAATAAAGCAGTATCAGATTATAACCCAAAGTATAAAGTGCCTACATATGAATCAAGATTAATATAGATAAATGGTTAACTAAGTAAATAGAGAACAGACAAATTTCCTTGCAGAAGAATTCCAAATAATATAGCTCGCTGGTCCAGGAAAGTGGCACTCTCCCAATGAGTGTGTGCTAGACTTAGTGACTTGCTTTCAGAAACTAGTGTCTAGAGAAAGCAAAATAATATCTTTACAGTGGAGAAATTGGCATATACCACCTTTCCCAAGTGATCCTAGCGAACATGACCAGTGACGTCCTGGGGGTATCATGGACTGCCTGAGATGAGAGAGTATTTCATCTCTTTAAAAACCCATAACTTCAGTCTAATCATGAAAATGTCCTACAAACCCAAACTCAGAGATATCTGACAAAACAATTGACCAGAACTCCCCCAAACAGTCAAGGTTGTGAAAAACCAGAAACGATGGAGCAACTCCACAGACCAGAGTGGACAATGCAACAATGGATGGCATCCTGAGTTGGACCTTGGAACAGGAGAAAAAAAAAAGGAAATAAAAAAATGGGCTAGTGAAATCCAGTTAAGAACTGCTGGTTAGCTAACAGCAACGTGCCAATGTCAGTTTCTTAGTTTTGACAAATAGGATGGTAACAGGAAAACAAATATAGAAATTCCCTGCAACATCCTTGGAATTTTTCCTGTAAATCTAAAATTATTTTTCTAAAAAGTTTATTTTTAAAAAAAATTAATGAAAAGGGAGAAGAGTAGTATAGTTCAATGAAGCCAAAATCTACTTTGAAAAGACTAATAAAGTTTACAGAAGTTCTGGCAAGATGGATTGAGGGTGGAAAAAGAGAAGGTCAAAATAAACAATATTAGAATGTACAAAAAGTAGGCAGAGCAAAAAGCACAAAGAATGATTTGAACTTAATATCAATGCATTTGAAAACTTAGATAAAACGCACTATTTCCTAGAAAACCATAACCCGAAAAAACTCACTCAAAAGATAGATGGAAAGCCTGGATAGTTAACTACAAAATCAACTAACGTGATTGGTAAAAATCTTTCCACCTAGAAGTCTCAAAGCCCAGATGGTTTTAAAGAGGAGTTATTGATAATTTTTGAAAAGTAAGTCATTTGACATCTATACAGAACAAGCTAGGAAGGTCCCAAACTCATTATATACGGCTATCTATGATAATGTGGATACTACAGCCCAATAAAAGCGGTATGAGAGAGGGAAAAAATAGAGTACTAGTAAATGGTACAGATGTGCACAGATAGCTTTTTGTTTTTATGTAATAGCATTACATATTATGTTCTTTAAAAAAACTTTAGTATATTAGAAAGCTACATGGAAATCTAACTCAAGACCTCAAACTTTTCCACACCTAATTCTAGATGCTAAGAAGGCTCTAATGGTCCCCTGTTTAAAAAAAGCTGGTGTAGCTCTTGCTTCTTTGGTTAACCTGACTTACATTCTAACACATATTTAAAAACCCCTTTGCCTGGTCTCCTCCTTAGTGATTTACCTTCAGTGGGCTCTTTCATGCATGATTTCAGAAACATCTAGGAGTTGTGAGCTGCAAATGAATGGTGTGGAAGGAAAACAGAGGAAACTGAGTAGGTGATCTTCATAACTATTCCTCAGGTTGCAGTCTAGCCACTTACTTACCCTTGATGACTGGGTTCTTGACTCCTGCTTTTGGCTACGTCTTTGCCACTGTCCCACTAGACCCATAGTATTTTCCAGAAACATAAGGTAGGTGGCATTGATATAATTATTCATAATGAACAGATAGGACACGGAGGCTCAGACAGGACCAACTGCTCAAAAGGAAAGAGCTCGTAAGTAGGAGAGCCAGGACAGGAAGACAGTTGTTCTGACTCCTGCCTCAGTGTTATTTCAACATACTATGTCTTTCTACTTACTGCTTTCCATTTTTGTCTGTCTTGTTTTGAAAGGCATAATTACCTTGCTCTAGTATTGAACTCAAGGCTGGGTGGGGATAGATGTTATTGCAGGGCAAGCTTGACTGAGACGTATCTAAGGTTATTCCAAAGTTTCTGATAGAATCAACAAAGAACCCTCAGAGTAAATTTAAAAGGCACTCATTAATCACTATACTATCCCCTCCACTTTTGTGCATGTGGGATGAAATCTGTCTGATTGGCCACATTACGTGAAGATGAACCTTGCTTATGGCATCTGATCTGGTTGCCCACCTGTCCCAGAAGTGAGTCTCCAGATTCACAACTGATGCAACATTTACACTTATTTTCTCTAAGTCACATATCAAAGACTAGAATTAAGAAATTCTGGTAAGGAAAAGAAAAGTGGTAAGGAAAATTTTTGGTGAGCCTATTTGATGCAATTATCTCTGATTTTACTCAAACATGCGCCACTGTCTCTAAAATAAGAGACAGGAAGTTAAGGCACAGTTTCTGAAGTGATTCATCAGAGGAAATGTTACCTGTGAAGATGGAGACGTCATCATATAATAATGTGACTGATGCCCTGAAGGCTGCCTACTACTCTGTGACATCATCTGGAGTCCACAGAAATTCGATATTATTTTAAATATAAACTCTAGTCATGTTACAATCCCATCCCTGTACTTGAAAGATAGCGTATCTGAGCTGGCCTTTGTCAGACGTGCAGCAGCTCTGAGGCGGCCCCACTAAACTGTGGAGGAGCCAGTGAATACATTGTATACATAGCTTACATTAAACTGACACATAAAAGCCATTCTGTGTTGCTGCTTTAGTTTCTCCACCCTCAGTGTGACTAGCAAAACCAAGATGTATAACCACACATATCAACCTAGAACTTTGCCCTATCATGCATTGTCTCTAAAAGTCTCTTTTCTCCTTCCTGTCAGTCCTTAGCGGCACAATCGCTGAGTGAGTGGCTGTGTTATTCACAGACGTGTGCGGCTATCATCCTGTAGGAATGTGTCTGTTTCTGTCCTTGACTCACTTTTTTCTTTCTTCCTTTCTTTTTCTCTCTCTTCCTCTGTCTTAGTACCAGCCAGACCTTTTCTGTCTAACTCTATTATTTTATTCCTGAAACACTCCGAGTGCTATTCAGAGAAGATGGGTCGGCACAGAGCACCTCGAGAGCTCAATGCTGTGTAATAGGATGTGCTCCCGGAAAAATTTCAGATCCAGACAGCACTGTTGTCCTTCACTTCAGTCAATGACAAAAGGCAATCTTTTTTCCTTTTGAATTTTTGACAGAGGTAGCTCAGGTAATGAGCAAAACAAGCTCTGAATGTGTCTTGACAGATAAAAATGATCATAAAGAGAGACTATGGCAAACACTGTAGAAAAGTCGGACTTGACATTGACAGTATTTTTAACAAAAGTCTGTATAAATATCAGATACTGCAGACTCGGATAAGAGAAGCGTATTTTCATCAGGCAAGGTTGCTAAAACCTGAATATTCTATTGGCAAAGAAATGAAGAGTATAATTACATATGCACTGAAATATTTCCATAACTACCTATTTTTCACATTTTTCCTCCTCTTACAGTTTATGTCCCCGTGGCTGGGTGGCAGAGCTAAAAGCATTATTAGAATAACAACTAATAAATACTGATAATTATCCAGTACCTTCATATTAACATTTTCCTTTTACACGTGAGAATGTCAGAGTTTCAGAAAGGTTACGTGATTTGCCCAGCATGAGTCAGTATGCAGATTTTGGAGTCAGATTCAAGGAGTGATCTTTTGCCTCTTGTTATTCTTTCATTGTGACAGCATGACATTTCTGAATGACATCTGTTAGACTCGACATGTTACAGGAAACATCATACCCTTCAGCTTATCTTGAATAACTTCTACCTTAAACTGAGGTTCCAATTTCCCTAAAACTGCATTTCTCCCTTTCTCTTTTAAGCTGCACATGACCTAAATGTTGAATCCCAGACTTACTCGTATTTGTTCTATACCATGAGGAGATACCTGAAAATGTACACATTTTAACCTAGAAAACTGATTTCTGTTAAGCATTAAGACATGCCTGGACATATAAACACACCTTAAATTATACTTTACAGTGTACCATTATAAAGAAAACAATAGTTTTACAGAATAAAAGTAACTATGGCAACCTATAGATTCAAATCAGGCTGCCTCTGAGGCGGCCGTTCCCAGTTGCCTCAGTAACTTTCCATTAAAATGTGTCTCAAACACACGTTTTGGGGAAGCATTAGCTGAATTTCCTACCTAACGTTCTCAATTTAATTATCCCTTTCAGTGTTAATGATGAAAATAATCTGATCATACAAAATTCTTTGGGTAGGTGTATTTCAGTTACAACCTTCTCAGCCTCTCGCATTCTGATATCCATTGGTCAGGAGGAGGTAAGACAGAGCCGGGAGCCAAGAAACAGTTTTGGTAAAAGAAAGCTGCTCATGTTGGCTACCGATTAGTGATTCTGACTGGTCCCCTGTTGTCGCTGTCCCATTACCCGCACCCGCCCCCCCCACACCAAAGTTTATGGAGTACAGATGGTTTAGTTTAGGGTAATGGGAAATGACGACAATCTGCAATTTCCCCTTAATTCTCACGTAAGGCTGCGTTCCATAATGAGGTTCCAGATCCTGAGACCAGAATTGGTTTTAATTTACTGTGGAATGAGAAATGGCAACAATGACAATTTCAACTCAACAAATATTTACTGTATGCCCACAATGTGCAAGGCAGTGTGGTCCATCTTCCTACAGAGCACAGCAAGTGAATGAGAACTCGTTTTTGCCTTCAAAATATGACCTAGTAGGATAGAAGCAGATGAGTGTGGGTGTGGATTTAGCATGTAGGTATGCATGATAAAGTTCATAAGAAAACTACAGGTATAAAGTTTTTAGTGTTTGAGTTAACTGAAGTCTTCTTTGAGGGGTTTTATCATATAGGATGATTACAAATTTGGAAAAAGAGAAATAGGACATGGAGAATAAACGAGTTGTCTAGGGTAAAGATTATGCAGGGAGGCATACTGGGAGAGATGTCTGGGTAGATCAGACAAGAATAATGTTGAGAAAATCCTAAAAATATAGCTTGGAACTTATTTTTAATTTCATAATGAAACAAGAATCACTGACATTTTCTGTAAAGGAGTAGAATAAAAGTTAACCTGTAATTTTCAAGGTGACTGCTAAACTTTTGTAGGGAGAAATAAGCAGCAGAGAGGGGTGCCTGGGTGGCTCCATTGTTTAAGTGTCAGACTCTTGATTTCGACTCAGGTTGTGATCTCATGTTTCCTGAGATCGAGCCCCACATCGGGATCCGCACTGAGCGTGGAGCCTGCTTAAGATTCTCTCTCTCCCTTTGTCCCTCTCCCCTGCTTGTGCTCTCTCTCTCAAAGTAAAATAATTTTTTTTAAAAAAGCAGTAGAGAGATGTATAAAAATAAATAAGCAAGAAAAAATGAAGGCTTGCAATAGGATAGTGCAATGGAAACGGTAAAAAAGACAAACTTGAGGAGTGCTCATAGTGTTGACGCTGGCAATAGACTGGGTCTAGGAGGTAAAAGCAAAAGATGAATGGAAAATTAATAGGCCATTAATGGAAATGATATTAACATAACTAGTGAAGTCATTCATTCATGCATCAAATGTTTACTGAGCACTTATTTTGTGCCAGCACTTCTTTTGTTACTTTTTGTCAGGCACCCTGCTAGGAGCTAGAAGAAGTACAGAAGCTGGTTTAGTGAGATGACAGATTTAATTTTATACACAGAGAGTTGAAAGTGCCAGAACATTCAAGCCGTCCATGGACAATAGAGACCTATAGTTTAGGAGAGTCATTGGATTGGAGTTATCTGTGAAAAGAGACATCACTGAAGCTGCAGAAAGGGGCAAGGTCCCTGAAGTACAATTTTTCTGTGAAGTAGAAAAATTCTCAGAAAGAAGAGCAAGTTCAAGAACAGATGTGAGAAAAGAGCTATACTGCACTTGGGAGTCTGGAGGAACAAAAATTATTAGCAAAGAGATGGTCAAAAATAAATGAGAGGAGAGCTGACACAAGGTGGTGTGGCGTCAGGGAGATGAGCAGCATTTCAAGCAGCACAACCTCTTGGGAATTCCAGAGCACCAGCTTTTCAGTGGGATTAAGGAGGGTGAAGCCGGAGAAGAGGCTACTGGATTAGGTCATTACCCAATCTATTTCAAGAAGCCTTGTTGGCAAGTGAGTAGCTAGAAGCCAGAAGCAGATGGGGGGAATGGAGACAGAAGATTGGTTGGGAAGATAAAGAGAACAATGGAAGGAAGCTTGACAGGATAACAAAGATAACATAAGCTGCCAGTTAATATTTTCTTTGACGAATCATGTGTCAGGCAGTGTTCTAAGTACTTGACATATACTAATGCATTTAATCCCTAGACAATTCATGACTCCCGAGAAAGAAAGATACTATGTTCTATCTTTCTCACAGACAGGGAAGCCCAGACACTTGACTTAGGTGAGGAAGCTTGCCCTACCTCACCCTGTTAATTTGTACTCCTTTGAACTCAGCACTCTGACTTCAGAGTCCCTTGACCACTCTGTAATGTTGTGAAGCTAGCAAATGCTTACACAGGTTTATGGGAAGAAAGGAAATATGAAGATGGAAAGATGGAATAATGGTTGAAACAAGCTAAAAGAGGGATGGGATAAGGGGTAACTCCTTTGTGGGAGGAACCCTACTAAGGCTCCCTGCAGCAGGATTAAGAGAAAATAGGGAGTGAGACATGGAGAGATTTTAAGCTCAGAGGCACATAGCTGTGGGGGCCTGTATTAGGTGATTTTTTTTTTTTATCCTTTTGTTAAAGCAAGAGGTGAGGTCACTGGCTCAGGGTGCTTAAAGGGGACACTTGTTCCTAAGGTACACAGAAGGAGCTAAGGGGAGACTCCCCATAAACCTCCTTATTTATCTTGCTTTATCAATGCAAGCTTATTCCACAGTGCAATGGCAAAGATGGACCATTAGGTATACAAAGACCTATCACCAAGTCCTACCCACACATACATATGCATCATGATGGAAATACAGAGGACACTTCAGCTGTGCAGACCTGAGTGCTAGGTGGTACCTAAGAACTAAAAGGCAACTTCTGATCTCCTAGATATTCTCTTTCTTTCTCTTTCAAGTGGCTTCAATGGCAAAAAGAAACATAAAGTGCAGCCAACCCAAATCAACAGCATATTGATGTACATTTTTCCTTTGTGGGTTTTTTTCCCCGTCTCTTGCAAGAAGTGCTTGCTGTTTAAAATCTGTTACTAGGTGATAGTGGCCAAGCACATTTTTCTCTCTTCCCAAGTCAACCCTACACATATCGCTGTGTGTTTGCAAGTAAAAATACCTGTTGCCGTGCACATGAGAGGCGCAGAATGCAAAGCTGTAATGGAGCAGGGTTGGGTCAATGACAGCACCATTTTCTGAATGTTCCATCAGTTCTGTAAGGTAGCAGAGATGTCTGTGACAGCCTCTCACACCATAACGGGCACAGTACTCATCTAACACAAAGACTTGGCCAGGGCTAAACCAACCCTGCAAAAGAAAAAAAAAAAAAAAGGATTTGCTTTTCTGTAGGCACTCTTAGACATTTTAAGAAGCTGCAGCAAAGTGTCTTTTGTCATTTTTTTTTATTAGTGGCATGTTTCATGTTAATTTCAGAAAGCTAATGTCAACAGTTTGGATGTGATTTGGGACACTGGTAACCTAATACCATTCTCTCTTTATTGCCAAAGCACAGCACGGGCAACCCGTTTTTCTCCACTGTAATTCAAAATTAACCAAATTTATTCACAGTATCTAAATTATCAGTCACAAGGAACAACACTCTGAAAAACTTCGATCCCTGAATGAATCAATTAAAAAGAGAATGGTAAAGCAGACACCATAATTGAAATTGCTGAGTTGCCACAAGCATTTTTATAAAGTGAACTAAGAAAATTCTAGTTAAGTCTGGCAGTGGTAAACATAGGCTATTTGGGAATTTACATATTTGGGACACTGTTCTCATTCTGTTTGTCCTTCTATGACCAATATAACAGAGTCAATGTTTTATAATACTTTTTGGTTCTCTTGAAATGAGATGTGAAAGGGGCGTGTGTGTTTGTGCACGTGTGTGTATGCGTGGGCTCGTGTCTGTGTGTGTTAGCCAGTTGAACCAGCAGGTAATCTGCTTGGCTAATATTGGAGGACAGGGTTAGACTGAGTTGGTTCATAAAATGTTTTTTTGGAGTATATGAACTAAGAAATAAAGGATTTTAAAAGGGGGCAGGATAATTGTGCAAGAGAAGGAAAAGATTGGTGAGAAATGCAGAAAGCTAAGACAGCAATAACATCAAGACAAAGAGGAGGAAAAAAATGTCTCAAATACTTACTGTGGTGGTGGTGCAGGCACTAAACTGGACATACAATATTATACACTCTCTGTAATATTACAGCCATCATGCCTGGTAGTCACTATGATCTCCATGTCACAGACACATAAGCTAGAGCGCAGCAACATTTAGTGAATTGCTCAAGACACTGAAAATCAGTCGTTGGGCCATGATTTATATCCAGGGCCATCCTGCCTCCAGCACCCTTTCTCATCACACCATGCTCACCACCCTCTAGATGCAGCCGAGGACACACTATAGTGTTCCCCTCGGACTCCTGATGACACGTGGGGTCACCCACATACCCAACACAACTTTTGTCACTCAGGAACGAACTTCACTGAGTGGAAATCCACCAGGGAAGTCCATTATTGATGTTCACTGTGTGTGTGCTTGTCCCTGGAAAGATACCATCAGGTTGTGCAATGATTTCACTCTCCATGTAATTGTAAAGTTTGGGCCGCCTCAGGTTTAAATCATGCACTTGAGGTACTTAATAAAGAATGTACAAATGATTTATCAAGGCAGCAAGTTGTGACCACGGCAATAAGTTGTTTCAATTCTTCCTGCCTATTCGAACACGTCCGATGAGCTTGGAGCACATCCTGCTAAAAGCTTGTTTTAAAGAGAATGTAGCTTTATTGTAGGCAGCTACCATGTTCAGTAGCCACGAGGCTATGTGGTGATAGGAATAGGGATATTGAGGCTGGATACATTTCAGAGGAACTGCCGCTGACGATACAAATCCTTGGAAAGGTACGTGCAATTCCTACGCTACAGTTTAATGCCCACATTCTGAGGAGTCAAGCATTCCTTCTAAATGTAAATGGTACTTTATATCCCAAATTTTGGCTGGTTTCAACACAGAAAGAGTAACAGTTTAGCTACTTGATTTAGTATTTTAAGGAATTCAAATTATCTTTGGAAGGTTAAATGAAACCAAAGCTTCCCTCTGTGACATGTCACCCTGTCATATCATTTATCCCACTGTTTCTTTCCCCTGCCACTTAGGCTGTCTTTCTAGAAACAAAAGAGAGAAACAAAAGATATCAACATTTGGTGAGAATTTAAACCTTAAAATGTCTATACAGGTGTTAGTAAATCCTATCCCAGAGGTGTTTTTTTAACCTTCATTAAAGCCTTTATTTTCATTCAGCCTTCTCCAGAGGGACTGATAAACCACAATTCAGCGTCTGTTTGAGTCTATTCTCCTGTCTATTGAGTGGCACAGCAGTGGTCTTCAAGTGTATAATTTTCAAATTGGGAAGCAATCGATTGGAATCCTTTATCTCTAACTCCCAACTACAGTTATTAAAGGGGTCAGGAATAAAATGCCGCTTCATAACAAGTGTTTCTCACTTTAAAAAAAATCTTTCATTCTAACCTACAGGGAACTGGATGGACAGACTTATACTCACCAAGCAAGAATAGGAATCATTCAGTCTGTGATCCAAAGTCTGCCTCTGGAGTATTCTAAAAAGGAAGGCATGGTCAAGCTTGCAAGGATTAGCAGAAATAAACTCATCCATACCATGTTTCTGAAAACGGTCTGCATCTGTAAATTCAGAAAAGCATGTATGATACATTTACTTTTCTGGCTTACTCACAGGCAAATACAGTTTTTGAACACAAAATGCATGCCTCATGATAACACACTATTTTCTGTTACAAAAAATAGGATGCCAGGAATCCAGCATATTAACATAAATTGCAATTTTTTTTTGCAGACTAATGAAAAATGACCTGGAAAAATCTGTAGATCATTTGAAATGAGGAAATCCTATTTTCACTTTAAGCCTCTTCTAATATTCATCACAGAAATAATCTTATTTTCCAATTAAAAAAAAACTAGATGCGTTTCATGTATGTGTTTAAAGAAGGAACTGATTCGAAAAGAACCCAGGTCTATTTATAAACAAACAGCAATTATGGCTAGAAGCTTGCTTTCCAAATGGCAAACTAGGGCAGAAATGAACACACAGGCTTTGGCTGGATCACTTCCAGTCTTTTTTTTTTTTTTCTGAGCCTTTAATGGGACCAACCTTCATGTAGAAATGGCAATGAATGCTCTCAAGCTTCAAGTTTAAGAGATAGGAAAAAGGGAGCATCACGTTTGTGCAAATATGCAGACAAAGCATAACATCCCAAATGGCACTTCATTCAAAGGCCCAAATTTCTTGTTCTTTGCAGATTGCATCTTTCAACGCCCGTAGACCCTGCGGGTTTATCAAAAGGCAAGCTTTTATGATTGCTTTCATTAATGGTATGTTTTGTCAAAGTCTTCAATGTGAGTTATTTACTAAGTAGAGAGAAAAAAAGCCATGCACCACCCAAAAGGAGTGCTGGGGTGTTACTACATTAGCCCTGTTAGAAATGTAGTGTGCATTGGGCAAGCAATCAGTTATCAGGGTAAAAGTGGACTCTGCTGACAATGGTAGAGCTGAGGTTCCATTGTTCCTTAAAATTCATAGATAGATCTCATTCTGGTCATCACAAGAAGTAGAGTCCTAAATGTAAGCCAAATGTAATTTTTAAAACCTATATGGTACAATCCTAAAATTGCAAAGGAAGGAAGACAAAAGTTTATTGATTAAACGCAATCACAGAGTCAGACTCATAATAAAACTCAATATTGATCTGTGGACATGATGCTAACATAATCAGTCACATTTAGATATTTAGCCCAGATCATATTGATCCTATGTCAAGTTCAACTTTCAGCCATATTTGTGGATGGAAGAACTATGTAATTCAAGCTGAAGGGTCTTCAGAATCACATTAAAAAAAGAAAGATCTCACATCAGTGCAGATGTGAATGTAGCAAGTAAGCAATGAATGGGTGTTCATCAGTGATGTAAGGTATTGGGTTGTGATCCATGGAGAAATTGCCATATGTATTCCATTACATTCACTAATTACTTAACTGAAGGATTAAATGCATTACATGTGGTAAATTAGTATTAACTGGATGAACACCAAATGTTATTAAACTGTTTTTCCTGAATTGAGAGATGATCCAACTTCTCTTATAATTTATTTGTATGTCTGATAGTCTTTCAAAATAAAGTTACATATATAATAATGCAAAATAATATCAAATTCGTAGACAGCATATATAAAAATGTAAGGCACATATATTATGAAACATATTATAAAACTGTTATTTTGTATTTTAAATAATATTAGAATCTTCATTTCTCCATTTGAGTAAAAAATCTTTTAGTATCATCTTTATGAAATTGCTAGTTTTATAATATTTCTTTCAATGGAGAAGGTCATAACAAGAAGTTAAAAATGCTTTTTATTTTAAAGCAAAGCATGTACAGTCTTTAAATAAAATCTACAAGTTCCTGAAAAAAATGAATTATGGTTCATTTCTGCAAATTGTATTTTCAAAAATGAATTTACCTTATTAAGTATTTTCCTCATGAAATGTAACTCTAAACCATACATTTCCCTATGTGTTAAGCTCTTCTGAATCACACACATGAATGAAAAATTACTTTGACAACAGTTAGCTTTAGTGATAAAAATATTCATCACAGCAGTTTAAGTCACAAAAAAAGGACTCCATATTGACAGTGATAAAACATGCAGGTCAACAATATTCTATTAAAGAAAAAATCCCACAATCACTGTGGGGCTATATTTCTATGAAAGTGAAATGTATTCTTAGGGATTGCCTCATCTCCAAAATACAGGCTGTAAAGACCAAGCAGTTCTACTTTCTTTCTATGTCTGATAAGCACAATTTAAAATATTTTCTGCAAATATACTTCACCATGCACCACTGATTCATTAGTTTCTATGAGTTCATGAAGAAATAAATTTTGAAAAAGCAACAGTTTTGATCTCTGTGTGAGAATTTCAGGAACTAAAGTACAATAGGAAAATATCTATTGTTGAAATACTATCTTGTTTCTTATTTCTGTAAAAGAATATTTTCATATAGTTTCCTCTTGGCATAACATATCTACATTTACTCTTAGAAAATGCAGAAATATCACGTGGACCAAACGGACTGTGCTTTCAATCAATTATATAACCAAATGCAAAGCTTCAAGACTTGCTTTAAAACTGGATGATACTCGAATATCTTCAATTAATGTTTATTATAACACAAAATTATGGTGACTAGTTTTAAATGAAAAATTATTCATGGCACTAATCAAATGTTCACTGATAAGGACAAATTTCAGTTCAG
Source organism: Cryptoprocta ferox (assembly GCA_028646485.1). Classification (NCBI taxonomy): domain Eukaryota; kingdom Metazoa; phylum Chordata; class Mammalia; order Carnivora; family Eupleridae; genus Cryptoprocta; species Cryptoprocta ferox. Next base: position 73,415,001 of record CM053559.1, read on the forward strand.
TTTGTCTTCCGAAATGATGTAAGAAAATTATCAAAAGAAACCAACAAGATATGAGCTTGAATAATGCACTGCAAAACTGTCATAAATTGTGATGATTAACCTATGGACTAACTACAGATGTGGGACATGGTAATTGAGGATACTGGTGGAGAGTTTCTATGGTAACAGTTGGATATATGCTCCAGCATCTTTAGGTGGTACTGTCACCAGGTGTGGTAAAAGTGGATGGAATAAAACCCAAATTGAGAAAGATTATTATTTGCTATAGATTTATGGAATTATAGAGGCTTATTCAAATGGAACCTGAAAATTTAAATTTTTCATTAGGGTAATAGCTGTTGGAAGTCCAGAGGAAAGAATAAGTAGGCTGACAGTACCAATTTAAACAGTTAACACTGACTTGAAAACAGCTAGCCTACAAAACAATGCGAGGATTATTAGCAGGCTGGTAGGTCCCCCTGTGGTGTCTGGGAGGGAGCTCTTTGGTGGGCACTGACCACAGCCAGCCCCATGTACGCAAGAATGCAAACTGCAGGATAGGCGTCTGAAGTCAGAGTATAGGATGGGAGGGGAACAAAAAAATCAACTCAAATGTTTCTTCTTTTGGAACTAATTCTAAGGATGCTGTGTGTGTGTGTGTGTGTGTGTGTGTGTGTGTGTGTGTGTGTGTGTTGCTCTTGTTGAGAGAAATTAGAATATAAAACATGGGAGAAAAGGATGTGAGGGAAGGGCAAGTGTGACACTGCAGGAGAAGAGGCGGGCATTCCTTAGCATTCTGAGAACACTCTGGTGTTCAGACCTGGGACTCAGGTACCAAAAGGACTATGAAAAAGATGTTGCTACCTAAGGACGCATCTCCTCCTCTGCAAAATCCCGAACTGAACTAAGCAGCATATGAACCTTTTCAAATACAAAACTTGATTTAAAACTATCCTATGGTTAAGAGTTTCCCAATAGCTGCATTTACCGATACCCACATCTGATTATACTTTCCTTTTAGGTCAAACTCTCAGTGAGCTTGAGAATTCACAAGAAGTTAAACATGGTGCAGAAAAGGACCACTTGTCTTTTTATAGCACCCATGTAGCCACTAATAGGGAGTTTCATGTTACAAAATTTTATGTAGATCTTGGTTGGTATTTTTTGTTTTATGTACACATGTATTATGCTGAACACCAAAGAGAAATGTTGATACATCTATTAATTAGGAGTTCGTTCACACCTCTATTATTCATCCAAATTATTTCCTAGCTTGTTTTTGTTAAATTGATTAAAAATGGATGTATGAATTTACACATCTTACTTTCTGCAACAAATTACAAGTAGTATTTTCACATGACAATTTTAATCAACACATACAGACCTAGAACCACAGGCAAAGTAAACCAATATTCAACATTTATTCGAAATAATATATTCAATGGAAAGTAAAACATGCCTATGAAGTGTGAAACTTAACTTACTAGATTCATCAAGAAAATAAACTCATAAAATTAAACGTAAGCTTATATTCCAATTTAAGAATTTTTTTAGAAATTTGGCTTAAAGTAAAAAGGTAATTTTCTGGTTCTTTTTTGACATTTACTATTGGAAATGAATTGTGTTGTACTGTATTATGTTACATACATATTGCATTACATTATATACGTAAGAGAGAAAAATAAAAATCAGTTGCTTTGCATACAAAAGGACAGTTTAGTCAAAGAATGCCTGTCAGTCTGGCAGAAGGTTATGTACTATTTGAGGCAGAGAAACTGGATAGCAAGCAGCCCCTCTACCCATTCAGTTTACTCTATTTTCTTAGAATTTCTAAATATCCGAAAGTTAAAAAACAGAGAAGTTGAACAGATTCACTTACTAGAAAAATCTATAAATACACACCACTATTTATATCCTAAAATAAGTTTGTTTTCAAATAAGGTAGACTTTATACATTTATTATTTTTTTCTGACTATCTCTAAACATTCAAAATGTTTAGTTTTAAAAAGGTTGTAACATAAATACTTCAAAGATAATTCAGAAATTAGAAAAAATGAATTAGCAATGAGTTAAACTCATACACTCTGAATAATTTAGCTATAAATCTACCTATATTTATAAAACTGTTTGAAACATAATGAAAATATCATATATACAATTTAGCATTTTTCCATTTAACATTACTGAGTAGTTAATACCTTCGTGGCCATGACCTTTATGCCCATATAAATGGTAGATATTAGGTTGTTTCTACTTTCCTGTTGTGGCAAAAATAGACATTTTTGTTTCATAAATGGCAAAATTAACCTAAATATTCTGTGTTTGCTTAGAAAGTAAGAGACTGACATTATAATCGGACCATGATGTTCCTTCAAAAATCGCATTACAAAAATTTTAATACAATGAAACAAAAACAAAAATCATGAAAACACTCACCTTTACCAGCTATAGGTAAGCAAAGGAATGAAAAAGCATATTTAAATAGATTAGTAGAATATTTATTTCTATAACTAGTCATTTTATCTTCATGTTATCTTCTTAGTTTCTATTAATGACTCTAAAAGTTGTTCTTCCAAGAGATGACCAAAAAAGAAGAAAAAGGAATGCTATGGAAACCACAGAATGGAAGAAAATACTAAGGGCTAACTACTCTCTGGACAGTCCAATAGTTTCTCTGATAGAGGTCAAGATCAATATTCTTTTTTACTTTGGTTTTTTAAATAATTTATTGTCCTGTTAGCTAACATATAGTATATGTAAAATATACAGTGTATACACACATATATACTTATGTAGATATATTTATATATGCTATATATCCAGTCTATATATGGTATAACATCCAGTGAATGCCATGCAGTCTTGGCTTCAGGAGTAGATTCCCATGATTCATCACTTACATACAACACCCAGGGCTCATCCTAACAAGTGCCCTCCTCAATGCCCATCTCCCATTTTCCTGCCCCCCCCCCAGCCCACCACCACCATCAACCCTCAGCTTGTTCTCTGTATTTAAGGCTCTTATGCTTTGCCTCTCTCTCTATTTTTAACTCATTTTCTCTTCCATTCCCCTATTATCTTCTGTTAAGTTTCTCATATTCCACATATGAGTGAAAACATATATCTGTCTTTTTCTGACTGGCTTATTTCACTTAGCCTAATACCCTCCAGTTCCATCCACATTGTTGCAAATGGTAAGATTTCATTCTTTTTCACTGCTGAGAAGTATTCCATTGTTTTTTTTTTAAATTTTAAATGTTTATTTATTTTTGAGAGAGAGACACAGAGCATGAGTGGGGGAGGGGCAGAGAGAGAGAAGGAGACACAGAATCCGAAGTAGGCTCCAGACTCTGAGCTGTCAGCACAGAACCTGACGAGGGGCTTGAACTCAGGAATGGTGAGATCATGACCTAACCCAAAGTCAGATGCTTAACCAACTGAGCAGTATTCCATTGTGTGTGTGTGTGTGTGTGTGTGTGTGTGTATACACACACCATATCTTCTTTATTCATTCATCAGTTGATGGACATTTGGGCTCTTTCCATAATTTGGCCATTGTTGATAGCACTGCTATATCAATTGGGGTACATGTGCGCCTATGAATCAGCACTCCTGTATCCTTTGGATAAATTCTGAGAAGTGCTATTGCTGGGTAATAGGGTAATTCTGGACCTGAAGACACCTGCAGATTGACAGTGAGGGGATGGAGAACCATCTATCATGCTACTGGATGTCAAAAGAAAGCTGGAGTAGCCATACTTATATCACACACACTAGATTTTAAACCAAAGACTGTAACAAGATATGAAGAAGGGCATTACATCATAATTAAGGGATCTAGCATCAAGAAGAGCTAACAATTGTGTATGTCCCCAACATGAAAGCACCCAAATATATAAATCAATCACAAACATAAGCAAACTTATTGATAATAATACTGTAATTGTAAGTGACTTTAATACTCCACTTACATCAATAGACAGATCATCTAGGCAGAAAATCAATATGAAAACAATGGCCTTGAATGATACACTGGACCAGATGGACTAGACAAATATATTCAGAACCTTTTATCCACAAGCAGCAGAATACACATTCTTCTTGACTGCACATGGAACATTCTCTAAGATAGATCACATACTGGGTCACAAAACAGCCCTCAAAAATATACAAGAACTGAGATCATACTATGCATATGTTCAAATCACAACACTATGAAACCTGAAATCCACAACAAGAAAAAATTTGGAAAGCCTCCAAATACATAGAGGTTAAAGAAATTCCTACTAAAGAATGAAAGGGATCAGGAAATTAAAGAGGAAATTAAAATATGTATGGAAGCAAATGAAAAGGAAAACATGACAGGCAAACCCTTCGATATGCAGCAAAGGTGGTCCTTAGAGGAAAATACATTGCAATCCAGGCCTATCTCAAGAAGCAAGAAAGATTCCAAATACAGACCCTAAACTCACACCTAAAGGAATCAGAAACAGAGCAGGAAAGAAAGCCCAAAGCCAGCAGGAGATGAGAAATAATAAAGACAGTGCAGAAATAAACAATATAGAAGCCAAAAGAAAAAGTAGAACAGACCAATGAATCTAAGAGCTGTTTTTTGAAAGAATAAACAAAGTTGATAAACGCTTAGCCAGACTTCTCAAAAAGTAAAGAGAGAGTACCCAAATGGATAAAATCACAAATGAAAGAGGAGAGATCACAACCAACACCACAGAAATACAATTATTAGAGAATACTATGAAAAATTATATGCCAACAAACTGGACAACCTGGAAGCAATGGACAAATTCCTAAACACACATGCACTACCAGAACTCAAACAGGAAGAAATAGAAAATTTGAACAGACCCATAACCAGTGAAGAAACTGAATTGGTTATCAAAAAATCTCCCAACGAATATGAGTCTTGGGCCAGATGGCTTTCCAGGGGAATTCTACCAGACACTTAAAGCAGAGTTAATACCTATTCTTCTCATAGTTCCAAAAAACAGAAATGGAAGGAAAACTTCTGGACTCATTCTATGAAGCCAGCATTACCTTGATTCCCATACCAGACAAAGACCCCACTAAAAAGAATTATAGGGGAATATCCCTGATGAACATGGATGCAAAAATTCTCAATAAGATACTTGCAAATCAAATTCAACAGCATATTGAAAGAATTATTCACCATTATCAAGTGGGATTCATTCCTGGGCTACAGGGCTGGTTCAATATTCGCAAGTCAATGTGATACATCACATTAATAGAAGAAAGGATAGGAACCATATGACCTTGTCAATAGATGCATAAAAAGCACTTGACAAAATACAGCATCCTTTCTTAATAAAAACTCTCAAGACATATGGGATAGAAGGTAGACATTTTTTTTTATTTATTTATTTTTAATTTTGAAAGAGAGAGAGAGTGAGGGAGGGACAGAGAAAGAGGGGGAAGGAGAGAGAATGCTAAGCAGGCTCTGCACTGCCAGTGCAGAACCCCATGCGGGGCTCCAACCCACAAACCAGGAGATCATGACCTGAGCCAAAAGAGACAGCCCCTTAACCAAATGAGCCAGCCAGGCATCCCTCAAGATCAGTATTCTCATTTAGTGAGGTAGAAACCCATCGTTCATTCTTCCTATCCCTGGCCCAACTTTTTTAAAGAAAAATAAAACAGCAGGGGCGGCTGTGATAGAAAACTTTACTAAAAGCCTGAAATAGAAGAAATCTGCTGTTATATAACTAAACAGTTTGGCCTTTTAGAGCAAGTTTGGATTTTTCAGAACAAGTGAATCAAGGTGCTAGAAAACTCAGTTCCACTTAGCCTCATCAATGCTGCTTCGACAATACACTGATATCTGATAGAAAAGTTTTGTTAGAAAGGGATTACATGGTTATTTGAATCAACTGATTACTAGATCCTGTATTCATTAATTCTGTATCATGCAATCATGGCCTTAATGTTCTGGGCCAGTGGGTCCTGACCACTTTTCCTGCCACTACACAAGATAGATGATATCCATGAGCTCATCTACTCCTGGGGTATTTCTTGCACTTAGGGTGTTAAGAAAAAACACTGAAACACAAGTGAATGAGGAGACATTTTCACAAAAATAATTTTCAAATCACTGTAATTCCATGGTTCTCACATGAGGGTGCTTCCAGCTCATTTTCAACTCTGTCCCCAGAACATTCTGTAAAGTCTGGAGATACGTTGGGTTACCAGACCTGGTGGGGAGTGGCTGCTACTGGCATCTAGTGAGTGGAAGCCTGTGATGATGCTAAGCATCCCATAATTCACAGGACAGTCCTCCCACCAACCCTGAAACAAAGAATTACCTGGTCTAAAATGTTAAGTGCTGAGGTTGAGAATTCTTGCTCTAACTTACAAAAAAACAATCATTCTGTTTCTTGTCAGGATAGAGTCATTAAGAACAGATTTACCTCCTACCTAAAGCAACTAAAAATTTAGAAAAAAAATACTTCTCAAAACCTTTGACATCAGATAATTCAGGAAAGTGATTCCTGACAGATGAGAAACAAATGAGGTGAGTCCCACAGTTGCCCCAAGTGAATGTCAGGAGGAACTTTCAAAGCTGTAGCACAGGGAACAAGAACCCACAAAGCACTAGTGTCCCCTCCTCCTGCCAAGTTGACAAGATGGAGCTGACAACTCACAAAGGCCAAAATGGCTACAGTCTACCCACAAGTATATGGTTTCCTCCCCCTTTCCCTTTCCATATTCAGTTGAATACTGGCCACTTCACACATGTGAGGAAACTACTTGAGGCCAGGGAAGAAATCATCCTAGAGGATTAGAGGGGGCAGTGCCCAAAACTCACACAGAGCCTGGAATAGTACTTGTTCTCACTAGCTAATAGGAAACCTCAAAAGTCATCGGTCATTAGTTAGAGTCTTTAAGAAGAATCCTGGTCCAGGAATGGGGAAAATTAATCCAAGACCAGACACTGTTTAGTTCTACCTGACAAAACTTAAGAGTAAAACTTGAAAACAATGAACTGTTTCCAAGTAACTGTGTCTTAGAAGGAAGCTCAAGAACATTTTCATGAAGAAAACTACATCAAGGCACATTATAAATAGCTAATAGTTCAACACTGGTGTTAAAGAGAAAATCTTTGAAGCAGCTAGAGGGAAAAAAGACACATTATGTACACAGGAGTAGACAAAAATTGGCCCATTTCTCATTATAAAAAAAGGGATTAGAATGTGAGGCGAAATCTTTAAAGTATTGAAAGAAAAATTTTCCAAATGAAGGTAAATTACTTTTCCATATATAAGAAAGCTAAAAGAATTAATCACCACCAGACTTGCACCGTAAGTCAGAGAAATCCTTCAAGAAGTAAAATATTTCTACAAGACAATGAAGAACACTGGAAATAATAACTACTTGGATAAGTATATAACATTTTCTCATATTTAAATTTCTCTAAAAGGTAATTGTTAAGGCAATAATTGTAATAGCAAGGTACTGTGGGATTTACAATATATATAGAAGCAAAATGTACGACAAGAACAGTCTCGAACCAGAAGGGGAGCAATGGAAGTATACTATTAGAAGGTTCATATAGTGTTCATGAAGCGATACAGTATCACATGAAGATAGACTGTGGTAAGTTTAAAGACGTCTACTTTAAACCCTGAAACACAAAGGTAACTGGAGTTGATTTCATATTCCATCTTTATGTACTGTTAAGATGCCTAGATGTGATACTGAAGGGGGTTCGAAAAGAAAAGAGAGTAGTTATTTGATGCGGAGAACAATAATGCATGTCAAGATGTTACTCCCCTGGAGAACTTAATAGTGAAGGGTGTTGACTGAAAAGTCAAAATTTGAATTTAAAGCCATACAAAAAACGTCTTATTACAGAAGAGACCAGAGAAGTTTTGCAAAAGAGTGTAACAATTTACAATATCTGGGTTTAATTATTAAAGCTGTGTTTGAAAATGTTTCTATAATTACTATATGTTATTAATCACCTGTAGGTTCAAATGAAGAATAAAATTATTGATTTAATTTAGCATAAAAAAGAATGACATGGATACTAAGGTATTTAGATAAAGAACGTTGGCTTGATAACTCATTCTTCTTTGTCAATCTACAACAGAAAATAGCCCTATTATTCTTCTTAATTATTAAGAACAACCCCAGAAAGTGACGCTTCATGATTTTGGTATTCTGGAGTCCTATCGATGCCCATTTAATTTTGCAATACTGCTTCCTTTTTTCTAGAACATTTAAAAAAATGTTAAAATTATAATTAAGTATTAAAATAAATTTTCTTAGGTGGGTGGCTCAGTCAGTTGAGCGTCTGGCTTCAGCTCAGGTCATGATCTCACAATTCATGGGTTCGAGCCCCATGTCAGACTCTGTGCTGACAGCTCAGAGCCTGGAGCCTGTCTTCAGATTCTGTGTCTCCCTTTCTCCCTGAACCACTCCTGCTCACGCTGTGTGTCTCTCTCTCTCAAAAATAAATAAAACATTTAAAAAAATTTAAAAAACAAAATAAATAAAATAAATTTTCTTTTAGAAGTTTTGGAGAATTTTCTTATATGCCTTTGAGATGCCCAAATGTACCCTAATGCTTGGCAAATTCATAATTGAAAACCCAAGCACCATTTATTCCAGATTCATATGAAAAATTAGAGAGCTGATTCTATGACTAGTACAAACTATTTTTATTCAATTAGGAATTCGTTAATGATGTAAACTATGATACTGAACAAATTTGTCTCAGGAAATTTTATATCTTATTAAGGTTATTAATTGATAATGAAATTATGTTTTAACAAAACTTACAAAGCTGAGCATCTGCATGGAGAGTCCCTCCTTTAGGATTCAGTTTCTGGGTTTGAATCACAGGAATGGGTTTATAGGATTGTCCTGTGGCCCTATACATGGCCTGAACCCATAATATTCTATCCTGTTCATCATCACTGGCAAATATCACAGTGTCTCCTTCTTTAACCGCATTAAAGAACATCTGTCCACCTTGAAGTCCTGTGGAGAAAGACATCATTAAAAAACTTATGTAGTTGGCAGATTTTTTAAGCTCATTCACTAAACGGTCTAATGGAAAACAATCAGTTTGATATCAGTAGCTCAATGCTACTAATAAAAGATTAAACTTCCATATTTTTTAAAAAATTAAAAATAGCCTAGGGAAATGAATAGTTCATGACACAGTAACATTATGCAAGCCACACAAACCTACTCCATAGAAATATATAGAGTGGCCAGAAAGCTCATGCCAGAGAAGAAAGTCTTCTCTTTTAGCACATTTCTAACGCTAGATGCAGGAGAAACGTATGGTAAGTTTAGCAGAAAAGAAATACAGGTAAGGCAAAAATGGAACTTGCATGGCATTTTATCCTTTGCAAAATTCTTTCACAGAGATGATATTTTGCATTTTTCAGTGACCAATTAGTGAAATGTGATCACAGATTCCCACTTTTCATCTCTCTATATGAAATTTTTAATCTGTTATTTATTAAATCTATGTATTCCTTAATATTGCTTTATTAATTTCATTAATGTACACATACTCATTAATTCACTCTCTCACAAATTTTAGACATCAAATGTCTACTACATACCTAGTATTAATATAGAGGTAAGGAGAGAAGTATAAGAATGTACTACTGGGGAAAAAATTGGTAGTCTACATAAAAGTTCATTTGCCATTTTTTTCCCTATTTGCCTTCCACTAAAGAAGTTTATACAAGCACTGCTGATATTTCTCATAGAATTTTTTCCATTACCGTAACTTTCACTATTGCATCTTTCTCCTAAAGATAACAGAAATGATGAGTTTAGCCTAAAGCTAAGTAGTCCTCAGAAAGACAGAATTCGAAGCTCATGAAGTCTTGTCCAGGTACATCAGTGAAATATGCACCCTATTCATTCAGTGGAGCTTGGATCGTAGAACAGAGATAGGATATTTATGAGAATTTCATGAATACATGGCAGAGAAAGAGATTCAGCTAACAATTACCTGGGTGGGGGTCGGTATAATCCACAGTGTACCCTTCAAGCTGCATTAGTTCCTGAGGTTCAGACTTTTTTTCTCTATAACTGCACATCGCGAAGGTGTACTGGCTAACCTGCACAAGAAAAGGTTTGCAGATCGCTTGCATTAAATTTCCTTTATTTTTTATCAGAGGACTCTTTGCCAAATTTTAAAAATAACAAGATTTGCTTATAAATCAATAGATGTTAGCATTTTCCAACACCTAGCTCAGAAATGAAGCACCTTTCCTCTGCCAGCTTGCAGTTAGGCCCTTCCATGCCTACGACAAGGACTTCCCAAGCCAATGATCTGCTGGCCAAGATTCTATGAGCTATTAAAAGAAGCATCATAAAAAAACATTCGTGTTAAAAATACGTTTGAGAATCACTGGGTTAAATAAACAGGTTTCTTCTACTGCATGTTTTGTTATGGCCTTTAGTAGGCTAACATACTCTATGAATTGCTAAGAATAAGATGTAACAGGAGCATTCTCAAATGTATATATGATCACGGACTACAGCTTATTTTTTTATTTAAAAAATTTTTTTTAATGTTTTGTTTATTTTTGAGAGAGAGACAGCGTGAGCAGGGTAGGGTCTGAGAGAGAGAGGGAGACACAGAATCCGAAGACAGCCTCCAGGCTCTGAACTAGCTGTCAGCACAGAGACTGACGCGGGGCTTGAACCCACAAACCGTGAGATCATGACCTGAGCTGAAGCCGGACGCTCAACCGACTGAGCCACCTAGGCGCCTCACAGACTATAGTTTAAAACGTACTTATTTCCAGGCTATACAGTTAAAAAAACAACAACAACAACAATTCAGGGGCATCTGACTTCGGCTCAGGTCATGATCATCTCATGGTTTGTGAGTTTGAGTCCGCATCGGGCTCTCTGCTGTCAGCACAGAGCCTGCTTCGAATCCTCTGTCTCTTTTTTTCTTTGCCCCTCCCCTGCTTGCATGTGTGCACATGCCCTCTCCAAAAACAAAAAAAACCCCAAGAAACCAAAAAAAAAAAAAAAAACCCGCAAAAAAACAAAAAAAAAGTTTCAATAAAAGTGGGGAATTTACTGGCCTACATAAGCAAACCCACAGGATGGTCCAGGGTGGAATAAGTTTTTGGCAGCCAGTGACTTATCACTGTCAAGATCACTCTGTCTCTCCATTCTACTTCTCTTTTGAAACTGGCTTTATTTTCTTGGGCTGTAGTCTCAGTGACCTAGAACCACAGTTGACAATAGCTCTTCAGTCACCTCCCTGACTGTCCCACCGTGAGTCCTGAGGCCATATTTGGACCAATCACCATGGCGAAGGGGTAAAACTAACATTAGTCCAGGTTAGGTCAAGAGCTTACCCCAAAGAATGCCAAGTGCTACATACAATAGGTGGGCTCTGACAGGTTCCCCCAAAATAGAGAGGGGAGGTGCTGTTCCCAGCAAGAGAAAAGAATGTTTGGTGGATTAACACTTAAACTATGCTAGAATACAGGATTCCTTGGAAAACAGTTTGGGTAATGTGAATTATGCCCCCTTTCCACTTTTAAACATAAATGAAACTAAGAAAACATAAAAAAATACCTTTCAATAGACAAAGATTAAAGAGGACTCAAAAGAGAGCTAACTATGAAAAAAATTACACAGACTATGTTAAAGTTAAGAAATTCTCCTTATTAAAGCACACCACAAGGAAAGTAAAAAGGCAATACCACAAACTAAGAGATGTATGCAAAATACATATTTAACAAAGAACTAGTATCTATCGACACGGGCTGACAGAGAAGAGCAACAACTGAGCTTAACTAGAGAAGAGGCGATTCTGCTTCCAGACTGCGGCATCACCTCCTGAGTTTCCCGCCTGCTGGAAACTTCCTAGTATGTAAGCCTCACTGTTTATTATGTAATCCCTTTGATTCAGCAAATCTAAGCTTATTCCAAGTAAACAAATGGGACAGATATTCAAAGATGCATGTATGGTGCGTTCACTGCAGTACTGAATACAAGCAAAAACTGGAAAAACCAATAGTGGTTTGGTTAAATACATTACAGCATGACCACATAGTAAATGTTACTCAGCCATTAAAGCACTTATGACAGATTTTTTTTTCAGGACATGGAACTATTTTTAAGTATAACATAAAAGACAAGTTAAAAACAAAAATGTACAGTGTGTTTTAGATAAATGATATACATATATATGAACAGGATACAGATTAAAATATTTATACTAATTACTGGATAGTGCTATTAGGGGGGTGCCTGGGTAGCTCAGTCAGTTAAGCTTGATCTCCACTCAGGTCTTGAAGCTTCACATTGGGCTCCAAGCTGGGTGTGAAGCCTACCTAAAAAAAAATTATATATACATATATATGTGCGTGTGTATACACATATGTGTGTGTATATATATATATAAAGGTGCTATTATGGGCTTATTTTTTCAGTTTGAGTTTTTCAAGAAATATGAATTATGTTTAAAAAAATTTAAGTCATCTCTATGCCCAACATGGGGCTTAAACTTATGACCCCGAGATCAAGAGTCACATGCTCTACTGACTGACCTAGCCAGGTACCCCTGAATTATATTTTAATGAGGAAAAACTAGTATAGCTATTTCCATTTTGGAAAAAAAAAAAACTATATATATATATATATATATATATATATATATATATATATAGGCGCACTTCTGAAGCCTTGTTTGGGAACAGTGAGGCAAATGACTTTTGGTTATTTGTACACCTGTGGTTCTTGTACTCTTAAATTTTCCTTTTCTTTTTTACCCTCAATGAATTAACTTTTTCAACTGCCTATGCATAAGGCTTACAGATGAAATCTGGTGGCTCCTACAGTGGTCTGTTACTCAAGAAGGTTTAAGTTTCCTTGGGTAAAAAGGTATGACTGTGAGGGATTTGGCGGGGTTTGGGAGTAGTGTGGTGGTGGGTGGTAAACAGTGATATTATACTTCCATTATCCATTCTTAAAAAAAAAAAAAAGGTCATTCTCTTAAAGGCAATAACTTAGTCCAAAGTCCACTATTCTTTCATAATGTGATTTAATGTAGTGTTACATTAAAAATATAAAATATTTCAAGCATAAACAAAAGTACAATAATATACTAACATGTCTATACCCATCATCCAGCTTTGCTGGATGCATGTATGTGTGTGCATGTATGTGTGTGTGTGTCTGTGTGTGTGTATGCATGCTTTACAGAGTTTTTTTCTGGATACAGTTAAAGTCTATATATATGTACGTGTGTGTGTGTGTATATATATATATATATATTTGTGTGCATGTGTATATATACATATATTCAAACCCATTTTTCTTTTCTCTCTCCACAGAGGTAATTACCATGCTGAATTTTGTATTATTTCCATGTATGTTTTACAACTTTTATTACATACATTTTTAGGTTCCTAGACCCAATTCCAACCTGTTGTATATATAGGCAGGGTGGTTTCCACACCAATAACAAGCAATGCTCTGGACACCAGCTGGGTATCCTGCAATATGCTCAATCTAACACCATTTATGCCAAGACAGCACATAGAACTCAAAGTGAAATAGATTAAGGGTTCAGTCCTATAAGACTGCCCCTCTCTTACTCCCCCTCAGATGTCAGTCATATGCCCAGGCTGTACCCTACAGATTGGAGGTTCTTACCACACTCTCTCTTTGTACTTCGTTTTTGTTTTTTAAGTTTATTTATTTATTTGGGGATGGGGTGCAGAGATAGAGGAAGGGAGAGAATCCCAAGCAGGCCCCATGTTATTAGCACAGAGCCTTACTGAAGGGGCTCCAACTCACAAACCGTGAGATCATGCCCGGAGCTGAAATCAAGAATCAGAAGCTTAACTCACTGAGCTACCCAGATGCCCCTCTCTCCTTGTATTTCAGATGCTAGTACAAATTATTACCTGTATTTCTGACTGGCTACAGATCAGGGATTCTCACAACCTCCTCTCTAAATCTTCCATCTGTTCACCAACCTGAAAGCTCTCCCAACCCCCCCCCCCACTTTTTTTAATAGAAGCTTTATTGCAGAGGCATACCTGATTAAATCATTGGTTGTTGGTGATTTATCCAGCCTCTAGCCCCTGTCTCCTCCCCCAGGTCTGGGAAGGTGTGGGGGTAGCTGGGAGTGAAAGTTCCAATTCTAATCACACTGTTGATTTTCTAGGCAAACAGCCCCCATTCTTAGGTGGGCTCTAAAATCATCTCTTTAATATAAGAAAAGACAGCTTTATCATTCATTAGGAAAGTATACGGATTCTATGCTAGAATGGGGATAAAAACCAAGTATGTATTTATCATAAATCACAATTACCACATAAGTAAATTGAGAAAATCAAGTACTTATTCACACATTTTAACACTTTCTACGAATTAATCATACACATTTCTCCTGCAACTTTTTCCCCCAAAAGTTCAACATGATGTTTAGCCATCTTGATATATATTCTGTTAATCTGAACTGCTACACTTTACCCAATGTCCTAATGATGGCCTTCAGTTTCTTCCACTTGTTGCCATTAAAAATCATGTCTCAATGGTAATTCTTGCACACATGTGTTAGAGCTGCTTAAAGGGCTACATCAGGGAGTGGAATTGCTAGGCTGTAGGGCATGTGTATCTACATTCTCCCTAGATACTGAAAAACTACTTTCCAATGCATACATACACCAGTGGTACACAAGAGCTCCTGGTACTACACATCTTTGCTAAACTTGGCATTTTGAGTCTTTATAATTTACCAATTTTGATGAATGGGAACTGGTGTATCAATATTCTCTGAGTTTACAATTCTCATTACTAATACAGCTGAGAATTTCGTCATATTTTTATTAGGTACCTGGGATTTCTTTTCTGTGGGTGGGTTTATTAAACAAGTTTGCTCATTTTCTAATGTTATCAGTCATTCAAATCCTGTTTCCATAATCAGTTTTGCTATAGGTTTATTTACTTTTTTAAGCACTTGCAAGGAATATCTTTGTGTTTAGTTACTCTTTATTCTTTTTTATTTATTAATTCCTGCTATCTTTATTATTTCTCCCTTCTTTTAGGGGGAGGGGTTTAAATTTATTCTTTTATGAATGTTTTAATTTATCTACTTAGCTTACTCATTTTCAGTTGTTATTCATTATATAGGTTCAATAAACCTAAATGCATATATGTTTACCTTAATCTCACAAGTTATCTCAAAGCATTTTCCTTAGTTAAGTTCTAAATATTTCTCATTTCATTAGTTCTTTTTTCATACATGAATTATTTACAAGTGTGTTTTCATATGTGGATGTGTGGTTACACTTTTCTTACTTAGTTTTAAAGTTAATTCCATTGTGACCAGAATGATTCAGAATTTTGGTATTTTTTGAGACCTGCTCTGTTGCCTAGGGCATGACCAGTTTTTAAAAGAAGGCTTAAAATCATGGAAAGAGTCTAAATGTCCATCAACGGATGAATGGATCAAGAAGATGTGGTTTATATATACAACGGAATACTAAATGGCAATGAGAAAGAATGAAATTTGGCCATTCGTGGCAACATGGATGGACCTTGAGGGTGTCATGCTAAGTGAAATAAGTCAGGCAGAGAAGGACAGATACCATATGTTTTCACTCATAAGTCTAACAGGAGAAACTTAACAGAGGACCATGGGAAGGGGAAGGGGGGGAAATAGGGAGAGGGAAGAAGGCAAATCATGAGAGACTCTTGAATACTGAAAACAAACTGAGGGCTGAAGGGGGAGGCAGAGAAGGACAGATACCATATGTTTTCATTCATAAGTCTAAAAGGAGAAACTTAACAGAGGACCATGGGAAAGGGGGAGGGGGGCAGTTGTTGGGAAGAGCACTGGGTGTTATATGGAAACCAACTTGGCAATAAACTATAAAAAGATGACTGAAAAAAATAAAAGAAGGCTTAAAAAGAAGGCACAGGTCATCACTGAGTTCAATTTCCTTCTTTAGTAAAAGCTTTTTGAGTCAGTTTTTATTTTAAAATGTCTTTAATTCTCCCCTATGAATGTTTAATTGGTTATATAATCTTCTAGGCTAGTAATCCTTCAGCACTTTGAAGATCTTATTCCATCATCAGAAACCTTACATAATCCATGTTGAAAAGTTTGATGAAAGTCTGACTATGGTCCCCTTGTAGTTAATTTGCCTTTTCTAATTTATCTTAAATGTACTCTTCATCTTTGTTATCCTGTGTTTTAATTAAAAAAATTTTTTTAAGTAAACTCTACTCTCATTGGGCTCAAACAAGCCCGAGATCAAGGGGCCTCAAACTCATGAGCCCACATGCTCTACCAATTGGAGCCAACCAGTCCTGTTATCCCACAGCTTTACCGTGAAATTTTAGGTAGTTTTAATGTTTATCCTGATTAATATTTGTAATATTTCTTGTATCTGATAAGTTGTGAATTTTATCAGTATTTTAATCTTGTTCATTATCTCTTCAAATGTTGACTCTATCTCATTTGCCCTTTATTCTTTCTTCAAATTCTATCAGAAGTATCTTGGAATTGTAGATTCTTTCCTATCTTTTAACCTCTGCATTTTATGCTTCTTCATTTCTCTATGCTGAGTGCTGGGTAATTTCTTAAGATTATGATATTCTAGCATTAATTACATCACTAATTTTCTCTTTAGATGTGTCTAACCTGTTTAACCTGCCCAATAAGGATGTAATTTCAATGACTGCTTAAAATTTTTACTAGTTCTACATAGTCCTATTCCAAATCTGCTTGTTCATTTTTCATAGTGTTATGTTGTTTTGTTATTTTCTTATAGTTTTGAATCAGTTTATAAATTTCATCACCCTAAGTTTAATTATTTTATAGTTTATATATATATAATTATTAATTCTTGGGTGTGTAAATAATTGGTTTATTGTTTTGTAATTTTAAATCATGAGCTCATATCCAGCACCATTTTATCGTGGATATTTTATAAAACCTACGTTAAAGGTTCATCTCTCCAAAAACAATTTTTAAAAAGTCAGATGCCTCAGATATATCACCAATCAAGAAGTATTTTTTATGTTAATTTCTTAACGGGCATTTCTCCCTTAAGTTCGTATAAAATAAATTAGAATTTCAACATTCTCTGAGTACATGCTAATAGTTATAAATTCTCAGGAGTCATTTTTACTCCATATTCAGAGCCTAAGGCCAAATTTAAATTTACTAGCCTGGGGGCGTGTTTTTTTTTTTTTCTAGTCCACATTTCACAGTGATCTAGTTCTTTTAAGTTCTTTACCAGAAGATCTCTTATCCAAATTCCCACTTTGAGAATGCCTCAGCGTATGATTTCTTTGAGTGAACAGTAAAATCCCTACAAACCAACATCAACATACTTGTGTATCCAGCCCCAGTACAGCTACAGTGTCAACTCACATGCTTCATTATTTGGTCCCTGAGGTTTTCCTTTCTTCTTGTAATTCAGCTATGCATTTAAAAAAGATGTGTATTATACCTTACCCAACATTTCTAGGTGTTTTCCATAAAAGAATTCTTAGCATTACTTTGAGGACCAGCCAAGACCACCAACTGAAATCCTTTGGCTAATCCTTCGATTCTAATGTTTTTTTAGTGTTTTATTTATTTTTGTGTGTGTGTGTGTGTGTGTGAGGAGAGAGAGAGAGAGAGAGAGAGAGAGAGAGAGAGAGAGAGAGAGAGAGACAGCATGAGCAGGGGAGGGTCAGAGAGAGAGAGAGGGAGACACAGACTCTGAAGACAGGCTCCAGGCTCTGAGCTAGCTGTCAGCACAAAGCCTGATGTGGGGCTTTAACCCACGAACCGCAAGATCATGACCTGAGCCAAAGCCTGACAGCTCAACCAACTGAGCCACCCAGGCGCCCCATTCTAATTTTTTTTTAATGGAGATTCTGAATAACAGATCCAGCATTCATATTCTCAGCATTTTCTCATATGAGAAAAACTATACATTTTCACATTCCAGGAAAAAACGTTTTTTGATGGGGTTTGCATGTAAAACAAAAATATGTTCAAATTTGTCTTATAATTAATTAAAATATAATTATTAGATTTCAAGGGACTACTACAAAGTAATACTTCTGTGACCAACTATTAACAAAACAGGAAATATATTAAGCCAACTATTCCAAAGTTCCCCCTTTCATTTGGAAGAATCTTATAAACCTGGCTGAAAGAAAGTCTCCTGACAGAAACTTAACAGAGGACCATGGGGGAGGGGAAGCGGAAAAAATAGTTGAGGAGAGGGAGGGAGGCAAACCATGAGACACTCTTGAATTCCGAGATCAAACTGAGGGCTGATGGGGGTGGGAGAGAGGGGAAGGGGGGTGATTGGCATGGAGGAGGGCACTTGTTGGAATGAGCACTGGGTGTTATATGGAAACCAACTTGGCAATAAACTATAAGAGAGAAAAAAAAAGAAAAGTTTCCTGACACATCACCTCACAAACAATCTGGAATCTGCTGGGAGAGAGATGGCTAGCACAGAAAGGCCTGCCTTTCCTGCACAGCTTGCAAAAATCTCCCACAAATGTTAGTTAGAATTTATAGCTACCACTGTGTTGGTGCTCCAGATCAGCTCCCCATCCAGACTTGTCCACTTTTATTAATTTCTCCACCTGAACTCCAAAGCAGGAATGGATCACCTCTGCCTTTAAAATTGCATGATTTATATATTTCCTAATCTAGTTAACCCTATTCTTCCCTCTCGAACCCTTACAAACTTGTCCCCTTTACACCTTTCTAACCGCATTTACTTGTGTGTTGTCTCTTTGTTTTTGACTCACTGGCTCCCACGGTGCCTGGCATATAGTCCCTGCCTTTTAATTTCTCCATGAAATTAAACTTATTTCAATTTGATAAAATACTCTATTTGGCCACATTTGAAAATCTATTCTTTTTGTTAGTACAGATCACATACTTACCTTGTTTTAAAAAAATACTAAGAGTCTAGCAGTCCAAATTACCCTACTTGTACCCTTAAATGAATCCTCCTCCACTTACCATTCAAGTAATATTCGATTTTTTAAAAATGTCAAACACTGCACTTAAAATGTTCAGGAAACAATAAACATGAGGCTAAATTCATTCCTTTATCCAACTAGGCTGTCTTAAGTACTCAGAATGTGATGGACCCAGTTGTAAGAGCCATGGAGGAACCAGATGTGATCACAGTCATAAGAACCCATTAAAACGAGAAGATCATTCATCAAAAAAACAAAACGAAATATCAAATAATATTTGGGAAACAGCAATTAGGGAGTGATTATATTAAAAAGAAATTCTTAACTTTCTCAAAAACATCTCACTCATGTGAGATCTTCCTATATTTTTATGTTTTTACTATAAGAAAAAGGTAAAGCCTAAATATTATATACTGCAAATTAAAAACACATCAGGAAAAATGGTAAGATATGTATTGTGTAATAGTATAGATGGGATTGAATTTCTCAATATCATAGGTTTACTTTCTGATAGTATGGTCTTAATATTTCACAAGGTATTTAATCAGTGAATATTAATAAAATACTATTACATTTGATAGAATTATAGATTTCAATTGTGAGGTGAGGATCTTAAGAGAATACATTTGGGGGCGTCTGCATGGCTCAGTCGGTAAAGCGCCTGGCTTCGGCTCAGGTCATGATCTCATGGTTCGTGGTTTCAAGCCCCGCGTCGGGATCTGTGCTGACGGCTAGCTCAAAGCCTGGAGTCTACTTCAGATTCTGTATCTCCCTCTCTCTGACCCTCCCCTGCTCGTGCTGTTTCTGTCTCTCAAAAAATAAATTAAAAAAAAAAAGAATACATTTGGAAACCAGAGACTATGATATCTAGAGGACTCAAGTCTCACTAAATCACTAATAGTTAAAACCCAGAGCTAAGCTCAATGAAAAGAAAACATAAGATTATTCCCTGGAACATAGTACTCTTGAGGGATCCAGGTTCAGGGGCCCTGGAGATCATGATCTCAACTCCAGAGTTCACAGACGAGGAAACTGACTTTCCCAAGGTCACTTGGAAGGAAAATGTCATCTTGAGTCTAGAAACATAAGTCTCCTCAGATACTTATTTTATAATTTGCATTCTGAAACTTACCTTGTTTTACCGCATAAGCCAATAACCTCTTATGTTCTGATAACATCGTTACTTAAGATAGCTATAAGATATACAGTTATCTGTAAGAATCTATACTCAAAGACTACTAAGACTATTAAGGGTATGAGAGAGAAAGAAATTGTATAAAAAGTAATTTGAGGCATTATACATTATCCTTTTATTATCTTCTTTCAGGTACATATTCAATACATCATTTGTTTCATTTGTTTTTTTATTTTTAATTGTCAAGTTAGCTAACATACAGTGTAGTCTTGGCTTCAGGAGTAGATTCCCATGATTCATCACTTACATACAACATCCAGTGGTCATCCCAACAAGTGCCCTCCTCATATCCATCATCCACCTCCCCACCCCCTTCCACCCATCCAACCTTCCACCCCCATCAACCCTAGTTTGTTCTCTGTATTTAAGAGTCTCCTATGGTTTGCTTCCTTCTGTTTATAACTTATTTCTCTTTCCCTTCCCCTATGTTCTTCTGTTAAGTTTCTCAAATTCCACAAATGACTGAAATCATAGATCTTTCTCTGACTGACTTATTTCACTTAGCATGAAACCCTTCAGTTTCATCGACGTTGTTACAAATGAAAAGATTTCATTCTTTTTCATTGCTGAGTACTATGTATGTATGTATATACACATACATATATATATATATATGCAAGCCACATCTTCTTTATCCATTTATCAGTTGATGGACATTTGGGCTCTTTCCATAATTTGGCTACTGTTGATAGCACTGCTATAAACATTGGGGTGCATATACCCCTATGAATCAGCACTCCTCTATCCTTTGGATAAATTCCTAGAAGTGCTATTGCTGGGTTGTAGGGTAGTTCTATTTTTAGTTTTTTTGAGGAACCTCCACACTATTTTCCAGAGCAGTTGTACCAATGACCATTCCCATCAACAGTGCAAGAGGTTCCCCTTTCTCCACATCCCACTAACATCTGTTGTTTACTGAGTTGTTAATTTTAGCCACTTTGACAGGTGTGAGGTGGTATCTGAATATGGTTTTGAGGGGCACCCGGGTGGTTCAGTCAGTTAACCATCCAACTTCAGCTCAGGCCATGGTCTCACTGCTCGTGAGTTCAAGCCTCGTGTCGGGCTCTGTGCTGACAGCTCAGAGCCTGGAGTCTGCTTCAGATTCTGTGTCTCCTTCTCTCTCTGCCCCTCTCCCACTCGCGCTGTCTCTCTCTCTCAAAAATAAATAAACATTAAAAAAAACTGAATATGGTTTTGATTTGTTTTGCCCTGATGAGCGATGTTGAGCATCTTTTTATGTGTCTGTTTGCCATATGGATGTCTTCTTTGGAAAAGTGTCAATTCATGTCTTCTGCCCATTTCTTCACTGGATTATTTGTTTTTCAGGTATTCAGTTTGAGAAGTTCTTTGGAGATTTTTGATACTAATCCTTTATTTAATACATTCTTTGCAAATATCTTTTCCCATTCCGTAGGTTGCCTTTTAGTTTTGTTGACTGTTTCCTTTGCAGCACAGAAGCTTTTTATCTTGATGAGGTCCCAACAGTTCATTTTTGCTTTTATTTCCCTTGCCTCTGAAGACATGTCAAGAAGTTGGTGTGGCTGAGGTCAAAGAGGTTGCTGCCTGTTTTCTCCTGCAGGATTTTGATGGTTTCCTATCTCACATTTAGGTCTTCCATATATTTTGGATTTATTTTTGTGTATGGTGTGAGAAAGTGGTCCGGTTTCATTCTTCTGCATGTTGCTGTCCATTTCTCCCAGTGCCATTTGCTAAGGAGATGGTATTTTTTCCTTTGGATACTCTTTCCTGCTTTATCAAAGATTGGTTGGCCATATATTAATGGGTTTTTTTTCCTGGGTTCTCTATTCTATTCCATTGGTCTGTGTGTCTGTTTTTGTGCCAATACCATACTGTCTTGATTGCAGCTTTGTAATACAGGCTAAAGTCTGGGATTGTGATGCCTCCAGCTTTAGTTTTCTTTTTCAACATTACTTGGGCTATACGGGGTCTTTTGTAGCTCCATACAAATTTTAGGATTGTTTGTTCTAGCTCTGTGAGGAATGCTGGTGCTATTTTGATTGGGATTGTGTTTAATGTGTAGATTGCTTTGGGTAGTATCAATACTTTAACAACCATTATTTGTTTTATACTAATTGATGATATCTTTAATGAATGTAAAATTATAACCCTTTGATGTGTTTAATACTGCTCTTAAATTTTCCTTGGTCTGAATATCGTCATGCTACTTTCTCTCCATGTTCTTGCTGTTTGTTTGTGGTGTATCCCTTAAAATCACCATAGGTATGGATTTTGTTTTTTAATCCCATTCTGAGACTCTGACTTCTAATATGTCTATTTACCATATGCATAGTAAGAATTTACATACATATTGCTGTTTTCTGTTTACTAAAGTTTTCTAGGCATCCTATTTTTATTTATACACTTTAAAACTTTTCAAGGATAGAATTGATCTCATATTTCCTCTATTTATTGAAAATACAAAATCATTTCTAATTATTTCTTACATAACTTGAGGAATACAGCCTGTTTTTATTACTCCATTCATTAACTTTGAGTTTAGGTTTCATATCTTGTTATAATTACTTCATACATCCACAACTTGTTCAGGAACAATCCTTATGTTTTTATGTGTTGGACACAAAGCATTTTATAACATTAATAGAGATTCAGCTATATTTTTTATAATTATTCTTTAATTCTTTTCTATTTTAAGTTTCCTATTCCTGAGAAACTATACTCCTTCATCTCAAATACCAGGAGCTCCTCTTTGAATGTTTTCAGGAAGGTAACTTATAGATCTTGGATGTATACTAAATTCTCAAGTCAATTTCCCATTAATTCTCTATAGATTTAACTCTCCTAATTTCTGTATCTGAGTGTAACACTCAACAGATATTTTTAACAGAAAAAATATTTTTGAATAAATGTTTGAAGATATCTTCTTCTCACTAAAAATCCTGAAAAGAGGGAAGTCTGTGTATCTGCAGACTAATTTCTTTGAAATATTAGATAATTTCCCTTTTATTTTTATTTTCACCATTGTTCTTATTACTACTTCTATTTTATCTGTGTTCTCTTCCCATTTAGATAAGCAGATTTTGGTCACATTGAGTATTTGCTGTCTTTCTCTAATATAGGTAGGTAGGGTTTTGATTTCACACTTTTAGAGCTTCTCTCACCTTCCATATTACCGACTTCATCTCTGTCCTGTTCATTCTGTACATTACCTAAAATGTGGATATCAACTTGTTTTTTATTTTACTGCCTTATTTCCATTAGATCTCTTCTATTAATTTCAGCCAACTCTCATTTTCACAAACTTTTCAATAGAGTCCATGTTTCTTATAAATTAAACAAAATCAGTATATTTGATTTTAATATTACAGACTCCTTTGATAGGTCTCCAATACTTCACACCACCTTGCCTCTTAGCCATCCTCGAACAATGATCTTGCAAGGTCTGATTTTTGCCAAATGACAGGAAATCCTCATTGATTCCCCTTCATCTCCCACTAGAGAACTGACAGGATTTACCTCTTCAAACTCAAGCTGGAGAGCAAGTAGAAATGAATAGCTCTCTCTAATCCAATTTTCATTTTCTAGCAGGCATTTATGTAGTGGGGTGTGCAAAGGAATTTTTCCAGCTGCAAGGATGGTTTTTGCATCTTTTGCTTTTGGCAAAGTTATGGAAGGAACTAATTTAGTTATAAGATGACAGAATATTAAAATTATTTTTTATGATATATCATTATGTGTCAGGAGAATCTAACTTAGGAACTTACACACACATAAACACAACACTGGTAGAGAAACTGAGCGATGGTGTGACCAAACCATCATAAACCTACTTAGGTGAGCCGAGTTCATCCATACTTACGTCTCTAAATAATGCTATCAACAAGGAGTCAATCTTAAACCCTTTCTCATTTTAGAAAAATATTCATTTACAGATAAATTGGGAAGGGAAGCCATATCCAGTTCATTAAGATGGGCATTTCCAATAAACTTTAACTTTTTTATGTTTAATAATTGTCCTCCAAATTTTGTCATGCTTTTATCAGTTTTCTGCTACTTATCATTGCAAATATACATCAATATAAAATACTTTTTAATCTTTAAAGCCTTTTGTTTATAACAGTTTGCATTCTCTTTTTCATAGTCTTATTTTATTTGGGTGAGGTAGTTTAACTAACTGTTAAAGATATAATGATGAAGCTGCTTTTGGTGAAAGGGGCTTTTTGTCTTTCCCAGGTTATTTTTTGTGTCTGTTAGAGATCTGTGTTCTCTGAAGTTTATTTATGTAGCATAAACAGAAATTTATTGTCTCCCTGTTCTGGAGGCTAGAAGTTTAAAACCAAGGTTGATTTCTTCTCAGGGCTGTGAGGGACAATCTAGTCTTGGTCTCTCCCATCACTTCTGTGGTTTGCTAGCAATTTTTGGCATATCTTGGTTTGTAGAAGCATCATCTCCATCTCTGCCTTTACATGGCACTCTCCCTGTGTGCAGGACTACTCCCAAACACCTTCTTCTTTATAAGGACACTAGTCGTACTGGATTAGAGGCTTTTACAGTATGACCTCATCCTAATTACAAAACTATTTCCAACTAAGGTCACATTCAAGGCACTGGTGGTTAGGACTTCACAGGAATTTTTTTTTTTTTTTACTCCAATTTTGTAAACTTTTTTTTAATTGTAGAGAAGCATGGCAGAGTGATCAGAGAGGATTCTAAAGCATAATATTTATTTCCTAAGAATAAAATTCTGATGGGGAAGAGCCACGGAAATAATAATTCAAGGAAAAAAAAGCTACTAATATTCAATTTTCCATAGTTACAGGTAGACATAGAATCACAACAACATTTAGATTCTACTAGGCATGCTTACAATTGATTAATGGTTTTATTTTAGAAACTAGATCCATGGCAACTAATTTATGGTGAAAAGTTTGAAATGATCTAGAAGTTGCACAAAATTCCATCTTCACTTCCATCTGAAATACAGTAAAACCTTGGATTGAGAGCATAATTCATTCCGGAAACATGCTTGTAACCCAAAGCACTTGTATGTCAAAGAGAATTTCCCCATCATTACACAACCCCAAATATTCACATAAAAATGATTACAATGCTGTAATACACAAAATAATAAAATGCAAAATATAAAGAAAAATAAATTAACCCGCACTTACCTTTGAAATAGATAGATCTAGGAATGATCTAGAAGTTGCACAAAATTATTTTAAGGGACAATATATTAACAAAACAGTTTGAAGACTAATGTGAATGTAATCTGGTCTTTTAGAAAGCTATATTTGGTCCTTCTTTGGTATCTTTTAGAGATCTGGGCATTAGTCTTTCATTGCTTACTAGTCAGAATGGTAAATAACTGACTTTAGCTTCATGTACATTTATAATTTTCATATCTTCCTCCATTCTTATGAGAATTTCCCCCCCTCTCTTATTTATTCATTCAACAAATATTTACTGGGCATCTATAGTGACTATTTCTAGGCCTTGAGGATAACAATTCCCCCAGCATCAGAATCAGAGAAAAAAAGTAGAAAAATAAGATCTCTCAGAAAGAACAGAGAAGACTCAATTATAAATAAACAAAGAGATATCTAAAACAATTTTGACTCATGAGTTGTCTTGAAGAAAAATAAAGCAAAGTAAAAAGAATGATAGTGAAAGGGGTATATTTTTGATAATTTGGCCAGAAAGGAGCTCTCTAAAGATAGTCATATTAAGGTACAGTAAATTTAGGTTGCAAATAGCTTGTTCTGCAAGTGTTCTGCAAGACAAGCAAACATTTCTAATAAATTTTAACTTTGATAAACGAGCAATGTCTTGCAATACATGTGATGCACTATGTCTTGCAATAGTATGCGATGTCAAACATCACATGATCACAACTGAGCCAATGGTTGTTCTCTCTCTCTCTCTCTCTCTCTCTCTCTCTCTCTGCGGGATTGTGGGTGATCGTCTCCCATGCTCAGATGCTCAGTGTTTGGCAGCAATCAGTGATTTTTCAGAATATTGGAAGGTGCCTACAACTGGCACTAGGGTACTTTTAGTCCCTTCAAAACACCTATGGACAGTCCTTTACTTTCCCATACAAGAGTAAGCTTAGAATGCTTTGCTTCATTCTAGGTCAGGCTGCCTGCAGATAGAGACCCTTTCCTCTGCTGCCTTATTGCCAGTTACATTACAGTATATGGCAAGGGTTTATTAATACTGTATTGTAGCCAACATCCGTGTGAGTGTATACAATGGCCCCCATGCAGAAAAAGTTGAAAAGAAAGGCAATAAGAAGGAGGAGATGATTATGGTGGAAGTTAGGAAGGAAATCATTGAGAAGTACGAATGAGGTATGCGAGTGGCTGAAACTGCAAGACATTATAAGAAGTCTAATATCTGCATCTCTTTGGCAGAGGAAGAGGAGAAAAAGGCAGAGGAATCCCTCACTTCAAATGAGATTAGGGAGGCGTGTAAAAGGTGGGAAACAGTTCATAACTTTGTAGAAAAGCACCACCCCCCGTAAGGCTGTAGCAGGGCCAGTGATAAACCTGTTTCACAATATCCTCAAAAGGAGGCAAAAGCAAGTGTCATCGGATAAGTTCCTTGCTAAATTTGCATGAAAAGGAAAAGACTCCATTGAGCCAATAGATAGCCATGTGATAGTGAAAGTCATCCTACATAGTAACCCTCCTGTCCTGTTTCCTTCATACCAGCCACGAAGGGTTTCAAAGATAAGTGTGGGTTAATTTATTTTTCTTTATATTTTGCATTTTATTATTTTGTATATTACAGCATTGTAATCATTTTTATGTGACTATTTGGGGCTGTTTAATGATGGGGAAATTCTCTTTGACATACAAGTGCTTTGGGTTACAGGCATGTTTTCGGAATGAATTATGCTCTCAATCCAAGGTTTTACTGTATTTCAGATGGAGGTGAAGCCCCCTTCACAGGCCAGGTTTAACATGAGTCCTCTCATTGCAAAATGGAAGTCACACTTTCATTCCCCCTCACTTATTGTTTCCAACTCATCTTTGACATGACCTTGCAATGATCACCTTAACTCTTGTATATCTCAGTCTGATTTTCTGTAAAATAGAGACCACGATAATGCGTGCTGCAGGGGTTTTGAGACAACCAGAGGTAACTGATGTGGGGTACCTAGCAGCTGCTGGCCTGTTGAGCAGAAGTCCCCCAACCAACCAAACCTAGCCGTCAGGAAACCAGGAAACTGTCTTCCTTATCTCAACTCTCCTCTTTTGCATATTCCAAGAATCCTTTCATTGGGGGTTGGAGATGTGCATTGTTGCAGGAGAGGCACCTGGCTGATTCGGGGACTGAACTGATTGTGAGGCCATATGCTTCTCTGCTGTGAATGACGCGGAGGCTGTTGGCTTTCCTGTCTCGGCTTCTGTTTCCCAGCCTCACTTGGCTCCCTCCCTCTCTCCCCTATGTTGTTTCTTTCCCATGAAGAACACAGTGAACAATGTTGAAAGTACTTGCTGAATGAATATGTAAATGAACAATAACCTGAGAAAGAGAAAATGAAGTGGAGATACTTATAAATGTAGTTTTAGATATTATCCCTTTGATTTCTAATGGACATTATCTTGGCTATATATTTCAGTGTAGATTTTTAATATCCTTCTTTTTAAAAAGGTTTCATCTCTAAAGACCTGTACATATATTAAGTTCATGTGGTCATGCATTAAAGAACCTACACTAGGGGCACATGGGTAGCTCAATCGGTTAAGTGTCCAACTTCAAATCAGTTCATAATCTCATGGTTTGTGGATTCGAGCCCCATGTTGGGCTCTGTGCTGACAGCTCAGAGCCTGGAGCCTGCTTCGGATTCTGTGTCTCCCTCTCTCTCTGTCCCTCCCCTGCTCACACTCTGTCTCCCCCTTTCTCTAAAAAATAAACATTAAAAATAAAGAACCCAGACTTGATATGTGTAACCCACCTAAAATGCTAAAAGTTTGCTTGCCACTTAAGATCTAGTCTTCAAAATTACCCATCAAAGGGCTTGCTTTTTCACATGCAGTGTGAAATGCTTACATTAGGGCTCTTTCTTTACATAACTTGAAATACAGGTTCAGTTGCTATTCAAGGCTTTATTTTTAGTATTGTATTTCTAGCTAGCTCTAAATAATTATTTAACATGATAGATAATACAACATTTGAAGAAGCACATTCAAGATCTTTAGAGATTCTAAAGCCTAAAAAACAGAAACAAACAAACCCCTTCAACTTCAGAAGAATCAGCTACTTTCTAAAGCCATGGGGATTTAAATGATACATTATTAAGCATTTGTTTTATTTTACTCTGTACTTTTAATATTTTCATATCTCAAAAGTCACTCAACAGACCCAGAATCTGTCATCGGTAACGGGGCCGAGGGTTTTAACGGAGAGTACAGATGGAAAAGGAACACAACACCGAGAACTAACAAAGCTACTGCTAAGAAGGAGAAACCTGACCCAGGAGACAACCAAACAAAGCACAGTTTGAATTACGAATACATGGGCTCCAGAAGCAACTATGAACACCATCCTTTTAACTCACTGGCTCCTGGCTCTAGTTCCATAAAGTGACGCTACATTTTAAGCTCCTCCGGATTCCTTTAGTATCCCCAAGAGCTTGTTACCCACATTACCCACCTCTTTCGCAAAGTCATGTTAAATCACATTCCTGAGGCAAACAAGCCCTACACTGAGGCTGCCGTGTACATGCTAGTGAATCCTGAATCGTGTTAACACCTTGTGACTACTGGTTTGCCAGCCAATATCCAAATTGAGGGTCACAGGGAGAAGCCGCCCTCTGAAAGAAATGGCACTAATAGTTAAAACATGTGGCTGAAAGAGAAGTGTTGGGACCAAGCGGGTCACCCTGCTCCCTGGACTCCCAAGCTGGAGATCTTGCAGCCTGCACTCTGCCCCATCACCACATGCCAGGGGATTAGATAAAAACAGGTGGTCTGACCTAGTATTTGTTTTCACTTAGAAGCTTACTTGTACATTATGGAACAAAGCATGCATAATATACTGCACTGCAACTGAAAATCCTTTCGGTGGAAAGATTCAGCAATGATACACATTCATATACTTAATGCAATCCACTCCTAACTCCATAAAGAATGGATTTATTGAGAATTGGGGGATATGAGCAGACTTTAATCGGAGGACAGCATGAAATCAGGTTTTGACATCATCACCTTTGACAGGGCACCTTAAGTTGCTGAGGTCCCACAAGGTAAAATCTGCATCTGGTCTGGGAATCCTCCCATTTCACTTTCAATTGCCAACCTGTTCAACACCTGTGTCCACACGTGTACGTGCTAGCTCTGAGTATTTAGAGACCACAGCCTTCAGGTTTGCATGTTGTATTCCTACTTCAGAGATCATGTTAACAGCTGGCGGCTTAGCAACTGCCACCGTCTAATTTCAGTAAAGATTAAGGCTGAAAAAATCCTTAGCTGGAAACGTTCTTGGCAGAGGCCAAAGGTGCCGCTAGAGTTATTAAAAAAAAAAAAAATCCCACAGCTTAATTTAATCAAGGAAAAGGAATCTATCTTCAAGATCATGATGGATTTGAGGGGAATATATATTTATTGTCCTGACCAAATGGCATAAAAGAGATTTAGCAATCAGAGTATAAACTACAGATGGGAAAGGCAGTCTTTTTAAAACAATGCTGAGTGATGCACGTATATTAATTTATTTAACAAATAGTTTCTACTCACAGATTATAAGAAAGACAAGGTCCTTATTTTTTATGGAGCATACATTCTAGAAATAGAAGGGGTAAAGAAATAATAGAAAGATAATTTAAATAAAAAAGATCATTTTGATTAGGAATATGCTCTGAAATATATAAAATAAGATATGGGGGCAGGGAGTGAGTTGAGAGGGACTTTTAGATTTGGTGAGCAGAAAAGGCCCATTTGAGATGACATCTGACCTGATACTTGAACGCGTGGGTAGAATGAGCCAGCCATGGAGAAATGAAAGCAGAATGTTCAGAATTTCTATAGAGGGATTTATGAGTAGCCCAACAACCAC
Organism: Cryptoprocta ferox; assembly: GCA_028646485.1. Taxonomy (NCBI): domain Eukaryota; kingdom Metazoa; phylum Chordata; class Mammalia; order Carnivora; family Eupleridae; genus Cryptoprocta; species Cryptoprocta ferox. Next base: position 73,445,201 of record CM053559.1, read on the forward strand.
AGACGGAAGAAAGGCAGGGGACTTAATTCAAAGCATATCTGCTTAGAAACCCCACACTAAAAAATAAACCCATATTATGTATTTGAAATATGTTTGGAGAGGAAGTCTAGTAACTCTGAGCTCCTACACGACAATTCTTGGCACTGTAATTCTTCTGGGGCAAAACCTTGCAAGTTGAAGTCCTGCTCAGTGTGACTGGGAAAGATGCACCAAAGAGGAAGCTAGCGATAGATTCTGTAGCACCTTCCTCAGGTCGGGGTTGGGGTAATTCTAAGTGTAATGGGAAGGCAGAGAACCATTTAAGTAGAGAGAAGGGGCAGAATTGGAGTTATGCCTCCCACAGGTTATTCTGGCAATGCAGACAACAGGTTAGGAGGATAACGGCAGGGAGGCAGCTAGGGTGATATTGCAGGAGTCCGGGTGAAGAGGACAGAAGATTCAGCGAGGACAGCAGCAGAGCAAACAGAGAGGACTAGACGTAGGTGGGGCACGGTGTTGGCTGCAAACCAAACACCACACCTAAGCTTTGTCATGTATGTCCAAATATAAGTCAATTTTATGTTCCACATAAAGGTTTGAGAAGAAACCTAAATTAATTTTTAATGTTGATTTGTTTGAGAGAGAGAGAGAGAGAGACAGAGATACAGATTCTAGTGGGGAAGGGGCAGAGAGAGAGGGAGACACAGAATCTGATGCAGGCTCCAGGCTCTGAGCTGTCAGCACAGAGCTCGATGCAGGGCTCGAACTCACAAGTGGTGAGATCATGACCTGAGTCGAAGTCGGACACTCAACCAACTGAGCCACCCAGGCACCCCGAGAAGAAACCTAAATTAAAGGACAGGTAATATTCACTTCAATATTTACTGAGTCTTTACTATGTGGAAGGCACACTATTCACATATATGTAAACATACACTGTACATGTGTATAAATATACACACACACATAAGCTATACATACACGCAGCATTTAAAAGTGGACACTGGTAAAAACATTTTTCAAAAATAACAGCCCACCAATATTTAATGCTGACTTTACAATACTGGACAATCCTCATTCATAGGTCCTTTGTGCTTTTTTGTAGATACGAGATATACAATAAGAGGAATCAGACATTTCCTTGGAATCTAAATAACAACAAAAATTTTAAGGGAACACAGGGCCTATATAAAAGAGACATCTTTGCATTGGAATCCATATGAGATTCTCCTTACTAAATCTAGCCCAATGGTCACTCCACCTTGTCTTTTATAATTTTAGCTCTTGAGATACAGGTAAATGATCATACAATAGTTCATACTTTAGAACTACTTTGAAGAGTAAATGCATTGTTAGTTAACATCCAAAGGTAGATCATATAAAATGACAGGTTTTTTTTTGCTATGGAAAACTCAATGATCACAAAGCAAAAGTTACTTTAAAAAATAAAGTCTAAGAAAAAATTCATTTCCTCTAACATTTTGTTTCAAGTAAGCCCCAAAACCCATAGAATTTTCCATTTTCTTTCATATTACAGGTGTGCATTTTGAAAGACAAACATATGGTACTTGACATATAAGGACTATTTATTAACTATAAAAAATGACAAATGAAAAAACAAGCTGAAGTTCTGGGGACCATTTAAGTACTCATGAGTCATCTAAAGGTTTATCATCTTACTTCTTCTTAGAGGTATCCTTTGGCCCAGTAATTTCATTTCTACAAGAATACTCCCACAAACACACAAAGCTTAATATATAAAAACTGTATATATACTGCTTGTACCATAGCTCATTGATTAAAAGAAGAGGAACGTAAATGTCCAGAAAAGGGGAACTGTTACATAAATTATGTTATTCCATACTATGGGATCTAATCATCTGGTCAAAAGAATAAAGTGGATTTTTATATACTAACATGGCAACTTGTCAAAACAATGCAGACACAGTATATTGAATAATTCCATTAAGAAAAAGAAGGGTGTGTGTGTGTACATATGTGCTTGCGCGCACGCGCGCACACACACACACACACACACACACACACACACACACATACTGATAGAAGTTTAGAAGACCACACTAACTGAGGCGCCTGGGTGGCTTGGTCAGTTAAGCATCTGACTTCAGCTCAGGTCATGATCTCGTGGTTCGTGGGTCTGAGCCCTGCGTTGGGCTCTGTGCTGACAACTCAGAGCCTGGAGCCTGCTTCAGATTCTATGTCTCCCTCTCTCTCTGCTCCTCCCCCTGCTCATGCTCTCTCTCTCTAAAAAATAAACATTAAAAATATTTTTTAAGAAAGAAGGCCACTCTACTGGCAATGGTCACTTGGCAATGGCCCTCTGAAATGCAGAGTAAAATAAGGTGGCAATGCTGGTAGGAATGGTGTTGATGAGGGGCCTTCATTTTCTCCATAGGTACTTCTGTATGATTTGATTTCATCCTACATTCTACAGGCCCTGGGTTTGTAAATATTCATTTAAAACATAAAGCTAGAGA
>CM053559.1:73448177-73549601 GCA_028646485.1 Cryptoprocta ferox
AAACCTTACATCTGGAAGACAGAAATTGACAGTTTTCCTTGCTTAGCATTTCACCATGTTATTTTGATCTAGTGCATTTAAATTTGCTTAATGTGTGTGTAGGAAATCAATAAGATTTTAGGGATGGTTTTATGTTAAGAATACCAGGACTAATTTTTTATATAGAACCACTGGGAATAAAATAGCTTGGATTCATCATAGAATGGAATGACTACTACTTAGAAAGTTATTCTTTAATGTAAATGTAATTAGTATATTCTAGGAGCAAAGGTAATCCATGAATAAAAACTAACAAAACAAAAAAGAGTCAGCCAGAACATATATTCCAATAACCCAATAATATCCGTTCTCTTATTGCAAACAAATCTACCAGTCCTGGAAATTTAAAGCTATAATTATGTGAATAAGTGAGAAAAAAGTCAGATTTGTATAAAAATGGGGTCTTCTAAGTATTATGGTTTATCTATAAAATATCAGCATGATGCAGTGTTTCCCAAGGTATGGTTTTGCAATTCTGGAGAAATTTAAAATCTTTTCAGGGAATCTGTGAGGTCAAAACTATTTTTATAATAATATTCAGATATCATCTGCCTTTTCCGCAGTTATTCTCTGTGTGTACGGTGGAATTTTCCAGAGGCTTAATTTCATCTGATATTGCAACAAATTGAATGTAGAAGCCGATATGAAAATACAGCTGCATTCTATTAAGCTAGACATTAAAGAGATGTATAAAAGCGTAGAATAATGTCACTCATTTCCCTAAATTGTTTGGTTCAAAAAAGTTACTTTACATAAAAATGTTACGTGTGTTAGCATGTAAAGAAATTTACTACTTTTATTTTAAAATGAAATATTTAAAAGTTTCAGTTTTAATTTCTAACACAGTGAATACCAATAGCTATAACTCACCAAACAAAAGTTAGACCACTGCTGTTTTTGACTGGTTATATAACAGGAAAAAAAAATTTACTAACCTGAACAAGAACAAAGTAACGTTTTTTCCATCTTTTCCAAACCTTCTGTCCAAGGGCATACAAATATCTGATAAGAAAAACAAGCAAAGAATATTTTAGATGAATAACGCTGTGGCTCTGTGTAATTGTGTTTCTTCCATAGGTATTCATTCTGGAGACCAGCCTGCTAAAGGCAAAGTTTAGTTCATTTGAAAATGGAGACAACATGTAGCTTCTGTGTTACAAAATGACTGAGCTTATTCTAGGTTCTTGAAAGGGAATTGATTTATGTGGCTTATCAATTTGTCAGTTCTTACTACAAATTGAGCCACGTTGGAGCTAGAATGGATAATCAAAGAACCAGTGGGAATTTTATTCTTACAACACATTTCTTAGGAGACACAAAGGCTACAAACTGGGGATAGAAGACTCAATGTTTCAGCTCTCAGGTGACCGGTGCTGAGGAGTGTGGCCCGAGAAGGAAACGGCTGTAGAGTCAAGAACCAGAGTGAAGGGTCACTGTCCAGCCGGGTGACCCCAAGTTGTGCCGGCACCAATCTCAGTTTTTGTTTCTTCAACTATAAATGGCAAGACTGGGTTTGCTGATTTCTAAGGTCTCTGCCAGCCTCATAATTTGGGGGTTTAGCTGATCTATGGTAGTATCTTAATGCAAATTTTCCCAACTATGAAATTCAGGTGAAGAGGACATGGTATAATTTAACATAGTTTCAGCCAGGGCTCTTGTTTAACTGTGCATTGCTATTAACAATGCGAATTGAAATGAATCAAGGAGTCAATCATTTGAGAATAAAACTTTGGTTCGTATTGAATATATATAGATGTAAGCTCATCAAGTTTATCAAGGAGGAAAAAGAAGAAATTAAAAATTACTCAAGTGTAAGCATGTCATGGAGAGCTATTTAAAAATTACACCAAGGGAAAAAAAATTACACCTTGGAACTATATACACACTTCCTACAAAAGTGTAAAACATCATTAGAGGTTTGGAATATGACAAATACAGGCCTAGTTTTTAAATTAAAGTAAGATTTCTCAATAATTTATCATAATCTTTTTCTGAAGTGAAGGTTCACCACTGTAAAGGCTATTCAAACTAAATTTATATACAATTCTAAGTGATAAAAAAGCACTACAGTTAATCACTTATTTTTGGGCTTAAAGCCTTGAGAGTTTCACAATTTTTAAAATTAAAATCTTAGCTTGAGTTTTTAGTTTCTGCATTATTAAAATAATTATCTTTTGCCAAGCCAAGCAAACATTTTTGCCCCCCCTTTTAAAAAGTAATGCAAGAAATGAATGAGCACTCTTCACTTTTTTTCCCTTCCCCCATCTGTCCCACCCCAAGCCTGTCAGCCTCTAGCAACCACCAGTACGTTCTCTGTATCTATGAGGTTGATTTCTTGGGTTCTAAATGTTCAGAATAAAAAAAAAAAAACCCAACAATGCAGACTAAAAGTCAAACTAGAAAGTAGGCGTTTGCATTGGAAATCATCATCTATAACTGCCCAAATCAATTACGTATTTTGTGTCAAACCCATCAGCTATCTAGGTGAACTATTCATCTCTCACAATACCCTTGATACCATGTTGCCTGCACTTCTGGATATAATGTGAATTCATTTAGTGACTGACTGACAGCGACATCCACTGCTACTGTGCTCACCTGTTTGTTCACTAGCACCTCCTGAGGTCCCTTTAAAACCCTTTGCCCCACCTTTGCTCTAGGCTATAATTTCTCTTCTGTGTTTCTGGTGATAGGTGTTTAGCTGCTCTCTTTCTGTCTTTCCTATGTAATTTCCCTCTCCTTGAAATGCACACACCCAAACTCCTATTACAGGGTTAACAGCAATGACCTCAGGAGCTAGACAGTGTGGACATGACAGATGCCCTCTATAAAAGTGCAGTGGCAAGATGTGCACCAAATAGCTGCCTAGGAGTCACAGAGGACATTTGGAATCACCTTTGCCCATGACCACTGCCTGCTTCTCAGCTCCTTCAGCATCTCACTTAGTATGCTGCTGAGCAACTGGGTCATATATAAGTGGAAGTGAATAGTGATAAGCAAACCATCAACACCACAAGCAAGTGTAAGTCTTGCTAGGGTGATACACAAGTAATACTACTATCTGCTCCAACATCACTCAAAATCATGGCTCAACATATAGGGAATGACAATGTAGGATTTTTCTGAAGACAGCAGAGCAGTGGGTGGATACATACATGTGTATAGTGGAAGTTGGGAAATGTAAGAAACTGAATAAGAGACAATTTAAGAATGGAACCAAGGTAAGCATTTGGCCCATGAGGTATTTTGGGGGTGTTGCCCTGGAAGAAGGAGTTCAATCAACCATATGTAGAAGGCAAGTGATCAAACATGTCTACAAAGTAGCTGGGCATGACAGTTTTACTCTCTGCATAAGAAAATAGATTACATTCAACACAAGATTTACTGCATAAAGGCAATGTTATAAATGCTGTGTAGCAAAATGATAGTTTCTGCCCCTTAGTTTTCACATTAGCCAGACAAAAATTTTATGAGATAAAATGGACATGAATACATCAGAAAAGATAACTATGCTAAATAAGAACACGTTAAGCTTAACTTCAACAAATTTTAGTTTTTTTCACTCTAAAAATGATTTCTGGAATTAAATGTCTAGTATTGTCGCTTAGCTGCTTTCTCACTAGTATAAAATTAGATTCTGGGCATAAGAGATATTTAAAATTAAGGAAAGAATGAAGAACAAGATGTTCATCAATACTGTTTAAAATAAAAGACTCAAAACCATCTAAGAATCAAATGGTAAGGAATAACTTGCCAGGAAAAGCAATGCCAAAACAATGATATGGAAAAATTATTACTATACTAAGTAAAAACAAACAAAAACAGTCACATGAGCTTATAGTATATGCATGGGAAGAAAACCCAGAAAGATGCATCAAAATGTTAAACCTGCAGTTTATATTGGACTGGTGAGATTAAATGAATTTCATTTTTTTAAAGTAATCTCTCCATCCAATTTGGGGCTCAAGGTCACAACCTCAAGGTTAAGAGTTGCATTCTAATGAGGCAGCCAGGTGCTCCTTCATATTGTTCTCCATGCCTTTATATTTCTACAATTTCTACACTGAGCATATCTCCCATATTTTTAAAGTAAAGTGTATTGGTATCGTTGACATATAGTAAGGTTCATCCATTTTAAGTATATAATTTGGTGCGAGTTGACATAGCAATGTAACCACCACCACCACAATGGACGAACAGAACATCTGTATCCCTCTAAACCTTCCTTCAGGTCCTTGTATAATCAATCTCCTCCTCACATCCCCCAGCTCTGCAACCTTACAGGTGTTTTCCAGAATGTCATATAGGTGGAAAAATACAGTATACACCCTTTTGTGTCTATTTTCTTTCAGTTGGTAAAAAGCTTTTGAAATTCACCCCTGTTGTCTATATCAGGAGTTCATTCTTTCCATTGCCGAATTTATTTCATTGCATGAATTTATTTCACTGTGTTTATCCATTTACCAGTTGGTGAACATTTGGATTGCTCTCATTTTTTTTTTAGCTATCATAAGCAAAATTGGTATAAACACACATGCACAAGTCTTTGTGTGGGCCCATATTTTCATTCCTCTCAGGTAAATATCTAGGAGTGGGATTACTGAATTCTATTTAAAGTGTGTGGTTAACTTTATATGAAACTGCCAAACTGGTTTTCCAAAGTGGCTGTACAATTTTGTATTACCACTAGCAATGTATGAGAGTACATCTTATTTCATAATCAGAAAAAAAATTACTGAAATCCTTATTCTGAAGGATTTGAGGGATATGTTCATTACGGAACCATAAATTGTATTTCTGGTATGACAAAGTCAAATACAGTGACAAAGATCCTTCTTTTTGGTCTATAGGTATCTTGCAGACACTGGAGAACTTCTTCTATAAGCTTTAATAGTTAAATGGTTTGTCAGGTTTCAAGACTATTCTCAAGTCTGTAGGTTGGTGGTCTTAGCTGTGGAAGGTGTAAATTGTGGAGAGAGGAAAAAGTTAGCCCAAATCATTTGAATATTCGGTTATAATCAGATAATCCATTTTTTAAGAAACATCTGTAAAAACTAATATGCATTTTCTCCTCACCTGTTTTTTTTTTAATGTTCAGTGTTAGGCTATAAATTACCTCATTTATGGATAAAAATCCAGTAAGATTGTTTTATTTCAGATAAATATACTAAAGTTACATTTAACATGTTATGCTCTAGTAGGCAGTTAAGATTCAGTTCATTACACTTACACAGTGATGTTTGAGTATTCTTAATTACTGAAAAATGAGTTACTCTTTAAGACTATATACATAACAAATTTTTAAAGATTTTGTATACAATAGGTTGACTTGGTTTCAAATAGTTATAAAATATAATCTGATCTTTAATGATTTAGAAAACATGCTATAGCATCTCAGGGTCATTATTATGAACATCAATGATAACTACATAATTCTGTAAAGAAAAAGGTATAGTTGACGGTCTAAATCTAGCAATAGTATTAAACATATCTTTGAAAGCTATTTACCTGTCATCCCTTTCTGTTTTATAAAAATAGTTTAGAATTTAAAAAATCTATTATTAATATCTTCCTTTCTGAATTCTGAACAAATTGTTTTATTGCCTTATGAAATCTAATTCTACCCAATAAAAGTATAGAGAATATCTTCCAGGAAGTATATTTGTCATTCTGGAGAGAGGCTACTTTGGCTAGCATACTACAGGTCTGTCAGTGGGTCTGCTCAGCAGTCATACTCTCCCTGATTGTTTTGCAACCTACTGAATCATTATTAGCTTCCTCTCAATTGACTATGTGATTAACTCAAAAAGAAAAGTTTTTTTTTTAAGGGTATGTAAATCAGACCTGCCAAATACCAAACTGGGAACACACATTTAACTGGGTTTTATTTGACAATTTATAAGGTTATCCAATAAAATATCATATAGCATGACAGCAATAGTCTCTAATGCAGACTGTGATTTTTTTTCATCTTATTTTGAAGAGGTTTTAAAGAGGAAAGCCAGTTTTCTGTTTTCTGCCCACCATGGGGCTTTCAACATTATTCATTTTCATCAACTTACAAAATTTGGTTTTAAACAAAGCATTTTTACTCATCCTTGTTAAATTATTTCAGTTAAGTAACAAATGGATGGAAAATTAAGGAACACATATATCAGCCATTTTCATAGTCATACATTCTCCAGTCCTGTATTAGAGTATGGTTTTGAGAGAAAAAAAATTCTCTAATCAAAATTAAATTTGATCCAAGAATTATTTGAATGGGTAAAAAAAGATTCTATTGTACCTAACATATTTGAAAAGCACATATTTCCATTCCTAATTTGTACTAAAAGTAACATTTTTCCATTAAAATATTTCCAATGCAGCATAATACTCATGTAACTAGAGTATTTTGGATTACTTAAAAGTAACTGCTCAGATACTATTTAATAGTGTTTGCTTTCAGCAATACAACCAACTTAACGTATTAAGAAATTGTTCCCTTTGAACAAAAAATTGCCTGCTTAACTTTAAAATCTTCTCTTCTTACATGGGATTAGGTAACAAAGAAATTAGCAGCACTGGCACAAAGCTTGGATTTAACACATAAGAGTTAAAGCCTTGAAGCATTTGGTTTTATAAATCAGTATCAACATAGCAATAATCTTAAAGAATTAATCCTTCTTCTAGGACTGCTTCTAATGGAGAGTACTATTTGTTCCAAAGAGACATAGCAATCATTGCTAGAAAACAAGGCACAAACCCACCTAAATGTATATCAATGTTTCATTCGCTTAGGACTAGTTTTTTGGTGTTAATATTCTTGGTCATGCTCCATCCTCAAATATAAAAGAAATGTGAAACTGAATTTCAAAAGTCATATTTCTTATGCATATTTAAAATATGATGTGGATACCGTTAGGAGAAATGTCAAGTGAAGAAAGAAAAGAAAATTAAAGAACTTTGATAACAGCAAACCTCAAGTTACTACCAATGAGGAAAACAGGGCATTATTTATTATCTTCTCTGTCAGTAACTACATATAGTCATGAGAGAATCTCAACACTAAAAACCGTATAATCTTTATGGCATCACTATGATTCTTAAAAGAGTTACATGATAACCTACTAAGCCAAGGTGCTTTTAAAAGTTTTCATCTGTGGACAAACAAAAGTAGAGCCTTTATGAAATCCACTAGAATGTTCTGTGACAACAGGGATAAATACTTTTCTTTAGATATGTGTTGCCTATTAACAATATGTATTAATACCAAAAAAATGGCCTCAACCACAGGCTGAAAAAAATGGAGTTTCGTAATAACAAGCGTCAAGCAAACAAAAATCAGCAACACGACTATGCTTATTTTTGCTGAATTTTCAGAGATATTTACATTTCATTACACATTTACACTTCAATGCTTGTAAAATAAAATTGTTTTAAATGCTTGTTCTTATACAGAATCCTTATGAATAGTTTTTAATAGATTCACATATAGCATTCTGTGGTGTGTCTTCCTTTAAACCAAAAACCCTCCAAAATTAATTTTAATGATAAATTAAACCATTTTGCTGTAAATGGTATATGCTTTCAGCTAATATATAATCGCAAAAGTTAATGAAATTTGAAGAACTCATTTTTGTTTAGTTTTTAAAATTGTGATTTAACCCAACTTTGTAACACAATGTGTCTGAGCTCCAATATACCCTAAACTATTCTAGTAAATAAACAGCTAATATTCTCTATGTCTTATTTGAAATGGAAAATGGGAGAGCATGATATAATAACCATTATCCAAACACTCTAAGAGTACTTTATAAAACCTAACTTAAAGATTGTTCAAAGAATACTTCAACACACAAAAATTCTTCAAACATATTACTAAATATTGTAGTTAAGTTTCAATTAGAGTGGTGGCATACAGTTCTAATAGAAAGGAGAATATGACAATTTATTTGCACTGAGTCCATGCTGTGGGAGTTCATGGTTTCACTTTATGATGAAAAATCATCATTAATGAATATTTTAAAAACACAATGTGTACAGAATATGGGAATTATTCTGTGCTTGAAGAAAAGGACTATTGCTTTTGTCGGATCACTTGAGTCTAGCTTTTTATTCAAAGAAATGGAACAATCAATCTACATGTTGAATGATAAAGCCTTTCCTTCTACAAGGCTTCATTTTTCAAGGAAAAATACAGAAAGGAAAAAAAATCAATATATAGAGTCATTTAGTCCTGGAAAGGGCTTTCTTAAAGAGAAACCTCAGTCAAGGTTGAAAGAGCAATTAATGCAGGCTCAAAAATCTGGGCCATTCTGATAGAGTTCGGTTAACATGTGGCAGAAGTAATCATCCACTTGTGAAAATGATTTTCAGTTCATTCTCAAACACCTTTCAGACACTCATGATCCCATTTAACTGACAACAATACAGGCTATCTGTGGGCACCATTGCATCTGATGTGAAAACCAATAGGGACGAAATGCCCTCAGGCACTTTCAGTCATCCTGCATGTTCCCTGGTCTCTGCCGCCTGCATAAAAGGAATCTTCCTTTCACTGCATTCCTTCTTTTATTTAACCCTGAAAGATAAGCCTTTTTTGGGGGGAGGGATATTTTTGGCTAAGGATGAGAGAAAGAAACTGATTCAAGACAACAGTGTGACCTGGGCATTAAGAAACCCTGAAATAAATACTTTCCAATGGGCTTTTATACTTCCCAAATTCTTATGGGAAAGAGTACATGAGGTTGGGGAGGCAAGGGAAGGTTCACCACCAAACAAAATTACTTAACATTTTGGGAGAAATTATGAACGAAGAAAAATCAGAAACTCCTACAGCTGAACAATAAGTTGAAATTGTGTGCTGTATAAACAGACTTACAAAAGCAAACGAGTAAAATGTTGAGTTCTTCACTCATTTTCTGGACGACATTTTATAGAATTAGAAACAGAAAACTAATCATCCTTCCTTTTCTTCACAAGTCCCATCTTCTGGTAGTTTACTGTAAGTCAGAGCTAACTCTTGGCTTGTATCAGCATTATTAGAGTCTAACAGTCTAATGTATGAAAGCTGTCCTCTAAACACCGGCTTGCCATTGCGCACTATAGAATATGAACAGGGGCAATCTGATATGATGGGAAGACTCTAATACCCCAACCTCAGGTAAGACATTAAGAACTCCAAGTGACCGTAAAAGAGGTCCAAAATAAACAGCAATGAGCAGTCACCCCAAAACAAACTGGGGAAATTATAAGAGTAGTTCTACAAAAAGTACTTTTAAAGAACAACACTCAAACCAAACCACCTAAATCAAACTGCACAGAGAAATCTATTAGAAAGGCAGTTTTTGCTAGATCTATCTTTGATAACTGATCAGCAGTATTCTTTTATATCTCAACAAGAAAAGTACCCTAAAAAACTTTTTTAATGGTCATGGTCTCGTCAATGCTCATATTTTATAAACTTACACAAACATGTTAAAGTCTCATTCTAACGTACTCTAATGTGGAGGGCAGATTTTGTAAGCATGGTTTCATGTTTTTTCTCAGTTTAAACATCCTTCAAAATAAGTAATACTCTTCTGCTTGTGAAGAAGCCTTACTGCTTTGTTAAAAGTTAAAGAAAACTAGCTTTCCAAGTTAATTATAAAATATCTCAGAAGAGGATGAGTGAAAATATGTCCAAACAATGTACTAACCTATTCCAACCAGGCTAACCTGCAGAGAGTCAAGTCCATACTTCCATCTCTTGTGGAGGAGGGTACAGGCTGGGAAGATGTGAATCTGGGGGGAGGGGGAGGCCATGCTACGACACGTTCCAAAAGGAAGGACACTCTGTACTTGGCAATAAAGCTCTGGGGCAACCAATTAAGATGAAATAATTACTTAGACAATCCCAGATATTTTTGTGAGATCCATTCATTAAATTTTCTTCTTCCTGAAAATGCAGATGATTTGGTAATAATGAAACAAAGGTTTTAGCAAGGGGTTTTTATGTATCAAACTGTATCTTATTGACTATTAGAAATACCTTCCCTTTCTGGGCACAATATTCCCAATACAAAGCAAAAAAATCACTTTTAAACATTATATCCAATACAGGTAATCTTGAGTTAGCAGAAACTTTTAGGTCTCAGTTTTCTGTAAGTGGAGATAACTGTTCTACCTACTTTATATTTGTGATAAATTTGAGATGAAATATGCACACAAAATGTCCATTTATAAGCTGTATACACTCTAAAAAGAAAATTCTCATGGGGCACCTGGTTAGCTCAGTTGGTTAAGGCTCAGTTGGTTAAGCGTCTGACTCTTGATTTCTGCTCAGGTCATGATCTCACAATTCAGGAATAGGAGCCCCTCCCGGTCCCCCTATATCAGCAAGGAGTCTGCTTGGGATTCTATCTCCCCCTCTCTCTGCCCCTCCCCTGCTTCAGTGTATGCTCTCTCTCAAAATGAATAAACTTAAAAAGAGAGAAGCCAAGACTACACTGTATGTCTGTTTAAACTTGAATTTAAATTAAAAAAACAGGAAAAATGAAAATCATTGAGAAGGTAATTTGAGATTCAGTGTTTTCCAATGTGTGTCTTGGGATCTGGATACAAAAAAATATTATGCAAAAAAAAAAGAGAACAAATTTGGTGGGCAAATACATGTGAAAAATACTCAGTTAAATAAAGCTAAAAACATTCTGCAGAGAAGATGAGTAAGAGCTTATAGTAGATCTAGAAGAGACACTAAAAAAAGCAGGAAGGGAAGGGAGAAGAGTTGGTGTAGCATCTCCAAAATTACAGAATCTTCTTCATAGAGTATCTTGTGGGAGTAATGTTTTCCAGCATACCCCTTGGGAAATTAGGTAGACTAGAATACTGATAATGAGTCTTTAAGTGGTAAAATTATACAACTGATTTTTTAGATTCTGTTCAGAATTAACAAAAATCCTAATCATAATTAAAATATCTTCTTCACTTCTAACATCATTTTACTAGGAATCTGTAAACATTTGTTTGGGAGATAAAAAGTTTTCTGTAAAATTTGGATCATGATCTCCATGGATTATATTTGATTTCTGAAAGATCACTTGTTCTGTAATGTTTCTCTCTGGTCTTAGTGAATGAGGACATTTTTGGAGGACTCTGAAATTTAGAAAGCTATATCCATCTTTAGAGTAACTTATCCTCATGTAAGTTATTCATAAAGGCATTTGAATTCCTCCTGACACCCAGCAGGTTTCACAGATCCCTGACCTAGGGAGTCTTGTTCTACCTGCACTATGTTACCTGAATTTCAATTTTATGCCTGGTGACCAACCTTCTCTGAAGTCAAGCACAACTGTGTGGAGTTCTGGTTTGAGACTTCAGGGATTATTACTCCAGCTCTGACACTGTCCCTTGGCCTTAGTGTCTTATTCCCTGCCCTCACTGTTTGGATAAGCTACCCAATACTCCAGGCCAAGGACCCAGCTTTGCTCTTGTTCTGTACATCCTTCTCTGATACCCTGCTCTGGCACTCTATGACATCGGTGATGGCTCACATCTGCAAATAATGCCTGTGCTGAGATCCACGGATACTTCCCTTGGTTTTGACACCATGTACTCGTTTGCACAGATACTCTGTTTTCGTTGTTCCTCTAGTCAGTTCCACACACATCTTACATTTTTCACTAATTTCCCACAATTTAAATTTATTTAGTTTTTGAGTCTCACATTTCCAATTTCTTCCTGTCTCTCAGTTTAGCCACCACCTTTCCACACAAGCCCTCCCTGATATTCCTAATAAGGTCATATTCCTTTATTTCATGTATTAGGCAAAATGTGAACACTTCTTCCCTAGCTCTGCCATGGCCTATGGCGAGGCATAATGGACTAGTCTACTTCCAGCATAAGACTGTAAATCCTTGTAAGGGCAAGGGCCATATTGGTCATGACTCACCATTCCATCCCAGCACCGTGACTTTATATAATAGCAGATACTCCATAAGCATTTTGTAATGACTAAATGGCTGTTTCTAGGTCTGTCAGTAGGAACAATTATAATAAGAACATAAAAGAAATGAATCTTTCACAAAAATTTGTATAATATGTATCAAGGTCAAATAAAAAGTGTTGGATAGATTTTGGATATTTGAGAAATATAAGTATTTTTATACTTATTTAATCACAAGTATTCAAACAGTTTTAGCAGAATGTTATCCTAATATTTACCTTAACATGGAGGATCAAATATAAAGTATAAATTAACTGCTATGGAAGCAGGCACAGAACTTCAGGAGTCCAGTCCACCCACCACCCCATTATCCTCCCATTATCCAAAAAAGGGACTCCTGAACTTTTTTAGAAAGGCCCACACTCAACATTGGGCTTGAACTCACAAGCCGGAGATCAAGAGTAGCATGCTATACTGACTAAGCCAGCTAGGCGCCCCTGAGACTCCTGAATTTCAGGCAACACAGTTTGAACCACTGCTGAAAACAGCCTCATGGTCACAGTACCACAGGGACCTTTTAGTCAAAATGGAATCAAATACATTCTCTGTCTAAAGATCACAAAGTTCCCCAGATTTCTAACTCCACTAGTATTAATTTTTTTAAAATTTGCTGATATATGGACCTTGTTGGAGTCTCTGAGAAGTCCCAGTATTTTACACAGTAATTTTCTCTTTTCTTTGCCTAAGTTCTGAACAAATTGGCTTCTGAGAGTATAGTTCAGAGGCAAAAACATCACCTTATTCACTGTTATTATTCACTAGTCTCCAGTCACAGACAGTGCTGAACAGGAGAGGCCTGCCCATGTCCAGAGGCATGCAGATCCCGCCTCTGACAGACTTATTCAGGGATAAGCAGAGAACAGGAACTCCCGGTGGACACCTCACTGTCAAGGGACAGAGTGGACATGCTCTCTGCATGCCCAGGTCCTGCCTTCCAGCTAACCCAGGTAAGTCCAATAGAGGATAGGCAAGAAGCCAGGAGCGCTACTGTCACGGATGGCCCTCCACATGGAAGCAACTATCAGGGCTGTGCAATAAGTGCTTTTTCAAATGAGAGATGAAAAAGTGAAAATATTCAGAGAAAGACAGAGACAGGGAGGGAGAAGGAAAGAAAAGACAGACAAAAACATATGGAACTTTTAAGTTCCTTTAACTGCTATGTGCCCAGCATGACTTCCCTTTTTTCATGTATAAAACAGGTAGCAGTATCTACCTTGAATAGCATTATTGCAAAAACAGGGTGAAATGATGTATGTAAAAGGCTCTTTGAAACTATAAAAGTGCAAAACTATAAAGCACAATGCAAATCAAGGCATCGTCATCGTCATTATTGTCATTGTAGTAGAACATACTGAAAAATACTTCAATCTCTTTTCCGAAGGACTTTTTGGCAAGTGCAGGGGATTGACGATGAATTTTCCAACTTGTCCCTTAAAAAAACTTTCTAAAAGTGGGGCAAAAATCTATTTTTCTAAAATAAAGGATAACAGGCTATCACACAGGTTACAACAAAACGAGTTTTTCTCATTCATCAGATACAAGTAATATTTCTGTAGAGTACATATGTGTTCCCCAGTTACTGAATTCCTTAGGTTCTTAGGAAACTGTTATTTATCAACAAACAAAAAAATTCTAGAATACTATGGAAATATGCACTTTGACATTCAGTTTCTCTCTTATCTACATCTATCTATTTGGAGAATAACAAAGGCAATAGTAGTAAAGGGGCCATGTACAATCAGGCTGGGATTCATTGGGCAAGGCTTATAAAATATTTCCCGTTCTTCAATTTTACAGCTTAAGAATTCCATTTATTTATTTATTTGTCTATAAACTATACTTACAAGATTTCTGCCTGTGAATGCAAGATACAAAGAAAAATTAAATCCATATCGTTAGAGAAGAAAACCTTTGACATTTATAAAATGTATTCAGAATTTAAAGTTTGAGGTATTTTTGGTTAAAACTGACCTTAGTGATATCTTTGATCATTCATCTACCACTCAGCATTAAAGTTTCTCTACATTAATTTGATAAAATGTCTTGACAAGTTTGATATGTCCAAAATGAGCTACCACTTCACCTTCTTCTAACCTTTCTTCTTACATTTTTTTAAAAAAAGAAAATGTCTTGAAGGTTACTTAATACTCCTTAAATAGTTCCACCTTTATTACCAAGTTCTCAAAGGAAAAAAATATTTTTCTGTTTTCAGGGAATGCTTGCGCCATCTACTGGAAAAATATATGACTACTTTCATCAAACAAAAACTGTAACCCTTCCAAAGATACTTTCCTTTAAAATCCAACTTTGGAACAAAATCCAGTCCTTCTCTTTCTTGCATTTGAAGGCATATGTCAGTATGTGAAATTGGCACCTCTACCCCCAAGGTTAATGTACATTATTTCAAATGTACTCAAATACATGTTAGTTCAGAACTCAATAGTCCCTTCTTAATGGAATCATTTGAGAGTTACATATTCACAGGTAAAAGTGTACATGAAATAGAAAAATACAGATGGAGGAAAGGAGATAATCATTTAACTTTTAGTTAAAAAACACCAGCATATAATTTTAAAACAAATATAAGCAGTGGCCCTCTTCCATTTAGCCATCCAGCTAGGGATAAAGGTTAGAATTTTGTTCCATAGATTTGTGATATCAAGATTATTTCATAGAAAAGAATTACAGCCACTCCAAAGGTATATCTGAAGTTTTCTTAATAGTTAAAACCACAATAATACAACACAGTGCAAAAAAAATAGTACATTGAAGACACTGGCCTCTAAATATTCTTTTTATGTTGGTACCACCTAAATAGCAGAAGAACTGCAAAGAAATTTGAGATCTGTTCATTTTCAATTAAGAAGCCATATTTTTCTTCCTAAGAAAATAAAATGGGAATCCTGTTCAAAGGTCTGTATCATAATTACATCCTGGGATGTGGGGTTTGATTCAGTTGCTGGCACATATGTATCTGCTTTTTGACGGGATGCATAAATTACTAGAAAGTTATTATAAATTACAATGTAACTGTAATTGACAAGAATTCAAGTAACTTTCAACTTATCAGAGGGTTAGTGTCCTGCCTTCCTTTGCTATACAATTAGAGGAAAAGAGACAAGAAAACAAACTTACTTCAGAAATTATAAGACCTATCTTGAGTCAGTGCTCTTTAGAGATATTTAGTATTTACTTTGTATAGTTTAGGACATAAGATTTGTTGCCTATAAACATTAACATAAGGTAGAAAGTATTATGAAAAGTGAAGATAAACAATCATGGGAATTCCTACAAGTCTGAGATTTTCAGACAGATGAGCATAGGTGAATAGACGATCCTCAATCATCAAATAAAATTAAAATATATTAACTATAAAAAGCAATACAGAATTCTAGTAAATATTAAGGGAATGTTCAATGATAAAGCTTGAAATTAAATAAGGTTTCTGGTGAGATTTATCCTGCTAGTATCCTTTTGATTCTATATGAGAGTAAAAAAAAAAAAAAAAGTCCAAAAAAAAAACCCCAGTAAAATGACAGACTATATTACATTAGAATATATCCTGTCATAGCATACATTCTATACTGACATTCTTCAAATAACTATTCCCAATGCATTTCATTCTTCTATGTTCTCCTTCCCTGCCCCCTCCTTCCCCCCCCCTTTTTTTTCTTTTTTAATGTTTGTTTATTTTTGAGAGAGAGGCAGAGAGAGAGGCAGAGAGAGAGGCAGAGAGCGAGGCAAACAGAGAATGTGAAGCAGGCTCCATGCTCTCCATGCAGAGCCCCACATGGGGCTCAAACTCACCAAGTGAACTGTAAGATCATGACCTGAGCTGAAGTCAAACACTTAACTGACTGATTCACACAGATGCCCCTCATTGTTTTCTGTCACAGGTTACATTTTATCTTTGAGATTTATTGAGTTCCTGGCATTGTGCTTTGTACTTTACATATATTATCTCAATTAATACAAAAATTCTATAAGGTAGGTATAGTTACTGCTATAAACTATAACAAACATAGTTTATAACCAACTTCTGATATTTTTGATACTACAAAAACTATGTTAAGAACTACCTAAAGTATTACTTACAAATTTTTATTGGATATTTACAGTAGCTTTTGGACTTTGCTACAAATTCATTTCATAAGTATAGTTAATTGTAAAGGAACAGCCACCAGCTGCTGCACACATAAAACAATTATATTCATGGAAGATGTTACCTCGTATATATGGAGAATGTGGTCTTTGAGATCAAGACTCATTGTATTTTGGGTGAGAGGCACCCTGTTCCAGTTCCTGGCTTGGTTTGTGAATGAGAAAGTGCTTACTTAGGCAGAAGACCATTCCCTGGTTGCAGGTGTTAAGATAGCAGCCTTCACTCAGAGCAAAGACTACAAGCAAAGCAGTAGGGTACCCTCAAAGGGTCCCATCTAAGCCAGGTCAGCCTCTCGAGGAAGGCACACAGATACTGGATGACAGTGGGTAAACTGTCAGAGGCCCTGAGAATGATGGCAAACTTTACAGGAAGCTTCTCATATCCCCTATGACTCTATCATTTTTTCTCCCTCAGCATAAAGATGTTCAGAAGTTCTACACCACCTTCACTGAACAAAAAGAAACAAAGAAGGAATGTTTACAATGTAAGAGAAAGGAAAAGAGGTAGAGTTAGGGCATATCTGAGGTCTAACACAGTATGAAGGATGTGAGGGAATCCCTCCAGGAAGGGTAAACCCACAGTCCCAATCTTACCATCCAGTCACCCCTATCTCTGGAAGATCTTCCCTACTGACTATAGCATTAGAGGTCTGGAGGTCTTCAGTGCAGCAGCATTCCCTTCCAGTAGTTTCCACAAACGCTCAGGAACAGAGCTTGCAAAAATACAGACTGCTGGGCCCTGAGTTTGGGTCCCTAAATCAGGCCTCACAATCTGCATTTCTAACAAGTTCTCAGGTGATGCTCGTGATCCTGGTCCAGAAACCAGACCTGTTTTGAAACTTCAACAAAAACAAAAACCTCAGTCATACCTATATATTTTAAAACGTAGTTTTACCTAAAAGTACATAATCAGTTAAGATTTCTTTAGTCTAAGCAATTTTTCTATGTGAAATAAACCAAACCAAAATAACTTTTTCTCTTCTTAAATTTGATAATAGTGCCCCCAAGTGGATAAAAAAAATACTAACAAGAAAGGAAAATGGAGCGATTCTCACTGGGATGGAGTTTACGTAAACCTATGTTCATCATATTTGCCAGAATGCCCAACCTGGTGCTTTGCGCAGTATGCCTTCAATACAGGTTAGCTGAATAAACACCCGCACATATTTCACGAAGACTTACCACTCTGTTCCTCAATGTTTTATTTATACAACGTTAATACTGGGCCAAGTAATCCCAAAATCTTTTAGCTCTTTAATTTTATGTTGGTATGAAGTAACCACAAATCCTATTTAGAAAAAAGTAGAATATAAAGAAATGACTAACAGGAAAACTATTACTGCTCTGTGCTCTTCATTCTCACCATCACAGAATTCCTTGAAGTTGTGATAATAAATTAGGGTTTAGGGTAAAAAAACCAGTTTGGACTTAAATGATTTAATATAATGCAAAGTGGGTAAATGGGCTCTGGCTACATACTTGTGTTCCCAGTGCAGGAGACTTGGAGTCGTCTGTGCCATGTCCTAGAGGAAGTCTTTGGAAGAAAATAAACTTTTCTTCCTAGATATAATAATATCTTTACATACACTCCACAGTTATTTACATATTATATTCTGTAATTCATTTTAAAACCATATCAGCTTACACTTTTATTTTTTACTTCAATGGGTATATGCGGAATTACTGTATTGGGGGCCTAAGCTACAAAAGGAAAACTGGATACACCAAAATTATTTAAAACAGAATACACTGGCAAAGAGCACTGGATACTGACTAAATCCTTTTCTTAATAACTTTCTCACATGCATGTATGTAATGCCTATCTCCCTCCCATCTGCTAGCGTGTGTGTGTGTGTGTGTGTGTGTGTGTATAGAAATTCACATATATATTTATATATATACAGAAATTCTATCTGTCTACACACACACACAAACACACACCACACATCCCTTATCATTATCTTAATTTCAGAAAAGATTCTTCTATTTTAAATGTATGCCCAGGCTCTCAAACTTTTGTCATCACTCAAACCAACAAACTCAGTCGACACACTAGAAGGACTGAAATTCAAAGGGCAGAAACCCAGGTTCTCATGGCGCCACATGACCCCAGTAAATGCTGTAAGGGGACTAATGAATACATTTCTTTCTCTGTACTTCCCTTAACTTCCTTCAGCACACATGAAATACGGATCTCATACAAAATACCCAAAAAAGTCTCATTATTTCTTGCCAATTAACAAATTGCTAACATGTCATGCTAATAAAAAAAGCAATTGACCTAAGCAGAAGGGCTAATTAAATGGAGTAAGATAATTAAACGATTCTCAATATGTAATCAAAAATTATGGCTGGAAGTGTTTCACAATGTTGTCTTTTTGTTTTCAAGTATCTGTCTATCGGCAAAATTTTAATCAGTGTATCCATATGCATAAAAGATAGATCCAGTGCAGATGTTAATTTGTTGCATGATAGAAATCAGGTGTTCAATTACAAATAATGGGGTGTATGAGAGAATGTCCAAGATTTCCATTTAGCTGAACACATGCATCTCAACCGACAAATGACTGCAAAGCATTCTTACTGGAATTAGCTACTAACGTGCACCCAAGGCACACCACATTCAACTCCTTTATTATCCTCATTATAGAATATTCACATCTCCAGCCCTGTGTAGTCCCTAATTTGCCACTGATTTAGGAGTTTGAATATGTGGTGTTCTAAATTCTATTTATTGAACTCTTTTAAAAGGATAATTTTGATTTTTATCTAAACTCTCGACCATTTTGATGGAAGGACTTTTGTTACATAATCTAACACTTTAAACCATCAAAACTATTTGCTTTTGTACTAAGGTAAATTCCTTGAACTAGGATAATTCTAAGCTTTAACATGTAAAAGCCTATTCCACAATGCCCCCCCAACAGAGCACCTAAATGTTATTTTAGCAAAATACCTACACAGTGGAGATCAAGTTACTCACATGGCTAAAAGATGTTATGAAGATTTGCTTTTTATATAAATTATGACCAAGACACAGACTTAAAACATACTTATGAATTATGGTATTCGTCATGCCAAGTCTTGAGATGGACCTAATTCAGAGGGCAAATAAATATTAGACCAATGCTGGGTTATGTCCTAAATTAAGACCCTAATGTTTAGGGTTTTCTAATTAGTTATTCAGCAGCCAATAGGGCCAGGCCTCTAAAACCTTAGTATCAAATAACCACATAAGAGACACCTTAAAAGATTATTTAATTAGATGGTAGAGTAACAGCAGTGTTCATTGATGAGGACTTCATTATTTTAAGAGAACATATGAAGAAGTTTCAAAAATATTTTAAAAATTCCTTTCATTCTCTTGTCTCAATGAAATCAATTTAAAAATATGTAATTCCTTAAGGTCCCTTACTCGTTAAAAAATAAATGCTATTTCTGAGTATATGGCAGCCAGCAAAGCCCTAAACATTATTCAAAGGTATGAACAGAGAGAGATAATTTCTATAAAGCAAGAGAGGCAAAATGGTGACCATATGGGCCAAATCTGGCCTGCAGATGTGCTTTCAAAGCACAGCATTAAAAATATACAGTTTGAATTGCTTTTCATGTTCTCTTCATTCCAGTAATCCTGACTATTCCACTTTTCCTGACCTTATAGTTAATGACTTCATTCATTTATTTGATCTGCTTGGCCTTCGGCAGCATCTGACTCTTGTGAACTTGCAGAGTAATCACTTGAGAGAAGTACTGTGTTACTAGGCAGTGTTGTCTAGTGGTTTAGGGAACAAGCTCTAGAAAAGACAAGCAGGTTTAAACTACAGTCACTTACTAGTTATAGGACTTTGATCAACTTCCTTAACTTCCTGTGCCTCAGTACTCTCTCTGTAAACTGATAAAATAGTGACATCAGTATCAAATGATATATATAGATACATCATATAAATTAAATCATATAAAATTTCACATTGAAGTGTAACATTATTTTGATGTCACAGTTATAAGAAATCATATGCTTCATCTTGCTAATTAGTAGTGTAATAGAGTGAACTCTAAAAGGGTAATATTCTGGGGTGCCTGGGTGGCTTAGTCAGCTAAGCATCCAATACAATTTTGGATCAGGTTATATCTCACAATCATGAGATCGAGCCCTGTATTGGGCTCAGTGCTGGGCATGGAGCCTGTTTAATATCCTCTCTCTTGCTCTCCTCCTGGCCATATGCATGCATGCGTGCATACTCTAAATAAATAAATATATACTCTATGAGATAATGGATACATGTCCTATTTAAACAACTGCTTGCTCCTGTCAAGGACTCTTTCCAGTGTGTTCACACGACTTGTACAGAAAGGGGACATTATTATTTCTATTGACCACATATTCCTTTAAGAACTAAGGAAGAATATCACTGCACCACTGATGAAGACACATGTATTTAAAACTGACAAGAAGCAATTAGATCTTGTTTTAAAGAATACTGGTAAAGTTGCAGGTTGATGGGATGCAATATTGAATCTAACATCACCAAAAGTGACTCACATGTTTTTTGGAGGCTTATGGAACTTTTTAAAGAATTTCACTGTACATCGTACTCTTACTTTTCCAATCATACTTGAGGATGAAGGGTTAATAAGACCTTAGAACAAATTCCTCTCACTACTGAGGAAACAGAGAAAACCTGTAACAGGGCAATGTGGTCTCATAAATATCATGTTTGTAAGTGGGTTTCTCCAAACACAAATTTTGTCATAATCTCCAAAGAGTAAGATAGAAGACACAAGACAATGTTAAACATTTAAACATTTTCAAAAACTAAAGACAATTGTTGTCTATAGAGAAAATTATGAAACAATGTCTCATCAAAAAGAGAATGTCAATAAGGAAATAGAAATCATAAAAAAATTTTTGGAGTTTTAAAGTAAAAGAATTGAAATGAGAAATTCACTAGAAGGACTCGATAGTGGATTGAGTTGGCAGAGAATCCATAGACATTAAAAGAGGCAATTGAGGTTATCCAGTCTGAGGAGTAGAAAAAGATGGAGAGGGGAGAAAAAAGAGCACCAGTTGGCTGAGAGATCTGTGGAATCCCATGTAGTGCACCATACGCATAATGGAAGTCTCAGAAGGAAAGCCAGAAACAGTATTTGAAGAAATAATGGCCCCAAATTCCCACATTTGATGAGAAATATTAGTTTATACACCAAATAATTTCAATGAACTCCAAGGAGAATAAACTCAAAGAGATGTGACATGTTCACAGTTCCAAAAAAATCTGTGGCCTAAAAATTAAAACTCATGGCAAAAATATTTAACATTTTACATCTGTGATAAAATTTTTTGGCTAGATAAGAAAGAAACTGCTTCTAACATGACATGTGCTCTAGCCATGTGACATAAAAAATCCATATTTACTGCAATTGTAAACCAAGAAAATATTTTCTTTCTTGCTTCATTCCACTGTTAGGTAGACATCATTTTTGAAGCTACAGTTGTTCAACTTGTTCAGGATCTATGTGCGAATGCTATGAATCGTCACCAACTTACAGATAATTAATTTGGTGATCTGTGTTCTTTCCCAATGCTGTGAATATCTAAATTCAAAATAACTTCAACAAAACATTGTATCCATGAATGGAAGGATGGTTTAATATCAGAAAACCCACCAATGTAAATCACCATACAGATGGTTAAAGAAGAAAAATAGTACTAACTTGATAAAAGAAAGTGTTTGCATTTGATAAATACTATCAACTATTTTTGGTTTAAGAAATTTAGCAAAGCTGCATACCAAGAACATAAAGCAAATATGCCTAATGAAAGAAATTTCAGATATTGTGATGGTTAATTTTATGGATCAACTTGACTGAGCCATGGGGTGGTGCCCAGATATTTGGTGAAACATTATTTTTTGTGCTTCTGTGAGGATGTTCTTTTGGATGAAATTAATATTTGAATTGGTAGACCAAGTCAAGAGCTCTCTTGAAAGTGGGTGGACCTCATCGTAGTTAAAGGCCTGACTGGAACAAGAAGCTGACCCTCCCTCCAGTAAGAGAGACTTCCCTGATCCTCTTTGAAATAAAACATCAATTCCTGCCTGATGGCCTTCAAACTGGGACATCAGCTCTTCCTGGTCCTAAAGTAACTTTGGGCTTTCAGACATTAGCTCTCTAGATTTTGGAATTGCCAGACTCCATAATCACATGAGCCAATCCCTTATGATATATGTAACACAAACACACACACATGTGTCTATCCTGTTGGTTCTGTTTTTCTGGACAATCCTGACTAATACAGATTTAGTTCTAAGACTGGGATAAAGTCAGTTTGCCCACTGTCACTTCTAAGTAGTACAACACTAGAGACCGTGACCCATTGTATATGAAAGGAAGGAAGGAAGGACACTAAGAGGAACAAATGGCTCTTTACGGAGGACAGAATAAGAGAAGTGATCAGATTAGCTTACTACCATCAATACCATGCTTATACCACAAAAGCAAAGGTCAAAGGATGGATTGCCTTCCACAGCAAGGTGGGAAAACTAGCTTGTTGAGAAAAGTCAGAATCGTTTCCCATACCATATTCTGAAGGAAGCTCTATATGGGTTAATGACCTAAAAATAAAAAATAAATCTATAAAACTAAAAGAAAATGAAGGAGATTATTTCCAGGATTTAGAGATGATGGATACTTTTATTTTTTTATAATTTTTTTTAATATTTATTCATTTTTGAGAGAGAGACAGAGTACGAGTGGGGGAGGGGCAGAGAGAGAGGGAGACACAGAATCCGAAGCAGGCTCCAGGCTCTGAGCTGTCAGCACAGAGCCCTATGCGGGGCTCAAACCGTCGAGCAGTGAGATCATGACCTGAGCCAAAGTAGGATGCTCAACCGACTGAGCCACCCAGGCGCCCCAATGATGGATACTTTTAAAACAACTCCAAAAAGCACAAACACATGGGGGGAAAATTGATGGATTTCACTTAAGCATTTCTGTTCAAGAAGATTATCCAGCAGATTAAAGATCAAGAGGCTATCTGTCACAGCTAAAACCAACAAAAGATCATATAGGACCTCTCTGTCCAACAGAATGGACAAATGTGGCTATTTGGATTTAAATTAACAAAAATTAATAGAATAAAAATGTTGGCTCCTAGCTACATTTCAAGTGCTCAAAAGTCACAGGTCTTCCTCACAAACACAATAATGAAAAAATACCAATACTCCAGAAAGAAATCTAGGAATTCAACTTAGCATAATAATTTAACCTACTGGATGGTCCAGGTACATATTTCCATCACTGAAGTTCTACTGGACAATGTTGATATAGAGAAAGAACAGTTTAGAACAATGAAAAATATTTTAAAGTGAACTGGCAGAGGAGTAGAACATATGAATCACAAAAGAACCCTAACTAGTGGGAAATGTATAGGAATAGATACTCAAGCTTATTAAACATAATAAAACACTATTTCACACTCATCAGAAAAAAAATTATAAAGGTTCTTATATATGAATTTTGGGTATAAGGATATAGGGTTGTAGGACTGTAAAGAACAACAGATTATCTGGAAAGCAAACCTGGAATACTTAATGAAATTAAGTACATGTAGGTCTGATTCTTGGTTCCATGTGGTGGACAAATTCTCACTAGGCCTACAAGTGGGAAAGAAACAAAGATCTATTTAAGATCTATTAAGATGATGAACTGGAGACAATTCAGGTTTTCATCATTAGAGGACTGCATAGGTAAAATGTAACAAATATTACAGAATGTAAGAAGGAATGAATGTAAGAAGGAATGACCTAGAAGGATATATAACAATGTGCACAGGTCTTAACTACTTAATCTCAAACTGAAATACTTTACTCCTGAATTAAAAAGTCCACTGAATCATGACTACATTTATAAGTTGCCATGTAGTGTTAACAGAACTTACAATTCATACATTACAATGTAACTATATGTTGACATTATTATTCATTAAAGGCTTTTCCCAAATTGTGATAAATGCCAAAACAAAATATCAATATCCCATAAATCTCAAAAGGAATTTAGGAATTTAACTCAGTGTTATAGCAATTTAAAAACCATACTAAGTTTTATGATACTATGAACTCCATTCTTTCAAGTTCAATAATCCAATAAAAATTAAATTGTAACAAATTAAAGAAACATTAAAAATTTTATGATTGTTAACCTTTCTTAACCATAGATCATTTTAACAAAGTCTGTTGTGGGTATGCTCCTGAATTTGGAACTAAATTTATATCTCAGCTCTTACAAATATTCAAACTAATTATTTCAGAATGAATGTAGAATGACACTTTAATTAGTAATGCGTCTCCTGGCAATTAAGATTCTCTTACTTGTCTCAGCAATTAAAATGGCAAGGCATATTATTAAGGTCTCCCGATTCTTCATACCTCTTCCTGACAATTACTATGAAGAACATTAGAGGGATGATCACAGCTATAATCCACTGAGTATCTGGTAGCAGGATAAACACTTTCTCCTCCATGCCTAGTAATTTTTCATTTCACGCATATTACCTATCAATCATTAATGCAATTTGTGCTCTGTATCGCAAAGTTCAATTTTTCACTTTATATAATTTATTACAACCAATTGATTTTGTAGAAATTCAAGTTGTGGGAATAATTTTAATTAAAAAATAATTTTTAACCCATTTATTCATGATATGACTTTAATGGTCAGAACATTAAAGTGGTTGATGATAGAAGAAATATGAGTGCTGAAAATAAGACATCTAAAACTACTCTAAATGGAATATGTTAATGTACATATGTAATATGCACAAAATCATTAATGCTGCTGATAGGATCAGAGAATAGAGAAAGTCTTTGATTTTTAATTTTTAAATGCCTACATTTTTAAAGTATTATGAGCTAAAGTTTTATCTCCTTATTATTTTTCTTACATTTTTATAATGCATATTCCAACTGTAATATGAAAATATCTCAAACTTACATGGAGTATATTATATAATTCTATACCATAAAACATGGCACCTAACACTTTCATTCTCTCAGATATACTTAGTAGGTCAAAAGGTTAAACCTCTGAGTGAACAATGTATAGCTGTCTATAACTAAGTACAAGTTTTGGAAACTATAAACAGATCCTACCAAATGTTCACAATTGCATCCTCCTTAAAGGCAAGGCAAAGACTAAACATATGGGGAACTTGTTTTCCTTTGAATAAAACTATGTATTTGTGGGATGCCTAAGTGGCTCAGTCGATTAAATGACCAACTCTTGATTTTGGCTCAGGTCACGATCTCACAGTTGGTGAGATTGAGCAGCGCGTTGAGCTCTGCACTGATAGCGCAGAGCCTGCTTGGGATTCTCTCCCTCTCTGTCCCTTCCCCACTTGTACTCACTCTCTCTCAAAATAAATAAACAAACAAACAAAAAGGTTGATATGTATCCAATGCAAACAGTGATATGGAAAAGCATAACCTTATCCATATTCTTTGCAGTATTTGCAACTGAAACAGTATTGGGTTTTTTTGTTTTTGTTTGTTTGTTTTTTTTGAAGCCATCTTAATTCATTTTACACTACTTTACTCATTTCAGGTCCAATCCTTACTTTTTAAATTGAGGTATAATTGATGTAAAACATTAGTTTTAGGTGTACAACATAATGATTTGATACTTATGCATATTATGAAATCATCATAGGAAGTCTGGTTAACATCCGTCTCTACACAGATAGAAATTATTTTTGTCTTGTGATGAGAACTTTTAAGATCCACTCCCTTAGCTAATGTTCAAGTTTGCAACACAGTATTATTAATTACAGTCACCCACGCTGTACACGGACATTCCCATGACTTACTTTATAAGAGGAAATTTGTACCTTTGGACTCCCTTCATCCAGTCATTTTTTCTGCCTTGGTTATCATGGTCTCCATCAGCCTAGAAATCTGGATGACTCAGGTTTCATCAGCTTTCCTCCTCTATCACTTTTCACCTTTCATGCAAGGAGTTGAGCCTTTTCATCCTTCTTAAATTTGTGCCATATTGTTTTGTTTAATAAATATTCACAAGCACAATTATCACTACCATTCCTACTGGGACAATATTTTTCAGTAAACAGATATTGTTCTCAAGTACTCATACTCTTGTGCTTTTGCTGACCAGAGAGACCAATGAAAAATTATACTCAACCAACCTAAGCAACATTTGTGTGCACATATTAATATGCACAGGGAATAAAAAAGCAAATAAAAGGTTTTTTAATTTTTTTTGGAGAGAGAGAGAGAATATGCATGTGTGCAAGTAGAGAAAGGGGCTGATGGAGAGAGAGAAAATTTTAAACAGGCTCTATATTTAGCATGGAGCCCAACTTGGGGCTCCATCCACGATGCCAGGATCATAACCTGAGCCAAATTCAAGAGTTTGAAGCTCAACTGACTGAGCCACCCAGGCACCCCCCCCCAATTGCCTATTTTTTAAAAAGTGTTTTTGAATTATGGTATAAGGACTTTTGGAAACAGCTTCAAACCACCAATTAAAATAGATTCTGTGAATCACTTATTTATATCTTTTCAACTGGGATGCCAAAGTCAAAGAAGAAGCAATCATCTATAAGACCATTACATTCTCTCTATATTTTTCCAGCTCATTTTCCATTTTACAGGTCTCTTCATCTTCTAAGTCTATACTATTAGGTTACCAGTGGTTCTAATTCAGAGGGAGAAGTAATGAGCTCTACTTTATTTCTCCTGCTGAATAATGTTTTTAAAGTATCACTATTTTTCTTAAAGTAAACTCTACTTCCAACATGGAGCTTGAACTCATGACTTTTGGAACAAGAGATGCATGCTCTACTGACTGAGCTAGCCAAGCACCCAAAGAATTACTATTTTTATAACAAATTTCACCCATCCATTCTTTGGCTCAGAATCTGGCAAATGGTTATCAATAAATCACTTGATGAATGCCTGTATTAAGCATCTGGTCAAACAATGGTGACTAATAAGCTCCAGTCTACAAGGTGTTAATCATAACTGGACAGAATGTGAATGGTTATAATTATATAACTATCTATGAGCACAGATTCAGGATGCCTACATCAGTCTCAAGTGGAAACGTGAGGTCAAGGAAGTTTTATATTGCCTCTTAATTTGAAAGTACATAAAAATCAACCAATTGTCAATATTTAACTTGTATCCACTATGTTCTTAAGTGTGTGGGCAAAGTAACAAAGTCAGTATACCTTCCCTGCCTTCAGGAGACAATACAGCTATACATATAAAAGATATAAAAATCTATCAGAAGAAGGTAATATGTGGTAAAAGCCAGGATGACAGAAGAATCTCACCTACAACTGTAGGAAATTGCGACAACTGTTGGTAAACTTGAGAAAGTTTAGCATTATCTTGTAAAGAGAACATTTACATTCTCATCAATTCACAGTTCACTCTTAGGTACACACTCAAGAGAAAGAGCATACATGTACCAAGAGATATACACAAGATGTTTATAGTAGCACTGTCTGAAAGTAGCCAAAATCTGGAAACTACTTAAATGCCCACTATGATAAATGGATAAATTATAGTATATTTATAGAAAAGCATATTATATAGGAAAGATTACATAATTATGTATATAGATCAATGCGGTATATTGCATGGGCCAAGCATAATGACTAATCCAATTCTCTACATCTGATGTACAGAAGAAATAACATATCATCCTAAACTTAGTACCTTAAAACATCAAGCATTTATTATTTCTCATAAACCTATCATTCACGGAGCATTACTGCTGATCTGATCAGGGCTCTATATGACCCACTCCTTGACCTCTGGTTAGCTACAAATTGGCTAGCTGGCTTTGTTTATTCTGTCTGGGCTCACTCATGTCTGAGACCTTGGCCAGAACAACTGGGCTCATTCATTTCTGTTCCTCTAGCAGTCAAACCCATAGGTGATCTCATGATAAAGGCAGAGAGCAGGAGAAGAAGTGAAAATGCACAAGTGCTCTTTCAAGCCTCTGCTTATGCCCCAGTTTCCACGTTCCAGGGGCGAAAGCAAGTCACATGGCTGAGCCCAATGTTGAAAGGAACATCACAGATATAGAACAAAAGATTTAGTAGTTTAAGGGGCACCTGAGTGGCTCAGTTAAGTGTTAGACTCTTGATTACAGTACAGATTATGATTTCATAATTCATGAGATGCAGTTCCACATCAGCCTCTGCACTGACAGCTCTAAGCCTGCTTGGGATTTTCTCTCTCAAAATAACTAAATAAACCTAAAAAAAGATATAGTTTAGACAGTCCATTTTTTGGGTCCATTTTCACAATCAACTTACCATACGTACAAAGAATGGATTTTCTCAATAAGCATATCTCTTCCAATGTAGCAAAGGGAAGATCTGGCTGACTAAATAGTTTTATGTAAGGAAGGTCCTAGGCAGACTGAAAGTAGGAAAGCCCACTCTTCTGGTGCAAGTAGACCAGTGAAAAAATGACCAGTTCCCTCAAAATCGGAGAGGGGGAGGGACAAAGTTACTTGGCAGTCAGCGGACAATCTGCTCATGAGGAAGACTATAATAGAGAAAACAAATTTTATTGGCACATCTGTACTAGTGTGAGAAAACAGGTAGCCTAGTACTGGACCAATACCAGGTTAAGTGAAAGTGGAAGAAATAGGATTGAGTTAGTAAAAGATTTTGTATATATGAACAGATTGATTTGGCTGAAGTTGGGAGTTTGCATGGAGCACTGAAAGGAGAAACAGAAACATTAGATGGGGCCAGATTTCTGAAGAATTTGAAGGCAAGGATATAGAATGTGAATCTAATCCCATCAGCAATGGAAAGTACTACAGCCTTTTTAGTAGAAATATAAATAATACTTCTAAATTCCTGAACAGTTTGGGAAACAGGTGAATACAGGAAGATCACTACAGAAATTATTGAAACAGGTGTTTTTGTTTTGTTAGGGTAGAGACTGAATTGAGAGAAGGAATGGAAAGGGATTGGTCTGTGGGAAATACTAAAGAGAGCTAGGGATTAAGGAGTATCAGTGAACAGAAAGTAAAGATGAACCTAAAAATCAAATTGGCAAAAAGAAGGTTGCCAATTTCAAAAAGGTGGAAATTGCTGATATTCAAATTTTGTTATCTTTCTGACTGGTCTACTGGTGTGCCCTCTACCCCACTGTCAAATTTTTAAAAATTTTCAGAAGTACTAATATATGAAATAAGCAAAGACACTAAAAATGTATTCATATTTATAAAGACAACACAGATTTTTTAAACATGAAAATAAGTTATATTCTTTAATTTGAGTATTAATGTACTCTTAAGGATATACAAGATCCCAGGATGAGTGATTAGACATCTTATTACTCATGAACTCTATGCTCTCTTCACGTAATTAACACTGGTATCAATGAATGTTAACGTTGTGATGATTTTTTTTAAGTAGGCTTCACAGCCAGCATGGAACCCAATGTGGGGCTTGAACTCATGACCCTGAGATCAAGACCTGAGCTGAGATCAAGAATTGGATGCTTAACCAACTGAGCCACCCAGGGCCTTGTGATGATTCTTTTTATAATCAGAACCATCCACACATGCAGCTGAAACAGATTCATCTGCTATCTTCCCCATCATCAACTTAATGATTTTCAGGCATCTCAAATACAGTGTTGATATGTAACTGTGGCTGTGAAGTTATATCCTGTCACCAACACCCATTTTGCTAAACTCTACGATCATAAAGAGAGGATTAGGAAGTATTCCTTATGACCGGATGGGATTTGTGAAAAGAATGCCAGGATTAAAATATGCTGGCAGATGAGTTGGGACTACTTTTGAAGAGATTTGTTTCTGCATTTTCAGGTACTGTTCTATTCATCCCTACATTCCATTAACACCCATTTTCTTCCCTTTGGACCCCTGTCATTACCCCCAACCCCCAATCTGTTTTGCTCTGTCATGGGGCCAGATTTACAGCCACAAGTTCTTTGCAGCTATGATCCTTCACTACTGCCAGGCTTCATCCTGTTTTCTAATTCATGTAGTCTTCAGGCTCCTAAATTTCTTCCTGTTTTGGACCCAAACCACACTCTGGCCCCTGCACAATTGTTACTCAGGTTGACAGTGGTCAAAGTTCTTTTGCTCTTCTCTCCTCCCTTCTGCTCCCCTCCCTGGATATACCCATGACTCTTCCAGTCTCTGATGATCAAGGCACTGGTTTCTTTTTAATTTCTCTGTTCTTCTTTGTCAGTTGTTGGGGAGAATATTTTCATGAAGTGTTTTTTTTTTTGAACCAATGTAAATGGAGTACAAGTGTTCATGAAATAGAATTGAAAGAATAAACCCTGAAATAAATAGGACTTCGATCTGGAATTCCCATAGGAGAAAGAAAGCAAAAGTTTTATTGATTCCACAAAGACAGTATAAACAATGCTCAAATCTAGTTTTCTTTTTCGTGTTTAGTAAGTATTGGTCACACAGCATTCTTGTATATGAACACTGGGGTATACTCCTACCCACAGGAAACGTTGCTGAAACTCCTCCTACAGTTCCACCACATATCAAAGAAGTGGTCTAAACAGAAAATGTTGACATATAATAGATGTTACAAATCTACTTCCTCAATCAGAGTTAGGCAAAAAATGATTAAAAAAGGAACTTTCATTCTAGAGAATAATACCTTTGACTTTTTTTATGTTTATTTACTTATTTTGGGGGGGGGGAGGGATGGGGGAGAGAGAGGGAGAGAATCCCAAGCAGGCTCTGTGCTGTCAACACAGAGTCCTATATGGAGCTCAAACTCATGAACAGTGAGCTCCTGACCTGAACCAAAATCAACAGTCAGAAGCTTAACCAACTGAGCCATCCAGGGATCCCTTGATTTAAACAATAATACATTTTCTTTTCACAATAGTCTTTAGATTTCTAGTCCTATAGAAACCTACTGTAAATCTTCTGAGAAAATAGTATTTTGAAGCATATTCCAAAAAACAGTGGTACCAATTAGATAATGCCATAATTTGTAGTTTAGAGCCAATCAATCCAGCACTTACTTTGAATATAAAAGAACTGTGAACATGAGTTCTGCATTCTGCTCTTTCTTTGGAAAAGAAAACATCCAGTCAACAAGTATTTATGTAGCTTCTGCTAAGCAATAGACAGTTTTCTTAAAAACACTAGATTTGAAAATAGCAGTAAGGCCATGGAAATTTCCCTACTGAAATTAGATTTAGTTGGAACGGCTACACCAATGGCAAATCACCCACATGGAGATAGCATTCCATTAGTGAGACAGTCAAACAATAGCCAGTAAATAATATCAGGTAATAATAACCGCTTAAGAAAGAATGAAGCAGAGTGCCTGGCTGACTCAGTCGGTTGAGTGACCCACTCTTGATTTTGGTTCAGATTATGATCTCACCTCATGGTTGGTGAGCTTGAGCCCTGTATAGGGCTCTGTGCTGACAGCCAAGAACGTGCTTAGGAGTCTATCCCTCTCTCTGCCTCCTAAGTTAGTTAGGAGAGAAAGTTGGCAGTGAGGAGAGAAAGGGTGGGGAGGATGGGCCCCTGTGCAGATCTGACCAGAAAACTGACAGGTGCAGGTGCAGGGGCAGAGGTCGGGGTAAGAGCATTCTCTGTCTACCACACTGCAAAGGGCCTGTACCAGGAACTACTTGAGAACATTCACGGAGAATCTTCGGAACCCCAATCTCAATGATGCCGCTCTCCCCCAGCGATTGTTTTCGTAAAATATTATCATATTTAATTAGAGTAATTACTCAACTATATGAAGGTCTTGGATGTTATAACTACAAAATACAAGTCTTTGAATCAGTAAGTACTAAGACTTTTTCTATTCCTCCTTAAATAAAGCATGTATAAAACAAACTTAAAACACACAACAAAATTAAAACTTACATATTATGTAAAAATTACTGAGAATTTATTGAAAAGTGGATACATTTTAATACTGCAAAACCTAACAGGCTGCTTAGAGCTATAGAGGATCAATACTCTCCTAATGACTTAAGAAAATTAAAATCAGCAACTGCCCTAAACTTATAAAAGACATGACTAGTTGTTTAAAATATCATGCTTTGAAATCATTTCCCATTTTATATTATTTTTTAATTTATATCCAAGTTAGTTAGCATATAGTGCAACAATAATTTCAGGAGTAGATTCCTTAATGCCCCTTACCCATTTAGGCCCCCCCCCACAACCCCTCCAGTAACCCTCTCTTTGTTCTCCATATTTAAGAGTCTCTTATGTTTTTGTCCCCCTCCCTGTTTTTATATTATTTTTGCTTCCCTTCCCTTACGTTCATCTGTTTTGCATCTTAAAGTCCTCATATGAGTGAAATCATATGATATTTGTCTTTCTCTGATTAATTTCACTTAGCATGATACTCTCTCATTTCATCCACGTAGTTGCAAATGAAAAGCATTTGCCATTTTAAAAATAAGACACTGTACTGGGCTAAAATAAAGGGAAAAGTTCTATCTTCTTCTCCTCAGTTGCTATGAAATAATCTACGGATGTTTTTTGAGAACTTGAGCTTATCTGAGTGCTCTTACATAATATTTTCCATTTTTCTCCCTTTGGACATACAGAAAACAAAGTTAGCAGGGAAACATACACATACAAACTACCACCACCACCACCTACGTCCAAAATAAATGTCAAAAAAAATTAAACCATAACAATTAAAGCAGAGGGCCCTAATGGGGGACATAATTTTTATATTTTGAAGGAATTAAGATTTGCTACTTTCCCATCTGTCTTTGGGCATCTTCTTCCAAATATAATCAAATGATACCATTAAAACTAGAAGGTTTTATTATAGCTCATGGGACAATTTTTTAAAAAAATGTTTATTCTAATAACAATCATTACTAGGTGATCAAGCACTGTGTAGCAGGCACTGTGCTACATGCTTAATAGGTAGATTTCATTTCGTGCTCAGGACAATCCAACTTTCTAGTTGAGAAAAGTGAGGCTATGAGAAGTTAAGCATCATGACTACGTTTGCATAAAAATGACAGGGCTCAAGTGTGAATGCAGGTCTAACTCCAAAGCCTGTGTTCTTAACTACCCTGTACCCTGTGCCTCCAGTTTATGTCCTTAAAGAGAATGCTGTGCCTTGAAAATCATTTACCTGTTTTTATCCTATTCCAGAAATATGAACTATTTCTATTTTACTTTCCTTAAGACCCCTACTTTTAGGTTTAAAATAAAAAATTGAAAGAAATTTCAGAGCTAGAAGAAAACTAAAAGGTTTTTTTTTTTTTTTTTTTTTTTTTTTAAAGAGCTCAATATGCTGCTTTAAAGATGAAACTAAAGAGGCACATGACTACAGACCCAGAGCAACCTGCAAGCAGAGCTGGCTAGAACTGAGGTCACCCACAATTCAGTCCCCTCTACTACTCAGTAGCAGCATTTATGGGTGCCTGAGAAGGAGCAAGAGAATGTTGTCAGAGGTGCAGGTGAGATGGAAATGGTGCCTTTTTTCCTTACTTAGTTGTTAATGGGGTTTCTAAATTAAATTCCTGCAAAGACTTTATTAGAATCATACAGAGGAAAGACGGCTGCTCAAAAGATCACTTTTTAAGACCAGCTTCCATGTTTAGAAAAGCATCCTTTTGGGCCAAAGCAGGAAAAAAGGGAGAAGGAGAACCTAGAGCGGATAAAGATGTGGTGTGTGTGACACACACACACGTGGAATGTTACTTGTGATAAAAAAAAAATGAACTCTTGGTATTTGCAACAATGTGGATGGAACCAGAGTATTTTATGCTAAGCAAAATAAGTCAGAGACAAATGTTTTTCACTCCCATGTGGAATTTAAGAAACAAAATGGATGAACAGGGGAAGGGAAGGAAAAATAAGAAAAAAACAGATGGAGACAAACCATAAGAGACTCATAAATACAGAGAATAAGCTGAGGTTTGCTGGCGGGGTGTTGGGTGGGGGGATGGGCTAAATGGGTGATGGGCATTAAGGAGGGCACTTGCTGAGATGACCGCTGGGCGTTATACGTAAGTGATGAATCACTAAATTCTATTCCTAAAATCATTATTACACTATATGTTAATTTGGATTTAAATCTTTAAAAAATGGAAAAAAAGTGAAGGATTCAAAATTAGGGAATAAAGCATGCTAACTGAAAAAAAAAAAAGTTCTACTATACATTCATCAACACCACCTGAGACCCAAGGCCCAGATCATTCTATAGCAACATTCTAACAAAATGAGTGCTTAAAGATAGTATTTATCTGATTCCTAATAAGATTTAGTCCAAATGTTTCTCTGCCATGTGTTTCTTGACATGCAATTGTGAGTAATATTCTTCCATGCATCATGGTTGCGGGATGGGTGAGAAATACTTGAGTGAGTAGCATATTATATCCCACAGAAACTAACTTCAAGGACTGACCCTCACCACCCTTGTCAAGGTCAAGTGATAGGCCATCTTCAACCATAGATTGGAACAAATCCTAGCTAACACATACTTCTCCAACAGATTTTTTTAAAAGGAGGAAGTTTTAAGAAAAAAAATTATGGGGAAAACAAGTACGAAACAGAAAATACAAATGTAAGCTGTTTTGTTAATTGTTTTATTACCACAACAAGTTCATACAGAGAATGACCTGCACAAAACATGATAAAGTTTCAAAGATGGAGGTGTTCTCTTAGGCAAGGCTGAGATTTTAGTCTCTAGTATTTGGAATTTAGGCTGCAGTCCTTGTTCTTGGATGGATCACTGGGTGTGTGACACAGACTGGGTGTGTGACACAGATCTGCTTTAAACCAGATTTGGCCCAGGAAGAAGGAGACACTTCATGTGTCACCTAACTGCCAAAGTTCCTCCCCACAACGCAGGGCCAGGTGGGATTGTACTCCTTAGTATGGTCCACAAGAGTCTTCTCTATGTCTTATTTCTCCAAGGACTGCATAACACACTCCACCCAGTCCTATTGTGGACTTCTCTGACATGCTGGTCTTTTGGTTTTTGTTTTGTTTCACGTTTTAAATATATTATGTTTACCTTTCTTTTAGTAAGTGTCTCAACTCAAACACATATCTTCTTTAGGGTTTTATCAATAGCTAAAATGTATTGGGTATTACTATGAGCTAGATAGCTACTTTTAAGTTTGAGAGAGACAGAGAACACAAAGGTGGTGCAGAGAAAGATCTGAAGTGGGCTCTGTGCCAACAGCAGAGTGTCTGAGGCGGGGTTTGAACTCACAAAATGTGAGACCATGACCTGAGCTGAAGTCGGACACTTAACAAACTAAGCCATTCAGGTGCCCCTGGCCAGCTACTCCTGAAAGCATACTATACACATTAAGATACTCCTTCTCCATATATGAAAAAGTCACAGCTAATATCATATGCAATGATGAAAAACAAAGCTTTTCCTCTAAGATCAGGAACAAGACAAGAATGTCCACCCTCACCACTTTTATTCAACATAATACTGGAAGTCCTAGTCACTGATCAGACAAGAAATAATAGGCATCCAAATTGGTAAGGAGGAAGTAAAACTGTCACTGTGTGCAGATGAGGTGATACTATATACAGTAAACCCTAGAAACTTAACCAAAAAGCCACTAGAACTGATAAATGAATTCAGTAATGCTGCAGAATACAAAACCATTATACAGAAATCTGTTATGTTTCTATACATTAATAATGAAGTAGCAGAAAGAGAAATTCAGAAAACAATCCCATTTACAACTGCATCAAAAAAAAGCTAAAAATAAACTTAACCAAGGAGGTGAAACACTGGTACTCTGAAAACTATAAAACACTGATGAAAGAAATTGAGGATGACACCAACAAATGGAAAGATATTCCATGCTCATGAATTAGAATACTGTTGAGACATCCATCCTACCCAATCTACAGATTCAATGCAATCCCTATCAAAATATCAACAGCATTTTCATAGAATACTAGCATTTGTATGAAAACACAATAAACTGATTTAAAAATGGACCGAATAGACATTTTTCTAAAGAAGATGTACAGAACATTTTCTAAAGAAGACCTGAAAATGTCTTGGTGATCACTAATCATCAATGAAATGCAAATCAAAACCACAATAAGGTATCCCCTCACACCAGTCAGAATGGCTAGTATCCAAAAGAAATATCAAGTATCGGTGAGGTTGGGGAGAAAAGGGAACCATCATAATCTGTTGGTAGGAATATAAATTGTTGGCAGCCACTGTTGATAAATGTATGGAGGTTCCTCAAAAAATTAAAAATAAAACTCCATACAATCCAGTAATTCCACTACTGGGTATTTACCTAATATAATTAATTTCAAATTAATTACCCAAAAAATATTAATTTGAAAAGACATATGCAGTATCTCAC
This sequence comes from Cryptoprocta ferox, assembly GCA_028646485.1. NCBI lineage: Eukaryota > Metazoa > Chordata > Mammalia > Carnivora > Eupleridae > Cryptoprocta > Cryptoprocta ferox. Next base: position 73,484,739 of record CM053559.1, read on the forward strand.
TGTGGTTTTGATTTGTATTTCCCTGATGATGAGTGATGTTGAGCATTCTTTCATGTGTCAGTTGGCCATCTGGATGTCTTCTTTGGAGAAGTGTCTATTCATGTATATTGCCCATTTCACACCTGTCAGAATGGCTAACATTAACAACTCAGGCAACAACAGATGTTGGCGAGGATGCGGAGAAAGAGGACCTCTTTTGCATTGCTGGTGGGAATGCAAACTAGTGCAGCCACTCTGGGAAATAGTATGGAGGTTCCTCAAAAAACTAAAAATAGAACTACCCTATGATCCAGCAAATGCACTACTAGTATTTATCCAAGGGATACAGGTATGCTGTTTCCAAAGGGCACATGCACCCCAATGTTTATGGCACTATCAACAATAGCCAAAGCATGGAAAGAGCCCAAATGTCCATCGATGGATGAATGGATAAAGAAGATGTAGAGTGTATATATACAATGGAGCATTACTCAGCAATCAAAAAGAATGAAATCTTCTCATTTGCAACTATGTGGATGGAACTAGATGGTATTATGCTAAGCGAAATTAGTGAGAGAAAGACAAAAATCATATGACTTCACTCATATGAGGACTTTAAGATACAGAACAGCTGAACATAAGGGAAGGGAAGCAAAAATAACATAAAAACAGGGAGGGGGACAAAACATCAGAGACTCTTAAATATGGAGAACAAACAGAGGGTTACTGGAGGGGTTGTGGGAGGGGGGATGGGCTAAATGGGTAAGGGGCATTAAGGAATCTACTCCTGCAATCATTGCTGCACTATATGCTAACTAACTTGGTTGTAAATTTAAAAAAATAATTAAAAAAAGAAAGAAATGAGACATTACAAAAGAGAAAACACAGCTTTAATGAAATATGAATAGCCAGTCTCTTGCAATAAAAAATATTATCATTTTTTCATCAAAAAAGACATATGCATGCTTTCTTTACTACAGTTTTATAATAGTCAAGACATGAAAGCAACTTAAGTGTTGAATAAAGAAGATGTGGTATCTTTATACAATGGATTATTATTCAGGCATAAAGAATGAGATCCTGCTATTTGCAACAACAAAGATGGACCTAGAGTGTATTAAGCTAACTGAACTAAGTCAGAAGAAGTCAAACACCATATCATGTCACTTATATGTGGAATCTAAAAAAATGAACAAAGAAAAATAAAAAAAACCAAACTCCAAAAATACAGACTCTGGGAACTGGTGGTTCCCAGAGGGGAAGCAGGTGAGAGGATGAGTGAAATAAACAGGATTAAGAGATACAAACTTCTGGTTATAAAATAAACTCATGGAGATTAAAAGTACAGCCTCACACAATATTGTAATAATGTTGTACGGGGACAGATGATGAATACAGTTACCATGATGAGCACAGAGTAATGTATAGAATTGTTAAAGCTATATTGTACACCCGAAACCAATATAACACTGTATGCTAATTACATTGAAATTAAAAAAAAAATCCTCCTCCTCCAAACAATTCTATGAGGTAGGTTCTACTAACATTTTCATTTTGCAGATGAAGAAACTGAGGCACAGAGAGGTTTCATAATTTTCCCAAGATCCCATAGCTATTGGTGGAGCCAGGCTATGAAGAGAGGCAGTCTGGCTCCCAAGCTCATGTTCTTAAGCCATGCTGACTCTTTAAATATTGGATGATTGGTATCCAACTCCTGATTTTGGCTCAGGTCAAGATCTCATGATTCGTAAGAATGAGCCCTCCACTGGGCTCTGAGCTGACAGCATGGAGCCTCCTTGGATTATTGCTCTCTCTCTGCCCCTCCCCCACTTGTGCACGCCCTCTCAAAATAAACTTAATACAACAAACATTTGATGTACAGGAGTCTTTCAAGGCTCATCGTAAGGATTTGTCTCAAATGAAGTTCCCTAATAAATTAGTTTTACCAAATATCTGATTATCTACTTTTTTTAAGTGTTTGTTTATTTTGAGAGAGAGCGAGAGAGCAAGAAAGCGAGAGAGCGAGAGAGCACTTGAGGAGGGGAGGGGAAAGAGAAAGGGAGAGAGAATCCAAAGCAGGCTCCAGACTACAATCTGTCAGCACAGAGCCGGACGCGGGGTTCGAACTCACGAACCGTTGAGATCATATACCTGAGTTGAAGTTGGACACTTAACTGACTGAGCCACCCAAATGCCCCAGTGATTATCTACTTTTAATTAAAAGAAAACCAATTTGATCTTTAGTTTGGTTACTGCATTCTTTCATCATGATAGTATATCACAAAAAATTTGTAAAATCAAGAAAATTTCACCCCTAGCTGTATTATTCTATTTAGTATATTTAGTGCATTTCATTTCTAAGTTTTTACATGCATCTGTTGTTTAATACTATCAGAGTATAAACAATTCTATGATGTGTATTTTTCAAATTACTTTTATATAAAAGTAGCCTGATGTTTCAATCAGTCTTCATACTTCCTTTCCTTATCTTGAGAAGATTCAAATGAATCCCCAAATGTCTTACCTTTGCAGGCTGTCCTCCTCTATTCTCCCCAAATTCTGCACATCCTGTCAATGTATGGCGTACATGGAATGAGTGGAATATGCTCCCATAGAGGCGAGGGAGGAGATGATTTGCTAAGTCATAAATTTCTGGTGGGGCTGAAGGGACCATTCAAATTTTCTAATCTGATGCCCCCTTTAGCAATGATGAAACCAGGCCAGGACAGGTGCAGTGACTTATCCAAGTTAGCGACAGAACTGAGACCCAAACCCAATGTCCTGGCTCTTACACTAGTACTTGCTGTACTCAACTACGACTGCACGACATATCCTCTACCTGCACTACCATTCAGTCAAGTATCCGAGGAATCAACTCAAAGTAAGTATCTTTAAATAATGTCCAAATTTCTCCTGACCTCCCACAATGCTCATTTAACAAGCCCAAGAGCTCTGATTTATAAACTCAGTGATAATATTTTAAAATTTTGGGATGTGTGCAAAGAAATTTAAAAAAAAACTGTATGATAAAAGGCATCAACGAAGGAGATGGGAATGTTCTATTATAATTCTGTATGTTAACTGTTTATAAAATATTTTAAAGTATTCCTAAATAGTTGGCACTGTAAATTTTTAACAAGTGCCCCAAATTCTTTAAGATAACCTATGATTATGGTCTATGGTTCCTGAAAGAAACTTTTAAAAGACCTCAATTTTACTTTTAATTATTTGGCCTGACATGCTTTTAAGATGCTCAGATAGGACACTGAAGGATACCTAAAAGCAAAAACAAAAAAAACAAAACAAAAAAAAAAAAAACAAACCCAAAAACAAAAACCATAGTTATTTGATGCACGAAAAAGAAAATAAGATGTCACTCCCTGGAGAAAAGTTTTGAGAGAGAAAGCCACATTTAAGCTTAAAGTTAAAGGCAAACATTTATTACAGGAGAAATCAGAGAAGTTTTTGTAAAGGAGAAGTTAAAACATGTAGTTTAAGAATCATTAAAGCCATCCCTGAAAATTTTTCTATGACTATTACATAACTAGTCATCAGTAAATTAAAAAATACAGTGCTTAATGATTTAAATTAGCATACGGAGAGGGACATGAATATAAGGTATCTGGAAAAACAAAGCTGCCTTTTGGGCTTATTCTTTTCGTCATTCTACAACAGTTCCATTGATGTTTATGAAGTACCACAGACAGACTTCTCTTCTGAGAGCTGTATTTGGAAAAGAAATCAATCATTTATTAAGAACCTAGCAAATACTTTGTCAGAGGTTTTGGCGAGGCACTAAGAAGTGGGATTTCTACGAAATAAGTCAGAATGAGGTAAATTCAAATTGGAAAGGCAAATAGACCTATATATAGGTTCAAATGTCAAAACATGGCTATTTTAGACAAGGACATGTAGGAAAATCATTCCAAAAGGTCAACTTAAAATGAGAATCAATTTTCTTTTTCCAGGAAAAAACAGACGTGTCCTTTCTATAAGGCCTGGACCCTGAAAGCAAATGCCATCTTGACAGAAGTAAAATTTTTTCCTCCTTTTGATCATCAGACTATCCCCCAAACTAATTGAAGATCATAAACCTTAAAATCATAAACAATCCAATTTTATTACAGTGCAGTCCATTCACGTTAAGAGCAAATGTCATGTCCGACAGCCTAACACAGCAGCCCGAGTGCACGGCTACCGGCTCTATGGGAAACCAAGGGATAAGAACCCTGCGGCCAGCTTGGTGGCCACGCTGTTCTTCCTGCTGCAATCCCAACTTCGGGTCTCTCCCCGGCAGCAAGAAGCTGGCCCTGGGCCTTTTAAACCTTTTGGATATAAATTAAACAGAGACTTATAAATGACAATTACAAGATGTTTCAATACATCTATTTGATCAAAAAATGTTTAAAGAGCCAAGCATGACTCTGCCCAAAGAGAAACAGGAGATTTACAGGGCAGTGATTTGGCTAATATTTTATCTTACCAGTCTTACCAGCTCTTAACTGTGACAAAACTCTCGTACAGTTAGACACTCATGAAGTTTCATTCATTTTCACTATTGGAAAAAAAAAAAAAAACAGGTGCATGCAGACCTCGGATAGATAGACCCTGGTCTTACACTTCTGCATATTTGTGACAATTTAATTTTTCTTCTTTTCCCTTTTTCATTGCAGACTTAATTGTCATAATAAATCATTTGTTTTATTTAGTTCCATTTTATTGTCTTTTGACTGAAAAAATAAACTTTGAATTAGGAAAATGTTATTTAGTAAAAAAAAATAGCATTTTCGGAGATTTAAGTTAATACTGTTACTTAGCCACTAGGCTATGCTAAAGGATAGCCCATTTGTTCTAGAACACTTCTGTCTTCCAGCTACCCAAAAAAGCAGGAAAAATAAACGCAAAAAATGGATATGAATTATTTAACCATTCAAAACCTAGCTGGTAATTCACTTAACAGATTTATATGAGTTTATATAATTAGTTTATAGGGTATATCCCAAATGAATAAATGAGCCCTTTTTAAACAATCAAATATATGTCATGTGGTTGCCCAGGTTGGGCATTGAAGAATGAAAGAATGAAATCATCTTTATTTTATCCAAATTAGATGTATTTTCATTTGCATGTCATTAATCCTACTTAACAAAAACTATAATGTATAGTCAGGGACTCATTAGTTATCAGAAACATAAGCTTTAGATCAGATATATTTTTCGGCTTAAAAAAAGGTTATTTAAAAATGCAATCGTTGAGAACCAAACACATTTAATTTAGGTATTTTTCTTTTTTAATGTTTATTTTTGAGACAGAGATAGAGTTTGAGCAGAGTAGGGGCTGGGAGAGACAGAGTCAGAGAATCTGAAATAGGTTCTGTGCTGAGAGCAGAGAGCCCGATGTGGGGCTAGAATTCACGCATGGGGAGATCATGACCTAAGCCCAAGTTGAATGCTTAACCAACTGAGCCACTCAGGTACCCGTTAGGTATTTTCATATGAAAATTATACTCTATGTAACTTGTGTTTAGAACTCTTTATTTTTCAACTTAGGAAGGCAACTTACTATAATATTTTTCCTTAAAACTCTAAGGAGCACACTATTGTTTTCATCATCATCATTAATATATATCCCTGACTGCACACTGTGGGAGGCACTGGATTCGAATAGGTATGAGTTTCTTACACAGTTGCAGTTAGGGATACAAAAAATGTAAAAAACATTGATAAAATATTTAGGGACGACACAGGTGCTATATACACATGATGAATATTCATCTATTTATATGTTCCAATAGTTCACATAAGAGATACCATATTATTTTAAAAAGCCAAAAGGTTTTTATAACTAAAGACCCAGAGGATTTCAAAGTCTAGTTCTCAAAAGTGCTCTGAAGATAAAAACCCATAACCCTCCCAATTTATTGTTTAATCCACTTGACAACACTCTCTGTACGAGGGGTTTGCCATATTTTAAAGATAAATTAATCTTTTTTTAACTTGACTTGTCTCTTTTTCAATTATTCATTATTCATGTGTTAATTATTCATTATAGGATGAATTATTGACAGAACACAATCCAGCCCCAAAGCAAAATGCTATTAATCTACTACTCATATCCTATTATCGCTTTGGCATATGATAGAGTACTTGGAAGAAAAAGGTTAGTGGACTTTCTCTTCTTAAATGTAATTAAGATCAGTAAAATCCATTTATGAAATGCTTCAGAAAAAGATGAATACAGTTATAATGTAGGTCAAATCATGTTTGCCCACATACACAGGGGTGATATTCAAAATATTTGGGGGTTTCCATAAGCACTGAGGAACCCAACAGGCACTTGTAGTCAGCACCTGTGTCTGCCGAGGGGGATAAACTATTATAGCAATGTTGAAAACTTTGAATTCTAATTGATCATCATTATGTTTATGTCCAATACTGGTTTTAAATTAGTTTTAGGGAATCATTATTATGAAATAGGATATTTTTAATTATATTGCTTAACATACCAACTAGGAGAATAGCATCACAGAGATCTTCAGTTCTAGAATTCCTTCCTTTTACATACTGTCAATGACAGAGACACCTGAATATCTAGTAACGTATGTTGGTATCATTTAGGAATGGTAGATAGTAATTGATGTGGATGGATCTGAAGCATTCCTCATTTGGATCCAGGGTGAGTTCTTGAGTTTTATATATTAGATTGAGAGACTAAGATATATTCTCTTTAATGATCCCTTTCACCAGCAGTCTTGGACAGATGTCAACTCCAGACACATCCTGGGGGGTCCTGATTTAGTCAGGGGCTCAGAGACAGGATATAAACCAGTTTTTCTTAAGTGCAAAAGAGTGATTAAAAAGAAAAAAGGAAAAACAAACAACAACAACAACAACAAATCAAGCCTTGGAAAGGGGCTGGATTGTTCCATTTGCCCTGGAGCATTCTAAAGAAATTGCCAAAGATGAGAGCAGGGCTTTCTTTCCATAGAAGTGAAAGGCTACAGAATTTGCCATGTGCCCAACCTCATGTTTAATCTTGGTTCTTGGGACAACTGGAAGGCTCCAGGGGTATTCAACATGGTGCTGGACATTTGTAAATTAAGGACTCTGTTGGAATTATAATACATAGGTTCCAATTTCTTATGGTGCCATTCATCAAAAGAGACTGATGCAAAAATAGTAAAGAGATAACTGCAGCGCCTGGAATATATTATGTTCCTTGGTGTCTAAATCTAGGCTCTACTAATCTTTAAACACTTTAGGGCAGTAGTATTCTAACTCTCTTGTCTCAAAGCACTCTATGCTAACTGCACCCAACTTGTCATTGGCCAACAGCCCTTCCAGAACTCTTGGCCATGGATATGCTAGGTCATGTGACTGGGATGCTCTTCCTCCTCATTGCCCACCTGAATTTACACTTCAAGTTGTATCTCAAAAGTCAGGTGTCTTGTGGGATTTTCATGAGTAACATCACTATTACAGCTACTTGTAAACAAGCCTGAATCTCTGACTAGCCACTTCCCTTAGGCCTGAGATGGTGTCTCACTGAGGTTTGCTCTGTGTGGAACAGAGTAAGTGCTCAATACATGCCTGCGAAATCAATCAGTGGTGAGCAGGGAGATGGATGAATGAGAGAACTCTAAATATTAAATCCCACAAATTCCATCTGCATCATGAGCTGAGTCATAGACTCTAGTTTGCAACACTACACTGAAAATGCCATCATGGGACCTACCCAAATTATGGTTTCCTTTCAAAGAGCCCACCCTCTGAGCTGTCTTTCCCGTCAGTGAGACTCGTTCCGACACTGCATGCAATGCCCATTGCAATGCATGCAATAAGGAAGCAATGTAGTCCCTAGTCCCGTGTTGGTCATCTAAAGAATCCTTATCTTGGTGACTCCTCAGTGACCTCTGCTACAGTGTTGGTGATCTGGCTCCAAAGCCAGCAGATGGCACCTCTCTGTATAGGAATGTACTTTCTTAGACTCATGTTGGTTGCTTATCTCGGCGGGAGCCACATTAGCGGCTGCTTCTCTCCCTTGTGAAAAAAGATCACATGCTTTCTCAATAGCTAACAACTCTGTGCTGGGATAGGCCTGTAGTGAGTCCTACAGTGTTAATCTGAGCAAGACTTAGGTTTTTTTTTTTTTTTTTTTTAAAAACCCCTCATTTTATTGTATTTAAGAGTTCAGACCTATGACCTCACCAACTACAGGGGAAAAGGAGATGGCAGAGATGAAGGCTGACTCTGACCCATGGTGGTCTGCAGGAGATTGGTCCTGCACTCTGGCTTACCCTGCAGCATTGATTTCGTTTTCCACTCACACACTGGATAACACTCACATCCCTCCCTGACACACCTTTCACAGACTCCTGGGTTATATGTGAATGACATTTTAGCTTTAATATATTTTGTGTAAGTTTAGCTATTGGAGAGCTGAATGCTATGCCTGTTTCCACTATTATTATATCCTGAAGAGTATTTCTTAGAAGTTATTTTCATCTATTACTGCTTTTCATCGACACGAGTGATCTAGAATACCAATGCAATCAATTACCAGTATTATGTTAGCATGCACACAGTTAATAATGACTGAATACACATGTATTTAGCTATAAAAGCATCTAGGAGTTTAAAAAATTATGTTAATGATAAATGTCATTTTGGGGGGAAAATTTCACGCTATATCTGCTCTGTCAGTAAACTGACAAAAGTGATACATTGAAATCAAATCCAGTAATTCAGGAGAAAAACATCTTCAAGTACACACTCACCCACTATGTTTCATATGTGGTGGTTTATCCATTCGCACCGCTAATTTGATCTTTAAGTCAGAGTCCTGGCTATTTTTGGGAACTATCATTCGGTGCAACTCAGCTGACTTGGAGCTATTAGAAGTTGGGTATAATATCACCTATAAAAGACAAAAAAGAACACATTGAAGTGCACAATACAATGTCTAAGGGTCGAAACAGAAGTCTTCTGTTTTCCTGTTTAAAAAGAAGGCATCATGCCCAAATGTGTCTAAACTACTTGACTCCCACCACAACAGATGGGTTTTCAATACAGCCTCATTTATCTTTTTGACAAATATGTGTTTTCATATTATCACATAATGAGTTTTCTTCCTGTGTCACTTCCTAATGAGGTAAGAGCACAAAGGCTGCAGTTGAATTGACAGCTGAGAAATACTTGTTAGACACCTGTAATTTCAAGACCATTCTAAACTCCTCAGGACAAGGGAGTTCACAAAGAAATATTTTTTTGAAATTACAGATAGCAGGTTTAAAAAGTAAAACCAATTATTCTAGGCAGCGAAAATATACCTAATGTTTTAATATTTGCATTGTAAACCAGCATTAAAGGAAATCAGTGCAATTAGAGATGGAACGACTGATATGATGGCGCATTTTCTGTCCTAGATCAACACCAAAGGATTTTTTCCTGATGTTTCAAAGCTATAAATATTATAATGACTGACACAAAATAAATACTTTTTAAATTATTTCGAGGGCAGGGGAAGATCCTGGCATGTGCCAGCAGGGAAGGGGGGAAGAGAGAGAAGAGAGAGAATCCCAAGCAGGGTCTGTGCTGTCATTGCAGAGCCTGACATGAGGCTTGATGCCATGAACCATGAGACCATGACAAGAGCTGAAATTAAGAGTCACATGCTTAACTGACTGAACCACCCAGGCACCGCCACAGAATACTTATTTTTAATAAAATTTCCAAATTTCCAAGTGATTGTAACATTACAGCTTTGCAAAGCCAACACAGGAAGGACAAGCTTACTCTTCGTATCTTACCTGTCATATACAACCATACTTCGTTTTATTGCATTTCACTTGATTGTGCTTCACAGATACTGCGTTTTACAGGTTGAAGGTCTATGGCAATCCTGTGCCGAGTACATCTGTTGGTGCCCTTTTTCCAACAGAATTCGCTCACTTCACGTCTCTGTCCAATTTGGGTAATTCTCATAACATTTTAAACTTTTACATTATATTTGTTATAGTGATCTATGATCAGTGAAGAACTGTGATACTACTAACATAATTGTTTTGGGGCATCACACACCACTCCCTCATAAGACAGTGAACTTAACTGATAAATGTGTGTTTTCTGAATGCTTCACCAATTGGTTATTCTACTGTATCTCTCTCTCCCCTTAGGCCTTCCTATTCCCTGAGACACAACAATACTGAAATTAAGATAATAACCCTACAGTAGTTTCTAAATGTGAAAGAGGGAGTCACACATCTATTTACCTTTTTAAATTTTTATTTATTTTGAAAGTGAGAGACAGAAAGCGAGCACGCACACCTGTGCAAGCGTCAGAGGGACAGAGAGAAAGGGGGAGAGAGAAATCCTAATTGGCACGGATAGCACAGAGAACAATGTGGGGCCCAACCTCAAAAGCCATGAGATCATGACCTGACCATGATATCACATCAAGAGTTGGATGCTCAACCAATTGAGCCACCCAGGTGTTCCACATGTCTCTCACATTAAATCAAAAGCTAGAAATTGCTCAGTTTCGCGAGGAAGGCATGACATAAGCCCCGAGAGACTGAAGGCTAGGTGTCTTGGGCCAAACAGCCAAGTTGTCAGTACAAAAGAAAAGTTCTTGCAGGGAATTAAAAGTGTACTCCAGTGAATATACAAATGACAAAGCAAAACACCCTTCTTGCTGATATGGAGAGAGTTTTCATGATCTGGATAGAAGATAAAAGTTGCCACAACATTCCCTTAAGCCAAAGCTTAACCCAGAGCAAGGCCCTCTCTTTAATTCTAAGAAGTCTGAGAAAGGTGAGGAAGCTGCAGAGGTTGGTTCATGAGCTTTAAAGAAAGAAGCCAATTCTGTAACAGAAAGGTGCAAGGTCAAGCAGCTAGTGCTGATGTAAAGGCTGCAGCAAGTAATCCAGAAGATCTGGTTAATAAAAGCGGCTACACTACACAACAGATTTTCAACATCCATGAAACAGTCTTACATTAGAAGGTGACGTCTTCGACTTTCATTGAGAGGAGAAGCCAATTGCTGGGTTCAAAGCACCAAAAGAACAGGCTGACTCTCTTGTTAGGGGCTAATGCAGCTGATAACTTTAAATTGAAGCCAAAGCTCATGTACCATTTCAAAAATCCTAGGGCTATTAAGAATTATGCTAAATCTACTCTGCTTGAGCTCTGTAAATGGAATAACGAAGCCCTGATAACAGCACATCTGTGTATACCATGGTTTTGTGGCTATTTTAAGCTGACTGCTGAGAACTACTGCTCAGGAAAAAGGATTCTTCCAAAATATTACTTCTTAATGACAATGCACCTGGTCACCCAAGAGTTCTTTTGGAGATATACAATGGGATTAATGTTATTTTCACACTTGCTAACATAACATTCATTCTGTAGCCCAAGGGTCAAGGAGTGATTTTCACTTTGAAGTCTTATTTAAGAAACATTCCGTAAGGCTAAAGCTGCCCTAAATAATGATTATTTTGATGAATCTAGGCAAAGTAAGTTGAAAACCTTCTGGAAAGGATTCACCATTTTTTAAGTTATTTATTTTGTGGGGTGGATGGGAGGGGAGAGAACACACAGGCACAAGCAGGGGAAGGGCAGAGAGAGAGGGAGAGAGAGAGAATCCCAAGCTGGTTCCTCACTGTCAGCACAGAGCCCAACAAAGAGCTTGATCCCATGACCCTGAAATCATGACCTGAGCTGAAATCATGAGTCAGATGCTTAACTGACGGAGCCGCCTGGGTGCCCTGGAGTTACCATTTTAGATGCCATTAAGAACACGTAGGATTCAGGCAAAGAGATCAAAATAACAGTAGTAGAAATTCAGAAGAAGTTGATTCCAATTCTGGATGATTCTAGGTGGTTTTAAGACTTCAGTGGAGAGAGTAACTGCAGATGTGGTGGAAATAGCAAGAGAACCAGAAGTAGAGCCTGAAAACGTGACTGACCAACTATTCCTTGAGACACAACAATATTGAAATTAGGCCAAGTCATTACCCAGCAATGGCCTGTAAGTGTTCAAGTGAAAGAAAGAGTCACAGTACAAATGGCTGAAATCTCATGATCACACTTTAATAGGTAAGGAGGTACTTTTTACGGATTAGTAAAGGAAGTGGTTACTTGAGATGGAATCTACTCTTAATGAAGATGCTGTGAAGACTGTTGAACTGACAACAAAGGACTTAGAATATTATACAGACTTCGCTGATAAAGCAGTGGCAGGGTTCAAGAGGACTGAATGTAATTCTGAAAGAAATTCTACTGTGTGTAAAATGTTATCAAACAGCATCCCATGCTAGAGAAATTGTTCATGAAAAGAAAAGTCAATCGATGTGGCAAACTTCATGTATCTTATTTTAAGAAATTACCAGGGTCATCCCACCCTGATCATTCTGAAATCATCAACATCAAGGCAGGATCCTCCACCAGCAAAAAGATTATAATTTGCTGACAGCTCAGATGATGGTTAGCATTTTCAGTAAGAAGAATTTTTTAATTAAGGTATATACTCTTTTTTTAAAGTTTGTTTATGTGTGTATGTGAGAGAGAGAGAGACACCTAGTGGAGGAGGGAAAGAGAGAGAAGGAGAGAGAGAATCCTAAGCAGGTTCCATGGTTGTCAGTACAGACCTCGATGGAGAGCTTAAACTCACAAACTGTGAGGATATGACCTGAGCTGAGATTAAGAGTCAGATGCTTAACCGACTGAGCCATCCAGGTGCCCCAAGGTATGTACTTCCTAAAGAAAATGTTATTGCACTCATAATAGCTTACAGTATAGTGCAAATGTAACTTTAATATGCATTGAGAAACCAAAAAATTCATTTGACTCACTTTATCATGATATCCATTTTATTGCAGAACTCTGGAACCAAGCTCACAATATCTGAGGTATGCCTGTATATAAAACCATGTATTTCCCCCTCGTTAGTCAGAACATTATTTAGACATAGCTTATATCAAAGCCTTGATGTATTTAAACAAGAACTATGTATTTCCCCCTCGTTAGTCAGAACATTATTTAGACATAGCTTATATCAAAGCCTTGATGTTTTTAATACTACTGAAATGCAGTATTGGGGTGCCTGGGTGGCTCAGTCAGCTGGAGCGTCTGACTCTGGATTTTGGCTCATGTTGTGATCCCAGGGTCATGGGATTGAACCCCACATTGGGCTCCTTGCTGAGAGTGGAGCCTCCTTAAGATTCTCTGTCTCCCTCTGTCCCTCTCCCCTGCATGCAAACATGCTCTAAAATTAAAAAAAAAAATGAAATGCAGTGTATTTTAAGCCACTCTTATTTTATACCAATGTGAGAAGTAAACAAACCTGAAGTTTCTATGTAAACAGAAGAACTATAAACATGTTCAGGTATGCTAAATGTTTTTTAAAGCAAAAAATGGCAACTAAATTTGGCATGCTCTGGTTTAAAAAAAAAAAAGGTCTTCATTTCCATGTATAAGTGGAACTATTCACACAGAAATTTTTAAGCAAAGCTCTTTTTCTCTCTAGGAAAGACAACAGTCATAAAAGCCTCTTAAACTATTCTCAACTCCCAAGTTGTTAAATGTGTCTACTATTTTGAGACTTTTCTCAAGCCTATCCTAAAAGCCAGAGTTGAGTTGAATCCAGCCTATCTATACATTTGAGCATATAAAGGCACATCCAGTAACAGAGAAAATGGCATTTGTGATATTTTCAGAAACTATGATATTATAGAATTAGTCCTCTGTAACTGCTAAAGTGTCCAATGGAATATTTTACAGATTCTTTCTTAAATGACAGTTTAAAAAAAGTGATAATTTTTGGCTCAAACCAGTAGACAAAATAATGTTATTACCAACTTAGAGGGTGATTCCAAAAATGAAACAAAGACTAAGACAGAGTTGTAGATCTAACCCCTGAAGCTATAGCTTCCATTTCCCTAGCAATTCTGGAAAGCTTTTTCTCTTTTTCCCCACCACATCCTCCCCCCACCCCAATTTATTTTGGCATGAGCCACCTACATACTTTATTCCTTTTTAATTCTTCCTTCTATGTTTACACAAAAACTGGTGTTGTTCCAAACTCCAAAAGTCTTATACAGGAAGAGATTATTTAAATGAAAACTTCTGACAATTTCTCATTCTGATGACAGTTACTAAATAAAGTCCCAAACAACTAATTGCATCTGATCCACAAATTAAGGATCATCCCAGTATTGAATACCATAATTTCTGCCACATTTTAGATTCATAATGGGTATTTCTAAGTGAAGTCGGTGGGAGGATTTACTATTTATCTTTGTTTAGTTAAACATTTGATGGCTCACTATAGGGGACACAAAAATGTAAAAGAATATAGATGACTCAGATCCCTCAGGGAGTTCATGGTTTCTTGTTATCAGAGCTAAGAGCTTGGATAATATCTGATGATATCACCTCCTCCTATTGCCCTTCTATCCCTAAGATGTGCAAAAACTTCTCATTTTGTCAGTCTCTTGGTTTACTCACTGTCATTTCGTTGGTGGCTCTGTTCTATCACATTTGAAGCCAATTCCCTGTGTTACATTTCCTCCCTTTGAAAGACCTGAAATTGTCTGTTAGGGAGAAACACTGACACATGTAACCAATGGAAATCCATACATATGCGATCTATTGTTCCTAAAGGGACTACTGGTGAATAAACCTCTAAACGGAGTCTTAACAATGGCTGTTAAATCGTTTCCAGGTTCCCAAATTGCACAAGCATGAAGTGCTCTTCTATGTGATGTTGCCAAGGATGATAACAGACAAGCAGCAGCTCCCAATGTATGGAGCTCCAAGAGCCAAGGAGGATAAAGGACAAAGGAGTTCTTTTTCAGATGCATAACGAGAATTTAATCAAGAGATCCTGAACGCTGCCAGGACAGGATTTCAGTATTGTCAATGGAAAGTTATTACTATGCATTTTCTACTTTACCTTTTTACAAATGGGACATTTGGTTGGAGCTCTCTTATTCCTGGTTCACTCCTATAGACTGGATTTGTGCTAGGACAGGGTGGGGAGGGGAGGTGGAGCTGTAGGTAAACATGAACTTTAGTTCATAGGTTACCAGGCTACAAAGAAGCCACAGCTGGGCCTGATGGAGATGCTGGTATGGATGAGACTTTGGGTTGACTCCCTTGAGTTGACGTGAATGTGTTCTGTATGTAGGGGGCAAGGTACCACAATCGTTTTCATCTTTGGCTATAGGGATGAACTATGGCCGATCAACTGTTTATCAGGATTCATGCTTTCACTAGCATAGAGCTGTTGCTAGAAGCAGCTAGTCAGCCAGAGGCTATATTTTCTAGCTCCTCTTACCTCAAAGTAGGGACATATGAAAGTTCTAGCTAATGGAATATGAAGAGAAGTGGTGTCACTTTGGGGAAAAATCATTAAGATAGAAGTATGCCTTCTTCATCCCTCTTTACTCATCTGCTAGCCAAATCCAGAGATGATAATGCTCTAGGAAATGAGAGGCATAAAATGGAAGAAACTAGAGCCCTGAATCACCACATGGAGGAAATCTACTCCATCTATCAGTAATGCCCACAGTAAACTGTTCTACAAGTGTTACTGTTTTGAATGAGTGAAATGTTTGTCACAGCATTTCATAGCATCCTAAGTAGAACATTAACAGAGTTTTGCTTCATGTGTCTTCTTTCACAGATAAGCACTTAAAATTTTTAAGATAAGCTGTTCTACTTGAAAATAACCTGGTACAGGGGTGCTGGGTGGTTCAGTCAGTTAAGCATCTGACTCTTGGTTTTGGCTCAGGTCATGATTTCATGGTTTCCTGGGTTTGAGCCCCACATTGGGCTCTGTGCTGACAGCGTGGAGCCTGCTTTGGATTCTCTCCCTCCTTCTCTTTCTGCCCCTCCCACATCTCAAGCTCTCTCTCAATAAATAAATAAACTTGAGGTGCCTAGGTGGCTCAGTCGGTTAAGCACTTGACTTCGGGTCAGATCATGATCTCACAGTTCACAAGTTCAAGCCCCACATTGGGCTCTGTGCTGACAGCTCAGAGCCTGGAGCCTGCTTTGGATTCTGTGTCTCCCTCTTTCTCTGCCCTTCCCCCACTCACACTCTGTCTCTCTCTCTCGAAAATAAATATTAAATTTTTTTAAATAAACTTCAATTGTTAATAAAAAGGACTTCGTACAATTAAAATATTTAACAGATATAAAAATTTATTAAGGATTCTGCTATATTCCAGGTTCACATCTAAATTAAATTATGGCTCTGTACAAAATAGTTAACTTCTTCTACTATTTAGCAAACTAGTATATTCTTCGCTATTCATTTCTCTGAACCTTTCTATACACATTTCTGATTGTTATAGTTTATTTTTGTCACCACTTGAAATGTCTTGTCACTTAGCATGGCACACACATTTTATGATTCCTTATCTTAAATATAAAGCCAATGTGTCTTATTCATAATAAAATGTCAACATTACTTGCCATGTTTGCTGAAGTGTAATGAAAAACACAATTTTTAGGCTTTGTTTAAAATTCTGTCAAATTTAATATACAGGAAGAAAAAACTTAAGAATGAAGTGTAAATATACACATATACATAATGTTTAGAGTAACAGGAGTTGACAGGCTTCTAACATATTTGTACAAGCCGACATTCTACATTTACTTCCCTAATTAAAATACCTTCATTAAAGCAAAGTCATAAACATTTATGTTCATACCACATTATTTGAACTCAGTGATCTATTTGAACTCTGTGATCTATCTACTTAAAGCCTTCTAAATGATTTCAACCGTGTCTGAAAAATGTAAAAACTAAGGGGGAAAATCTAGAAGAACTAGAGAGGGCTAGATAGGCCCTGGGGCCAGACAAACAATTCACTGCTTTTTACTATACATATCTGTTAGCCTAGAAGAAAAAAAAAGAGTATATGACCACAATAATTGCATTTTAGTCTTAAATTAAAATAGAGATACATACTTGGTACAATTCTAGCTCAAAGATGGGTGCAACCAGCAAATCTGGGAGGAATCAGGACAGACTGTATAGAGGAATTACTTCCATTTGGGAGTCTAAAAGAACACATAAGAATTATAAGGCAAGACATGGGGAAGAAACTAAGACAAAGGCATGAGGCTGCTGGAACTAAGCCAAAACAAAAACACTAATTCAAGAAGATATACATACCCCTATATTTCTTGCTGCATTATTTACAATACCAAGATATGAAAGCAACTCAACCGGCCATCAATGAAGATGTAGTACATGCATGCAATGTTACACAGTCATAAAAAAGAATGGGATCTTTCTTCCCATTTGAAACAACATCGATGGACCGAAAAGGTATTAAGTGAAATAAGTTAGAGAAAGACAGATGCTCATATGATTTCACATATATGTGGAATCTAAAAAACAAACGGAGAAACAGAAAAAATCAACTCTAAAATACAGAAAATTGGAGGTTGCTGAGGGGAGGTAGATGGGTGTATGAGCAAAATAAATGAAGGAGATTAAGAGGTACGTACTTCCAATTATAAAATAAGTGACAGATAAAAATACAGCATAGGGAATATAGTCAATAATACTGTTTAAAAAAAAAAAGGGTAAGGAAGAATCCTGTGAAGAACTTTTGAGAATTAGGAAGAGAACTATAGAATTGAGACCAGAGGCAAAGTAACCAGAAAAACCAGAAGGTGATGCACTACATTTAAGTTGGACAGTGTAAATCACTCCAGATCTCAGCAAGTTATGTGAGGCCAGAATGCAATAGTTTTAATGACAAAAATCTATCTAAGGAATAGAAAAAGACCTCACCTAACTCCTAAGGGATCAAGTTAGGGCAAGTCAGGCAAGATCACTTCGCCTAGAAAAGCACTGTTGGCCAAGGCAGGGGGAATAAAGCCAGGTCAGGTGAAGAGGGTAAGGAAATGGGAAGTTGTGCGACAGATGAGACCGGAAAGGAAGACTAGGGAGAGTCTGTAAAGGATTATGTTTTGCTAAGGAGTTTACAGGTTATCCCATAACATGCAATTAAAGGATGCTTTTAAGCCAGGGAATGACAATCAAATTTGAATACCCTGGAGGAAGGAATAATCCCCCTCTATCCAGCTGTATGCATCCCAGATAGAGTCACGTAACTCAATGTGTGGTGAGGTATCCTAACATTCAACTAAGAGATAGTCTGGCCTTAGAAATACACCTTGAAAAGGCAGTAAGGTGGCAGTGAAAATGCTATTAGCTGGAATCATGTTTCAATTGTGATTAAATAATCCTTTTTCTGAGGGAAGCCTCAATAGCTCCATTGACTGAGCATTTGACACTGGATTTCGGCTTAGGTCATGATCTCACCATCGTGTGATCGGCCCTGCGTCCAGCTCATGCTGGGCATGGAGACTGCTTGGGATTTTCTCCCTGTCTTTCCCCTTTGCATCCCCCCAATCCTTTATGTAGACAATCAGATGTCCTTGAGACACAGCTGTTTAAGGACATATGCAAGGGAGCATCTCCTCAGATATGAAGAGCTGTCTTGATAAAAAAAAAAAAAAAAACCTTTATTTTTTAGATTCAGTTGACATTTTTCTTTCTCCTTCAAATGACAGAGATTTTATACATTAGCTAAGATTCACAAAGACTATTCCTTGTGAACCTCTCAAGTCCCTTCCTGAGAGCTATGTGACCTTGAGAGAAAGAGTAACTGAATTAAGTTCATATCAATTTTTATTTAGCACATGTTAATAACTAGTATATATTTTCTCCAATATCGAGAGCCTCTCTGTATTTTCAGTGCATGGAGAAGATAAATCAAAAGATTTTTCTGAGAGAAATCTACATCCTTCTTAGTAACACTTTCCAGTGTTTTAATACACATGAGGTTGCTTTGTCTAAATTATTTTCCCTTCCATTTAATATCCTGCTTCCTGTCCTACTTAGTTGAAACAAAGAACACCTGCTCATTCTCACTAACACAATGCTCTTTTGTATACTGACAGATTAGCATTAAGTCTTCTGTCAACCTTATTGTCTGTGGGCTAAATCCAGTTCCCTTTATTTTTAAAGTTGGAAAGAATCCTGGAATTTACAATATGGAACTGATCAAACTCCCAACCCCTTACTAAATGTGCACTTGACCTGACAGTACCACACAACTGCTTCCTTTTACACAGTGCTTTTTAAATAAAGCCTTTTTTGATAGATAGATGATAGATAGATAGATAGATAGATAGATAGATAAAACAGTAAAAGAAATCTTATCATCTTAAGTACTTTTCCCTGACATAAATTTGTTAAAAGACAGAGATGAAAAACTTTGTTATTTGCATGATGGGCCTGGGGAGAGGGTATGGAAAAGAAAAACCAAGGTGTAGAAATTCTTCTTAAATCTTTTCTGAAATCCCTACTTAATAATGAACCATTATGTGAAGAGTTTCTTAGAATGCATTCAGTAGACTCTGCTCCCTGAAGACAAATGCTATTGTCTGGTAAAGTAGCTCATCTGTGGCTTATAGGTTAATTTAAACCAGTATCTTCAATTAAGCCATTCTTAACCATGGTCCCCTGCCTTCAAATCCTGTAGTAGATACTTACCAAGCATTTGTTGGATGCCTGACTGGATGGATGGATGCGTAGAGAAACTGGAAACAAAAATGAAAGCCTAAAATTGATACTTCACTGAGGTGAAAAGAGAAAAACCCTTGCCAACTAAAGCACTGTCAACCTTGGTAACAGAAAATGACTTTAGTCAATGTCAGAATTTGTATGCCATTTACTTGCCAGACTGCAAAAATTCAAGTAACTCTCATTTTCCATTCCTGGACTGTGATAGGTAGAGTAAGTTTCCCAAAGGTGCCTATGACCCAATCCCCGAACTTGTGAATATGCCCTCTTCTAAGGCAAAAGGGAACTGAAGTAGCAGATGGAATTACAGATTGCTAACTAGCCAACCTTTAAATACGAAGATAATCCTAGGTTATCTAGGTGGGCCCCACATAGCTACAAGAGTTCTTAGGGGCACATGGGTGGCTCAGGTGGTTAAGCGTTCAACTCTTGGTCTTGGCTCAGATCAAGAGCTCACGATTTGTGAGTTCGAGCTCCAAGTCAGGCTTTGTGCTGACAGTATGGAACCTGCTTGGGATTCTCTGTCTCCCTCTCTCTGCCCCTCCCCCACTGGCTTGCTTGCTCTCTCTCAAGTAAATAAACTAAAAAAAAAAAAAAAAAGTTCATCGTTATGGAAGAGGAAGGTAGAAAAGCAGGTGTTGGAGCCATGTGATGTGAGAAGCACTCACATTAGCCATTGATGGCTTTGGTATGGAAGGGAGCCATGAGCCAAGGAATGCAGGCAGTTTCTAGAAGCTGAAAAAGTAAAAATAAATTGCATTCTTCCTTAGATTCTCTGGAAAGGAACTCTCAACTCTGCCAATATCTTGATTTTGGCTAACTGAGATTCATTTTGGACTTCTGACCTCCACAACTGTAAGACAATAAATTTGCGCTGTTTTTGGTAATTTATTAAAGTGAAACTAATACGAAACTAATACAGACAATAAAGATTGAGATTTGATCATAAAAACACTAAATGCTGAGATTAAAAGAACACTAAATTTACCTTTTAAATTTCTTCTGCCAAGTGTGAGTCAAAGATATTTTTACACACAGACTTCAATCAGTAGCTTTGTCTGATTAACAAGAGGTTTTTGTGTGTGATTATCTCTCACATTCCTGAAGCATCCTGCTTGTACAAAATATTTTGAAAAGTTTTTTTGTGTTAAAGTTTTGACTTATCATATGAATTTTTAAGTGATTAACAACGAGGCTGTTGATTTTGGTTACTACAATGAAGACCTTCTGCTTATTATTTCTAGCAAATTTCAAGTTCTGTATACCCAAATGATCAAGAATCACTTCTTCCATTACGAAGTCTTTCTTGAAGATTCTGAAAGACATAGTTAAGGCTGTCACTATATTTTTATGACTCAATTAAAGAGCCTGGCCTTTATTCATCTTCCTATATCACTTTTATTGCGTGTAAGGTATCAATTTCACACTTCTCCTTGGATAGAGCAATATATTCCATCACTGTTATATCTGTGTTTTTGAAGACTCAACTGGAAAGGCGTCATTATTATTCTTGATCTAGTCCCCTCAACCATAAATTATGAATAGCAGTAACCTTTATATTTCCCTAACCAATACAGTTCCTATTAGAGGACACTGCATGAGTAGCTTTATCCCATTTCTTTTTACTAGGCTGGTTATAATAATGCCTGGCATTTATAAAGAACCTTTCAACTGAGTGCCTCAAAGTGCTTTGTGAAATTTAAATTAATTCTCACATCACCCTTTAAAGACAGGCATTGCTCTGGTTATGTAAATAATTTGACACTGAAGTTAAATGAATACCTAAGGAAATTACTTCAGGATAACAATGGACACTTGCAATGTTACCTCCACCTCCCCAATCCAATAAATTATTCCCTTAATTGTTTCACAAACGTTATAATAACTCATGTAGCTTTGTTCTCGCTGTGGTTATTAGATACTGTAAGGATTTTTAGAGCCATGTCAATTTTATTTGTTAATCCAGAATATAGGGCAGTAGGATGGGAAGGAGAAAATTACAGACTGTCTAAACCTGGATAACTTCAGCTGCCTCCTTAAATATATCTGATTCATATTCAATATATGGTAAAATGGCAGCATGGTGGAAGATAAAGATTAGGTCAGAGAAGGAGAAGTTGAGTGACCTGTCCACTTGTCCCCATGGCTACGATGGCAGAGCCAATAAGCAGATTTTAAACTTTCAGTTTTGGGTGTTCAAGAACCAATTTGAATCTTGAACCTTTTACTTAAAGAATTTATTTTGATTTTGATTCAAACACTACAGATAATAACTAGCAGGGAACAAAAGTCTTAGCTTTTTGGCATCGGTGCTAAAGACCATGATGGTAAATATTCTCAAGTGGTTATGGATAGCTCCAAGATGCATAGGAACTTCATTTCTATAAGCAGAGGTTAGTAATGGACCTTCCATGTATTATGAGGAGGTAGCCCGACTATACCAGAACCTCACTCTTCCTGTAGGATCCAAACCTTACATTATTCTGCAACTGTTGTTTCAGTTATCACTTGAAGCTCAGGCATTCAAACAAAGTGAGTCATTCTACTGTCTACTATAATTTTGCATATGAGAGATGAAACTGAATCAGGCAAAGTTCAAGAGATTCATTTGTTCATTCATCTTCCCAACATTTACTGCACATGTATTACAGGTCAGATACTGTTAGATGTTGGTGAAATGATAGTCCTGTCCTTGCCCTCACCTTCATTGGAAATGGAGATACACTATTGTAAGGTTCTACACTATACTCAGTGTTATAATATCACTTGAAGTTAGACTATGATGATTTAAAGCAACACCTAGAATAACAGTGATTGATAAAAAATGGAATCATTAAATATTACAATTAGTTGGGGCGCCTGGGCTACTCAGTCAGTTGAGCATCCGACTTTTGCCCAGGTCATGATCTCATGGTTCAGGAGTTCAAGCCCCACATTGGGCTTGCTGCTGTCAGCTCAGAGTCTGCCTTTGGACCCTCTGTCCCCCTGTCTGCCTCTACTCTGCTCATGCTCTCTCAAAAATGAATAAATATTAAAAAAAATTCGGTCTAAAGAAAAAAAGGGAATAAATGACTTGAGAAACAAAGAACAAATACCTAAATGACATATTTAAACTTAACTATATCAAAAATTGTAATAAAATATAGTTAAAATACCAATTGAAAGACTACCAGATTGACTTAAAAAAAAAAGACCCAATTATACATTGCTTAAATATATTTATTTTTAAAAATATTTTATTTAAATAATTTCTACACCCAATATGGGGCTCGAGCTCACAATCCCAAGATCAAGAGTCACATTCTCGGGGCGCCTGGGTGGCTCAGTCGGTTAAGCATCTGACTTTGGCTCAGGTCATGATCTCGCAGTCCGTGAGTTTAAGCCCTGCACCGGCCTCTGTGTTGACAGCTCAGAGCCTTGAACTTGCTTCCATTCTGTGTCTTCCTCTCTCTCTGCCCCTCCCTTGTTCATGTTCTGTCTGTCTGTCTCTCTCTCTCAAAAAGAAATTTAAAAAACATTAAAAAAAAAAGAGTCACATTCTCCACTAACTGAGACAGCCAGGCACCTCTTAAATAAATGGACTTTAAATGTAAAGAAGTACATTAAAGGATGGAAAAAGACATGATATGCTAACACTAGTTTTAAAAAATCTGGGATGGCTAGGATAAAGTAGATTTTACTTTTTATTTTATTACTATTACTTTTCAGTAGGCTTCATGCCCAGTGTGGAGATCAATGCAGGGCTTGAACTCACAACCCTGAACTGAGATCAAGAATCAGATACTTAACTGACTTAGCCACTCGGGCACCTCTAAGATAAAGGAGATTTTAAAGCAAAGTATATTATGAGGGATAAGGAAAGTTCTTTCATAATGACAAAGCAGTCAATTAAAAAAATATAGAGATCCTTAATATTTCTGCACCTAGCAACAGATCTTTCAGACAGAAGAAACAAAATATGACAGATCCAAAATTAAACTCAGGGATTAGTATCAATCTCTCAAAAATTGTTTACAAAAAGTAAATAGAAAATCAGTAAGTATATGGAAGTTCTGAATAACTTGAACTATCTGACTTCTAGAAACACCCTATTAGACAATGGAAGAATACACAGTCTTTACAAATGCACATGGAAATCCACTGGATTGTGGGTGATAAACTAAGCCTTAGTAAATTTGAAAGGGATCAAAGATCTAGAAGTATATTCTCTAATCATAATAAACGTCAATTAGAAATCAACAACAGAACTCTGAAAAACTCTAAAATATGTGGAAACTAAATAGCAAATGCTTAATAACCTGCGGTCAAAGAAAGAAATCAAAATAAAACAGTATTTTCAAAAGGACAAAAATGAAAAAAAAATTTGTAGGATGCTATGAAAGCAATAATTAGGGAATGTGCATTTATAGCACTACATGTCTATTTTAGAAAAAAGATTTTTCTCAAATCAGTGCCTTCAGCTTTTAATAAATAGAAAAAGTATTATAAATTAAACCCAAGGTAAATAAATGAAATAATAAAGATCAGAGCCCAAATAAATAAAAAATTAGAAGGAACTTTATCAACTTGATGAAGGAAATCTACCAAAAAAAATTAGAGCTAATATTATACTTAATGTTGAAAGAATAAGTGCTTTCACCCCCCAAATTGAGAACAAGACAAGGATGTCCATTTTCACCACTTTGATTTAACACTGTATTGTAGGTTCTAGTAAGGATAATAAGGCAACAAAAACTATCTAGATTAGAAAGAAAAACTGTATTTTTAGACAATAGTGTCTATGGAAAAACAATCTACGAAATGTTACTGCAACTATTGAGTTGAGCGACACTGCAGGATAGAAGATCAGTACAAAAAGTCATCTGTATTTCAATATACTAGTAATACTTAATTTAAAAAATTAAAACACAACCATGCCATTTAGAATAGCATGAAAAATATGAAATAGTCAAGTGACAGATCAGACAAAAGAAATGCAAGACCGGTACACTGAAAACTGTAAAACCTTGTTACGAGCAATGATGTAAGGTCTAAATAAAGGGACAGATATATCACTGTATCCATGGGTCAAAAGACCCAATACTATTGATCAAT
The DNA here is from genome assembly GCA_028646485.1 of Cryptoprocta ferox. Classification (NCBI taxonomy): domain Eukaryota; kingdom Metazoa; phylum Chordata; class Mammalia; order Carnivora; family Eupleridae; genus Cryptoprocta; species Cryptoprocta ferox. Next base: position 73,509,423 of record CM053559.1, read on the forward strand.
TCCAAAACTGACCTACAGATACAATGAAATCATAGTCAAAATAACACTGAGTGTTTTCCTGTAGGAAGCTACAACCTGATTTTAAAGTTCGGAGGGCAAAGAACTATTAATAGACAAAACTGGGGAAATCAAGAACGAAAAGAGCAAAGTCGAAGAACTATCAGTACTTGATATGACAGACTTATGAGAAAGCTAAAGTAATCAGAGCAGCACACTACTGGCATTAAGAAAGGAAAACAGATCAATGCAACAGACTAGAGTCCACAAATATACCCACAGATACATATACAATTGATTTTCAACAAAAGTGCTAAGGAAAGCCAGTGAAGAAAGTTTTTCCAATAAATGGTACTAGTGGAGCATCTGGGTGGCTCAGTCAGTTGAGCGTTCGACTCCTGATTTCAGCTTAGGTCATGATCCCAGTCATGAGGTCGAGCTCCACACTGAGCTTGGAGCCTGCTTGAGATGCTCTCTCTCTCTCTCTCTCTCTCTCTCTCTCTCTCTCTCTCTGCTCCTCTCTCCCCACACCTGCACTCCTTAATAAATAAATGGTACTCGGACCAGATATTTATGTAACAAAAAAGTGAACTTTGATCTATATATACATAGCTATAGATACTTCATTCATCACAATTAAAAACTCCTGCTCTTTCGTGTTTTTTTTTAAATTTTTTTTTCACATTTATTTTTGAGAGACAGAGAGAGTGCAAGCAAGGGAGAGACAGAGAGAGAGAAGGAGACAAAGAATCGGCAGCAGGCTCCAGGCTCTGAGCTGTCAGCACAGAGCCCAATGTGAGGCTTGAACTCACAAACCATGAGATCATGACCTGAGCTGAAGTCGATCGCTCAACCGACTGAGCCACTCAGGTGCCCCAAAACTTCTGCTCTTTGAAACACACCATGAACAGAATACAAACTAAATACTAGGAGAATATTCACAAATATATCTGATAAAGGAAGTGTAAACAATTTATTAAAGTCTTTCCAAACTCAAGAACAATAAGCACACCAATTAAAATTGAGGAAGCTATTTGAACAGATTCATCAAAGAAGATGTATAGATCAAGAAGGTGTATGGAGGACCGGCATGAAAAAAAATGTTCAACATGATCATTATTAGCTGGTAGAGAAGAGCAAATGAAAACCATAAGGTAATAACACCACACTTCTCAGATACAAGAGATAAGTACAGTGCATATGATGTCTAATATTCTGTCTGGGGGAGAGACAGACCTCTATTACTATGGGGAAAATGAACCATCAACTTCTGCTAATAAAATCACCCGCATGGACCCACCATGGAGGATGCCTATTTAAACCTGTTTGCCCTCTTAGAATGTGAGAAAGTAAGAAAATGCTTTCCTTTACCTCTACAGAGAAGATTTCAGCCAACTCCTTAGAGAAGGTCTGAGGCAGAGTCACTAACAACTGATGCATGTTATCGAAGGCGCCTTTCCTTCAAAGTCAGACTCTGAATGAGAAGGCTTCCCTAACTCTTCACAGCATGTGATTAATGAGCAGACATAATTAATTGCAGTTAGAAAAAAAAACATTTAGAAAGAATTTGCATTATCTGTGAATTATCTGTGGCCTTCCACCTGTCTGTGGTCCTGCTTCTTGTCACTGGCATGGCTCCTGAGACAGGACAGCAGAGTCCTGGGAGGAATGGCTATAAGGACTAGAGGAGGAAGGCGACATTTTCTGTGAATTTTTGTTTCAGAGACACTACCATGCTTGCTAAAACTACAAAAATTAAAGTCCACAGTATAGGGTGAGTTGAATTAGGCACATGAAATGCGACTGAGTCTTCACTCCATTTTGCAGTATGTGGTGTTAATTCACCAGCCACAGTAGCAGCCATCCAGTGCTGGCAATTGCAGTAAAACTAGATATTAAATTTCACTTTCAAAGTGAAGAAAAATACATATTATGATTTTGCTAGCAGCTTCTCTAATGCTTGATTCATATGTAGATGAATCAAATTCATATCATGCTGGAAACTTTTTTTAATCTTCAAATATAAATTTTGACTGAAGACAAGGCCTAAAGTGATTTTTATGAATTTAACTGTATATTTATTTTTGAAAACTTAGGATGGTTATTCAAACCATCTGTAGTCTACTCCTAACTTATTATGTTGTATGCTGAAATGAGAAGTTCTATGACGACTGTGTTTAATAAACCAGGCAATTGGACAAATGTTTAAAGTCTCTGAGTTCTAAGGGCACCTGGGTAGCTCAGGTGGTTAAGCGGCCGACTTCAGTTCAGGTCATGATCTCATGGTCTACAGGTTCGAGCCCATGTTGGGCTCTGTGTGGACAGCTCAGAGCCTGGAGCTGCTTTGAATTCTGTGTCTCCCCCTCTCTCTGCCCCTCCCCTGCTCTCTCTCTTCTCTCTCTCTCATAAATGAACATTAAACAAATTTTTTTAAGTCTATGGGTACTAACCAGTTATATATGAGATATCCAATTAAATATGCTGTTTGGCATTAATAATTAATGTAGCTGCTGGAAGTTTTAGCATTAATGGAGAACTTCGAGAATTCAATTCAACCAAAGCCCCACAAATGAGAAAAACTAAAAAGGATATACTCCAGAAAAACAAGAGGGGCAGGAAAGAATATCAGACTGACCAATTAGAGCTCCTAAGACAGTATTTCTGTTTCTGCCAAGAAGACAGTTTAACATACCACTCACTTACTTCTCTCTTGTCAAGTTTCAAAAACAAATAAAAATTGTGCATATTCTGATCACTCTTCAGACAGATCTCCTGTGATGCTTCATAAAGCAAACAGAAGAAACAACTCAATGAAAAAGGCAAATATATAAGCAATTTTTACTTGCTACATTAAGACATTACAAGCTGCTTGAAAGATAATAATTCAATGTAATGAAGTCATCATTTCAGCAATTCTAATTTATCTCAATATTTAAAATGTATCTGAAATTAACCACCAGCTGCTGTTTCCTTACAGTATTTGTGTTCGTAAAACAAACATGACTGTCACTTTGAATTATGAGGTATGAACATCTCCATGTTGAGAAATGTTAAATAAAAGCAGATAGTCAAATAGAAAAAAGTGAGAGAAATACAAGAAACGAAACCTTAATTTCAAAAATATAACTACTCTCAAAATGTATATCTAAGAGGTAAGCAAACTGTTAGTCTTTTGCTATCTTAAAACAGTTAATCAAATTAGAAGAGGTGCTGGCTCCACTGCAAAGGAAAACACCTTCTCTGATTTGTGCGAGTCTCCTACCTCATGGGGGCAGAAGAACCAGTGTCCTGTGTATAATACCGATGATGTGGTATCAAGACCATGAGCTCAGTGCATGAACAGACACAAACTAGATTCTTTTTCTAACAACTGTGAGAATGCCTTGACAGCAACACTTCTAAACTAAAAAGTTACTTGGGTGGAAACCTCAAATATTTATTTTGTACTAAGGAACACAATTTGACAAGTTAAAAAGTTACTAAGGAGTTCAAAAATTCATTCTGAAAGACTCAGTGGAAACTCCGTTGTTCATAAATAGATGTCCTGAAAGTAATTTAGATTTTATGTGGCTATGTTAAGTAAGCCTTGCTTTTAAAGTTTTCGGGACAAAATCATCTTAATTTTTTTTGTTTATTTAGGAAGAACTGACACATAATGTTATATTAGTTTTAGGTGTATAAACATAGTGATTTGACACGTTTCTACATTATACTATGCTCGCCAAAAGTGTAACTACCATAAAGTACTATTAGAGTATCATTGATGAAACATATACATCTGGGTGCCTGACTAGTCAACTGTTTGCTAGGACAAGCCCGTAATATGAAAAATTCCCTGTTCTGTTTCCAGGTATTCCCTAAGGCATCTGGTAGAGAGGCTTGGCCACCAATTCAGATGAGAAATCTCCATATGCCACCTCCATTTCTATAAATAGGTATTTGCACCTGCCATCTACAAACAAAATCTGCATGCCAAGTACTTCCCAAAGAACATAACCTTCAGCTGCCTAATACCTACTTAAATTTGAACTATCATTTTACAAAACTATATGCTAGAGCACATTTTCTCTTATCCCTAAGAGTAAGTGACACTATTTGGGTCCCTGTTAGTGACACTATTTATACCAGTGCTTCTCAACCCTGTATGCATACTGCTGGCTCCTGAGAAATGCTTAAAACATTCCTTCCTGGACTCAACCCCAACCAACCAAAAGACAAGTGTGGGCCTATAGCTCGAGGCTTTTCATGAACTTCCTAAGGGGGTCTTATGTGCACAGAGAGGTGAGAGGCACTGCAACGTGGAAGAGTGCAGCCAGAGAGGAGCGCCTGGGTGGCTCAGTTAAGTTTCTGACCCTTGATCTCGACTCAGGTCATGATCTCACGATTTGTGATATCGAGCCCCACAGTGGGTTCTATGCTGACAACATGTAGTCTGCTTGGGATTCTCTCCCTCCCTCCCTCCCTCTCAAAATAAATAAATGTAAAAAAAAAAGTGCATACAGAGATGACTGTAATAAGATGCAAATCATGGCATAAAATGATATAAAATGTATTGGACAACTATGCATAAAATGGCATTAGCTTAAATAATATTCGGTTCCTGCTTTAAGCCATGAAATTAAATGGGCCCATACTCATACCATGATTTGTAAAATACTGCCAAATTTCCTCATCTTATCAGGTATACTATTTAATGATTGACAATAAAGTCTTTGGGATCAGAAAATCCAAGGTCAAATACTGACTCTTGCACTTGGTGAGTGGTCTTCATCAGATTCTCACTTTTCGTCTCAACATGGGATGTGACTACCATCCTCCAAGAGGTCTAAATGAGGAAAAGGGTCTGATTTCTTTCTCTTGCATTCAACTTTCTTCTATGTTGCTGCATGAATTAATGGTTTATTTCTTTTTATCACTGAATAGAATTTCATTTTATGGATGTACCACAGTGTATTATCTGTTCCTCTTTTGAAGGACATCTTACTGCTTCCAGTTTTTAGTGATTAGGAATAAAGCTGTTAACAACATTCACAAAAAGATATTTTATTACTAGTAAACCATAGGTAAATACCTAAGAGGGCAACCTCTGAGTAAGATGGCGTGTCTAAATTTCACTTAAACAAAACGAAACACTGGCAAGTTGTATTCCCAAAGTGGCTGTGCAGGTTTGCATTTCTACCCACTGGAGATCAAGTTTCCATCATTTTGCATCGTTGTCAGCACTTGTTATTGTCAACTTTTTTGTACCTCAGCCATTTTACCAGCTGTACGGTGGTGGGATTGCCTTGTGGTATCAATCTATTTCAGGGACTGTGTTGCTCATCTTTAAATTCAACTGCTACCCAAAATTTTAATTAGTAAACTTCACTTTAAAACTGAGATCTCCAGATATCTATTTATAAAAATTTACACTGTCAATTTCAGGTCATAGAAGGCTTTTTCCTTCAAATAAAAAAAACCCAAAAACCAAAAAAATTGTTCCTCCTTCCCAGTATAAAAGTAGATAAATATATAGCAAACATTACCAGCAGCTCTATCACTCAGAGATGACCACCAGTTACTCTTTTATTTTATTTTAGAGAGTGAGAGACAGTGTGAGGGGGAGGGAGGGAGAGAGAGAGACAATATCTTATGCCGGCTCCACACTCAGCACAGAGCCCAACACGGGGCTTGATCCATCCACCCTGGGATCATGACCTGAGCTGAAATCAAGAGTTGGACACTCAACCAACTGAGCGACCCAGGTGCCCCGATCACCAGTTTCTTCTAATCATGTGTGTGTACATGCATGGGCTCAAACTCCAACACATCAAAGACCCAAAGTCTAAAGAAATGAATCAGGTATGTTTGAAGAAAGGAAGAAAGCCAAGTATGAAGGAAAGACAGTAAGCAAAATGGCTCTAACAGGAGACTTAGAGGTCAGTTCATGTAGAGCAGGGTTCTTCAATGTTGGTGTGTATCAAAATTACCAAGAGGCTCCGCTAAAACACTGTAGCACACCACCTTCAGAGTTTCTGGTCCAGCAGATCTAGTGTGATGCCTGAGAATCTGCGTTTCTAACAATCTTCCAGGTGCTGCTGTCGCAGATCCAGGGTCCCACCTTGGGAACCATTCTTGGGCACACTACACTATGATGTGGAGTCACAGAGCCTGATGTGGGGCTTGAACTCATGAATCGTGACATCATGATCTGGGCGGAAGTCAGACACTTAACCAACTGAGTCACCCAAGTGCCCTGAGGAGTCTGATTTTTATTCCAAAGAAATGAGAAGACACTGGAAGATGTTTTAGGGCAGAATGATGTGATTTGTTTTGAATTTTAAAAAGATCATAGTGGCTAAGGTGTGAAAGCTAAATTAGAGGGGACAACATGACAAATGGGAAAGTAGTATGGAGACTATTAGCAGCAAGGAAGGATGGTGTCCTGAATTAGGGTAGAGGAGAAATTAAGTAGTGGACATATTCAGAATAAATTTAGGGAAAGCTGACAGAACTTGCAAATAGATGGAGTATTAAGGTGAAGGAAGGAGAAAGAAAGTACAAGTCAGGGACACTGACTTAAAAACTACCTCAATGGAAAACTTTATGGGGGTGCTGATTATAAGCTCTATTTTAGAAATATTTAATTTGAGATCACTGTTAAATGCAACTTAGAAGCTCCAAAAAAGAAAAACTTTAAATTGGAAGTTATTGACACATAAATGATATTTATAATCGTGGACCCTACTCAGATCATTAGGGGAGTTCAAAGGATCTTCTAAAGAGGGGTGATTTGGCACACCTCCCAGGGGTCATTTAGCAAAGTCTAGAGACATTTTTGACCATCTTGACTTAAGGCTGGGCCAACTACTGGCATCTGACCAGAGGCCAGGGATGCTGCTAAATATAAAGTGTACAGAAAAGCTCCTAAAAATAAAGCACTTTCCTGCTCAAAATACCAATAGTGCTGAGGGTGAGAAACTCTTGTATGGAAAGAAAAACTGTCTTGTATGAAGGGAGCAAAGGAGCATGAGGCCTTTCTCAGATACACAGTGGACTGGGAAGCATACCACTTACATACCCAATTTAAAACCTGCTTAAAAATGTATATGGCCGGCTGAGAAATGAATTAAAAATATCTAAAGAATTACATTGCAGCATTAGACTTAAAATGGCTGCTATTTGAGTGTGAAAAATAGTCATAATAAGGAAATACAGTAAAATTAATAATAGTTTAAATCAAAACCCTGACTCATAAATCCATCAGCTCATATGTAGGCTCCAGAGCTCTTCTGTAGGATTATGCTACCTGTACACCTTTGCTGAATGAGTAAGTGCACAAATATGAAAGCACATGAATGAATGAATGAATGTATGGCTTAGCTCTTCTGTCTTAACACACATAACAAGGAAACAGAAGAGGAAACCTGGAATATGAATGTAGATTCTCAATTTCTCGAGTGTGGGTACAAATTCACAAAATCCCTAGAAATGGAAAACTCTAACCAGGTAAAGGAGACACAAGAGGATAAAGGTTTGAAATGAATCAAAAGCCCAACTTTGGGGAAAAAATTTTTCAGTATACCCATTGATCCTAGTATCCTTCAACATCTACCATCACACAAGTCATCCATCATTACCAAAAAATTTCAGGTAAGATTTCTGAAGGCTTTAATCTCTGGACAATACCTATGAATTCAGTCTTCAGGTCTGGGTAAGAGAAATCCATATTAGAGAAAGTAACTTAATAGCCTACTCACTGGAGCACATCTACTTTATAAATGAGACCGCAGATAATATTTCACACAGAGAAGTGTTAAGATCACATATCTACCCTTAACTTAATGCACTGCCAGAACGAGCTGGAAAGATCCATGAAAAGATCCCCGGAATCAGGGGATAGACATATTCTAGGTATGTAGTAAGTACAGAAAAAAAAAAAAAAATCCAGGGTTAAAAAATGAGAAAAAGACCTTCTCACAAGGGAAAACAGGAGAGGATAAGAGAGAAACACCCTTATATATTCTATAAATAGTCTAATCCTAATGGACCTAAACAGATGGACTTTAAATATCAAGATGCTGCTTTTAACCCATGGACAGAAATGTTTAAATGACAATTACCTTTCACCCAATAGAACAAGTTGCCTTGTGCCAGAAATACCCAGTGAGCAATGCTTGTGTAAGAAAAATGGGTCCCTGACTCTGATCTTATATGCAACCTTTATATACCCGAAGCCTAGCGCAGTATTTTCTATGTTACTGACAATTACCTTTAATAGATTAAAGCTATAATCCGGCACAGTGGAAAATTACAAATAAATTACCATATGTATATTATGAACAGAAAGTTCACATACTACGTATTGGTACACCTTAACTGTGAATCCTGAGAAGTAAAAATTGTGTGACCTCAAACACACAGGGCTGACCACAACTCACCCTTCCCAGTTCTTTATCTTCAAGGGCCAGGACCCCAGTGCTTTCCGTGAAGAGTTTTACTTTGACCACGGGCCGAGGATGGGTGGTGGTGAAATCACCTTGCGTTCCCCATCTGCAATTAAGGAACAAAGATTTTCTTTAAAACGCAGCATTATTTTTTTTTTTCCAGACAGGTGTATCTCCTTAGAAGGCCCATTAAGCAATACAGAATCTTTTGTGGCTCAATGAGATTTTTATCTTTGCTTTTGTTTCTGACAGATGGCAGAGTCAAGGAGAAAAGTTTTACAGCTTATCAGCTTATAATAATTACAAAGCTGTTCCAAAAATTATCACATTAGAGTATACAGCACAGTGTGCGATAGAAGTTAAAGTATTATATATGTAGCTACTAAAATATCTTATTTTATTAATTCAAATACAAATTATAGCCCCATTTTTACAGCTGCCTGGAGGGAATTGCTAAGTTTGTTTATATAAGAGGTAGTTTCACAGAAAATTATTTTTTTTGCATGCTAAAGACTTTATCCCCTAACTTCTTGGAAAGTCTTTACTAGATATTTTGTATTTTAAAAAGTGGAGGTAATTATCTCAAGTCTATTACTTTATGATTTTTAAGAGCTCCTGTCAAAAGGAAATAAATAAGCATTATAAAAATATGAGTATTTTGCAGTTAATTTCCCAATATACTCTCCTAGGAATGGAGTAAGTCTATCGACATCTGGCTTTTCAAATCATCATAACAAAATAACATTTTTCTTGGCTTATCTTTTAATTAATAGCATCTCGGCTTTACCACACACCAATTCATCCTAGTGTGCTTACAAACTCAACTGGCATACACCTGATATTAAAAAATCTTATCACTCTTTCTCATAACTCTGAGATCACAGGCATGAGATGCAGCACAGCATGAAGAAAATGCCATTGAGAAAAACACACTAAAGTGAGATTTAACACAATAAGGATTCCTGCTACAAATAAATCACCATGTTAAAAATATGGATTTTCTCATCTTATATTAAAAAAAAATCTACCATTTTCAAGGCATTATCTAAACTTTAATTTTATAAGTCATATTAAGAAAGCTTGGGAAATAACAAAAAATGGAGGAAAGTCTAATAAAAATTGAATAACTGTGATGTCCTCCTTCCCTACCACAACAGCGATAATACTGCAATATGTGTACAGTAAAGCAGAGGCCATCTCAATGACCGATGAAACTAGTATCTAGCTATAATTTGTCCTCCTGAAATTAAAGTCATATGCCAGAGGGAAAAGGGAGATTCAATTAGAATGCAAAAGCAGCTTAGTATTTTTTTTAGACCTCTAGAAAGGGTTAGCAAAGAACCTTTTTTGCCATTTCATTGAATTAAGATGGCCTGAGATAAAGTAGAGCTAAATAAAATAAGACTAACAATAAAAATAGATTCATAACCAAAATAAGGGAGTAGAGAAAAATTCTCAATTTAGTGTGTAGGATCTTAAGGCTTGAACTTGAACTCAGATGACAACTCTGGAGTAAATTCCCATGACATAATGGTCTTGGTGTCATGTGATTAAATTGAGAAAACTAACCCTTTGAGACATTTTCTTACAATTGAAATCAAAGATCTGTAGTAACCAGGCAGACACAGCCTAACAGTTTTATGCAGCATTTGCTCATTTTTTAAACTAATTCTATTCATAAAAGTCTTTTGTTATTTTCTTCCCTCTCACGTCAAAATCCTTTCAAAGTACTTATACTGTTTTCTATGATGGTATGTAATCCTCCATCTACTGCAGTATGCAATTCTCCGAAGAGAAAAATACTGATGACCTCGTTAACCATCACGGGGAGACTTTGTGAATTTCATATTTTATCCCCATCTCTCTGCCACTTTATAAGAAGGGAAACCCGTGCTCTCTTGGGCAGCACATATAGAGAAGACTAGCATGGCCCCTGCACAAGGATGATACACGAAGGGAAAAGCTCTGCCATTTCCGCTGCTAGAATAAGACAAATAAACAACAATGCATATGTAACGAACTGTGCTCACTCAGGATCCCATGAACCTCCACGAAACTGCCTTGCACCTCAGATCCTTCATAAGCAGAGATCTTCAACAACTATTCTTTGATAGGGTTCAGGACAGGACACTCTAATAAATGCCATTTTGGCATATTATCTTGAATTAAAGTTACTTAAGAAACAGGAGGTATAACAAGGAAACTCTGACTCTTCCTTTGTCCCCCTGAAAGCAGAAAATCAATCTCCTATGTGAAAGGTACCCTCCCCCACCACCCGAACTGGAAGGCAGAAGACATCCTTATTACTAGAGACGGCAGTTAGGGCCAAGGAAGTTGCGTATGAACAAACCTTATTACTTCTTTACTAACTTACTATTCCTGAAACCCAAACTTCTTTGACTATCAGTTTTTCACCAACTTATTGTTTGTCTAAGAGATCTAAAAGCTGCCTGCTTTGGTCACTTCTTTTGAGCCTCATATTTCATATACATATAAATTTCATTTGTTTTTGTGTTTTCTTTTTTAAAGTTTGAAAGTGGGGGAGGGGCAAAGGGAGAGGAAGAGAGAGAGAGAGAACCCTGAGTAGATTCCATGCCCAGCACAGAGCCTAACTTAGAGCTTGATCCCATGACCATGAGATCAAGACCTAAGCTGAAATCACAAGTCAGACGGTTAACTTACTGAGCCACCCAGGAGACCTAGTTTTTGGTAATCTGTCTTAGGTCGATTATTAGACCAGCCAAAGAACCTACAAGAAAGGAAAATTACTCCACCCAAACATCTTCAATCTTTATTCAATAGACCTCTCTCATCTACTAAAAACAGTTACTGTGTAAATTAGACATCAAGTGTCTAAAAACGAGATGCAGTTTAAAGACTAAAAATCAGCATTCCCACCACCCAGGTTATGATGGAGAATATACCAGTACATCAGAAAAGTCCCTTTTGTGCCCTGCCCTGGTCACATCTTCCTCTTGTCCCAACCCCATGCCACCAGAGTAGCTAGGATTCTGGATTCTACATTAATAATTATCTTTGGATTTCTTTTTAAAGGGAGTATCTTTAGCATTTTATCTCTAGAGGTGATCATTGCTCCAGGTGTCTTGTAATTGGTCTTTAATAGGTAAAGGAAATTCTCTTCTTTTCCTAATTCATCAGATACCCAGAAATAAATCAGAATATAGGCCTTTTATACACCTATACCAGATATGGATATACATCACGGACATCAGTTATGTCCTAGATTTTATATATCCTCTTATGGATTTTTTTTTGAAGTTTATTTATTTGAGAATGAGCAGGGGAGGAGGGAGAGAGAGAGAGGGAGGGAGAGGAGGACAGAGGATCTGAAGTGGTCTCTGGGCTGACAAGAGAGAGGCCGATGTGGGGCTCGAACTCACAATCTGCGAGATCATGACCTGAGCCGAAGTCAGAGGCTTAACTGACTGAGCCAGCCAGGGGCCCACCTCCTATGGATCTTGTACAGAATCCATTTCTGGATTTTCTATCCTAGATGCAGGTGTGTTTTCTGGATGGTAATATATAGATCATATACATCAGATGTGTGTGTATATGTACATCATCTGTATGTATACACACTATATATATATTTCATAGGTCTTACCTTTCTGTAGTCCAGAAATGAATGCTCTATTAAACTTTTGCCTGTACCTACTGAGATGATCAGTAATTGCAGTGGTTTATATGGATCCATTTTCTTGCCTTTCGGAGATAAACCTAATTTTCTATCTTTAAAAAAAAAACATATTTAGGATGCCGTAGTTTAGTATTTTGTACCATTTTCATCAATGAGACCAGCCTATAGATTTGCATTCTTCTATTTTCCTGTGTTTGTTATGCTACTTTTAATGAAGGAGTTGAACATTGCCACATTTTTATTATTTGGAAGAGTTTGTGAAAAATGAGAATTATCTGTTCTTGGAATTTATCCATTAAGCTGTTTGGGTCCAGTGTTTCTTCGTGGGAAGATATTTGATGCTGATTCTATTTCTTCACAGGTTATAGTTATAAAACGACTCCAGTTTTCTATTTACGCCAATTTTGATATATTACTTGAAGAAGTTATTTCACCCATGTTTTTCAAAAGTTTTTGCGTGAGGGCAGCCAACTTGATTTTGGCTCAAATCTTGATCTCACAATCATGGGATCAAGCTCCAAGTCAGGCTCTGTGCTGGGCGTAGAGTCTACTTGGGATTCTCTTTTGCCCTCCCCCTCTCTGTCCCTCCCCCATGCATGCCCCACATCCCCCAAATAAATAAAATATTTGCACCAAGTTGTAAAACTCCTCTTATATTTGCATCTATGTATCTGTAGTTATGTATCTTTTCTCATTCCTCATCTTACTGGGTGTTTTTCCCCCATTTTTAACTTTGACATAAGTTTGTCTTATTCTTTTCAAATTACCACTGCTGGACTTTGATGATCTTCTTCATTGCATGCTTGTTTTCTATTTCATTAAATCCTTTTTTTGTATTTTATCTTAATTTATTGGTGTTAATTCTACTGTTCTACATTTTTAACTTGAATGCATGGCTCGTTAATTTTAAGGCTTTCTTTTATTCTAAGCTTTCAAGCTTAGCACTGTAAGCATTTCAGGCTATAAATTCCCCTTAACCCCTTTCAGTATAGCATCCCCAAACTGACATTATTTTTATTATTCAGCTGTTTATAGGTGTGACCTAGAATTTGTAGTTTCCCTTTTCCTGAATAGCCCTATGCTTATTGCACTAGGTTGTATAATAGAACTTGTAGGATTTTAATCTTCTGAAATAATTGAAACTAGCTTTTATATATTCCAAAATATGTAGGTATATATGTGTGTGTGTGTTTAACTCTTCCATGAGTACTTAGAAATGCAAAGTATTTTCCATTATGGGTACAATGTTGTATATGTGGCCATTATATCAAGCTTGTTAACTGTGCAAATCTATTTTTTCATTAATGATTTTCTGGTGTCCTTTATATAGAAAGGTAGAAGTATTATAATCTGCCATTAACCTAGGGATTTTGACAATTTCTCTTTATCTTTTTGTCTACTTTTGGTATCCTATTTGGTGATGTAAAAGATTTAATGGTAACCATGGCCTTTGAATATGAAGTGCTTATCTTTTATAATCTGAAGGCCATGATTACTTTTCTACCATTATACTTGTGTAAAATTAGTGAGCACTATGCCAGGAATGGTAATAACAAACAAAACATGCTTAGAGAAGTCACATGAGGAACCTTATCAACATACTACAACTATAGCTCGTAATTTATTAGAAAACAAAGAGCTAAGGTTTATAGGAAGCCACTAGTAATCTAGAATTTGGAAAGCAATGCAGGATATCCATTCTCAAAACCTAAGCCAATGAAAGCAGGAAATAGGAAGATCACAGGCCCTGGTAAGGCAATCCATAAGAATGTATCTACCTAACAAGGTCTGGACAACCTGAGTCAAGGGCATGGACTATTAATGGCCAGCTCCTGTGAAATAAGAGAACATTAAATAATATGCTTTCAGGCAGAGATAAGCAAAGGCACAAGGATACTGGCAGATCCTAACTGCAACAGCCAGAGGACTATGCTTTTATGATATTTGACAAAAATGTGCAATTTTAAAGGGGTGCATAAATATATAGTAGCACTTAATAGTCCTCATAACTCCCAATATTCCAAAACACAAACTGGCATCCTCTGATAATTTTTGTCATTTTTTAATGTTTATTTTTGAGAGAGAGAGAGAGAGAGAGAGAGAGAGAGAGAGCATGTGCATATACACAAGCAGGAGAGGGGCAGAGAGAAGGTGTCACAGAATCCGAAGCAGGCTCCAGGCTCCCAGCTGTCAGCACAGAGCCCAACGAGGGGCTCAAACTCACCAACAGCAAGATCATGACCTGAGCTGAAGTTGGACGGTCAACCAACTGAGCCACCCAGGTGACCTGAGAATTTCTCTTAAAAGAAGTAAACATTAAAAGATATATACAGTTAGAAAATGCTTATGAATTCTACAATAAATGAATTAAAAACCAAAGTTGTCCTTTCTACTCCCAACCCTCACCCCAAAAGGTAAGGGAAGGAAAGAATAGGCAAATATTTTCAATATTCACCAAGATGTTTCCTTGTTTTCTATTTAACTGGCATGTTTAAACACTTTCAGGAATTAACACCAGTTATTATCTTCCTACTATCTTCTCTGTATTCTGTGATAAAGAATACGTTACCCTTGCTGTCAATTTGCTTTGACTCAAAATACATTGCCTTTTTCTACTTCCATGAATGCATTATTTATGAGGATTCAGACTTCCAATGCAAATCTTCAAAAGAATAAAATATCTACAAAGCACCTTTCCAGGGCCAGCAGGACTTCCTGGCTATGGAAACACAGGGCAGTTCACATACCAATGGAAGGAACTGATATTAATTATGTATTTGCTATTAAGTATATTGGAAATTCACATGATTAGCCAAAATATATGTACATGTCTAGTCATCTAGTAAAGCTATTTCTAGGAATTTTCCCTAGCAATATAATCATGAGTACTGAAAAGACGATTAGCAGGAACATATTCACTACAGCACCGTGTACAACAGCAGAAGTAAGCAACTTAAATATCTACTATTTAGGGAAGGTTACGTAAATTATGTGGCACACAATGGAATATTTTGCTGCTACTTAAAATGATGGCTATGAAGGTGATAAAAGGCCAGGTGTGATGTAATGTGGAAACAGAAAAGTATACAAAACAATCTGGGGCTCTTATTCTCTCAAAAACCATATTGAGTAGTATTTCATATGTGCCAGACAATGCTCTAGTGTCAACCAAAGTCCCCATTCTCTTGGAACTTATATTCTAATAGATTATAATTTTATTATATACTATAATATATATTATGTATATTATACTGTAATATAGAATACCTTGCCCTGTGTTAACAGCTGGATACTTCGCATGCATCTTAGAGCATCTAGAGAACTAGGCTTAAAATGTGACCTAAAAGATTCTCAAAAAGTACGAGCATATTTGTTTCAAAGTACACTGAAAGTCATCAACACTGCAACAGTTATCAAAAATCATTCAAATCCCTTAATTCAAAATTATTATCTTGAACATATAATACATACATGATGATAGAAGATAAAACTTAAAAGAAGGCTCAATCCACATTCCTTATCTATGACCACACTGAAAAATAGGGTATATGTAATTTGAAAAAATTATTTCATCTGTCCATTCCTCCATCCTTGTATCCATTCAGCTGTGGGGCTGGCACTGGGAAAGGGTAGGCATTAAAAAAAAAAAGACATCGAGAAAACAGATCCTATCTTAGATGAGCTCAGACTGGTAGGGGAGAAAGACATGTAAACTCATAAATATAAATAATAAATCTAATCACACAGAATTGAACAAGCTTTATAAATAGCACTTTTAAAAATTTCATCTGAGATCAAGCACTTTCTGTTTATTAGTCATCTAAATTTCTTTTATGATTTGCTTTTTAATTATCATTGTCCATTTATCTATTACATTAGGTTATCTAGTAGGCTTTCATTTGATTTTTAAAAACTGTAAGAAAGGCATTTGCTGTTTCTGATATATATGGCAACTATTGCCACATATATTTTTTATTTTCTATTTAACTCTTTCAGGGCTTTTTTTTAAATATATAGTTTTAAAATATAGTCAAGTTCTAGCAATTTGATTTATAGTGTTTGATTTTGACAGCCTAAAGAGTCTTAACTTAATAAAAGATTATGTACATATTAACCTTTATTTCTTCCACGTTTCCACTATTTAAATCTTCAAGTTGTCTAAAATTTAACAGTGATATTAAATGGTGTTTTTCCTTAATTTCTCATCTATCCAATCTCATTTGGTTTAGAAATCAAATATAGTTATGGTATTATTAAATAAACTGATTTTGAACTTTGTCCTCAAGATAGATCTCCTGAGCTGGGCTATACTGTTTGAACTGTTGGGGCTTTCTTAAATATTAGAATACCAGTTAGTACAAGAAGGAACTAGATATTTCCAACTTATTATATTTCTAGTCAATAAAAAGGGAGTTCTCTCCATTTCTTAAAATCTATTCTAGTACTGTTTTCGTAAAGTCTTAAACTTTTTCCTTCTTCAATATAGGTCCTAAAAATTCTGTGTTAAAGTCATTTCATAGTTTTTATATTTAAAAAAAATTTTTTAAGTTTATTTATTTTGTGAGATTTAGCAGCACATGGGTGAGGAGAGAAAGAGGTAGAGAGAGAAAATCCCAAGCAGGCTCCGCACTGTCAGGGCAGAGCCTAATGCAGAGTTTGAACCCATGACCTGTGAGATCATTACTAGGCTGAAATCAACAGTTCGAGTCTTAACTGACTGAGACACCCAAACGCCCTAAGTGAAAGTCTTTTAAAAATTATGCATAATCCTTAAAACTGCAGCATGAAAAATATTAACAATCCAACTATAGATTTTTATTTTCATAACTTAGGCATTTAAGATTCAGATGTCATGTTTATCCAAGATTATTTGCCTCAATAAAGTTTAGGTTCATAACTTAAATATCCAAGCATCAGATATTTGGTAGCATTAATTTAAATATTCACTTATGAAGCAGAAAATCTTCCCAAATCTTCTGTAATCAATTTCACATGGGTATGAGGTCTCTTTCTGTTGTCCTATGGGACATTTGCCCTCACAATTCCTACAGGATTGGAGTCACCTAATAACAAACTTGGAGTTTGTTAATCACTTGGAGTGATTTTTAATTATTCTTATTTGGTGACAAGTCAGATGAACATTCTTCACAAGCCCTTTAAGAGGGACCAAGAGGGAATAGTGATACTTGGGAACGGGATGCAGTGAGTTGGTCCGAAAGACCTGAGACTGTGTATCCTCAGGGCTGTCAGACAATACCATCCACAGCTGTTTGCCTTCCTGGGGCCTGGAGGCTAGGGAAACTTGCCTGGTTGACTGAGGGCACACAGCTGTGTCCCTGATCGAGCAGCATCATGTGGGTGAGCTTTAGTTTGCTTTAGTTACATAAAAAAAAGCTGTATCCTCGCCTTTACCTGTGGGTATATTTCTATCAGTCAGTGTCCTGCTCACAATGACCAGCAGCAATACACTAAACTCTTCCAAAATAAATGTATATGTAAAACAGGTGCATTAATAGGACTTGTAAAATATACAAAATAAATGTGAGACCTCACCATGATGAATATACCTCTTTTTAGCTGAAGAATTTAAAATTGAGGAGTTTGAAAAGAATCACTAAGAGCTTATTATATAAAAATTAAATAGAACACTGAAGACATTTTAATAATATCGAACGCTGAACAAATTATTTTAAACACAGCATTTCTGATTACTATGAGCAATCAAGATAGTTTCATGGAAAGCTCTAAGCAAAAGACACTTTTGGAAGGGCAGCTTTTGATATTTAAAAAGTTCAGCATTTCTACATCATTTCCCAGGGCCCAACTGTATCTGTTATCAATAACTGATGGACATAAGCCAAAGAAAAAGGGATGAAGTAAGGTAACTACATTTTCACAGAAATGTGGATGGCTGGTGGCATCCTTTACCATTATCAAAACTGTAAGAGGTGAAGGAACTTATCTGAAAACCCTAAGTGTCTGATTCCAAATAAGCTGCTGAAAATTCAGGTCTGGACTTTAGCTAAAAGGCTTCAAATAAAGACACAGATTTGAGAATTACTGACATCGAGGTGGATGGTAGAAAACTCTAAGAATGAACGAACATATGAAGGGTGTTCATTAAAAACTCCATGATGGTAGGAATCTGTATCTTACAAATCCAGGCTTACATATGTTTCTATATCCGTGTATGTGTGTACCTAAAACAGGTTTATTTCTTATAAATAAATGGGATATTCAAATTGCTCTATAACGTGTGCTTTTCTGTAACACTACATATTGCTCATCTTCACCTAGGAGTACATGGATTTTACACAATTTCTAAGACTGTAACGCATTCCTCTTGTGTGGTT
Source organism: Cryptoprocta ferox (assembly GCA_028646485.1). Taxonomy (NCBI): domain Eukaryota; kingdom Metazoa; phylum Chordata; class Mammalia; order Carnivora; family Eupleridae; genus Cryptoprocta; species Cryptoprocta ferox. Next base: position 73,527,857 of record CM053559.1, read on the forward strand.
GTGCCATAATTTATTCCATCACTGACAGACTGCAACGTTCTTTCCAATTTTAACTATTACAGAGATATTGCAAAGACATCCTCATACTGAAAGGAAAAAAAAGCCAAGGACAGACTTCTAAGACAGTCCAAGATTTTAAACTAATTGTAAGTACAAAAGATTATACTAATTTAAAAAGTTGATTCATAAGAGATTTACCTATGTAAATAGAGCACAAAAGCCCCACTATACCAAAAGCCCAAATTTTAAAATAATTCATCGTAAAACAAAATCCAAGTTTTCTAGGATTTCCATATTTTATTGTAAACATCCTTTCTCTTGAATTTTAATAATCTGTAGTAGAGATTAAATTTATTTTAAAAGAATAGTGAGTATATTATTTAAAAAATTTCCGCTGCATTTAATTAGTTTAAGTTGGGTGATCAATAGCATTTATAAAAACTGCTTTACTTACCATTCCTGTTGTTGCCATACTTTAAACATATTTGAAATTTCAATCTGATATCAAATTTGAACCACACAGAGGTTAGCAGCACCTCCAAGGCAATATAGCTATGCCAATTAATGAAATCGTAGCATGACTTTCTGGGTCAAGAAGAGAACATTTGCCTGACAAATTACACTGCCTTTTAAGACAAAGTATTCTATCCTTTCAGCAAAACCAAAGGAATTGCTCTGTATTACTTTACAAAGATAACAGCCTCAATGAAATTAATGACACAAACATAACATTGTTCTAAATAGTTTCATATAAAAATGCGTGAGGGGAGAAAAAAGTCAGATTAAAAAAAATAAAAGGACAAAGAAATCAGAGCCAGTCCCAGAGCCCTTGCCCACAGTACAGTATAGATGTGGAGACCCCGGGCTAAACAGTGCAGCCCTCAGAGACCGTTTCTGGACTCAAGGACCAATTCCAACATGCAAAGGGATCCTGGGCAATCAATGTTCCTCTAACCTTATACTACTCTCCTCCTCAAACTGCTGAAGTGTAAATGAAGGCAACTCACGTTAACACCCACAATGGCACAGCACGTATGACCCAAATGTGAGGCAGGTGGTGCACCTCACATGCTAACTATTGTTATTAGCAGCTGTAAGTAGCACTGCTCTAGCTTTGCTGCACAAGCAAAATGGTACCTACCTGAAAAAAATGGATGGCTTGCAACATTATGGTTTTAATCAACTTAATAAAACAGTAACACTAAAGCCCAGGCAAGAGACGAAACTACAGAGAGAGACCTTCACGGACAGCAAAATATGACAAAAAGAGAGAGGGTGGTAAGAAGGACAGAGATGGACAAAAGGAGGGAGGATTAATGTGAGACCAACTTGGGATAAAGAGAGTTATGAACTGAAAGTTACTTTAAATCTTAATGTATTTTGTACATTATCTTTAATCTTCCTTTAAAAAAAATATGTAGTCTAAAATGCTGACCTGATGCAAATTTTAAGAGAAGGGCTAGAAAATATCCTTTAAAGTAACTAAGTTTTATCACTCAAAGCTTCTGGGATGAGCTTTCAGAAACACTGCATTAAAACTTTTCACTATGATGAAAAGACAATACAAAGTTTCCAACATGGCAAAGAAGAAATCCTGTGATGAAGGCAGAAAAATATTTGGGGATAGCTTGGGGTGGGTAATGATCACTGTTATAATAAAAGAAAAATCCCAGGGGCTTCACCCTTCATTCTCTCCTAATGTGTCTTGGACATTTCCATTTCCCTTTCAAAGAGGCAGCTCCCATTTGCTGCTCTAAAGATTGCTAAAGCCTCAAGAATAACAGAGTAAAATTATCCTCTAAAGTCCGTATTTCATTTATGAAGTATTCATGCCATTAAACTTCCATATCCAGAGTAATCATATTACACTTATACCATTTTCTTCTGGGAAAGTCTTGCAAGCATGTTAGCACAAAATCAGATTTCAGAAAAAATGGAAGATATAATCCCTCACAAACATTTTCCTTTCTCTCCCTCGTAGCAGGGTAGTTCAAAGACATTAGCTTGAAGCATCTAATTTTAAAAAGAACCATTTGTTATAGCTTGCATTACAATTTTACTTGGTCAAGGAAGTACAAAAAAGTGCAACTTTTTATCAGATAGAAACCAAGATTTTCAAGAACCTATATATAGGAATACAAGCAAAATAACTGATCTGGTACATTGACTTTAATGCATTACATGTTATACAACAAATTTCTAGAAAGATGTTCAAAATAATAAAATGCAATGGTTTAGAAATGAGCACAACTCTACTGCATAGGCCAATAAACCACTTACACATATGTATTAATGTATGTTTACACTGGGGTTATACCCTCAACTTTGAAGTAATGTGAGAACATCAGCCTGGTTTGTTCCTGTGTTTTTTGGGTTTTTTGACACAAAAGTAAAATGTGAATGTGTTATATGATCTAGAAAAAAAACACCTTTCCACTGTGAAAGAATCCATGCATTATCCTTCAAAGATAAAATGTACTATCGAAATTTAAAATACAAACCATTATAATTATCACTAATCAATACAGCATATTGTTACTAGCAAACTGGAGTATCTGTTATTAGTACTTGTTTTACCAGATATATACCAACAGTTAATTTCTAATTTGATAGAACTTCAAAGGGGGTTAATGCTCTTGGGGGCCAGACTTATGGGTGTGAATTTGCTCTGCTATTTTCTTAATTTGAACACCTTGGAATTGCCCAAGTCCTACAAGGTCAGCGCATCTATTCTTAATGGCTTGCATGTAAAAACAAATGTTCCTGCAATGTTTCCAGCTTCTCCAAAAATAAGAGACTTTCGGTCCTTAGAGCAGTAACATGGGGGCTTTAAAGAGAGACTAGCAGACTCAATTATCTACCTAGGTTTACTTCATTTCTCCTAGGAATGGTCGTCCTTGGGGAGCTCCCTGCAGGTAAAACTTTCTGTTTCTCTTTCCTAAATGACAGTTTCTTTGGGTGAAATAAAGAGACTTTTCAACTGCACAGGAGGAGTTTGAGAGGGAAGAAGTTTCTGAATTATACAAATATCTGGAGATTTCCAGAGGATAGAATTACTTGAGACCATTCCTGAGGGGGTTGAGATCGTAAAGAGCACGAGGTGCTCAAAAAAGGCACAGTGCAGGGAGCAGAGGCAAGCAGACACTCCAGCTGGCAAAACAAGGGCATAGCTGAAACCAGCCCCGGAGCATCAGGGGAGCATGTACAAGGGGGTACCATGTTACAAGCAGCCTTAGGAGAAATCTGGTCAAGAAATCCCCACAAACTAATGAGTGACTGCTGGCTTTGCTGCTCCTGGTTCCTAGGAGACCGATCCCCATGTTATTCAGAAAATGAAATCCCCACTTGCAGATTTCTGATGGCCAGGGACTAATTTTGAGATAACCTCGGGACATAAATGCAACACAGACATGCATTTAAAACTTAAAGGCATTTACAGTGGTATTTTGAGGAAAAAAATTTGGTACTCATGAGGTAATAGAAGCCCTGTTCAGGTTAAAGAAACTTTAAATAATAGTACTTTCTGTAATTCTTGTCCTCACTGTGCAACCTCTGGAATGATATGTAAAAAGCACTTCGTATGTGCCTGTCATGCAGATGAATGTGAAAAATACAAAGATGAAGGAAAACAGACTTCAGCCCCTAAGGACTTGGACTTGTAGGAAAAGGAGAAGCAGGAAATGTAATAAATATGAGAGCGCTGAAGGAAGCTGAAGAGTGACCTTCATTTTAAGACTGAAGACTACCTGCATTACTTTTCTACCTTTATGATTTGTCTTAGCAACTACAGCTACATCCTTCACTGCAGCTGCCATTATGGTCCAGAAAATAACTGGCACATATCACATGTTCAGGAGAGAAGACTTTGTGTAGGAAGAACGTGGACTTTGGAATCTAAGAGGACTGGGCTTGAATACTGGTTGCTCTGCTCGCTGGATGAGTTTAGGTATGCCGTGGAATATTTTGTAAGGATCCGTTCTCTTTTCTAGAAAAACAGGAATAGTAATAAGTCCCCCCTGACATAAGTATTCAGAAAAATAAGTGAAATCAATAAGAAAATATCAGAATGCTTGGAAAATTAAGAGGCATAAAAAATGCTTGTTCTCTCTTCACGTGTGCACCCCATTTTCCTGATCTCAGGCAGAGGTCCGATGAGCAATTCCTGACTGCTTTCCCATTCCAACTTCTCTAAAGGGAAAAAAGTCCTTTAAGTGATCCTACACTCTCTTTTCTGTAGAAGGCAGCAACAAATATCAAGTATGGTAGAAGATAGGCCCTGAAACACCCCAGGTTTTAGCTGTATTACTTGGGAATACAGCTTTTGTTGATAGCACACATTTACAAAGTCCATCACTGTAAAATTAGCTCCAGCAAACATGGCAAGTGTATGTTTTAGCTTTAATGTAGTCTTTTATCAGTGCATGTAAAGCACTGCTATTGTCACATAGTCATGGTATTCCAATCTTAAGGTAGAAAGAAGCATTTTGGAAAATGATGTGTCAAATATATCTGGAATTCCTAAAATATTTATAAAATCTTCACAGGTCTTGTTTGGAAGAAATTCTGAAGCCCAAGAACAGAAAATTCCAGTCCTTAATAGTATTTTGTAGTGCTACAAAGCTGGTACTGATCTTGGTCAGTTTAAGAACTTCATAGTTTAGGTGGGCCTTTAGTCGGTATGTTGGTGGAAAGTCTATAGATGAATTTAAGATCTCTTAGGACTCAGGGCACCTGGATGACTCAGTCTACTAAGCATCCCACTCTTGATTTCCGCTCAGGCCATGATCTCAATGGTTTATAGGTTTCAGCCCCACATCCGATTCCGCACTGGCAATGTGGAGCCTGCTTGGGATTCTCTCCCTCTCCCCTGTGCCCCCATCCTGAACCCTCCCCCCGCAAATAAATAAGCCAAAAAAAAAAAAAAAAGATTCACAACTCTACCTGGCAGTTCTCTTCTTCCCCTTTTGGTTTGGTACTCACAGAGGGAGACGCTTGGGTTTTCTTTTGTTTTTTGTTTTTTCCTTTACTAACTCTGTCCTTGAGCTACCGTGGTTACCAACAGTCTTATTTTTAGAAGGTGGAGATAATAATAAAAAAAAGGGAAAGAATGGCTGCATAGATGAGCTGACTAAAATGATCAGAGTCTAGAAACAGGCTTAATCAAATAGGAGGGATGTGGTGGTACACACAGGGATATCACCGCATGGAAGGACCAGGCAATAACACAGACGGAGTGTGATCCGAAAATGTCAGCTAGGAATGGAAAAAATCAGAAAATGAGAAGCCAGGATAAAGAACACAGGAGAAGATGGGAAAGGCTACCAGAGAAGCAAGTTTTGATCCAGGCACAGAACTGGTGTCACTAATCATGAACCATAAACTAGGCTTCTGCCATGATGGTAGGAAAAAACAACAAAACCCTGTTGTTTTACACATGAGCTATATTTACAAATGGTTCTCTGCCACCAAACTCCAGAGTATGAAATCAATTCCCTTTCCTCTAGAAAGATTCTGCAGCTATGAGAAGCACTAATGAGATCTATGTTTATAAACAAAAACAAAAACTCTTAAGTATACTCAGGTTTCTACCATAGAAGATGGAAAAAGGCAAGGTAAAATAAGGGAACATGACAATAGAATGAAGATTAACATCCTTAACCATAGCTACCAACACTGTGCATACCTGGCCCTCAGTTATTCCTCAGCCTAATCTCAATCATTCTAACCCCCATGTGTGCCCAACCAGAAGGCTCCTGCCATAGGCCATGACACCTGACTGTTCTTTCATGAATAGTGCTGACTCCTCACTGTCCCACTTCCCCCGCCATTGTCTGCTACTACGTGTCTTTCTGTTGAAAGCCCAAGGGTTGCTTGCTCAGAAAGACTTCCTTACCCATCGCCATCTGCTCCACCATACAGCCCTCCAGGTAAGTTCCACTGTGTCAGATTTGCATAGAATTATATTCCTTTCCTTCAAAGCACTTACCCAGTTTGAAATTATACGATCCTAGGGCCTGAGCTGTTAATGCCTGTCTCCCCTGCTTTAGATGACAAGTACTATTTGCTACAGCCATGTCTGATTTTAGTCATCATTTCAACCCCAGTACCTGCACAGCACTTAGCACAGAGCAGAGCTCAAAATTCGTTGTTGATTTAATAAAGGACACCATATACTTTATTCTAGACAGTCCTCAAAGGACTACGACGAGAGCCACAGTATTTGGATGACCAAGTTTTCTTTTTTAAGTTTATTTATTTTGAGAGAGAGAGAGACAGAAAGAAAGTGGGAGAGAGGCAGGGGTGGGGGGAGAGAGGGAGGGAGGGAGGGAGGGAGAATCCCAAGTAGGCTCTGCACTTTCAGCTTAGAGCCCGATGTGGTACTGGAACTCACAAACCTTAAGATCGTGACCTGAACTGAAGTTGGCCACTTAACCAACTGAGCCACCCAGGAGCCCCTGTATGACCAAGTTTTCTTGACAGTATATTTTACTTTGTTACATGTAGAAAGGGAACTTAGATCAGGAATGGGGCTTCCTGAATCACTACCACATTAGACAACTACACAACATGCATGTACAATAGCTCTAGATCAGACTGTCAATGATACACACAAAAATATGCAAAACTTTTCATATTTACACATGAACAGTTTTTATGGACAATGCAACTGACTTGAGGCGGGGGAAGGGGATAGTCACCTAAATCTGAAAGCAACTTTGGTATTTTAAAATATGACCTCATATTCAACTAAAATAATATTGTCATTTTAGCTTATTTATAGTGGTTAAGATTCTAAAACAAGTGAATATCTACATATTAGAACTGTCACATCTGATAAACACAGGGACACATTTTAAGTATGTTTACCTGAGACTACTACTGTTCATCTCTTACCCAATCTCCAAATCAGCAAATGGTGAAGAGGAGGAACTCTAAGCAAATTTTGTAAATGAGTAACAGGTGTGTCTCAAGCTTTGCCAGGATTGAATTAAACTAATTTGTTGTATTTTTTTCACTTGTCTTGTTTGGATTTTTTTTTTTTTATCCTACCATCATTGCATCTGTGCCCTGCTTACGTGGAGAATTACAAAAGAATACTTCACAAGAAGTAACTGCTACATGACTGCTTAAGTAGTAACCATAATTTTCTCTAGTAGGTAAATCTCCGATAAATCTTTTTATTCACCAAAGTCTTCCTTGACATAAACAAAAATGAAAGACAGAGGCAAAGACTATTTGTATACATTGTTAAACTAAATACTAACTTCAGTTGAGAAAGGTAGCTTACTTCCAATTTCCATCCTAATACCTCACAAACATTAAGTTCACCAAATGTCTGATATGTTTATAACTGAAGAAGAATCACAGCATTTAATTGTGGATTTGTATTCCAATTTAATTAGGTAAGACACATTTGTCTTGTTTTTCAATGGAAGCATACAGAACTTGTGGCAAAGCCAGACTTGACATCTTAACTTTTTTTTTTTTAAAGGAATAATATAGTTTTAGAAGACAAAATATTTTCTGGGCCCTTTGACATCCAAACTCATGTGTTTACAAAATAGAGTTTAGATATTTAATTATTTTGGGATTACAACTTTCTTTTTCTTAATTACTTATAACGTATACATTTTTAGCTGTCACTGGTTAGCCCTTATTTCCATATGTCAAAGAAGTAAGCAATGTGGGTGGAAAATTTCTAAGTGAAAACAAGCACCATTGTCTATTTGGTTAAATAATTTTCTACCTTTGCTACAAAGATGCCTGTTTGAAAAATACCTTAATATTTAAAAAATTAGAATATCATGCTAACTTTAAGAAATGTTAAAATTCCGGCTCAAATTTAAGGGTGTTTCCCCTAGATAATACATGTGATTTATAGAGGAGATTTTAATATATAATGTATTTGTCACTGTACCAATGTTCCAGATATGTAAGAGGAGATATCAGTGTTGGATTACTTGTAATTTGCGAAGGGATATGTGGGACACTGAGAGTGATCTGTTCAATGTCACTTAGCAGACTGTATTTAACTGTGTAGTGGGTGGAAATTAGGGTGACAATTGCCCCCAGCTGCAAATAAGTCCAGACTCACTTTTAACTTTCTTCTGCATGAACACTAGAACACTAGTGTGTATCTAGTTTTATATGCATATCTAATTTTTGCCATTTCAGTATTTCCACTATATATTAATGTCACCAACACTTATTTAATAGATTCAAGAGAATATTGTCAGTGATTAAAGGTCAAATACTCTATCGAATAGAGGTCAGTCACAGAGACACATACTGAGGGTGCAATGCTGACAAGACCTGGGGTCTGCCTTCAGGGGGTGGGCAGTTTTTGAGCAGCAGCAAACAGAGGCAACTAGGACAGAGATTGGGGGACAGAGTATACACAATGTTAATTAAGGAAGCCTGTTGAGGAAAGTGAGGGCAGAGGGTTCAGGAAGTCTCCATGGAGGAGAGCACCCCAAACCCACCCTAGGGTAGGCAGCTAGGTACAAATGAAAGGCAGGCAGGCAAGGTACAAGGACAGATAGTGGTTCTCCCCAGTAATGTTACCCCCTCCTGCTCGGGGCATTTAAATATGTGCATGGGCAGAGGCTATGAAAGATAAATGACCTATGATGCAGTTCCACTGATGAAAACAGCTCCCATAAAAATGCAACATAGCACTCATGCTTGGAAATACCGTGGCTAGCAAAATGCAAGAGGTAGGGTGGAGACGTTAAGTGGAAGTCAGGTAAGCATAGAGCCTTTCATGCCGTGACTTCATCAGGAAGGCAAAGGGAAGTCACTAAAAAAGTTGAAGTGAAGGACGTAATCTGATCTGTCGTTTAGCAACTGGACTACAGTGGGGCCAAGAAGGGAGGTCTGGAGACCAAACACAGGCTCCTGACATCAAGTTAGCAAAGGCTGAACCCATGGGCTGACAATGAAGATGTGGAAAGGGAAATATTTTCATTGGGCATGGAGGAGGCATACCAGACAGGATTTTAGATGTGGAGACTGGAAAGGGGAAGAAGCGTTAAACACCTAAGCTTCCGGCTGAGGTGCCTCTGTAAATGGAATGACCACACTGAGGTGGTAAACAGAAAGGAGGAGTGTTAAAAGTAAAAATAAGTGTCTCTAATTTGAATGTGCTGAATTTCAGGGTCTGTAAGATACCCGAGTGAAGATATCCAGAAAGACAGATATGCCATCCAGCACCAATCTGGAGAATGAAAACGTGGATTCTGTCCATTGTAACAATTACTTTCAGTAACAGCCTTCTGAATCTGAAAGCTATTTTTCTTTGTACTCTGTCACAAGGGTTGGCCCACTGTAAAAGTTTCTTTCAGAAGGAACAATGCCACATACAATATGAATTAATCACATATTAAAATAATGCAGAACTGTTATCTGTCTCTTGTCTAATAAGAGAGTGATTAGATTTCACTGTGAAGTTCTTGCTCATCCACGCCATATGGATAAATATTTCTAGAGCAGATTAATTATCCTCCTTGTAATATATCTTAATTTACAAAAGTGGTACTATAAAATTGAAAAATTTTTGATCAATTTACAAGAATGTGATATTTGAGTACTACATCTTTGGATTGGTTTTAAGAAAAGAATGATTATAGAATGGATGAACACTTTGCGTCCTGAACATGATGGCAAGAAAGCAAACAACAGAAAATAGCTAAGTAAAGGAATTAGCCTCTCTGTAAACAGAAAGAGCAGCCCCATGGAGTCAAAGCAACAAAGCCAAGCTCAGCTTGGTGTAAACAACCTTTGTCTTTTTAAAGATCCCACCAACTGAGGGAAAACAGCAAAGGTCACTGGCTAGGTTGGGAACCTTCTCTGAAAAACTAAGCCATGAAACATTCACAGATACGCCCAAGAAAATATTAATGATAAAATTTTAATGTAATCACCAATCTGTCTGATTATGGGAGAAACAGGGTCCATCTGTCAGTAAGTCTCATCACAAAAGTGACTAATCGCATTAAGTCCACAAATCTGTTCTGAGTCTTCCAGAAATAGTTCTGCAATTTTAAGGAGTTTGCCACAGAATTCGAGTCCCTTACTCTAAGCCATTTATAATTCTAGTCCCATTATAAGTTGGATGTGTGCTTAAGGGAGGAGCTCCACATAAATATGAAAATCCACCCAAATCTAACTATGGCATGGATTTGTTTGGAGGTGAACTTAAAAAATGTCTGTTTTGGTCCTACCTACCACAGGTCCCATTTACTAAAGAACGAACAGGTCTCCCTCTTAGAAGATAGTTCTGAGGCCTTCTCCTGGAAGCCAGCATTGCAGGAGAAGGGGGGGGGGGCATCTGCAACACTGGCCCCTACGTAAAATAAGCAATAGGATGCAAACATTTCAAATTTTTAAAGAGAATCTACAGGAAAAGTTGTATAATGTTGACATGAATGTTGACCTTCAGCTATTGATTTTAACAAAAACACAAGATGCTACTTTAGGAACACAGTTTTTAAATGTAGAAGATGATAGGTTAAGTTTTAATATGCTGAAGATTATATTTGTAATACATTAATTCATGTTTTTCCTAGACATTTACCCTATTTAAATGTGAAGCAATACAGGGTATGAAAATAAGAAAAATGCAGAAGACTGTGTCTCTATCTCTTGGCAGAGCTATGTAAAATTTGTGGGTTTTTTTCACATGCAAATATTAAAATTTTTGAAGAGTCTTATGAGAATTTGCCAAATTCAATATGATCCAAATGTTGCCATCTGCCAGCAAAGCTGTATTATGGCAAAAAGATGAAAATTAAACATTAGAACACAGTGAGAAGCTCAAAAACTTGCTCCAGGTAAAATTTTGCTATTTTATAAAAGCCAAAAGATATCAAATCTTTGCCAACCAAATCCATCTTGCATTTAATAATAAGGAAATCTGAGTCAAGATAACAAAAGTGTTACTTGTCTAAAAATTGACTGATTCACTTTTATTTTTTTTTTTTTGCCAAATTAATCATCACTATGGCTTCTTTTGGTGGTCTCAAGTCAATGAAATCTTTTCTGAGAACAAAGAAATTTAAAAATAGGCTTTCTCCCAAACTTTCAAAACTCTCTTTAAATAATGCAATGTCATTACCTTTCCAGTAGTATCTCTAGAGCCTATAGTTTTAGTTTGGAAGATGAGGAAGATGTAGAAGTGTAAAAAATTAAAACCCACCCACCCCTCCACCCCCCCTTAATTACATAAGAATTATTCTTTCCTCAAAACAAAAGAACACCTAAGGAAAAACACTGTCTTATCTTCTAGGTAATAGGGTTCCTATATTTAAAGAGTTCTTCAAATTTCATAAAGTAGGAACAATTACCATGAATAATGAGTCTTATTCTGCCAAAGTTACCTGATAATTGTCAATACATTAGAAGATGTATTTAATGCGTTCTCTCTTCCTTCTAAACAGGAGGGCTTCAAAATTATGATCTTTTAAAAAATTATATAAATTTAAAAATAATCAAGTTGTTATTATTCTTAATAAATTAGTAATGGGGGCACCTGGGTGGCTCAGTTGGTTGAACATCCAACTTTGGCTTAGGTCATGATCTCATGGTTTGTGAGTTCGAGCCCCATGCAAGGCTCTGTGCTGACACCTCAGAGCCTGGAACCTGCTTCAGATTCTGTGTCTCCCTCTTTCTCTGCCCCTCCCCTGCTCACACTGTCTCTCAAAACTAAATAAACATTATAAATAAATAAATAAATAAATAATGAAAAAAATCTTAAAATAAGAAAGTTATGGTCTTGATACATTAATAAAAATGCCTTGGTGGGGGAAGAAAAGGTCACTTCCATGGTTGGGGCAGAAATTTCCTAAACCAAATTGTGCAAACTATAGATAGACTACATAGGATAGAGAAAGAGAGGACTCAGAAGCCAAAGAGAAGATATTACAACTGATGACACATAAATAAAATCATGTAAAAGACTACTATGAACAATTAATGCCAACAAAAGTGAATAGCCTAGAAGAAATGTATAAGTTCTTAGAAACATACAAGACTGATTCATGAAGAAATAAAATATCTCTTCACTAATATCCTATAATAAAGAGATTGAATGAGTAATCAAAAACCTGCCAACAAGGAAAAGCCCAGGATCAGATGGCTTCACTGGTAAATTATACCACAGTTTAAAAAAAAGAATTATTGGAGCACCTGGGTGGCCCACTCGGTTGAGCATCCGACTTCGGCTCAGGTCATGATCTCACATCTCGTGAGTTCGAGCCCCATATCAGGCTCTTAGCTGTCCGCACAGGAGCCTCCTTCCGATTCTGTGTCTCCTGCTCTCTCTCTCTCTCTGACCTTCTCCCACTTGTGATCTCTCTCTCAAATAAATTAAAAAAACATAAAAAAAAGAATTACTAATCACTTCTCAAATTCTTCCAAAAAACTGAAGAGAACATTTTCAAACTCATTTTTAAAAAGCTAGCATTATCCAGATACCAAAGCCAGACAAAGACCTTTAAGAAAAGCTACAGGCCAATATGCTTGGCACATATAGATACAAAAGTCCTCTACAAGATACTGGCAAAATAAAATCAACAAGGCCATTAAAAGGATCATACACCATGACCAAGTGAATTTATTTCTGGGATTCAAAATAATGGTTCAACATCTCCAAATTAATGGGACACACCATAGTGAGAGAAGAATAAAAATCACTTAATCATCACATCTGATGTAAAAAAAATGTATTTGACAAAATTCAACATCCTTCATGATAAAAATCTCTGAAAAAATTAGGTATAAAAGCAATTAAACTCAGTGTAATATAGGCCATATACAATAAGCCCACAGCTAACATCACACTCGATGGTGAAAACCAGAAAATCTTTCTTCTAAGATCAGAAACAAGGCAAGGGTGCCCCACTCAGCATTTTACTCGATATAGTACTGGAAGTCCTAGCCAGAGCAATTAAGAAAATTAAAAAAAAAAAATAAAGAATTTAAAAAGCATACAAATTGGAAAAGAAATAAAATTGTCTGTTTGCAGCTATTACTTTGCATGTAGGAAACACTTAAGATTCCACAAAACACATGTAAAAAACTGCAAAACAAATTTAATAAATTTGCAGGATATGGGGCACCTGGGTGGCTCAATTGGTTAAGCATCCGACTTTGGCTCAGGTCATGATCTCATGGTTTGTGGGTTCAAGCCCCCATCGATCTCTGTGCTGACATCTAGGAGCCTGGAGCCTGCTCTTTGTCTCTCTCTTTCTCTGCCCCTTCCCCGCTCATACTCTGTCACTCAAAAATAAACATTAAAAAAATTTTTAAATAAAAATAAATTTGCAGGATACAGAATCAATCCACAAAAATCAATTGCACTCCTATACACTAACAATGAGAAATCCACAGAAGAAATTAGGAAAATAATCCCATTTACGAAAACAATCCCATTTACATTGCATCAAAGAAGAATATTTAGGAATAAACTTAATTAAGGTAGTAAAAACTTCTAGAATGAAAACTATATGAAATTGATGAAAGAATTTAAGAATAAGTAAATAAATGGAAAGATACCCCATGCTTATGGATTGGAGGATTTAATATTGTTCAACTGTTCATACTACCCAGATGATCTATAAACTGAATATAATCCCTATTAAAATTCCACCACATTTACAAAAAATAAAAAAATCCTAAAAATCAAATGGAATCACTAAATACCCTGAATATTCAAAGCAATCTTAAGAAACAAGTTTAGGTATCACTTCTTGATTTAAAAATACATCACAAAGCTATTGTAATTACAACAATAGGATACTGGCTTAAAAATAAAAATACAGATCAATGAAACAGAAGAGGGAGCCCTGACATACACACACATCTACAATCAAATGATCTTTAACATAAGTGCCAAGAATACACAATGGGAAAAAGGGTAATTTCTTTAACAAATAGGGCTGGAAAAACAGAACAACACCTGCATGCAAAACAATCAAATTGGACCCTTATCTTACACCATATACAAAAATCTACTCAAAAAGAATTAATGATTTAAACCTAAGATCTGAATCAATAAAACTTCTGGAAGAAAATATAAGGGTAAAGTTTCAGGACATAAGTCTAAATAATGATTTCTTGGATGTGATGCTAAAAAAGCGCAAGCCACAAAGCAAAAATAGCAAAGTGAAAGTATATCAGACAAAGCCAAAAACCAAAGAAACCAATTAGAAAATGGGAAAAGGACTTCAATAGACATATCTCTAAGCAAGATACACAAATGACCAAAGATACATGAAAAGATGGTCCACATAAGTAATCATCAGGGAAACACAAGGCAAAACCACAATGAGAGATCAGTCACAGCTGTTACGATGGCTATTAACCTAAAAAACAGAGACGTGCTGGAGGATATGGAGAAATTCAAACCTTCATAATGCTGTTGGTGGAAATACAAAATGGTGCATTGAGTATGGACAACAGTATGGAGCTTCATCAAAAAAATTAAAAAAGAGTACTACCATGCCATCCTACTTCTGGTTATATGCCTAAAAGAATTTAAATCAGGATCTCAAAGAGATACCAGTACTCCCATGCTTGTTGCATCATTATTCACCATAGTTAAGATATGGAACAACCTAAATGCATTATCAATGGATGAATGAATAAAGAAGATGTGGGAAATTATTCCACCTTGAAAAAAGAATGCAATCCTGCCACATGTGACAACAGGGATGAACCTTAGGGGCATTATACTCGGTAAAATTAGCTAGTCACAAAAGAACAAAAAATGCATGATTCCACTTACAGGAGCTATATAAAAGAGTCAAACTCCTAGAATCAGCAGAAAGGTGGTTGCCAGGGGCTGGGGGGTGATGGGGAATTGAGGAGGTGCTATTCAAGAAGTAAAAGATTTCAGTTCTAGGAGATGAATAAATTCTAGAGATCTAGTGAAAATTTGCCCACAGTAAACAGTACTATATTGTACACTTCAAAATGTGTTAAGAGGGGAGATCCTATGTTGTGTTCTTACCACAGTAACAAATTTCACCTGCAAAGAATGTCAGTTTTCATCCTATTACAAATACTGCAATTGTATTTCATACAGTCACTTAACTGAAAAAAAAATCTATATAATCATGTATATATACATAAATGTACACACTATAGCTATTACTCCAAAGAGAGTATTTTTGTCTATGAAGGCATATATGTGTAAGAAGTCATCAGAATGAATATAAAAGTATAAATATGTTGTATTAACATTTCACTGTATTTAAGTAAAAAAAAATGCTTTAATAAAGAAAAGACCATGCAATCCAGGTGCAAAACCTTTACCTAGTTCATGTGGTCTTTGAGCAGTACTCAGATTTTCTGGACAGATGAAAGCCAAAGGAAGCACCGTGTCCTCACGCGCAGAGGTCTGGTGGAGTACGGCACTCCTGACTCCTACTTCGCTTGTTTCTTGGTCACCAAGGCCCTTTAAACACTCTAACTTATAGAAACAACCTCCCATATTCCCATCTTACCACCGAGGGCCCACAAAGGATTCCAAGATATTTTTACAATCTGTTTCAGATTTCCCTATAGCTGAACAATCCCAGTAATAGAGGGTTGCATTGAATTTAGGATTATCCTTTCTTTGGCTGATTCACACATCAATCGTAGTGGGAGCCCCCAGCTGCATTTCAATTCCACAGCTGCCATACAAGTCACAGTTGAGCACCATGCACATAATGTATTAACACGGTGCCAACGTGGAAGACATGGCTGCAAAGTCACTGTCAACAATTGCAGGGTGCTCTGATGCACAGTGGTAGCAACTCTTTGACAGCTGCATTTTACCAGAGCAGACATAAATCTTCAATGACATCGACTGAGAAACAAAACGAATGCTGATAGTAATATATGACAACCAAAGAATGCTGGCCCTTCATAGCTGACACTAGGCTATTATTCATGTTGAAAACTGCCTACATCTGATTGAAACTAACTCTCAAATCTTAAAAAAATGGTTATGGGGTTCTTACCAAATAAATATTACATGACAATAAAAAAAATCCAGCCAAAAATCTCAGGCAGGACGGACTCCGGAGACAGAAGCAAATTTCACTTCATCAAATAAATTTTTTACATATTGTCAAGAGCACTCAATCCTTCGTCAAGTGTGAGCTCCCTCCTGCTAATTCTCTGGACATTCAAACAGGATGCTAAGAGAATACATACACATGTTTTAAAAAAGAAACCCCAACAAATTCAGTAACAAGCACACGAAGCAAAGAGTCAAAGAAAAAAAATAGTATATGGGGTCAGGTAAAAGTAGAGAACATGACTGAGTCTTCCCACCTGCATTATCTCTAATCACAATATAATCCTTGATACAAGCATATTCCCCCCGTTTCACCAATAAGGAAACACACTGAAAGAGATTTAACTAGCCATGATAACGTGGCTCATCGGTGGCAAAGCTGGGATTTATATTCTGTCTCATTCTCTTCCTTAAAACCATGTTGTTCTGATAAATGCCCACTATAATCACTCTGAAACTAACATTTTAAAATCTCAAAATCTGAATTATTTAAAAACTATACCTCCTTTTTAAAATATTTATTTTTGAGAAAGACAGCATGTGAGTGGGGGAGGGGTAGAGAGCGAGGGGACTAGAGGATGCAAAGTAGGTTCTGCACTGACGGCAGCAAGCCTGATGTGAGGCCCAAACCCACGAACTGTGAGATCATGACCTGAGCTGAAGTAGGATGCTCAACTGACTGAGCCACCCAGGTGCCCATAAAAACTCTACCTCCTTAATTCTTACTTCCAATATAGGCCTTTCTGTTTTTAATTCTTATAAATTCTGGTCATTTCTGAAAATATGAACTAATTTACCACTTCACATTATATATTATTCAATTAGGTTTCCTAAAATGTCTTTTCTACTTACTGATATTATCATCATTCTTTTTTTTAAGTTTATTTACTTTCAGAGAGAGAAAAAGATAGAGACTATGAATGGGAAAGGGGCAGAGAGGGAGAGAGAGAATCCCAAACAGGCTCTGCACTGTCAGTGTAAAGCCAGATGCCAGGCTCGATCCCATGAACCATGATATCATGACCTGAGCCAAAATGAAGAGTCAGATGCTCACTGACTGAGCAACCCAGGCTCATCATTCTTCTTCATCTATTGATTGTTCTAAGTATCCTGGCAAATCCTTTGTAGGTGTTCTCCACCTCCCCCCACCCCCCCATCTCCTCACGGCAGTCTTCTAAGTAGTTATCATTGCACATGTGTCCAAGGAGAAGAGTGGTCCTTTGTTGTACTACTAGGCAGTGGTCTGGGTGACGATCTGTACCAGCAGCGGTGCAGGTGGGCCCAGGGATATCTCCTAGACCACCAAACACAGTTCTCGATATAAGGACAGGAGAGGCTATGAATAAGACATTCTTTTGACTGTATAAGTTTGCATCTAAAACGTAGCAACAACATCTTCTGACCTAGGACTCAGTCTGGCTCTAATACATGGCATGCTGTAGAGAAGCAGCCTTCACATTTTCTCTCATGTAATTCCTAAAAGAATTCTGAAAAAGTATACACACCACCCATTTTCAAGTTCATACCTAGAAATTTTAAATATAAATTTAAAGGGCTGCAAAGACTCTAATTCCTGGCACCATAAACGTTGCCATTTAACAAAAATGTGATATCATTCTTAAGTGGATTCAGTGGAATCTCTCATAGCAAGAGAATCCTACCATCATCCATTTTAAAAACATCTGTAAAACTTTTTAATGGAAATGTAACATTATTTCATTTTACTTCAAGATTCCACATTGATTCCCTTTATCCCCTCAGAAATTTAGAATTTTATTCTATCGTAATATATTTTAACACTTGAACATGCTTTACTGAGGATCTTAATTATCCGTCCCAAATTTATGTATAATTTTTATTTTCTCTAAGGTTCTCTGTAAAGAAAATATATATTAATAAGTATAATGTATCTATAAAGATAGCTATCTATATAAAAGTATATAGACTTATCTTCTTCAGGAATATACCTCAATATAAAAGTCATATATGACAAGCCCATAGCTAACATCACACTCAATAGTGAAAAACACAAAGCTTTTCCTCTAAGATCAGAAACAAGGCAAGGGTGCCCACTCTTGCCACTTACATTGAAGAGAATATTGTTAAAAACCTGTTAAAAGTAATGAATACATTCAGCATAGATGTAGGATATAAAAATCAACATACAAAAATCACTTGAATTTCCATATGCTAACAACAAACTATTCATAAAGGGCATTAAAAAAAACAATCCTGCTTACAACAGCAACAAGTAGAGTAAAATACATAGGAATAAATTTAACCAAAAAGGTGAAAGATCTGAACACTGAAAACTGTAAGATGCTAATGAAAAGAATTGCAGAAAACACAAAGATATCCCATGTTCGTGAATCAGAATAGTAATGTTAAAATGTCTATTCTACCCAAAGTGATATACAGAGTCAATACAATCCCTATCCAATTTCCTATGGCATTTTTCAAAGAAGTGGAAATAAATCCTATAATTACTTTGGAATCACAAAAACCCTTGAATAGCTAACACGATCTTGAGAAAGAACTAAACTGGAGGCATCACGCTTTCTGATTTCAAATAATATTACAAAGTTATAGTCATCAAAATATGGTATGGCCATGAAAGAAGATACAGATCAAAGGAACAGAAGAGAGAGCCCAGAAATAAACCCATGCACATGCGTTCAACTGATTTTCATCAAAAGCGCCAAGAATATACAATGGAAGAGAATGGTCTCTTCGATGTTTGGTGCTGGGAAAATTGGATATCCATGCACAAAAGAATATACCTGGATTCTTATCATATACAGAAAATAAACTCAAAATGGATTAAAGACTTACACATAATCCCTGCGACGATAAAACTCCTGAAAGAAAAATGCAGAAGAAAAGCACTCTGTTTTGGCAAGGATTTTTTGGATTACACCAACAACACAGGCAACAAAAGCAAAAATGAAACTAAAAAGCTTCTGCACAAAAGATGCATCAAAAGAAGCAGTGTGTCCTAAAGGAGTCAGTTCTCAGGAACTAATCACAATACGGTAATTACAGTTTATAATGTACTGTATACTTAAAATTTGCTAAGAGAGTAAGATCTCAATTGATCTTATCACACATATAAAAGGTTAACTATGAGATGTGAAATATGTTTGTGATAATCATTTCATAACACACATCAAAGCATCATGTTGTACACCTTACTTAGTTGTCAAAAACCAAATCAAAAATTAAACTAGGAAATCAAATTCCTTCTAATTTTTATTATTTTTATTACAAATACTAATAGTATTCAAATGATCCAAAATATGACAAGTGATTAACATGAAAAATAAAATTTTTTGACATGTATCTCTTAACGAAATGGTTTTTTTCCCCCAATTAGTTGATGTATCTATCTAAGGTATCTAAAGCAGTGACCATTACTTAATTTAGATCCAGCTCAGTATCAATTTCAACTGATCGGCTTCCTGGTTTTTGTTTTCCTATTGTAGGCACAAAAATATGTAGATAGACATTATGATAGCAATTTCCATCAATTTGCTTAATTATTTTTGATTTAAATGTCACCAACTATGGTGATTGATAAGCAAAAACTATTTTTCAATCATTTAGCAGTTCAAAACAAACCCTTCATCTTTTCTGAGAAGTACAAACCTCATAATTTATGGAAGGATTAACATCATCATTTATCAATCACTTTCTCAAAACCAACACATCATAAATTTCCCCTTTGGATGGGGACCTGGAGGTTTTTCCACACTAGGACAAGAACCATGGTAAGACTCAATTTCATTGAAAGATGTGCCTTTCCTTTGTAAAAGTCAAAGAAGAGAGCCAAGTTCCAGAAAGAACTTGCATATAGCAGGCACTTTTCTAGAAAGAAGAGCTTTAGGAATGAGTACTTATGAACTAAGAAATCATCTATTGATTCTACTGAAATCATACTTGTGCCCCTACATTCCTGGAGAAGGAGTCTTCTTTACCCAGAGGGTCCCCTATCTCAGGTTAGCAAGGGTAGCAAGAGTTGGAAATGTCCTAAATTCCAGTCGCCAGTAGGTACAAGCAAAATAACTACTCTTTAATGTAGGTTTTCCAAGGAATTTCTCAAAAAATGGGAGCTCGGGATGGGAGCACAAGGGCTGCATATGCTGCTGATTACAAGCAGGCGCTAGCTCAGAGGTCATACCGTGACACCTACCTGGAGACTCTTTTTCATATTCTGAAGGGTAAACATTTACATTACTAAGTACTATTTGGCCATATTACTGGCGGCTGGTGCTAAACAGAAACCAGGAGGTTTATAATATAGCCCATCTTCAAGAAGCTTCAACATCGTCAGAGCCATCTGCTAAGGAAATAAAATGCAAGCAGGAAGAGGCTATGTGGGTGATACTATTAAGCTCAGGGGAAGAGAAGGATGCATCCATTCTAGGAAAGAACAGTGCGATGTCACAAGTTGCTGGCAGCATGGGGCGTCTCTGATGAACCACATCAGAGAAAAGTTAAGTGTGGACGTGCACCGTAACAGAAGGCATTTGCTAAGAGCGAGAACTACAAGAGCACCACACACAAAAACGTTGTGCCCCTTCACCTTTTCCCCTCCTCCCAATCTCAATCCTACCCAAAAGTGGTAGAAAAACTCTATGAACAGGCGAAACAAGAATAGTTAAAAGAACATACTATAGTACGTTTCTCCCTACTGCAGTTTCTGGAGGAGCTGGAAGAAAAGGAACAAATTTGAAACGGCCTAAGTGTTGATTGAAACTGGTCTGAAAATTTTAATCCCTGAACATGGAATTTAATGGCTAACAACAAGAAGAGCTATGCTTCCTGCCAAGATGTCTTCAAAGGATATGGAAGGGAGATTCTAGAGTATGTCTGAGAATAATACTGGGATAAAAATTAAGTTGTTTGTTACTCACGCTCTGCCAAATTTAGCCCATTTGATATATTAGTTACACAAATCGAACGGAATAATAATGAAAACAACTATGAAAGGCTGCTCTGAATAAAAAGTCACAGATTATAAGGGGAAGTGATCTACAAGCTGTAAATCTATCACAGAGATGTTGGTAATCATAATAATATAAACTTTCACCCAAGCTCTCTCATGGCCATTTTCCATTTTAGCTCATGGGGCTTTTCAGCCAGCATCTGGAACCTGAATCCACCATGTTTTTCCTTTAATGCAGATGTCACTAATTACAAGGATTCCCCAAATTAGCTTCCTTTACTTCCAAATAAATTCTCAAAGAATGTAATTCCTGTATTTGGCCAGTGTTGGTCTCTTTAGGCTTCATTTTGTTCTATACCAGTTACATCAGCTTAGAGAAATGTTACTTCTGGTGAATTTATTTATGTAAGCGGAAGCAAGCTCATGTTTTTACTTTTTTTTTCTTTTTTTTTTAATAGTTTATTGCCAAGTTGGTTTCCATATAACACCCAGTGCTCTTCCCCACAACTGCCCCCCTCCATGACCATCACCATCACCCCCTTCCCTTTTCTCCCTCCCTCTTCAGCCCTCAGTTTGTTTTCAGTATTCAAGAGTCTCTCATGATTTGCCTCCCTCCCTCTCCCTAACTTTCCCCCCTCCCCTTCCCGTGGTCCCGTTAGGTTTCTCCTGTTAGACCTATGAGTGAAAACATATGGTATCTGTCCTTATCTGCCTGACTTATTTCGCTTAGCATG
>CM053559.1:73550101-73604687 GCA_028646485.1 Cryptoprocta ferox
TGCTGCTCCCCTTCTAGTTTCCTTAGGTGCTCTGTTAGATTTTGAATTTGCGCTTTTTCTAGTTTGTTGAAATAGGCCTGGATTCCAATATACTTTCCTCTTAGGATTGCCTTTGCTGCGTTCCAGAGAGTTTGGATTGTTGTATTTTTGTTTTCATTTGTTTCCGTATTTTTTTAATTTCTTCTCTAATTGCCTGATTGGCCCAATCATTCTTTAGTAGGGTGGTTTTTAACCTCCACATTTTTGGAGGTTTTCCAGACTTTTTCTCGTGATTTATTTCAAGTTTCATAGTATTGTGATCTGAAAGTGTCCATGGTATGATCTCAATTCGTTTGTATTTATGGAGGGCTGTTTTATGACCCAGTATGTGATCTATCTTGGAGAATGTGCCACGCGCACTTGAGAAGAAGGTGAATTTCCTAGCTTCAGGATGCAGAGTTCTAAATATATCTATTAACTCCATCTGTTCCAATGTGCTGTTCAGGTCCATTGTTTCTTTAGTGATTTTCTGTCTGGCTGACCTATCCATTGCTGTAAGTGGAGTATTAAAATCCCCTGCGATAAGCACATTCTTATAAGATTGTTTCTGTTTGTGATTAGTTGTTTTATGTATTTGGTTGCTACCAAATTCGGTGCATAGATGTTTATAATTGTTAGCTCTTCCTGATGGAGAGACCCTGTAATTATAAAATGTCCTTCTTCATCTTTTGTTACTGCCTTTAAAGTCCAGTTTGTCTGAGATAAGTATGGCTACTCCGGTTTTCTTTTGACTTCCAGTCGCATGATAGGTATTTCTCCATCCCCTTACTTTCAGTCTGAAGGTGTCTTCAGGTCTACGATGAGTCTCTTGTAGACAGCAAATAGATGGATTTTGGTTTTTTATCCATTCTGCTACCCTGTGTCATTTGATTGGAGCATTCAGTCCATTTACATTCAGTGTTATTGAAGTATGTGAGTTTGGATTCATTGTGTTCTTTGTAGAGTTCATGTTTGTAGTGATGTCTCTGGTACCCTGTATTCCCTGCAACTTTCCCTCATAGAGTCCCTCTTAGGATTTCTTGTAGGGCTGGTTTGGTGGTGACGAATTCTCTCAATTTTTGTTTATTTGGGAACACCTTTATCTCTCCTTCTATTTTGAGTGATAGGCTTGCTGGATAAAGGATTCTTGGCTGCATATTTTTCCTGTTCATCACATTGAAGATTTCCTGCCATTCCTTTCTAGCCTGCCAAGTTTAGTAGATAGGTCTGTAACCACTCTGATAGGTTTCCCTCTGTATGTTAGGGCCCTTTTATCCCTAGCTGCTTTCAGAATTCTCTCCTTATTTTTATATTTTGCCAGTTTCACTATGATATGTCATGCCGAAAGTTGATTCAAGTTACCTCTTAGGGGAGTTCTATGCACCTCTTGAATTTCAATGTCTTTCCTTCCCCAGATTTGGGAAGTTCTTGGCTATAATTTGATCAAGCACCCCTTCAGGACCTTTTTCTCTTTCTTCTTCAGGAACTCCTATGATACGGATATGGTTCCGTTTGATTGTATCACTCAGCTCTCGAATTCTCCATTCATGTTCCTGTATCAATTTCTCTTTTTCTCGCCTTCCTCTTTTGCTATAACTGTGTCTTCTAATTCACCTACTCTCCTCTCTGCCTCTTCAATCCGTGCAGTGGCTGCCTCCATTTTATTATGCATCTCATTTATAGCCTTTTTTTTTAACTCGTCATAGCTATTTTGAAGGTCCCTATTCTTTGTATCAATAGTTTCTCTGATGCTTTTTTCAATTCCAGCGATTAATTTTATGACAATTGTTCTAAATTCTTGCTCAGTTATGTTGCTTATGTCTGTTTTGAGCAGTTTCTGTGGCTGTGATTTCTTCCTGGAATATCTTTAAAGAGTTCTTTCGTTTCGTCATTTTGGCTAGCTTTCTGTCTCTTGTCAGTTTTAAAAGCTCGTTATGCACTGTGCACCTGTTAGTATTGCTCTATTAAAGGAGGCTCATTGTCCAAGGCCTGTCATTGCAGGAAGTGTTCTTTTAATGGTGTCTCTCCCTTTCTCTTGTTGTGCCTTTGATTATTTTATTTCCCTGCTCAGTGCTATTTTAGGACTCTCCACCATGTGTCCTTTGGCTTGTTTCTTGAGGTAGCCCTGAAAAGAACAACAGACAAACACAGGGAAGAAAATCACGCAAACGCACAGACAAATCAAATAAATAAGCAAACCAAAAGGGGAATGAAAATAAGAGAAAAGAAAGGAAAAGAAAAGAAAAAAAGAAGCAGGAGACAGAAACGACAAAGGACAGTCTGAGAGCGTAAAACCTATGGAGGGGAGAGATAAGAGTGAGATAAGGAAAAATATATCTCCATGGCAGGAATTGATCTAATCAAGGCAGTGTATAAATGTTGGTCTTTCCCAGACTCCAGGGGGGAAAAGGAGAAACGAGGGAAAAAGGAAAAGAGAAAAAAGATAAAAAATAGACAAATTTAAAAAAACAAATAAGATAAAAAATAAATTAAAAAAAAAAAAAAGCAGCTCTCCAGCGCAGACCGGCGTGGTTTGGTGTAGGTAGGTCGGTTCTGGGGGCTGCTCTCAGAGGCCCGTGTTAGTGGTTGCGGGGAGAAGGATGGCGGCGCCCCAAGCCCTTCTCAGACCACGCCTTGCAAGCCACTCTTTTGAGT
Source organism: Cryptoprocta ferox (assembly GCA_028646485.1). Lineage (NCBI taxonomy): Eukaryota > Metazoa > Chordata > Mammalia > Carnivora > Eupleridae > Cryptoprocta > Cryptoprocta ferox. The sequence goes on from CM053559.1 coordinate 73,552,775, forward strand.
CCGAACTCCCCCGTGCCACGGGTGGGCCAAATTGTTTTTTTTCCTAAACTCCGCCACGTTTCCAAATCCTGGTTGGTGCACTTTAATGCGGCCCCCAGATGAAAGGAAATGTCTTCCTGCAGGAGGGCGGCTTTCTAGCTGGGATTGAGTAAGGGGACTGGGGAGCCAGCTTTTCCCTGGCTCCGCCTGGAGTCGGCGAGCCGCAGAGCCCAAGGGAGAACAAGCCCGCTGAGGGGGACGAATTTCTCTCCCCGTGCCCGGCGGCTATCTATGGGATGTTGGTGTCTCTCCGTCCCGAGGTCTCTCCCGCTCCAGAGACCACTCTATGAGTGTTTTCAGTCTCTCTTTCTCTTCCGCTCGGCGGAGAGCCGCTCCGCACAGCCGCTCCGCGCGTGGCCCTCCACGGCCCTGTGCTGCCTCTGCACACACGGCCCTCTGCCGCCCTGCGCCACCGCTCTGGGCGCTCTCTCTCCCCGCTCCGCTTTGGGCCGGCGCTCCCTCCCCTCAGAGCCTCCGGTCCCAGTTCGCACTCACTCTGGCACCCATGAGGCTGTCATCTATAAGGAGTCTGTGTGCGTACCTCCCATTCCTGCAGACCAGAGTCCTGTGGCTTTAGTCCTCAGTTTGATAGTTGCGGGGGTGCGGAGATTACTTCTCCGCATCTTTGTACATTCCAAGCTCATGTTTTTAAAGATGGAAATGAGAAAAGATCAAACTTACACCATTCTAGTGTTTACCTTAAGGTTCATTAAAAACAGGCATAGTTTTTTGATAAATCACTTAAAAATGTAGTATATTTGATCTCTGCTCCGCAAGAGTAGCAGGCTAATGAATTATACTCCAAAACCCTGATGTTACTAAATTAAAATGAAAACTACTGTTTGAAAAAGGCATGGTTAGCTGCTTTTAGTTTATATGTAGTCTGTACTTAATCCCTCACACACTTGTCCCAGCACCTTGACACTCTGATAAGCTTTCCATTTGTGGCTCTACTATTCTTTCCATAGTTTGACAGATTGTTACAATTCTGGTTCAGAATTTAGAGTTGCCAGAAAAGGGTACTACAACCTGTATTTCCCATCATTTTCATGAGGTAGAAAAAAGTTCTGTCCTCATATCCATAAATATATTTCTCTAATGATGCAACTCATTAGGTTTTTTTTTTTAATTTCTCCTTAGCTTTATATTTCTTTCAGACGGTGGGAAGCAGAAACCAATTAACCTTAAAATACCTTTAATAAAAGATATTCAGGTATCTTTATTAACACTATGGCATAAAAGAGATACAGAAAGTATGGCAAAAACAACCCCCCCAAAACCAGTGCTGCTTCCCTCTATATCTTTTTTATTGTGATCAGAACATGCAACATGAGATTTGTCCTTTTAAGTGTTTAAGTGTACAGTCCAGTATTGTTAACTGTGAGTCTATTAGACAGTAGGTCTCACACAATTATTCATGTTGCATAACTGAAACTTTATATGCCTTAAGGAACAACTCCCATTTCCCCTTCCTCCCAGTTCCTGGTTTATTTTTTTTTTTAATATTTTTAAGTTTGTTTATTTATTTTGAGGTGGGGAGGGAGGGAGGGAATCCAAAGCAGGCTCCATGCTGTCAGCACAGAGCCCTATGCGGGGCTTGATCTTACATACCGACATGAGCTGAAATCAAGAGTCGGACGCCTAACCAACAGAGACACCAAGGCACTTCTGGTTTGTGTCTAACAACTAATTTCCTTGCTTTTATTTCTCTGGTACTGAGATTTATCTTCACCCTCTATGGGAAATTATCAGCTTTTGTGTTTTAGGCACTCAAAGATGGTCATTATTTATAGGCACAGTGTTACTGAGAGATTGGTGATGTCGACAAGACCGACCCTTCCCCTTTTAGTCTGTCATTCCTATGCTCGCTTTCCTTTCAGGTGGGGTCATGAAGGGTACGGGCTAAAACTCAAATAACAAAGTGTCTGGAAATGGTACAAAGCTATACAAGTATAGCAACAATGTTTCTGTATCTTTAGTCATAGAGGACAAAACCTTTCCTGGCCAAGACACTATGAAAATCCATAAAGAGTTGCCTCCATAACTGAAATACAGTTCACCTACATTCTCTTCCTTCCATTAAAAAATAAAAACTTTAACTCAGAACTACTCTTTGTAAATCAAACTTGTCTATAAACACACTTTTATGAGATCCCAGATTCTATTTTCTAAGTTATGGACCAACCTCACACACTGTTTCTGCCTAATTGCTGGCAGGAAATGTGAACTACAGGAATGAAATAGGCAATGGCTAGAAATCTTGATTAAGTTTATTGGAAATATGGACTAAATAAGGCACTTTAATTAGTATCAGACAGAAGGATGAATTGATATCCAATACAGCACAAACTGTTAAAGCAATAAAATGTAGAAAACGTGTCTGAGGCATGATTCACTATAATGATGGAGGAGATGAATCTCTTGCCTGTTGTGCAAGGTGACTTCAAGACAGAAGTAACCACACTGCTGAAAAGCTGCAGTTGATCAGCATTCAGAAGATACATTTTTAAGGTAATCTTCCTCTGGAATATGTGATAAATATAAATCATTTAATTTGATTTATAAGTTAACTCAGTGTTCATGAGGAAAGAGAAAAACAGTATTTTAGCCAAATTTCCTTGTGGTCAGAGTAATAAAGAGTACTGGAGAATTACTATAATATTTTATAACTTCTAGCATTTTAATTCACTTGAATTGTCCACTTACATATTCCCTATTATCAGAATCCCTTTAGGAATACATCATAAATTAAATGAGAAACATCTGGGGCACCTGGGTGACTCAGTCAGGTAAGCCTCCGACTTCAGCTCAGGTCATAATCTTGTGGTTTTTGAGTTTGAGTCCCATGTCAGGCTCTGTGCTGACAGCTCAGAGAATGGAGCCTGCTTCAGATTCTGTGTCTCCCTTTCTCTCTGCCCCTTCCCTGCTCATGCTCTGTCTCTCCCTCTCTCAAAAATAAACATTAAAAACGTTTTTTAATGAGAAACATCTTATGAAAACCTATTTGTGAAAAAAAATTGTTAAAGTAACTACTGATATAAAAGTTAATTCATTTGATTGACCAAATATTTAAGTATCAAATTTTGTAGAAATTATGCTTAAATGAAAAGGCCTGATATAAATGACGAAATAGTGCATGATTTCATTTATATGAAACATCTGGAAAAAAGAAAATTATAGCACTAGAGGTAGATGAGTGGCTTCCTGGAACTGGCGTTTGGAACACTGCAAATGGGCATGAGGGACTTTTCAAAGTGATGGGTCTTAAAATTGAATTGAGAGTGGCACCAGCTGGTAGTGGTATAAGTACATAAATTTACTAAAAACCATGTACGTGACAATGGAATAATTTTATGCTGTATAAACTTTATCTCAATACAACTTTTTAAAAAGATTCTGTAAAAAGAAGTAACATGGTATTCAGATTCTTAGGACATGTGCACTCCCTCAAGGTTACGTGGATTACTACTGTCACAGGGCTTATGTCCTCCACCCCCACTTCTCATGTTGAGGCACTCATCCTCAGTGTTATGGTGTTTGGAGTTAGAGCCTCTGGGAGGTAACCGAGTTTGAATGAGGTCATGGAGGTGGTGATTGGTCTCTCTACTACGTGAGGGTACGGGGAGAACTTAGCCATCTATAAACCAGGAAGAGGGCTCTCAGCAAGAACCCCGCCTTGCTGGTGCCCTGATCTTGGGCTTTTAGCTCCAGAAAGGGGAGAAATAAAGGTTTGCTGTTTAAGCCACCGACTCTGCGGTATTTTTATTGTAGCAGCCCAAATGGAGAAGTGCGGTGTTGCTCTAAGAAACGAATACCTAAATAAGGGCAAGCAACTTTGGAAGTGGGTCAAGCCTCGAAGAATTCTGAGGTGCTTGCTGGAGGAAGCCAATATTACGCTGAAGAGATTCTAAAGGAAGTTCTGGTGAAGCTCACAAAGAAAAGAGAATTATAGAGGAACCTTCCACCTTCCTGGAGAATATATAATAATTATAAACAGAATGTTGATAAAAATATGGATGGTAAAACCAATTTTGAGGTGGTCTCAGTGGAAATGAGGAACATGTTATTGGAAACTGCAAGAAAGACGATCTTCATTACCAGCGGCAAAAACCTGGCTGAACTGTGTTCATGTTCTAGTGTTTTATGAAATGTAGAACCTTCCATGCAGTGAATCTGGAGATTTACCTGAGGAAGTGTCTAAGCTGAGCATTAAAGAGCAGCTTGGTTCCTCCTGACTGCTTACAGTAAAAAGCAAGAAGTGATCAATGAACTAAAGACAGAATTATTCTGAAAAATGCTACCAGATCATAAAGAGTTTAAAGACTTTCAGCTTGTTCATATTACAAAAAATGAGAAAGCATGTGCAGAAGAGAACACTAAAGGTATGGAAGACAACCATTTGATAAGGAGACAAGTAAAGGTATGAACCATGAACCTCATCAACCATCCCAGCATGAATACCGCTGAACTAAAGGAGATGGAAAGAAATGAAGGAAGGCTGTTGAACTCCTTAGGCTCTACACAGATGGTCCATAGATTAAGCTATGAATACACTCTAGTCTTCAAGGCAAGTGAGGAACCACTCCAGAAATGATTCAGAGATCATGAGGGCTGCCAATCCCAGCACAGGCCTTTAGTGCAACAAACCTGTAGGGCAGGGTGGGTGGGGAGTGGGACACGAATAGAGCTATCCTGACCCTCAGTTTCAAAGGGTAAGACCTCTTCCCAGCAGGACCTTGTGGATGGGGCCACAACCTTGGTTTCAACAGGCTAGATGGCAGCCACCAGAAGCTGCAGGGGCAAAACACCCATCCAGCAGAGGCACACAGGCGTGAGCACTGCCTTGGTGGTTCTACAAGACAAAGCATAGAACTAAAGAAGAGTATTCTTGAGCCTTAATGTTGAAAGGAGTTTGTTTTGCTAGGTTTTAGATTTACTTGGGACTTGTCACTCACCCCTCTATTCTTCCTGATTTCCCTGTTTTTGAACAGGAAGATCTATTCTGCACCTCTACCACCAATGTTCTTGGGAAGCATATAATTTACTTGAATGTTTGACAGGTTCACATCTGGAGAGGAATTTTGTGTCAGAATGAATCATAATTTGAGTTTTACTCATATCTGATTTAGGGGATATTTAGATGAGACTTTGGACTTTAGACTTCAAAACTGATGCTGGAATTAGTTAAATTATTTGGGGCTGTCGGGATGGAATGTACTTTGTAGGAGAAGACATGAATTTTGAGAGGCCATAGGTGAAAGGTGAAGGATTGAATGTGCACACCGAAAGTTCATATGTTGAAGCTCTAATCCCTAATATGATGGTGTCTTAAGGTGAGGCCCTTGGGAGATGATTGGATTTGGACAAGGTCATGATGGAGCCCCCATGATGGAAATGGTGCCCCATAAGAGGATAAAGAGATGCAAGAACTCACTGTCTACTATGTGACAATCTGGCAAGAAGGTGGCCTTGTGTCCTCACTAAGAACCTTGACCATGCCAGCACCTTGATCTTACACTTCCAGCATCCAAAACTGTGACAAATAATGTTTGGTATTTAAGCCACCGAGTATATGTTATTTCCACTACAGTAGCCTGAACTAAGACACACAGATTAAATAAACTAACATAGTTGACATAAAAGAGCTTCCCAACCAATGGGTGGTGACATATTGTTGTGTTTCCAATAGGTTTGAGGAGTGACTTCAATTCCCTCAGTCACTGGGGTGGTATGACAGATAGCTTGTATCTTCTTACAGATACGAAACTACTTCCACTATTTATCATACAAATAACACATGTCCCTGACTCAAGGTTCCTTGATGAATGAAAATGAAGAAAACATATTGACATTTATGGGATGCTGATACAACAGTGCACAGAAGGAAATTTATAGTTGTAAATGCCTATTTCAAGAAACAAGATCTCAAAAACCTAACTTCTCACCTTGAGACATTATAAAAAAAAGAGCCAAATAAACCTGAAGTAAAAAGAGGAAGGGATAATGAAGATTATAATAGAAATTAATGCAAAAAAATCAGTTAAACAAAAGTTGGGTTTTTAAACATCAGAAAAGACACATTTTTAGCTAGATAGACTAAGAAAAAGATAGTAGATTCAAATTACTAAAATCAGAAATGAAGGAGGGAATACTTTATAGAAATAAATAACATTATAAATGAAAAATATAAGTAATTGTATGCCAGTAAATTAGATAACTTGAATGAATTGGACAAACTACCGGAACAATCCCAAATATCATAAGTGACAAGAAATAGAGGATCTGAATAGATCTATAACAAATAAAAAGATTGAATTTGTTATAGATAATTATGAGCTTTTCTTTATGAGAAAAGCTCAGCCCCAGACAGCTTCACTTGTAAATTCTACCATTCAAAGAAGAATACCAATTCTTCATACTTTTCCAAAAGATCCAACAAAAAATAAAAAGAAATGAAATGAGAGACCACTTCCAAACTCTTTCCATGAGGCCAATATAAAATCAGATAAATAATTCACAAAAAAAGGATATTAATAGACCACTCTTTCTTACTTAGATGCAAAAGTCCTTAACTACTGGAGAACTGAATCCAGTAACAAATAAAAAGAATTATACATCATGAGCAAGTGCAAATTATGCCAAGAACGCAAAGTTGGTTTGACAGCTGAAAATTTAAAAATGTAATACACCATAACAAAAGGATAAAAAGCAAAAAACCCTTATAATCATCTGAACAGATGCAGAGAAAGCATTTGACAAAATCCAAAATCTTTTAACAATGAAAACACTTAGCAAGCTATAAATAGAAAGGAACTTCCACAAACTGGTAATAGGCATCTACAAAATCCCCAGAACTAGTTATTAAACTTGACGGTGAAAGATAGATGCTTTCCTACTAAAATCAGGAAGAATGCAAGGAGGTCTACTCCTGCCAATTCTATCCAACATTGCACTGAAGGAGACAGGACAATTAGGCAATCAATCAATCAATCAAATAAATAAATGGCATCCATATCATGTAGAAATACAATTATCACTATTTGCAAATGACATTTTATATAAAGAGGAATATAATAAATTCAACAAAAAACCATTAAAATAAAGTTCAGCAAGCATGCAGCATAGAAGATCAATATCTAAAAAAATCAATTATCTTTATATACTTAAACAATCCAAAAATAATTTCATTTATAATAGCATCAAAAATAATAAATTACTAGGCATAAAGTTAACCAAAAGGTGCAAAGCTTGCACTTTGGAAACTATAAACTATCATTAAAAGAAACAAAAGATCTAAATAACTAGAAAGACATTCCATGTTCATGAATAGGAAGACTCAACGCTGTTAAGATTGCAATACTCTCCAAATGGACCAGATTCTACACAGTATCTATTAGAATCTCAACTAGAGATACTTGCAAAATCTTTGCAGAAAATGACAAATTCACCCTAAAGGTGAATGGAAATTCAGAATAGCCAAAATAATCTCAAAAAAGAACATCACTGGAAGACTCCCACTCGTGATTTTAAAACATCATACAAGGCAAAACAAAACAAAATAAAAACACACTTTATACAAGGCAATGGTAATCAAAATAATGTGGTAATAGCATAAGTACATCAATGAAATATAATGGAGATTCCAGAAATAAACCCATGTATCTATCTACAGTAAGGTGATTTTCAAAAGGGTACCAAGAACACAATAGGAAAGAAATAGTTTCTTCGACTGAAGAACTGGACAACTGAATTGTGAAATGAAACGAGAAGTTGAACCCTTCTATCATATCGTGAACAAAACTCAACTTAAAATACATCAATGACTTAAATGTAAAAGGAAAACCTAAGCAAGTCTTAGTAGAAAACATGGGGTGAAGTCTCTGGGACTTCGACTAGGTACCAGATTCTTGGATAGGACACCAAAAGCACAAACAAGCAACAACAACAAAATAAATTGAGCAACAGCAAAAGACGATATCAAGGAAATAAAAATATAATCCACATAATGGGAGAAATCATTTTCAATCATATATATATAAGGATTTAACATCTAGAATATACAAATAGCTCTTACAACTGAAAAGACAAACAGCTCAGTAAAAACTAAAAGGAGCAAAAGACTTGAATAGATATTCCTCTAAAGAAAATCTACAAAAAAAAAAAAAAGAAAATCTACAAATAGCTAATCAACATATGAAAATACGCTCAACATCATTAATTAGGAGGAAAGTGTAAATCAAAGCAACATGAGATACCACTTCACCCCTACTAGAGGAACTGTGTGCCTGGCAAATAATAATACTGGTAAGAATGTGAAGCAATTGAAACATGTATACATTGCTGGTGGGAAAATAAAATGGTGCAATCCCTGTGGGAAGCAGTTTAGTGGAGCCTCAAAAATCTAAACATACAAGTACTCTCTGATCCACCAATTCCACTCCTATGTATATACCTAAAACATTTGAAAACAGGGACTCAAACAGATAATTGCACAACTTTAGTTATAGCATTATTCACAGTTGCCAAAAGGTGGAAACCCTGGCGTCAAAAATCTAGACGAATGGTGTAACAAAATGTGTGTGTGTGTGTGTGTGTGTGTGTGTGTGTGTAGTCTATATACTCTAGACTAATATTCAGCCATAAAAAGGAATGAAGTTCTGATACATGCTGCAAGATGGGAGAAATATGATTCTATTTATATGAAATGCCCCGAATCGGCAAATCTATAGAGACAGAAAGGGACTTAGTAGTTGCTCAGGATGGGGGTGATCTAAGGTTGATAGGAAAAGGGTACAGGGTTTCTTTTTGACGTGAGGAGTATGTTCTAAAATTGCTGATAGTTGTGCAATGCTGTGACTATACTAATATAAACTAATATACTGTCCTTTAAACAAAAACCAAACCTCTACCTTGACTCCGTATGCCTGGCCAAAACTGGCCCCAATCGATTTCCTTCTAGCTCCACAGCCTTTTTGTAGGTTTAGAGAATCTCTTCAAAGAGTTGTTTATCCTCATTATTGTTACCTCATTTTCACACTGTAACTCAACTCTATTTGCCTGCAGGAGTAAATACTACACCCTTAAATATTTACTGTGACTAAATCATAAAAAATAAGTGCAAGCAACTGAACTAGTGAGTTCTGACAGCCTCTTGGGTATTAAAAGATCATATAGGACAAGATATCTGCCCCTTTCTCAAGGGAAAACACTACAAAATGAACAGATGAGAAACACATTAGTCTAAAAATTAAAATGAGCCAGAAAATATCTGCTTCATATTGGGTTATCTAAAAGATTTTCTCAGCAAGTGAGGTTTATATTAAGATTTTTAGTATCAAGGATCCGGCTGTACAAACATAAGAAAGCAGGCAGGCAGAGGGAAAAAGCAAGTTAAATGGTAACAGGTGGAGATGTTAAGGAACTGTGTGAAGTCCAGTAATTGACCAGGGGAACAGAGGGTCGAGGCAAGGTCCCAGAGGTAATGAGGGGCTGGTTAGGGGCAGACCTGTGTGGCTTTTTATAAGGCAGGGTGAGAAGTTGCAACTTGCTTCTTTCTCCATCTCATAATACTCTGTGCACATCTGTCCTGTTACACTTCAATTTGTGTCCCCATCTTAAACTGTGCCTGCCCTACAGCAAATGAAAGGTTTTATTCACCACTATCTAACCAGTACCTAGCCAGGATCTGCACTGATGTTTCCTATATGATTGGGCCCATCATCATGCTGTGATGATAAAAAATCCTAAATCCTGAGGAAGGAAAAAAATCTTTTCTATAGGCAGTATACAAATGAAAGCCGGGCAATTTTCACTCAAATTCCTCAGACTAGCCTGGTTATTTCTACCAGAGACTGTGATGTTTCCCAAGTTTCAGCCAGTTAAAAAGAACATCTTCCAAACTTAATTAAACTTATTCCCAGAATTTGAAACATAAAATTGCCAGCAAAGAACAGCTTTAGCTTCTCTGATTACTGTGTGGTTGTCATTAACTAGTTCTCTAACTCAAGCCTATTCCCTAAGTGTTCTAAGACAGTGTGCAAAATTGTATCTACCTCAACATCATCAGTATTAGACTATATGGAAGTGGAAAAGCTATTAAGTTACCATTCTAGAAACTGAAATAGGATCGAGCACTACCTTTTAAATAACACGATAACACATGTTTTCCTTTTAAATGACTTACCAACATTAAACTGCCTAATAATTAGCTTCTCATTTGCATGTTAGATTTTCTGTTTGTACTACACAGGGATTCTGCTACGGTTCTAATTATGGCATCCTTATCTAGAAAGGCATACAATGATTCACAGTTCGGACAAACCTAGCCAAATAACAGTTTCAGAGTATAAAACCACACAATGCTGCAAATAAATACACCAGGTTTCTTTGGGAGGAGAGATTTTTTTTTTTCCCAAGTGGCTTACTGTGGCCTTGAGGCTTCAGCCTGGTCTGTCTGCAGTTTTTCTCCTCCTTCCACTTCCATTGTACAATAAACAATTCGATTGGGAGCAACAGACTTCAAACCTTGCACTTCCATGATGACAATCTAAAGATAAAAATATTTTAAATGATACATCAGGTTGGCAGCACTTAGCAATATACAGAGATAGCAGCATTGACTACAATTAGAATGACCAGTTGAAAAAATTATCTGGTAACACCAATGGTATTTTATCTTTCTTAGAACTTACCTGTATTCATGGAAGGTATAGTAAATAACCTTCTGAAGAAGTCTAGCATTGAAGAAATCTGTCCTGCCACCTATTACAGTAAGGTGAAAATCTCTAAGTATAAGCCCTAGTGAATTAATAAGTGAGGTATAAACTCAGACCCTTAAAAAATGATGGCAAGTCTGCATCAAGTAAAGCAGAATAACAATGAAAATTCAGTGAAGGCGCTAAAATGATTAGAGGAGGAGTTCCACGTAAAGTGAAATACTATCTGAGTGGTGCACATTACCATCATTCCAATGCAATCAGTATGTGACATCATCAGAATTTTCTATGTTCACTTAGTTTAGATGCCTACTATTTATAAAAGAATATTCATTAAAGCAAATGTATATATTACACAATATGGAAATTTTAACTTGCCAATGAATATCTTACTATTAACTTGCCAAGGAAAAAAATGACTTTTCCAACTATTAAAAGTAGGTGCTAATTTAAGGCAGTATACTGGAAAAGCGTAGACGGTGATATTGTTTTATGCATACGTAACTCCTAGAAAAAGGGGAAACAATTTTTTTCAAGTGAGCTTTTTTTATTCATATAAAAGCCTACTGATCTTAAAACACTGTAACCTAACATTTTCACTGGGTGTACACATAAAATATGAATATTATTTGCTATAGTTTTTTTCAACCAAAACTTGCATCCTAAAGTTTCATCAGTTCTCAAATATCATAAAATATATTCAATGGCATTTTTATAATATGCACATTCATGCTTTATTGATCTCATGTTGTATTTATATAAACAAGATTAATAGCATTCACGCCATGTAGCTACCAAAATATCCACTAAAAACATCATGTATTGATCATTTAATGCATTATTAAAGTCATTACCCTTTTCATTGAGTTGTGATAGGAATCTGGAGGCAAAAGGTCTCAAAGAAGTCATCTTTAAAAAACTGTTTTTCCTTTCACTCTCCAGCACAACAGAAGGATTATGTTCGGAAATACAAATGCCAAATTTTTTTTCATGAAAAAAACAGGAAACTAATCACTAAAAAAGGTCAAACTATGAACCATTTTCCTTCCTCAATCAAGACCTTTGTCATTTTATTGCAATGAAACACTTACCAAGGCACGAATAAAAATAAGGACCTAACTGAAAACAGACTAAGAACTTAAGATAACAGAAATATCTTTCACAGCTGCTCTAATACATTCAAGGAAATTAAGCAAAGCACTTCATCGTGTTGATGGAAAGTAAACAAAAGAAGATATGTATTCTTAACAAATCAACTTCATTGTTAGTCATTTTGAAACGCAGAACTAAGCAGAAGCTGAGACAAATGAGATGTGTAACCCTATTGATCAAAAGCCAACTCCACATGGACTTACCACCATGACCCTAATGACTTCTTTTTGTTCATTTTTAAATTTTTTTTAAGTTTGAAAGAGAGTTAGCACACTGGAGGGAGAGCAGAGACAGAGGGAAAGAGAATTCCAAGCAGGCTCCTCGCTGTCAGAATAGAGCCTGAAGTGGGGCTCATTCTCACTGTGAGATCACGATCTAGCTAAAACCACAAGTCAGATGCTTAAGTGACGGAGTCACCCAGGTGCCCTGACCCCAATGACTTAATAAAATTTTTGGAAGGTCGGTTAAAATATATGAAGCAACAGAATCGTGTACACATGATAAATCTAGAAATGTTTTAGTTCCTATTTGGGAATATGCTTATTTGCACTGCATCTCTTTCTACAGTGTGTTTAATAGTCAAAGTGGCAAGAGAGAAGAAAGGAAGCATCTGCTTAACACTATTTCTGTCACCTCTACTACAAGTTATTATAAACAGGACCTCGTGAAGCATACAACTTGGGAAACAGTTTTCTGCTCTGGAAAACAATACTCCCATCTGTGCCAGCAAGGTTTTATTCTGCAGAATTGCCACTTTCAAAAGAAGGAACTTCTGTTTGGAATCCATACATATAAATACAACAATACAATTCTATAGATCTGATTTCCAAAAGGAATAAAAAAAAATACAGCTAATCTCAATCACTAATGATAAAGACAGTCCAGAATCCCAGGGACCATCAACTAACCTAATTTTAGGTAACTGTTTCGACCAATTCCCTGCAAAACTTGATAATGCAACTACACAAAATAAAACTAGTCTAAATTCCGTCTTCTCTTCCCCAATCTGTGACTGATATAATAAAGATAAAATATATGGAGTTATTCTAGAAGCAAAAAGAAGGGAGGCATGTACAAAATATAAAACTTGGTAACATGCTTCTGAATAATGCATTGTCCACAGAGTTCTGTGGCACTCGGGCCTGGGCAGGTTGGAGAAAGCAAAGCTGAGCAGTATCTGGGGACCATATACTCCAGAGAAAAAAGGCACGGGGTCTGCAAGCCTAAAACCAGTGAAAATCAACTATTCTCATGCCAGTGACCACCATTCCTCTTCTCTTACAACATGCAGACTCAATTTCATAGATGAACATCTACTGTCCTCCCCTTACTGGATATTTAATTTTAAAATCCCATTGTATAGCTTATAGTTTTGTGGGTTAGCTGCTCTCTTGCTTTACTATTCTCTCTGAAGGCTTCATGAATGGAGAGACCTAAAAGTAACCGCGTGTGGCTAACTGCTGCTTTTTGAACCATCGAAGTCCCCAATTCAATCAATATTTATCAAGTTAACTGTGTAGCAGGCAGTGTTTTAGGCTCATGTGATACCTCAGTAAACAAAACAAAAAAAGACCTCAACTTCCCATAGCTTACATTGTAGTAGAATATGTCAGGTAATGAATAATAAACAAAATACCTGAATTATACAGTAGGTGGTAAGAGCTGTGGCAAAAATTCAGCTTGATAACAGAAGAGGGTGGGGTATGAGAAGAGAGCATTCAGTAGCAATTTTAAAGAGGCAGATAAAATGTGAGTTTTTCAAATCTGCACTTATCCCTTAGACCCAGACTTCAGTTCCTAGAAAAAACTTTTCCCACTAGACCAATTTTAAGCCTGACTGATGAAATGTGAGACCCTTAAATTCGATTAACTGCTTGCCTTTCAGAATTTTCTTAGGTTGAGAAGCAAGGCTTGGATAATGGGCCAGGGATAATTATGGAGTTTAGCAAGTCTGAGGTCAGAGGCCCTGGGGACAGAGGGGGACCTAGTCTATTGTCTCAGGGGTCTACGGATACATACTGTGTATGTATGCTGCACTGAATGTGATTTCATTTTGTTGTTGAACACACATCTCCTATTTATAATACTGGGGGCATCATGGAAAAGATATGTATTATGCTATGGAAGGAAAATATCTGCCTTATATACCCAAAGCAATGGAGAATATCAAAATAATTTTATAAATATGCAAGCTTCTCAGACAATGCAAAATGAAGTTTTAACTCCTGTTCTCCCCCAAAACCATTTCATTGTTAACTGAGCAGCCCTGTTTAACACACGGGCCATGAAGGAGAGAACAATGCATGGTTTCACACAGATACTAACTCATGAACATAATTTTGTTTTTAAAAGGGAAAAAAGTTAAGAGCCAATTATTTACAGTTGTTTAAAATTGTTTAAAGAATAGAGAAAAGGTGTTTTGAACTGTTTCCAGTTCTGCATATTTATATAATGGTAGATTTATACATGGTAAAAATAATTGGCTTTACAAGTCATACTATAATGAAGTAACTCATTTTGTTTCATATGAAGCTGTAAGGAAAAAAACAAACTCGGCACTTTATATCTTGATCAGACAGAAAATGGAGACAGGTATGCTAAGAAAATTCTACATGTAAGATACCGGTGTAGTATTCACATTAAATATCTCTTTAAGATATTGAAGAGATTGAGAAGAAACCCAGTAATGCCAAGAGACTGAGAAGAAATGCAGTGATGGCAAAATCATTAGGGAACCCCAGAACTGAGGCTTGAGTCAGAAGAAAACCTATTTCAACTCTGATAGTACATTTAATCTGTTAACCTACACAGAAATCATTAGCCCTGAAGTCTAGAAAAAGACAGTTGGCTTATCCTCAAGGCTGAATTTATCTCAGAGTTGAATAAGTGGAAGAAAGAACAAAAGCACACATTTGCTTTTTCGGCCACAAGCTAAGCAAGCCAAGAGTTAGAAATATCAACAGGGAAATTTAAAATGGTACCTCCTAAGACTCCATGTACTTTTCTCTGTTAGTCCACGAACTCAACTAGCAGTACGGGGTACCAGCAAAGGAACAATTTAACAGTGCAAGGAAGGAGTTAGAGGTTTTAATTTTTGAGAAAGCTATAAATTTAAGCTTGATGTTATGTGTGTGTTATGCATAAATGCATAAACATATTACAAGGATTAGCTCAAATACACAGATTAGCAATGAAAAAAACGTAATGATGAAAAACATCGGCAAGTGGTTGTGGTAATAAGAGTCTGTTATCAATATCTGGCTTCCAGTGAATTGTATAGAAGGGATGAACCCCTGAAGTCTCAGGAAACACAATTTATTTATCTTTTTTAAAGTTTATTTATTTTTGAGAGAGATAGAGAGAGAGTGCATGCCTGTGAGCAGGGAAGGGGCAGAGAGTGAAGGAGAGAATCCCAAGCAGGCTCTGCATTATCAGTGCAGAGCCCAACACAGGGCTCGACCCCAGGAACCACGAGATCATGACCTGAGCCAAAATCAAGAGTCAGACACTTCAAGTGACTGAGCCACTAGGTGCTCCTCCGGGAACACAATTTTAAATGCATGACATCTGTTTCTGTTCCTTAAAATATTATGTATAATGAAAATGGACATCCTGGAAAGGAAGAATTCTCTACTTATCATCTATATTCACTCAATATTATGTTTCAAAGCTGGATGGTGTGACTTGATTTCAGAAAAACACAAGTGAGGCAGATTAAAAACACAGCTAAAGCAAAGCCTGAAAGCAATTCCCAAATTACAGAGCATTAAATTATGTGTTTAAAGAGTGCTCTGGTGTTTAACTTTATCAATAAACTTACACCAGCCTAGTTGGCACAAGATGACCTGCCTCAAAACTTAGTATTTTATTATTTAATCCTAAAACTGCTGTTATGTTTAAGGAGCAATTTGCATTAATTTGCATTCACAACCTGATTGTCTAGCAAATGAATAATGTAACTTCTTCAAAATATATCACACTGCTTTAAATTCAAAAAATTACCACGAAGGTCAGCAGAAATTATTTTGCAGCCTCATTTAGACTGTCAGAGGTGAGCATGGGATAAAGCCACTTACCTCTAAGGTGAATGACAGCACGACGTCAGATTTTGACAGCTGAATCTCATTCTCATCTCCTATGTCCAAAAAGGCAGAATTCTGCGAACGTTTTAATTTTTGTAATTTAAATTCTGGACCACCTTTCGAAACTGGAAGACTTTCCAAATTGGCCATCAGCAAATTCACTGAAGATCGCAACTCTTCTATATACATATTCTCCATTTCTTTTGCTATAAATTTGGGGAAGTTTCTTTCCTTGAAAATAATTTTAAAACGACAACATTACAAAAGACATTTCAATTTTATCATAAAAGATTACATATATATATATTTGACCCTCTTAGAAACTGTGATACTCAATAAAAATGAATCTACCCAATACTTGCGTTTCCAACCTTTAAAATTATCAGGCTTTGGCAATTTTGATTATGTCTAAGAGTACCTTATATCCCTTATTCAGGATCATCATGATACAAAATGAATAACGTTTTCATCTTAACTTTATTTTTGATAAGGTTTTGCTTAAGGAAAATCTGAAAACCTACATGGAAGAAAATTTAGGGTCTAGATCAATATTAACTAGCCACAGTTACCTTTGAAATGCTTGGGGTAACTGGTCGGTAAGAAAAATGTTCAGTTTACAATACAGTGTTCAATGCCTTGCCTGTTAGGAAACAAACATTTCAAATATCTCTCTTACCACAAATGTGTAATATTAAGAAGATATCCTTTTTATAAAATTAGCATTCAAATTAAAAACCCAGAATATTAAAGATCAATATGATATTTCTAGAATTTTCCATCACACAAATGTGACTAATCTCTTACAACTATAAATTTGGTTTTTAGTAAAGGTTTAGAAAATTTTAAGTTTAAAGCAAAAATGCCAACGTATGAACAGAGCTATACATATAAAAGAATAATATATACTTGGAAGAGTCATTTTCTTTCTGATCACATGAGCATTGCCATCTGATCCTGCAATTGATCTCTGCAATTCGATCCCTGCAATCAGATTTTGGTTTCTTTCACCCCATGAAAAGGACATTCCAAGTGCTGGTATTTAAAAAGATACTGACAGATACTGTCAAATTGCCCTTACAGAATATTATGCCCATTCATATCCCTTTACAAACAGCAAAATGAGGCTTTCTCACACTACTGGCTCTTTCCTAACCTTTGACAATTTGGCATTAGCTCTTCCCTTAGAGGTAGAGAGTTTATAATGATATCAAGTATGAGGTACCATGTCGACTACTATACAAAACTGGCTGGGAATGAAAGCCTAAAGCAGCCACCTTTCAAACAGCTATTTAATGCTCCAGAAAAGCAGTGCCTTTCTTACAGTTTCCCTGGGCATCAAAGCCCAAACTAAGAAACCCTCATCTCTGGGATAGCTGGAAGACAGCCAGAGTGCTCCCATCAACCAGCACCTAAACTGTGACTCACGTGCCCTAGTTTGTTCATGGGATGGAAAGCAACACCTGGCACAACTTCACAAATCAGTCTCAGAGTCCCGAGCCACCTGTTTTTCTTTTCCCCCAATATAACCTTCACATATTTCTTTTAACATAATTTGCATATAATCAATATTAAAATTACATATTTATTATCACATAGTAATTAAATATCCACATTCAGAAGTAACTTTTTAAAAAAGATTTTTAAGTACCCTTTCAGCATCCCTCTAAGTTTGAAGCAACATGCCACAACAGTTTGCAATCCCAGGAAAAACACGTAGCTATTCAGTTACAGAATGCCTTGGTTTCCTTTGGGGAAAAAAATGTTTTGGAATGGTTTTCTCAATGTATGTAAAGGAAAAAGAAAACTACAAGCAAAATAAGCCATAAAAATAGACTTATAGATTTGTGCACGGACTTTAAGAGCTGTTAGTTGAAGTATCCAAAACTTAGAAATAAGGAAAAGGGGTGAGGGGGGAAGGTCCTTTCAATGTCCTGTATGGGTAAAGGGTATCCAAGGGTCATCTGAGGAAATATACTTAGTTCAATTATTGTTTATTGATGAAAAGTCTCAGGGGGCGCCTGGGTGGCTCAGTCCATTAAGCATCCGACTTTGGCTCAGGTCATGATCTCTCAGATCGTGAGTCTGAGCCCCACATCAGGCTCTGTGCTGACAGCTCAGAGCCTGGAGGCTGCTTTCAGATTCTAGGTCTCCACCGCTCTCTGCCCCTCCCCCTGCTCACACTCTCTCAAAAATGAATAAACATTAAAAAAAATTTTTTTTAAGTCTCAGACAGTGAAATTACACATTACCTTATAGAATTTCATCTGGAAAAGATGCAAATAAGGTGTGTCTGCTGAATACGATAATCCAGTGGTTATAGTTTAAAACTTTGCTGGAAATTAACCACTTTCAGATCTAATCCATGTATCTTATTTTAACCTTGGCTAAAAACACCTAATTTTAATATGTTCTTGAGGTTTGTTTTAGCATATAACTAGTTGGGCTCATGCATTATGCTTTCAATGAAATCTTTATTGTGTTCAATTTATATTTTTAGGAGTCATAATTTTGCCTTTTTAAAAATTTTACTTTAGCAAAGCAAAAAAAAAAAATACCTTCCTTTGAAAGCCTGGATGCACCAATGTTCTTTTGTCAAATTTTTAGGGTGTTATTTTATGGAACACTTAGCATTAGCATATAAAAAACCCTAGTCTTATTTAGCTTTAGTTACAAACAACACTTCATCCACTATCATTTTTTAAGGAGGAGACTGGCAGGAATCACCAAAAGTGACTGTTTTATCAGCATTTTCCAACTTTTCAAGAAATAGACTATACTCAATTTTTCTTCCTTTCTGGGAGAAAAGACAGACAATTCTGCTTTAAAGCTCAGAGGCTTATTAAGAGTATTTCATCAACTACATTTAGCCTGTTTATGTTGCTTCTTCCTTGGAAACAAAATCAAGGGTACTTCAGGCAACTATACATGTTAAACTTGATCTGTTAAATTAGAGGAGTCAGAAATGGGTTTTCTCTAGTTTAATTGTGAGTTGCTCTTATGGTTTAAAAGTTCTAATTGACTTGCTCATTAGCAGCACTAACACATGCTATACGTGAAAATGTTTGCTCCATAAAAAAAAGTCTCAGTATTCAAATTTAGTCACTTTTTAAGTGCTCCTAACCTTCACTACAGGAAGCCTGGACCAGACTTGTAGGTGGAAGATGGAGACAGCTGTCAGATTCTAGAAATACTTTGAAGACAGATGCAAATGGGTTTTCTAATAAATTTGTCTTGAAGCATGAGAAAGAGAAGGGAGTCAGAGAGGATTCCAAGTTTGTTTGGTATAACCAAAAAGACAGTACTGCCCAGAACAGGCCTAACCTGACCACTTAACTGGAGATGTTAAGCACCCTCCCTCCCTTCCACACTCCTGACTCCACCTTGTCTTTCTTTTCTAAATAGCAAATGATCACCCTCCATAATTCAGTTACATAAACATGTATTGCTTATTGTGGGGCTCTCCCAAATGCAAGCTCCATCAGGGCATGGCAGAAATACTTTTGTTTGGTTTTATCCCAAGACAGCTACACATTTGTCTGGATGTAATCCAAGCACCTACAACACTGCATGGCTATTTTAGCAGATGTTCAATAAACATTTATTCATTGCATTTGTGGATGGAAAAATTCAGGCTCCGAAAAGTTAAATAAACTTGCCTAATGTTCTATATCTAGGAAACAGCAATCATGGATTTGCCTACAGGTTTTTCTGGCTCAGTCCACAACTTTCCTACTACTTTTATATTATACCTTGGCTAATGTATTAAGGTCAGTATTTCTATCCCTTCGAGGAGATTTCTGCCTGGAGGCCTCATTGTTATTATAGTGTATTGTGAAGTGTGGTAGGAGGGGTTACTGATGACCAATGATTAATGGACCACACTTCCGGATTTATCAGATTAAAGAGGCAGCCGGGCCCAAGAGAGCAAACTAGGTTCTGGAGTCAAAAGACCAGGGTTTGAGGCCAGCTTCCAACACGTTATTTGTTATGTAATCTTGAGGTCAATAATCTTCTCTAGATCTCAATCTCCTGGTCTATAAAATAGATTCATTGTATCATCTGCCTTTGTGGGTTCATAGGATTATTACAGAGATACAATGCAACAAGGTCAGTAATTATAATTAGTGTTATGAATATTTTATGAAGATGGCTTAAAATTGGTGAGATTAAAGTAGAAAGCGATTAAACATGTTCTATCTGCTAGGTCAATATATTCACCAAAAGGCATTTTATTTTTGGTGGCATTTTTTTCCCCTTCCAATCTCACTGGCTTCACTTCCTTCTCTACACTTTATTTTTTAATGTTTATTTATTTTGAGAGAGACAGACACATACACACAGAGCAGGAGTCCGGAGGGGGGGGGGAGAGGGAGAGAGAGAGAGAGAGAGAGAATCCAAGCTGTCAGCATGGAGCCTGACATGGGGCTGATCTCAGGAACCAGGAGATCTTGACCTGCGCTGAAAACACGAATGGGATGTTTGCTTAACTGACTGAGCCACCCAGGTGCCCTGCCCTTCTCCACACTTTTTAAAATGTGTCAATGTTTGTGATGGCATCACAGCGGTGCCATCAAAGAGAACTCTCTGTAGATGCATCACTCACTCTTCTCAAGTCCAGAGGTTATAAACCCACCTTGTCCTCCCCAGGCCTGGACTTGAGAAAACACCAAGGGCTCTCCTGTTTCATTCCTCTCCAGAATTTCATTTAAACTTTCTTCTAAAGCATCACATCTTAGGCCAAGCCCTTGCAGAAGTAAATCCAATTTGTGACAATGTGCACAGTCTCAGGTACGACCTACATATACCTAGGCAATCTATAGATCTACAAATGGGTCCAGAGTCCTGACCCACAGGGTCTTCAAGATCTCTCTGGATTCTCTTCTGGCCTCAGGTCTTCTAGAAAAGCAAAGGTCTTTCCAGTCAGTTTCCAATTCAGCTGAGGGTTTTGGGGAAAGAGTTTTCTTCTCCCAAGTTTCCATAAGCCTTAATTTACTAGACTTCCAGTCTACGAATTTGACATTTTGATCTCTGGAATGATGTAGTGTCTCTTCAGATATCCAGACCCTAGTAACATGGCATGTTATCCTTCAACCACTGCCCTTTGTGTGAACGTAACTCTTCAGCTCCCAGTTCACACCATCCTACGTTTCCATTCATCTGGAGATACTTGCTCGTCTGTCTCGGACTTGCTTCTCACCACTTACTCTTCTCTCTGCTACCCAAATTTCTCTCAATTTTCTCTACATTTCTATTTATCTCCAGTTTCTCAACAACTTCCCTACTTTTCAGCTTAATAGACTTTTAGATAAACACAGTATTAGCATTCTTAAAACTTATACATTATTCATAAATATATTTTTCTTTACAAAAACAAACACATTTAAATTGTTAAAATCAGCATAGGATAGATCTTCTCAAGTGCTGGAAATCACTATCTTGATTTGCGAGGTGGTCAGAGTGCAGACACACATATATTCACTGTGCTGTCAACTCAGATATCCATATACTTTACTGTATACATTATCCCTAAGTTTTAAAGAAATGAAGAAAAGGCTCTCAATAAGGAGGATTCTTCAGAAAGATGTAGGGAGGGAAAGGAAGAGTCTGCTACCAAATATTCAAAGTTTTGCTTAGCAGAGGGGAAAAAGGGGGAAAAAAAGCATAGTCTCAGATCAATAGCATTATAACCTCAAGTCTATTGGTAAAGACTAAATTTTTTCTTACCACTAATAAATTAATCCATCAATTACTAAAGAATGAGGCAGATAATGAAGTTTCATGATCTCCAAAAAGTCTTAAGAAGAAATTCATAGGTTTTGTTTGAAACTTATACCCATTAGAGAGAAACACAGTGACTGCACAAAATAAAACATTATATTGAATACACGATCTGAGAGACTTTTTACAAGAAACTTCAAGCTGTATCTTTCATCCATTCAAATATTAGTTGACTCCACTATGTGCCAATCACCGAGTTGGATACTTTAGAATATGTGACTTCACATATTTCAAAGGAACAATGTTTTACTCCCTGATTGTTTAGCGCAATATTAAAATTCTTCTAAATCTGTCAGTTTGAGAAAATCAGGTGTTGCTTTTAGATTAATCTACAAAAGTTACTGAATTTAAATATGTCCTACGTGTAGGGAAGGATCTGCAAAATAGAGAATATGCTCCATTTAGACAATATGCATTCAGAAATTTGGGCTTAAGTATGCACACGGAGAAGAAAATGATAAAATTATGCTGCGTTTATCTATACAAAACTTTTTCAGCTCACAGAAATCTATGTACAAAGAAGTGTGGCACACCATGTCAAAGTTAACCATTTACCTTTGCCATCTTCTCTGCCAACTGCAAACGACCATCAAGTTCCCGTCTGATCTGGGCAGCCTGTTCATCTGCATTATCCAGCTTTAAGACAGAAATTACACAGATGTGATTACTTAATGGCAGTGACCTACAGAATAAAGTGAAGTCTTAAAGACTCAATTTTTGTTTTTAATAAATTCTCTCAGTTAACAATTAAGAACACAGAACAATGTTTAATTAGGTCAGCAGCCCAATTAAATTTCTTGGGCACCTTTCATTTTAGTTTCGTTCACAAAAAAAAGTTATTCAATTGCTAAAAAAGTTATTCAGTTGCTAAAAAAAGTTATTCAGTGTAGGGTCATAGCTCAGTTTACCAAAAATCTAATTAGGATCATTCTTTGCCCAACCTGTCCAGTAAGTTCTTGTTTCCTTGAAATTATGTTACATTGTCATGCTTATTCAGTCCCTCCTATCTTCTTGAATGTCAGTCCTTCCAGTTCCAGATGGAGAAGTCTCTTGTTTTGTTCTTTCAAATTTCCGGAGTGCATTTCTGGATGGTGAGATACTGAGTAATGTTCTACTTCTTTGTCATTTTTATAAAAAATTTGTGTATTAGTGCTAAACTCTAAAAGTACCATTTGATTGACTGATATAACTTCCTACCCTTTAAGTCTTTATATTCTCCTCATTCTAGTTATCAACAGACTCATACTGCCAAGAAACCCTTCCATTCTTTACAGATTGGCACATTAGAATTTCCATTCTCTTGTACTAAATTTGACTGAAAGCAAGAAAAGCATGCGATCATTTTTAAAGATATTTACACAGAAAATTACTTTCACTTATCCAGTGAAATAATCCTTTTCTTATATAGTATCTTTTAACTTTTCCTCATGATTCCCTTCTCTCCAATTATTCATGATCAATTTCTTTTTATTAGTTCATTATGAAAACGGCTAAAGTGAGGAGGTCCTATGAGCCATGCAGTGTGGGATGCGCCAAGTGGGCTGCAGATGTTTCTTTCAACTTTAATTCCTTCCCCTTTCCTACTTCTATCATTAAGAAACCTGGACCACACAATACAATTGTACTATAGTAAAGGTCCACCTAAAGACTGGATTAGTATTGACTACATTAAATGCCTAGGAAGATATAGGTGTATTCCATTTGCTGAAGAACTACAAATGGACCAGATTGCATGATTTGAAACAGCCTTAAAAAAGAAAAATAAAGCCTGGAAAAGAAGAGTAGGGGCAATGAAGGTCAAGATGGTGGTGTCAGGGCAAATGTAAAGAGTCAAGAAAAGGGGAAGCTGTCCAGTAAGAGGGCACCAAAAGTTTGGAGGTGAGATTAGTAATCTCGGTGGTAATGGGATGGGGTTGAAGGCGGGCAGGAAAGGGTACATGGGAGATGGGGCTGGAGAGAGAGACCAGCTACTTCATAAACGACTCCTCACAGCCACATTAGGGAGTCTGGAGTTGGTTCCTACAGCAGTGAGAATTGACTAAGGGTTTTTTTTTTTTTTAAGTTTTTCTAAATGTTTATTATTTTTATTTATAGTTTATTGTCAAGTTGGTTTCCATGTAACACCCAGTGCTCTTCTCCACAAGTGCCCTCCTCCATGACCATCACCCCCCTTCCCTTTTCCCCCTCCCCCTTCAGCCCTCAGTTTGTTCTCAGTATTCAAGAGTCTCTCAACTGAGGGGTTTTAAACAGGATTTTGGAAAGATCACTTTGTCTCCAGGACTAATAGCAGGTTAGAGGGACACAGGAAGTCTGTTGTTTATTCATTAGAAAGACAGATCTGGGGTAAGTTACTTTCCAAAAAAATGTTTCCAGGTTCATTTAAAAAATCAAATTCATTTAAAGACAAGTTGAAAAGCAGCCAATATTTTCTAAAACTAAATTGTTGGTAGACATGTCATCTCAAAACAAATACAATTTAATTAATAGGATACAAAGTCAAAGAAACAAAGTTTCTCTTCACTGTCCAAAGTTAAAATAATCTACATTAAAAACTAACAAAACTGTTAAAGAATGTGTGGTATGTCTGTTCCCGGTAACTGAAACCAATGTCCTAAAAGCAAAAATTATGTGTAAGAGCTTGTAACTACAATACTTCAAATACGTTAAATGCAATATGGAAAATGTTCTGATCTTCGCTTAAATGCTAATAAATGTCTTTCCACAGAAAAACTGAAATAAAATGGCTCCCTGCATGTAAAGAGTTCTAGTTCCACTAAGAAATAGTATTTAGCATCTTAAAATAAAAGGTCACAGTTCTCCTTCAAACTCAATCACAAAACACTATTTAACATCTTCAAATATTTTTATCTTCTTCTTAACAGCCCCTAATCTTAAATGGGATTATTTGACTCACTTCTGGGTTTTGCAAGGATGATCTTTGCAAGAGCCAGTCTTCTGCTATTTCTAAAAAAAATATTAATACCTTAAGTGTATTTTCTGAAACAATGTAGGTAGATAAAAGCAGAGCGCTGCTATACCAAACAACCTCTGAATAGCTTTCTCTTCCTTAATGAAATTAAATTTTCAGAGACTAAACGCTAATTTTTGTGACTATTAGTGTCATGCAGTGAACATAGAACAGCCTACTTCCAAACACATTAACAAAAGAGAGGAAAAGCTAATAAAGACAACAAATTCTTATCTATTTTTGTGTCATGTAATACTAAATAGAATTGAAGGAGGTAAATCAGTTGGTTAGCTTTTTTTTTTTAATATGTAAGAATGTTAACGTCCCATGCCTTTTGTTTTATTTTTTCAAATTAAACGAAAGTTTATGTAATTTTTATAAACATTTTCTTAAAGGTTGATTCAATTGAAATTAGCTTCACATGCAGTTATAAGAAAGAGATAAACCCACTGTACACTGCCCTGTTCCCCCCAATGGCAGCATCATATAAAACTATACTATTCTAGCACAACCAGGATATTGACTTTGATATAATCATCCACCTTATCCACAGTTTCTCAGCTTTATGCTTACTCATTTGTCTTAACCTATTATTTATCTAAATTCACATACTCACCACCACCAGTCAAAACACTAAAGAGTTTTAACACCATACATTGCCCTTTTATAACCACCCCCATTTCCCTCCAGGCAATCCCCAGGTGGTTAGTTTTAAGAATAATGTACCTCTTTTCACGATGTTTAAAAATAAATCCTAAAAAGGCAAATGGTTTGTTTTTTACTTTCCATTATGAAACTGGAGATGGGCTCTCATGAGGTTAACATTTGTAAACAGCAGAAAGGGGCCTCAGATCTCTTAATCTTTGCCTTCACCACCTGAGTGCTTTCCTCAAAACACATGGCCCTACATTACATAGCATCTACTCACTGACAACTCCCAAGCACGCATCTCCAGCTCCAACCCTTCATGAGAGTTTCAGACTTACATTTCCAGCTGTCTATTTACCATTTCTGTTCGCGTGAAGAAAAGGCACATTGCACTCGTAAGCCCAAAATGCAATCTTGACTTCCAGCTGCCCACCCCATCACTCCTTTAATGAATAATGCCATGTCCTACAAATGCTCAAGCCCAAAGCCTAGGGGTCATCTTTCACCTTCCTCTTTCCCTCACAGCGCACATCTAAGCCAATCTAGATCATGCAGGGTGAAACCTGGATCACATTGTTGAGACAGACCAGAATTCAGGTACTCAGAGTACTTGGCCAGGACTACTTTTTTGGGGGGTGGAATGTTTCCTTAGCCACTTCAAGTACATCTCCTTTCATCAGAACAGTTATGCCTAGGTATGGTGAAAATAATTGATTTTCTTTTCTGAACCTTTAAGAGAACATGGGTTTTTACATCATTCCTTCCACCCCTTCTCAAAAAAAAAAAAAAATAAAGGAAGAAAAGGAAAGGAAAGGAAAGGAAAGAAAGAAAGAGAAAAAGAGAAAGAGAAAAAAGAAGCCTGGTTAGGTGGTTTATAGATGTGGAACATCAGATTTAAAATGCTTGGTAACGGGAGTGACTGGGTGGCTCAGTTGGTTAAGCATCTGACTTCAACTCAGGTCATGGTCGGTTCGTGGGTTTGAGCACTGTGTAGGGCTCTGTGCTGACAGCTCAGAGCCTAGAGCCTGCTTCAGATTCTGTGTCTCCCTCTCTCTCTGCCTCTCCCTCACTCATGCTCTGTCTCTCTCTCTCAAAAATAAACATTTAAAAAAAGTTTTTTAAATGCTGGGTAACAGGAAGGAGTACCTGGGTTCAACAGATTAAGCATCCAACTTCGGCTCAGGTAATGATCTCACAGTTCATGGGTTTGAGCCCCGAGTTGGCCTCTGTGCTGACAGCTCAGAGCCTGGAGCCTGCTTCGGATCCTATGTGTCCCTCTCCTTCTGTCCCTCCCCTTCTTGCATGCGTGCGCATGTGTGCACACACACATACACTCTGTCTCTCTCAAAAATAAACAAACATTAAAAAATAAAATAAAATGCTGGGCAACACCAGGGTACCCAGGTGGCTCACCTGGTTGAGCATCCAACTCCTGATTTAGGCTCAGGTCATGATCTCACAGTTCTTGAGACTGAGCCCCATATTGGGCTCTGTCCTGAAAGCACAGAACCTGCTTGGGATTCATAGTTTCTCTCTCTCTCTCTCTCTCTCTCAAAATAAAGAAATATAAAAACAATAAAAGAAAAAAAATAAAATGCTGGGAAACACATCTGTCTTAATGCCTGAATTGGGGTAGGAGAGTAAATGGGGATATATGAACTCTGGAGTTCATGGCAGGGACTAGACGTAAGCTTCACTCCACAAGGACTTTATTTTTAAACTTCGTTTTCTTTTAAATTCTTGATTTCAACACTTTCTGACAATAGATGACTTAACTCACAGATGTCCTTTCCTGGCACAGAATATTTTCCAAATCTTTTAAAGAGAGTCATTCAACCCTGACCGTAACAGATGCTCAAATGTATCTTTATTCTCTGCAATGCCCCTCGTATCCATTACACAGAGCATTTTCAATTCTCAATTGAAAATCATCAATTTCAATGACCAGTTCAAAATTAATTACTACTTCAATTATCAAGATATTTTTCTGGAATGGCAAATATTTAATACAGGAAATGTACTTTTATTCCCTCCTGTTCGTAACACAGAAATTACTGTTTCCACATTCAGGATCCTTTGGCACAGATTTTTCAAGTCTTTTAAAAAGGGTCAATCAACCCTGACCATAACAGGTGCCCAAATATATCTGTATTTCCTGCAATGCCTCTAGTACCTATTATGCAAAGCATTTTCAATAATCAACTGAAAATTATCAATTTCAATAACCACTTCAAAATCATTAATTATCATATTCAAAAATCAGTGATCACTTCAATGATGAAAATATTTCACTAGCTTGACAAATATTTAACAAAGAAAGTGAATTTTTCTTTTTCTCCTGTTTTTTATACAGGGATTACAATTTCCATAATTAGAATTCTCTAGGCTAAGGAATATTTTTAATTTTTTAATATTATTTTTGAGAGACAGAGCACGAACAGGGTAGGGGCAGAGAGAGGGAGACACAGAATCTGAAGCAGGCTCCAGGCTCTGAGCTGTCAGCACAGAGCCCGACATGTGGCTCGAACCCATGAACCGCGAGATCATGACCTGAGCCAAAGTTGGACGCTTAACCAACTGAGCCACCCAGGTGTCCCTAGGCTACGGAATTCTTAACCTGAACCTTTGGGAGTCTGAATCACTCAAGTAGTGCACAAAATTGTATAGAATTATGCATTTGTTTTCCCCTTGGGGAGTGGCTTCAATTTTACACCTTACTCAAAGGGGTGGCAACTCCCTAACTCAAATGAGGTGAAGAACAATGCTGTAAGGAACTCTTTCTAGAAGCCTCTATCCATTTCTTCTAGAATAGGCTATACAGCTTTTACAACATAAACCACGGAAAATGGTCACCTCAGACCTACACATCATCAACCTTACCCTTACAGAGGTTTGTTAAATCTTTGTAAAGGGATGCTAAGACACAGACTTTCAGTAGTATTGGCAATGGTCCATAGTTACTTTACCAACTATATTTACCCTTCCCTACACCTACCATACAGCAACCACTATGAAGGCTCTTCAGTAGCTACAAAAATAAGGGCCTTCCAGGAATTCATGCTTTATGTTAAAAACAGTAAAAATAGTATACAGAACAGAATATAATTGTCACAAGAAAGCTACTGATCAGGTGCTGTAAGAATTCAGCAATGAAAGAGAGGTGTTTCCTGGTTGATTAGTATCAGGATGGATTCATGAAGATGGAAATACTAAAAGGTGGACTTTGGAGAAAATGCTGACCTGATGCAGCAGTCTATTGGTCTTGACTTACAAATCTCTAATGCTAGGCCGTCCTTGCCACATTCCCCTCACATCCTTGGAAACAGCTCTGAAAAAGATCTCAGAGATCAGCAAATCTCCCTTTGCAGAAAGGCCTCAGGAGGACCCAAAACCTGTGTGGTGCCCAACTCTAGTACAGTTTATGAAAATTTTAAACAGCAAAATCATAACTTTACCAAGTTCCACCAAACACCTTCATTTTAGAACTTGTGATATCATTCTTCCAATGCTTTAAAAACTACAAATATCAAATATTTGAATTCATTAAATTTGCTCATATCTTTAAAAAAAAGATCATTTATAAAAAGCACTTTTCACAGCACTGCTTAGCATCATTACCCTCTCCCATCAATTTTCTAGAACCAGGATAACTGTATTAACATTGTCAATCACTAAAAGGGGGAATTAATAGCTGTTTTCCCATACTGATGCCTTTGTACATGCCAACCCTACTCAATTATGTCCTTCTTTCTCACACTGAAGAAATTAGTTTTCTCCCCAACTCCATACCTCTTTTCAAACAAGTTATATTCTGTTATTTTCTTATAATATTCATCTTTATCCTTTAGTATGAAAAATGGAAGGAGACTAGGATTTGTTTTATAAACTTAGTGTTCTCCCTGAGATTAATCTATATGTTGCTCCACTGTATTTATATTATCTATCAATCCAGTGATTGATAGATAATACATCATGAGAAGTAAGTAATGCAAAGTTAACACTGATTCCAAAAGAACACTCCGACACTTCCCTATGTAATTTTCTAGTAGCCCAGTGTTTGATAGTACCAAATACACATGGATTTTGCAACAGGACCTAAAACCACTGATCAAAAAGCTTTAGGTGTTACTTTACTTCATCAATAAATTGTGTTAATTCTCTATTATTACTTGAACCACAAATTTATCATAAAGATAGCACCTAACTCTACCTACTATTTCTGCTGTTTTCTGTGCTGCCTCCCCACCCCCTCATGCCTACAAACACACGCATACAGGTTCTTGTCTATTCCAGACATCAGGGTGTCTCCAGTTACTTTTCAAAACAGTATCTTTAGTCAGTATATACCACTGGCCTTTCCCCTGAGTTCCAGCTCTCAAGCTGAAGGCAAGGCCTTTCCTTTTAGGACTTTCTGGGTACAAAGTCCTCAAACTAAAATCAAACCAGTTCTTGTGCTGTTCTGAAGGGGCACACGCACCCCCACGTTTATTGCAGTGGTATCAACGATAGCCAAAGTATGGAAAGAGTCCAAATGTCCATCAACAGATGTATGGATAAAGAAAATGTGGAATATACTTACAAAGAAGTATTACTTAGGAATCAAAAAAAGTGAAATATTGCCATTTGCAACTACGTGGATGGAACTACATGGTATTATGGTAAGCAAAATTAGTCAGAGAAAGACAAACATACGACTTCACTCATATGTGGAATTTAAGATACAAAACAGATGAACGTAAGGGAAGGGAAGCAAAAATAATATAAAAACAAGGAGGGGGACAAAACATCATAGACTCTTAAATACAGAGAACTGAGGGTTTCTGGAGGGGTTGTGGGTAGACGGATACGCTAAATGGGTAAGGGGCATAAGGAAGACACTTGTTGCGATGAACACTGGGTGTTATATATAGGGCATGAATCACTGGAATCTACTCCTGAAATCATTATTGCATTATACGCTAACTGGGATGTAAACTAAAAAATAAATAAAATTAAAACAACTTAATCTGCTCTTTATCATCCACTCTTCAAAATGGTTTCTATTTCTACATAGAATTCCCACTACCCTTGATCAGGCTACAATCTGAGAGGGAGGGAGGGAGGGAGGGAGGTAAGGAAAAAGGAGAGGAGGGACTAAATAAATCAATATGAATAGAGAAAATTATAACCAAACACCTCAACCTAGTAAATTAAGGTCCTCCCAAATTCTGTACCGATCTGTCTTTTTAAGCTCTTGGATAATTCCATTATCTATACAAATCAGTTTGTTTAATGTTCACTGAACATGTTACATTTTCCCAGTCATGCATTTTGCTTGTGTTTCTTCTGCTGGGGACATTCCTCTTACCTACTTTCATTGTCCTGATCAATCTTAAAATTTTAGATGACCTAACCAATCATTTAATAATAAAGCAGGTACTATCTGATGACAGATCTTTCATAGTTTCCTACTATTGTTGAACTTAAGATATTTATGACTTCTACCTCAAACTGCAATGTATGCCTCTTATCAGCTTACCCTACCCAGAGTAGTAAAACAACTCCATCTCGAACAGCAGAATTCACAGAACTTGTCTCAATTTTAATGCAAATACAAAGAATGATTAAAAGGTTCTTGGACCCTAACATCCCCTCCAAGTTGATCCATCTTCTGTGAGTAAACCCTCAAAAGCCAAAACCTCTTCCTTCCCTCCTTTTTTCTTAGTCACTGGGAATCAGCCAACAACATGATAAACTCCCTTTGTAATTTCATATAATGAAAAAAAATATATAATAAGAAAATGAAGTTATCCCCACACTCTTGAAAGAAACACTTGTATATATGATGTTATGTATGATTCAGGTAACACTACGTCTGCTAGGGGTAAAGCATTGAAAGAATTACCTTGTATCTGTTGTATAGATTATGTATAAAAAACCTGACCTCAGAAACAGCAGTTCTGCCATGGGTCTTTGTAGAACATTTCTAAGAGTCTTAAAAATGCATTTCCCAGAAGGAATAAGGAACATACTTATCTCAACATAATAAGCCCATAGCTAACATCATACTCAATGGTGAACTATTAAAAGCTTTACCTCTAAGATCAGGAATAACATAGGGGCACCTACCCTCAGTACTACTATTGAAGATAATACTAGAAGAACTAACTAGAACAACCTGGCAAGAAAAAAGAAATAAAAGATATCAGAACCGCAAAGAAGTAAAACAGTCTTTACTTGTAGAGAATATGGTTTTATGTACAGAAAATCCTAAAGACTCAACCAAAAACCTGTTAGATCTGATCAATGACTTTAGTTACAGGGTACAAAATTAACATAGAAAAACCAGTAAAGTTTCTATATACTAACAATGAATTTTCTGAAAAAGGAATTTTAAAATGCCATTTACAATAGCATCAAAAACAATACTTAAGCATAAATTTTACTATGGAGATCAAATATCTGTATTGTGAAAACTACAAGACATTGAGAGATAAAACTGAGGAGATCAAAGAACATACATATAAATGGAAAGGTTTCCCGTGTTCATAGCTTGAAAGACCCTATCAAGATTCCAGTGGCATTTCTTTTTTTACAGAAGTAGAAAAAATATGCCTAAAATGTATGTGGAACCACAAAAAATCCTGAAAAGCCAAAAATATTCTAAGAAGAAAAGTAGGAGGCATCACACTTCCCAATTTCAAGCTATACTATAAAGTTGTAGTGTTCAAAAACAGTATGGTATGGACATGAAAACATATACAAAGATGAGTGGAACAGTTCCAGAGCCCAGAAATAAACCCAAAAATGTACAGTCAACTAATATTTGACAAAGGAGCTAAGACTACTCAATGGAGAAAACACAATCTCTTTAATAAATGATGGTGGGATAATTAGATATTCTCGTATGTACAAGAATGAAACTGGACCCAGAACTTCCACCCCATAGAAAATTTAACTCAAAATGGACTAAAGACTTAAATGTAAAACCTGAAACCATGAAAATCCTAGGAGAAAACAAAGGAATAGAGCTCCTTGACTGGGGTCTTGGTAATGTTTTTTTGTTTTTGTTTTTTTCGTATACAATACTGAAAGCAAATGCAACAAAATCAAATATAAGCAAGTATTAACTATATGACACTAAAAAGTCTCTGCTCAGCAAAAGAAAACTACTGTGAAAAGAAAGACCATAGAATGAAAAAATATTGTCAAACCATACATCTTATAAGTTAGTATCCAAAATATATAAAGAATTCATACAGAATATATATAAATATATATTTATTATATGTATTAAAAGTAATACATATAATATATATATTTATACATTTATTATACATATATATATAAAGAATCAAAAGCAAAACAAAAACACCACAATTAAAAAGAATGAGCAAGTAGATATTTCTGAATAGATAGTTCTCCAAAGAACAAATATGAAAGACCAATAGGTACATGAAAAGATGCCTAACTTGGTAAGTCCTTAGGTAAATGCAAATTAAAACCACAAAAATGTCACCTTATGGCTGTTAGAATGGCCATCATCAAAATGACAAGAGATAACAAATGCTGGAGTGGATGTGGAGAAAAGGCAACCTGTGTGCACTGTTGGTGGGACTATAAATTGGTGCAGTCACTATGGAAAACAGTATGGAGGATCCTCCCAACATTAAAAATAGAAGCACCATATGGTCCAGCAATTCTGCTTCTGGGAATATATCCAAAGGAAATAAAAGCACTAGCTTGAAAAGATATCTGCACCCCCATGTTCATAGCAGCATTATTTACAATAGTGAAGACATGGAAACAACCTAAATGTCCATCGATAGATGAATGGATAAAGAAGTTGTGGTGTATATACACAATGGAATATTATTCACCCATAAAAAGGAAGAAATCCTGTTTGTGATAACATGCATGGACCTTGAAGCCATTATGCTAAGTAGAATAAGCCATAGAAAAATAAATACTGTATGACCTCATGTGTGCAATCTAAAATTTTTTTTTCTAATTTAAAAAACAAAACTGATAGAAAGAGATCAGACTTGGGGTCATCAAAGACAGAGGGGGCTGGGAGGGAGGGAAATTGGAGGAAGGTGGTCAAAAAGCCCAAACTTCCAGGCATAATATAAATAAGCACTAAGGATGTACTGTACATCATGAGAATTATAGCTAATACCGCTCTAGGCTATATAGGAAAAATTAAGAGTTATCATCACCAGGAGAAAAAAAAAGTCGTTTTCTTTTTGTTGTATCTATATGAGAAGATGGAACTTGGTTAAAACTGTGTGGTAATCATTTCACAATATATGTAAACCAAATCATCATATTGTACGTTTTAAACTTATACAAACATTAGGTCAATTATTTTTCAGTAAAACTAGGGAAGAACGTTTCCCAAACCACACTTTGATTTGAATGCTAAAAAAGTAGGGAAAAGATGAATGAGTTAATTAGATATAAGATTACCCTATGTGAACTGAACTATATTAAATAATGGATCAAAATGTTCAACAGCAAGAAAGTAAGAATTTAACCTCAAATCTAAAAACCATGGGACTTCAATAGCCTGAAGACAATGCATGCATGTTCTCTAAAACGGTAGATGGTGAATTTTTAAACATCATGAAATCTTCTTCAGTATTTCAATGGTTATTAACATTTTATCTTCTGGACAAAAAGTAACACGCTAATACTTTCAAGCAACTACTTACTAACCATATTCACTTCAATAAAATAGTGGAGTATATGTTCACATTAATAATTGAATAATGCTGAAATTGAGAGAGTTTAATATTAAGTAACAGACACTATCAAGGTTATTACAGAACTCTGTCAGAGTACATTAGAATTCTAGCCTCATCAAGACCAATAAGAACTAAATTTACACAGCCCTTATGACATGTAAGAACCTGTCCTATGTTTTTATAAACATGAAGGCATTTAAGCCTCAGAGCAACTCTATGAGATAGATCATAACTTTTTCTCATTTTAGTGATGAAAAATCTGAAGCCCAGATTGCTTTAAGCAATTATCTAGGGTCAAGGTCTCATAGTTAATAAGGGGCAGGGCAGTTTGACTGCAGGGTTCAACTTAACTGCATCACACTCAATTTCCCTTCTTTCAGTCATTTGCTCGATCTATGGGTACCCACAATAGGAAACACATTAAATATTGTAGAGTTAATGGTACAAAGATCTAATATCCTACGTTCAATGAAGTAGAAGAGGCATATATAAATAGAATACAAAGTAGAATATGATAGGTTTTTGGGTAATGATAAGGAATTGTAAATTCCTCATTTCCCCTTCCCCTAATATTTAAGAAAAATGACTGGGGGCAGGAGCAGGGAAATCTTTGTGCAAGTGGACCTTCTCTTGAGTCTTGAAGAATGAAGATGGAATTCCAAGTGAAGAGAGTATTAGGAGACAAAATTAAAATCTAAGAAAATACAGGGAGTGATTCAATTTATGTGGAACTCAGACTGTGTAAAGTTTTGCTACATTGGAAAAGAATATAAGCAAGGCAGGTTGTGGCCAGACTGAACACCAAAGTGGTATGAGCTTCACTCTGTTGACAGAGAGGAGCCATTTTTTTTTCTTTCTATTCATAATTGGGTCATGATGAGAATGGGATGGTGCTCCAATAATACTAACCTGACAACAAAAATACATAAGGTTGGGAGGGGGAAGCAGTTAAATTACTGCCGTGCTCCATATGCTGTGCTCATAGTGAAGTCTGGAGCTATGGCAATGGCCAGGGAAATAAGAAAGATGATACAGCATTATGGAGAAAGCAGTAGTGCAGGTAACTGGGCTGGGACAACACAGAAGGACTGATGGTTATGAGTCAGAAGGCTGACACACAAAAGGAGAAACACGTTTGGGATGAGAACAAATGGCGTTTTGAACCTGTTGTGTCTCAGGAATCTCAGATTCATCGTTTGGCCTGGGCTATAATGAGACAGAAGGGAAAGGGAGGAGCTGACCTATGTGAAAAGGGTAAATAGGCAGTAATACTCAAAATAAGCACAGCGAGTGGTGTGTTTTTGCTTTTTATCACTGCAGTACTTTTCAGTGGATTTAACTCAGCGCAACAAAAACAGCAGCATCTCATTTCTCAAAATAGGGTAGTGAGCCTATTGATATTTTTCAAACACTATTGCTCTTAGTACCATACCATGTATAAAAGGAGTTCACAAACCTCTGATGAGGATTCACAGACTGAGACGTAAGCCTTATTAATCTGGAGACCATAGCAGAATCATGAAAACACAAATAGAAAATGACATCATTTTAAACATTTAACAATAACAGAGGCCTTTCTAGAAGTTTGTAATAAATAGCCAGAATCAATTACTGCCACCCATTACACAAGTAACATCTTACAAAGATAGTGATCATTTGGCCCTGCTCTAATGGGATTAGGATAAATGGAAATTTTTTTATAGTCTAAAGCAAAGAGGATTTAGGATATTATGACCTTGATAATCAGCTAAAAGCATTAAATAGCACCAGGTACTCTTTTGTGAGTATGTGTCAATCCCTTTTCCTCAGCTTTTTTAAAATTGTTTTTTCTTAAAGTGCATTATAAAAACCGAAAAGTTGCTCTAACCATCTACTAAAACGAACAAGTGTTAAGTTCTCTGGGCCACGCATTTCTATAAATCCAAAAGTAATAAACAGGAAGAAAGTCTGATGCTATGAGCTTGGCACATAGTAAGTTGCCAACAAATTTCATAAAATGATTCACTGTACTAAACAGAAGGAATTTCTTGAATATATAATGTTTTTGTTACTGCCTGGTCCCCTAAACAAGTTACTGTTAATTCTTTTTTCTCACCTTCTTGGTTCTTCTCTTAATCCACTCCAGGACGGTCAAGAGTGCCTTCTACCATGACAAATGCAAGGGTCGCTTCGCTGTCCTCTTACCTAACCTCTGAGCAGCTTGTGGCATAAACACTCGCCTTCTCTGACAGGTCTTCTCTTGGCTTCCCTGACACCACATGCTCCGGCTTCCCTCCTACTTCACTGGTCATTTGGCTTTTGTGCAGCCTCTAAATCCTGGCATCCATAGATTCTATCCTGGGCCCTTTTTCTTCTTGAGCTACAGACTCTCCTAAAATGATCTTAGTATCTTGTGGCGTCAAAAACTAACTTTATCTAAATGTTTCCCAAATCTGTATCTCCAACTGGACCACTCACTGGCATTTCAGATTTGCACATACAACTACCACTTGCCTTTTCCACGTGGACATTTAGTACTTTGTTTTCAGCCTGTATAAAACAGAATTCCTGATTTCTCCCCCACACTTCTCCCTCCCAAAATGTTGCTCCTTGAGAGAGGGAACAGCATATATGGAGAGCCTAGAACAGTACTAGACTAGAGTAGGTACTACGATGAAAGAAAACCCTAATCAGAGACGCCCCATCAGACCATGGTTAACATAAACACTGCATCAGGTAAACATGAACAAATGGAAAGATAGACATTAAAGCATACGATTTTTCCTATAAAAAGAAAGGAAAAAAAATACACAGTATTAAAGTTCTAAAAATTGGTATGTCTTAAGCTATAGACCCAAGTTGACTCCCAGTTTCTGCCTGAATTCCCAGACTTCTTTGCCCCTTTCCTTGCAAGCAGGTGTTCAAGTGTTCTGACTCAAGCCCAAGTTCCCAAGTATGTGGGGAGCCCAGCAGGATTCTGAAGCACAATACAGGACATGGATCCAAGAGGATGTGAACACGGACTCCTAAGTCAAAGCCAGTAGTCTAGGAACTTCACAAGCAGCAGAGGGATAAAACAGGACCATAGCAGAGCAAGGAGCAGAGCCTGGAGATTACGTATAGGATTAACATATAGGTTCCTGACCCACTTCTGTTTCAATAATGCTGGGTCATGTCCATAGGTTGGGTGAGGCAGGGTATGGACCATTGACAATCCATCCTTTAGGTCACAGAAAAAAAGCTTTGTAGAATCCCAACCCACTCCGGCCATTTCTTTTCTTCAAGCCAGCTGTGTTACCGGCTCATAATAAATTCTAATCTCTTCCAGCTACCAGTTAAGGCCCTTAATATTCAAGTACTAATCATTTGGCCTCATCTCCTGCTACTCCCACAATACACACAACATACCTTCCTAACAGATTCCAAGCCTTTTCACTGTCCTTGTGCCTTTGTAAATGTTATTTTCCACCTGCCTGTCAAATTTCTATTCATCTTCTAAAATGCAGGAATTTGTGCCGCCTTAGAACCTTCATTAAAGCTCCAAAGGAAAACCGGTTTTCCACACTCCCAAAACACTCCTCTTCCTGAGCACAATGGTAGACTGTTCTCAGACAGTTCCCAAACTGTTTCTATGGTTTGAGGTCACCATGGCATTAAGTCCTTGATGGGCAGTCAGGCCAGGGGTTCCCAACCTTACTGGGCATCTTCATCAGCATCATGTAGAAGGCTTTTTAAAACCAGACAGTGGGCCCCATTTCTACGGACTGTTTCACTTAGTCTAAGGTGGGGCCCAGGCATCAAGTGGTTTTTAAAGCTCCTCAGATCATTCTAATGTGCAGCCAGGACGCATCACTAGAGAAATCTGTGCCAATTACCCCACATCAAATTAAAATACGCACCCATACTGTGTGGGTATACACAGCCTCAGGAACACACTTTTTAAGTATATAACATTTTCTTTATAGATCTGTCTCCTGAGCACACGCAGATACCTTGAAAATCAAATTCAGTCACTTTTGGAATTTCCATGCTGACATTTTTAGATATCTCATTTTAATTTTGATAGAACATTTTCATTAACAATCATGAAAAAGATACAATTGCTTATTATACTTGAAAGAGTATATGCATATAATCCTTTTTTATGAAGAGCTGAGAACAGGTCTTGAAATATATTAGCAAAACTACACCTCCACCTCGGCACAACTATTACTACTACATCATTGATCTCTGAAGATTTGTGTTCTCTTATTTAAAAAATGGAAAAGTCAAGTTATGTCTTAATTTCTATAGGCTAGATCTGGGTAAAGAAACACCTAAAATAAATGCAAGAAAAGTCTGAAGGTAGACTATGGGAAAAAGCAAATTAAAACATTTTGGGAGAATTCTTATTTAGGAATATTCTTATGTAGTTCTCTTACAGATAGGCCAAAGGTTAAAAAACAAAATAATGCACAGTCAAATGAAGCAAAACTTCTTGCTAAAATCTAAAATTTGATTTAATATATTAGAATTGTACTCATAATTAAAACTTTTAATTTTTTAGAGTAAAAACTATTATCAGATATTCAAATTCATTGAAATGAAATCAGAGTCATCTAATTTATGTCATGACACCTTCATTTAAAAAAGTGAACATGTATATAATTATGGCCATTCCAATTATTAACTACAGAATTTGAAAACTCAAGATATTATAAAATCAACTCATTTTTAAAGTCTTAAGTTTCTTCTTGATGTATCCTAGATCATAATAACTGCCATTTAATGACACTTACTTGAACATTTTCCTCAAGCATTTCAAGCTTTAAAATTACAGATTTGAAAAATATACCCTACTAATGGTCATTTCTACAGCTCTATTTTCTAATTTTGAAAATGATTTTTGTTATCAAACGTAACTGCCTCTGCAGGGTGTGCTTTTATTTTTGCCAAAGTAGACAAATTATGTTAAATAAAATGTCTTATCAAATCATCCAGTACTAGCGGAGAAGAAAGAGGGCAGTGGTGAAAGGCAGATGCCAACTTCCTTGGAGCATTTCACACTGCTAGCTCTTCCATTTGCCACCGACATCGTGAATGCAGGTCTTCCAAGGCAAGACCCTCACAATGAGAGGAGCAAGAAACCTTGCAACTGCCTAGATTTGCTGATTTCCTTAAAACTCTTAATCCCAAGTGCTTCAACTCCAAAGCTAAAATTCTAAGAGAAAAGGCATCAGAGACCTGAAGGCTACTTTCTAATCATTTGTAAATTATTCCTGCTTATCCCTTAAAATGCACAACAGTTTGGTAGTATCACTTAGAGTTCTTGCAGTCTTCAGAATATAAGAAATCTGGGTGGAGGTATATTTAGAGAGGAAGATTTCACTTAACTTTGCTTTGACTCTTGGGTAAATATGGGAGAGTCACTTTCTTCAGTTAATGGAATGGGATTATGCAAGATTGAGGAAGGTTGCCTTGGGCCGAAAAGATGGGATTTGGATAGCTGTAAAACTCCCTAATTCTCTTAAAATACAAATAAAAAAGTAAAAGGAGAATTACTGTTGATATAGTATGAGACCACACTGTGCAGACTCTGGTCATTTAGGATTGGATCCCTCTCTACCCAGTGCCACACCCCTACCTATATCTGCTAAAGTCCTCTCAAACCACAGCCCCATCTCTTCCTTATACTCCAGCAGCAACAAAGACTTGCAGTTCCCCTTAATGCCATGCCATTTTGGAGCCTCTACACTTACTCATCCCTCCTTGCAGAATACTTTTTTAGCATCTTAT
Source organism: Cryptoprocta ferox (assembly GCA_028646485.1). Lineage (NCBI taxonomy): Eukaryota > Metazoa > Chordata > Mammalia > Carnivora > Eupleridae > Cryptoprocta > Cryptoprocta ferox. Next base: position 73,592,637 of record CM053559.1, read on the forward strand.
TCTGGTGTCTTCATGACACTCCTCCAATACTGTATTTTTTTTTTTCAATCTCAAGAACATAGAGCCAGGAACTCACCACATCACTGTGGCATTTACAACAGTGCTTTGCCTTTTTTTTTTTTTTTTTTAATCTAGCTCTTACGAGGTCTGGTCCCTGTGTTCCTATGATTCAATATAGTACTTGGTACATAACTTTTTCATTACATGTATTTCTAACGTTGAATAGGGAAAGGGTTCACATCAATCAGTAAGGGAAGATAAGGGAACTTCAGGGAGGCAGACTGCAGCTGCAAGTGGGAGGCTGAAGAAGCAGTAGTGGCAGCCGAGTTTGGGGAAGAAGAAAGATAAACATGTTCTGGACCTGCCTGGGCTAGGTGCCATGTATCAAGTCTCACAAACTTTCTGATAAGGTCCCAATAAAAAGTCAGGGACAAAAATCCTTGGTGGCTATGCTGTCAGAACTCCTTTCACTCTTGAGAGCTTTGTACTTTCCCTCGAAAAACTCAATTGCTTTGCTCATTCTCTACTCTCCCTGAGATTCATTCTTTGACTCCATGAAACATGGACCAACACCTCTCCCGTCCTCCCCAGAACAATATGATAATGCACACTATTAACTAATTGATTTGAACATATTATCCTTTGTCATACTTTAAAATAAACTTTAATAAACCTATTTCTGTTCGAAGGCAGCTGATTACTAGTACCATTTAAATAACAGCATTTTCATTAAAAATATGTAAAATGGGGCACCTGGATGGCTCAGTTGGGTTAAGCATCCAACTTCAACTTCGGCTCAAGTCATGATCTCACAGCAACTCATGAGTTCGAGACCCCCGTCAGGCTCTGTTGCTGACAGCTCAGAGCCTGGAGCCTGCTTCAGATTCTGTGTCTCCCTCCTCTGCCCCTCCTACACTCACACTCTCTCAAAAATAAGCATTAAAAAATTGTTTAAAAAATACTTGAAAAATTATTTAACTTGAGATTATAAAATCTATACCTTTAATATTAACTTTGTTTTCTCTAAATGTATATTTACCTAAAATTCACTATATTTCCTTAAAATTATTCTGAAATTAAACTTTCCACCAGCAGACTGTTTGTCTTTCAGTCCTGTTACTTTACTGTACCTCGTATAGTCTGATTCAAGTAAATCATGGCTAACAAATTCAGATTCTTATACTGTTGTGTTGCTCACTTTAGAATGAGCTCTTTTTACTTTATATTTTGTTCTGTAAACGTGCAGCTATACAAACCATTACTCTCAAACCAAACCATCCAAAGTATGACATAGTTTTATTTTTTTTAATTTTTTTAACATTTTTGAGAGACAGCGTGAGCAGGGGAGGGGCAGAGAGAGAGGTAACACAGAATCTGAAGCAGGTTCCAGGCTCTGAGCTGTCAGCACAGACTCCAATGCAGGGCTCGAACTCACAAACCATGAGATCATGAAGGAGCCGAAGTTGAGGACACTTAACTGACTGAGCCACCCAGGAGCCCCGGACAGATGGTTTTAATAAGCTCGATAGCTAATCTATGAAATACCTGGATTGTTCTTATTCTTTTTTGTTTGTTAATATGTAATAATAACTTTTCTTTCAATTATCCCGTTTTATAATTTAAATGTGGTATCTTCCACATTAGTGTTTTACTTTTATGCCTTAATTTTGATAATAAGTTCAAAAGTAGCATCAACACCTATGCTTCTTCAGAAGACAGCTTCCTGTTTTTCCATTCCAAATGCTGACCCTAAGAGGATCCAAATGCTGATCCTGTAGAGAAGAGGAAAGACCGCATGAGGCTCCTGTTGGCATCAGGCTGCAGCTCTGGCACCGCTCCCTGCACATTCCTATTCTTTCTCAAGTCCCAGCGACTGTCTGGCTGTCACCATCCTGCACATCTTAACAGAGCAGCTCTCTATCCTGAGCTTGTGACCCTGAAGCAAGCACACATCTTTGAGATTTCCTAGGGAACTACTACCAGCAAAAACAAGGGACCAGCTAAGGGTAAACAAATACAGAAGAGTTACAGTGAGCACGTTTTAAAGCCTTTCTGAGATGCCAGAGAAAGTGGAATAAATTTCACTGACATATACCTGGAGCCGGGTTCCAAGAGCTATGCTAGCTTCAGGTGCTCTCTGCTCCCCCATGCCCTGCTCCATTAGTCCTCTTCTCAGACTGTTCCTTTCCTTAGCAAAGGGTGGGCTATCATCTGTGGTTTCTATCACCTTTTTAAACCTCTGTTGAAAGACAAGGGAAGAACATACAAGATCCAAATGCCCTAGAGAAAGAAAAAAAAGATCTCATCTGTTTTCTTAACCATCCATTTTTGTGACCGCATTGATTTCATAAAATGATTGTTACTCCAGAGTAAAGCTCTTCCTTTATGTATGCTATTTGCTTTCGAGTCAGTCAAAAAGCAATCCAAAAGCATTGCAAACCTCAGAGCCAAAAAAAAAAAAAAAAAGGAATTGTAGTTTCACCTCAGACATGTACAGAAAATGGAAGTCATCACTCCCATTCTTAAGATTAAGAGCTGGACAACTGAAAATCAATGACTTTTGTTGTTGTTTTTGGACTTCTCAGAGAACTAAGGTTGCAGGGCAAGCCACTAACCCAAAACCTAGAGCCACAATCAAAACCAGAAAGGCACAACACAGGGAGCACAAGTCAATGGAGGCCATAAAGAGTAGGACTACCTACTTGGCTAGTAATTTAGACAAATCACTAAGTGCTGAATGCAGAGAGTGAGAAACGCCTGGGGCTGCTGTCAGAAGGGGGCTCCCACACTCTACTGGCCTTTACTTCCAGTAACCCCACCAAGGTCTCATGGTAGGGATCCAAGAAAGATCACCACATGGACCTGGAAGGAAAGGGGGAAGAAAAACCACGGTTAAACCTCCCAGATTCTTCCCCCTAACAAAGGGGGATGGACTTTGCTATAAGGAGACAGGAAAAAAATTATCCCCAGTAGAGAGAAAGAAGGCTACCCTCTGCAGCCTTCTGAGGTCTTCTACTGGGAAAACCAACACCTGAGGGAACAGGGGGCACGGCTTCAAGGATACAGACTGGAGATGCTTCAGGCAAGAAAAGGAAAAAGGCACATGGTGGGGAGGGAAGCGACACTCTTAGACAAGGGACAGAAGCACTTGTGAAGGCTACAGCCCTGAGATCTAGGCCCACCAAAAATCCAAGATTCAGTCAGACTGTAGAACAGTCCCTAGTCCCCAACATCACTCCAGTGTCACAGCAGAGTATCACAGATGACCAAGATGCAAGACAAACTCTTTCTGAAGAGGAATACTTAGGGAAGCCTGAAGTCAAATCTCGCACCTATGGTTACAACGAATATTAAACACAGCCTAACTTCCAGTCAGATTAATGTAAATCCTCACACTAAAGTAAAATATATCTTAGTTCTTATTATCTGATACAACAGGTCTGGCTTTTAACAAAAAAATTACAAAGCATGCCAAAAAAGAAAAGATACACAGTCTGGAAAGACAAAGGAAGCATCCCAACAGGATTTAGGGGTGACTGAAGCGTTATAGCTTAAAAAAAGTGTAAAGAACTATCCTTAATATGTTAAGGGCTCTAATGGAAAAAGTTAAAAACATGCAGGAACAGATGGGTAATGTAAACAAGGAGATGAGAACTCTCAAGAAAGACTCAAAAGGAAATGGTAGAGATCAAGAACATTAGCAGAAGTGAACAGTGCCTTTGATGGGCTCATCAGTAGACCTGATGATTTTGGTGAGAGAATCCATGAACTTGAAGAAAAGTCAACATAAATTTACATATTTCAAATGCAAAGAGAAAAAAACTAAAAAATTTTAAAAACCCAACCAAACAAAATGAGTATCCTAAAACAGTGGAGAACAATATCAAAGAGGAGTGACATAAACATAACTAGAGTTCCAGAAGAATGGGAGAATGGGACAGAAGGAAAATGTGAAGTAATCATGGCCGAGAATTTTCCAAATTTAATGACAAACACCAACCCACAGATCCAGAAAGCTCAGAGAATGCCAAGCAAGGGAAATAACCTAAAGCCTATATACTTAGGCATATCATATTCAAACTGCAGGAAACTAAGAAGAAAACACTCAGGTCAGAAGAGCTTCAGACTTTTCATCAGAAAGCATTCAAGCAAGAAACTCATGATGTGAAAACTTTAGAATGTTGAAATAGAGAAAAGAAAAAAAAACTAGCTGATAATCCTATATCCAGTGAAATTATCCTTTAAATATGAAGGAAAAAAAGAGACTTTCTCAAACACAAAAACTGAAGGAACTCAATGCCAATAGTCCCTCCTTATAAGAAAGATTAGAAGAAAGATAAAGAAAAGGACACCACTTAGAAACTTGGGTCTGCATGAAGAAAGAGGGTCAGGAAAAGAAATGAATGAAGTAAAATGGATATTTTTTAAATTTTTTTCTTATTCTCAATGTCCAAAAGTTAGCTATTTAAAGCAATAATAGTAACAATGTGCTGGGTGATAATAACATCAAGGAAATAAATGACAGATGTCCTAAGGGATAGGAGGGAGGAACCGGGAATTCTTTATTATTGGGAATTGGGATAGCTGTACTACACTTGAAGCTCTTATAGTGTTATTTGTATGTGGACCTAAGAGTGTTGTGAAATGTAGATTATAAACCCTAGAGCAACCATGGACCAAACCCTAAACAAGTTTAAAAAAAAATAGTACATCAAAAGAAAATACTATAAAATGGAATCCCATAAAATGTTCAATTCAAATGAGAGAAGGCAAAGTGGGTGGGGAAGAGGAAAAAGAACAAATTCAAAGAATTAAAAACACAAAGACTAGAATTTCAACAGATCATATATTTTTTTGCATATAATAGCTCCTTTTTTATTATTTAAACCTCAGTTAGCCAACATACAGTTCAATATTGGTTTCAGGAGTAGAATTCAGTGATTCCCCACTTACATGTAACACCCAGAGCTCATCACAACAAGTGCCCTCCCCTTAGTACCCATCACCCTCCCCCACCCACATCCCTCCATCAACCCTCAGTTTGTTCTCTATCCTTAAAGAGTCTCTCTGGTGGTTTCCCTCTCTTCTCTTCACCCCCTTCCAAATGTTCACTTGTTTTGTTTCTTAAGTTCCACATAAGTGAAATCATATGGCATTTGTCTTTCTCTGACCTATTTTACTTAGCATAATACATTCTAGCTCCAACCACATCACTGTAATGGCAAGATTTTTTTTTAATGTGTATTTTTCAGAAAGAGAGAAGGGGAGAGAGAGGGAAGGGGAAAGAGAGGGAAAGGAAGGAAGGGAGGGAGGGAGAGAGGGAAAGGGAGGGAGGGAGGGAGGGAGGGTGAGCGAGTACGAGCTGGGGAGGGGCAGACAGAGAGGAAGACACAGAATCTGAAGCAGGCTCCAGGCTCTAAGCTGTCAGCACAGAGCCCAAGGCAGGGCACAAACTCAACAAACTGTGAGTTCATGACCTAAGCAGAACTCGGACACTCAAACAACTGAGCCACCCAGGTGCCCCAAGATTTCATTCTTTTTGATGGCTGAGTAATGTACACACATACAACACACACACACACACACACACATCTTTATCCATTCATCAGTTGATGGACATTTGGGCTCTCTCCATAGTTTAGCTCGGCTATTGTGGATAATGCTGCTAAAAACTTTGGGGTGCATGTACCCCTTCGAATCTGTATTTTTGTATCCTTTGGGTGAATACCTATCAGTGCAACTGCTGAATAGTAGAGTAGTTCTATTTTTAACTTGTTGAGTAACATCTACACTGTACTCCAGAGTGGTTGCACCAGTTTCATTGCCACAAACAGTGCAAAAGGGTTCCATCCTTGCCAACACCTGATGTTTCCTGTGCTGTCAATTTTAGGCATTCTGACAGGGGTGAGGCGGTATTGCATCCTGGGTTTGATTTGTATTTCCCTGATGATGAATGATGTTGAGAATCTTTTCATCTGTCTTTTGGCAACCTGGATGTCTTCTTTGTAAAAGTGTCTGTTCATGTCTTCTGTCCACATCTTAATTGGGTTGTTTTTTGGGTCCTGAGTTTGATAAGTTCTTTATAGATTTTGGATACTAACCCTCTATCAGATGTGTAATTTTCAAGTATCTTCTCCCATTCTGTAGACTGCCTTTTAGTTTTGTGTTGTTTCCTTCACTGCTCAGAAGCTTTTTATCTTGATGAAGTCCCAATAATCTTCGAGGACAAGTCTAGCAAGAAGTTGCTGCAGCTGAGATCACAGAAGTTGCTGCCTGTGTTCTCCTTTAGGATTTTGATGTTTTCCTGTCTCATATTTAGGTCTTTCATCCATTTTGAATTTATTTTTGTGGATGGTATAAGAAAAGTGATCCAGTTTCACTCTTCTGAATGTCGCTCTCCCCTTGCAATTATACTAAAAACAATAGGATACCTAGGAATAAACCTAACTAAAGAGGTAAAAGATCTGTACCCTGAAAACTATACACACTTATGAAAGAAACTGAAAAGAATACAAAGAAATGGAAGAACATTCCATGCTCATGAACTGGAAGACTGAACATTATTAAAATGTCTATACTACCCAAAGCAATCTACACATTTAATGCAACCCCTATCAAAATACCAACAGCATTTTTCACAGAGCTAGAACAAACAATCCTAAAATTTGTATGGAATGACAGAAGACCTTGAATAGCCAAAGCAATCCTGAAAAACAAAAAGAAAAGTGGAGATATCACAATTTCAGATTTCAAGCTGTATTACAAAGCTGTAGTCATCAAGACAGTATGGTACTGGCACAAAAATAGACACTCAGATCAAAGGAACAGAATAGAAAACCAACTATATCACTTCAAACATGAACAGTCTAAACACATCCACTGAAAGACAGAATGTCTGACTGGATTAAAAAAGAAAAAGCCAAGAGGCAATTTTATGCTGTCTACAAAAACCCCACTTTAAACATAAAGAATCAGATAGGTTAGCAGTAAACAGATGGAGAAAGACACCAGGCTAACTCCAATCAAAAGAAAGCTGGAGTAGCCATATTAGTTTAAGACAAAGTTAAGACTTCAAAATAATCAGCAATAGATTTTGTACAATGATAAAGGAATTACTTACATAAAAAATACAACATTGTTATTAAAAAAATAAACTGATAGGTTCACAGAAATTTTGTGACACTGTAACACCTAGTTTAAATTCCAATGCATTTGTAATAATTTATTTTAGAGCTCTATCTGCTCTATTAGACTTCAACATATGGAGATATGGAGAATATTTTCTTTTGCTCAGCTTGGTTTCCCCAACGCCCAACTCAATAAATATCTACCAAATGTGTGAATCTGGATTTAAGTTATGCTCATCAATTTAACTGTACAAGTGGGCTACCGTTACATTAAAAATACAAATATCTTTCAAAACAGAAGATTTTGGTTTTACTGTCATCCTCCACTATTACCAAATAACCAGCCAGTTTGATAACAGTGAAAAACAATTATGATGAATGCACAAATTGTTCACAAAGATACTACACTGCTTTACTATTAACTATCAATTTATTCATTTGAATTGATTCACAAGTTACTAATGCAAAGCAAATGATACACACAGGACACAGGAACTGAGAGACTTGTGAAAAGATTAAAAATAAATGTAGATGTATGAACATTATAGAAGTACAACTCTTAATGAATGCATGAATTTCAAAATGCTGAATTTTGTCAATTTAAATTGTATAAGGCATAATTAAATACCTTCTACCACTAAAATAAGCAAATAAAATGCACATATGAAATGACATTATTAGATCATAGGGTCCAAAGATGAAAAATGTGGTATATGATATTTTATTCAATTTTTCCTATGTATGATTAGAAATAACAACTGAAGAGAAAAAATACTTTTCGTTTGGTCATCTCTAAATTACATAGTTCAGCAACATCTTCATTTCTATCTGGCTGGTTTAAAGAAAAAAATTTGAAATTTCAATTACTTTCATAAAACTCAAAAGACCAGCATATCTTTATGAAAAAATTATTTTGCACTCAGGAGTATCTGAATAAATTCTTCAGATAACAGATGATTTTCACTTTTTTACTTGGGGCCTGCCCCATATATACCCAATAGGTAAAAATCTGAGGTCCTCAAATAGGATACACAGAAACAATTATTCATGGGATAAAAGGTTCTCCTTCTATCAAATGTCTTTCAAAGTTTCTTTCAAATACCACTACTCAATTTACTAAAATTCATTTCCACTCAACTTTTCAGCCAAATGATTATAAAATGTACATTTTCATAGGCTTGTAAACATTTCATGTTTCTGAGCCAGGGGGAATAGGAAACATGGACCACTTACCTGACATGCATTATAAAGGAGTTGGTGTTCTAGTTTTTTAATACCCAGAATCTGCTGGAACATCTCATAGAGTTGTTCCTTGCTCAGAATCAGTTCAGACACAGCACTTAGGGCCATTCTGTTGGACTGTTTGCACAAGTCCTCTTCACCTCTGTAAATGGCATCGTATTTGGCTATCCATGAACTGAGCACGGTCTCTTTGCTCAAGCCATCAATTTCTGGAAGACTCCGCACACGTTTTTCTATGTTTTTCTTAAACACCTCTCTGAAGTCATTAGCAGAACAGCCTCCACTCTGAACCATTCTGGCCACTCGATCACTCTTCAGAAAAACCTAGAAGACACACACACACACACACACACAAAAACAAACAAACAAACATTTACAATTAGGCAAGAACACTAACACTTGCTTTTAGCAGTCCAGTCAGAATGAGGACATCAAATATTCTACAATGATTCAAAATGTTTTCTAGCACGTGGTAACTAATAATATAATGCAGGACCCAAATCTTCTAAAATGACTAAACGTTTACAAGAGGCAGTAATGAATGCTGAGAAATCTGTAACATGAGCCAACCTGAAGCACATGCACCTCTACCTGAAGGTCATGGGCATATCTACAACTGAATCTTTTCAGAGTTAAGAAGGTAACTGGAGACATCAACTCAACTTCTTTATCTGTACTTATGAGTTCAGGCTAGGTTTACAGCAGGGAGATGGGTTCCAATTATTTGAGTCAGGATCTGAAGGGCAATAGTGGGGCAAATCTAGTATCCAAATCAATACTAGCATATTTAACTATTAAAACTGCTCCATAGCTGGGAGGTTAGGGTACAACATTCCCCAACTCTGACTTCACTAGTCCACCAACTTCTCCCACATGTCTGTTAAGCTCGTAAGAACACATGACAGAAAAGCAAAATCTCTAAGAAGCATCTAGCAGGCTGCTAATACCAGGTTAAGAAAAAAAGACTACAGAGAGAGATTGATTGATTCATGAAATAGATAGGAAGAAATGGATAATAATAAGGTCTTACCATGCAACACATCACACTTGGCCTTAATAATAAGGTCTTACCATGCAACACATCACACTTGGCCTTAAACCTCTCCCTTAAGTTACAGACCCAAATATGAGCAATATCAGTCAAGATTCAAATATCTATTCTCTCATCAACAGTCCTAAGAATCCTCTATGAATTAGATAGGAGTGCTTTTATTCCTTCTTTCTGAAAATGACAAATTCTTCCCAAAGAGCCTGTAGGATTATTCAGTGCAGTCCCATGAGTTTCATCTGTGAAGCTTATGAAACAAAAATCCATGTTCACTTTTACCCTAAGAACTGACTCAGAACACTGGTACTCCTAGTTATGACCCCACTATTTAGACTAGGCTCTTATCTTGTCTGTCTGCAGGTCGATAAGCAGCACACACATTCCATACGAAGTGACCTTCCTGGTCCCATTGACTGTCACCTGACTCCAAACCTTTTCCTCAACATTTATTTCTCTCCTTTTAAAGTCATTCACACAAAAGATGGTTTCCTATCTTTGTTCACTGGCCAGAAGATTCCTGACTCTCAAATGTTTTGGTTGACTAATATACTGAAATAGGGGTTGTAAATTCTACATTAGGCAAGCATTTAAGACATACACAAAATGCTTTCTCTCTCTTTACCAGCTGTGGCTCAGTTATTATAGAAAATACTCTTATTTTCTAGGTTTCTAAGCTGAAACTAATTCTTCAGTGACAGATGTAACAATGAGGCTTTTATTTTACGCAGATCAATGAAAACGAAGATATTTAACAATGTACTTTGTCCAAGAATACCATTAACAACTTCAATACACATGGGCATGCCTCCATCTCCTTTCTAATCTTCATATAAACTGCACAACTCTCAGTAGGCACTAGAATTAAGGATAAATTACATACATGTATTTTTTTCTAATTCTGGTGATACTGGTATATTGTTAAATGGGGACACAGAGAAGCTCAGTCGTCAATTTATTGCTTTTCTGTGCTACCCCCCAGTACCCTGCCTGTGTCAGGTAGCACAACTTTACAGGGTGTTGGAGGGACACTGGAGGAAGAGGTGTTAAATTTTCCTGGTTCTCTTCTTATACCTGGAGGCATGTGGCACCAACCCTGGCAAAGCTTCTCCCCAGTGCACCACCCCCAGTGGCAGATTTCCAGTGAGTTCTGCAGAGCAGCACCTCAGAAGGCAGATTCCCCCTCCCCCACAGTCCCATTAGTGTGGTGCTTCAGTGAATGTCTCTGCCATGCAGCAGCACATGCCCCATCTTCTCCAACAAGGACCGGATCTCAGCTTTTAAGGTAGGGAGTGGGACCCTCTTCCAGATTTGTTCCTTCCCCAGGTGCAGTGCTCCTATATTCTTGTTTTCCTTACCCATTGTAACCAAGCTCTCCTTGATTTTATTAAATTGTCCCTGCTCAATTGTGTTTCTGTCTCCAGACTGCACCCTGATGTAGAAATACTGAAATGCTGTAAGGAATGTTATTTCTATGGGAGATTATTTGGAGTTGAGACAAACAACTTTTAAAAATTTGGTAGTTGTGTATATAGCTGGAAACAGCAAGATATTTTTAATGTGCAAAACAAATACCTTAAGACTGGCTTCAGAAAAGCTTTTAATTACTTGGTATTTGATACTTTAAGTTGGCAGGCATTTTATGTTTTCTCAACTTCTCCTGCCTAACACAGTGCTAAATTCTACCAAGGAACCCAACAATGTGTTTGAAGCAAGGATAATAAGGAGTCTCTGAAGTCTTAAATCCCCTATAAAACCATATGTGAAGCCACAGTAATTCAGTCAAAATATAGGTTATTTATGCATATTTACTAAATAACCACATGTCAGGCATTTTGCTAAATACTGAGGGGACATAAGAGTGAATGGGCCAGAGACCCAGCCCTCAAAGCTCACATGACCAAAGAGAGACAGATAAATAATCAAATAAAAGCAAGAATGGCAGCCTATGCAAGGGGGCAGGAAGTGGGGGAAGAAAAGGAACTCCACTGTCTGGGGACAAAGTTGAGAACAAAGAAGGCACAAAACAAAGACAGGGACCTGCGGATTTGAATGAACTGTGGGTTAAAGGAGAAAAGGGAGAATAAAATACATTTCAGGAAGACAAAAGAAGTAAAAGCATAAAGGCATAAAACAGCATGGCCTTTTGAGGGCAATGTCAGAATTTTCATACTGCAGAAGCTTTAAAAGTAAGGATGAGGGGAGCAAAAGTTGTGCCAAGCAGACCAACAGAGACCAGATGGCAAAATGCACTATGAGCCAAGAAAGGGATCTGAGCTCTAAGGACAGACAGCCAATGGTGGCAGGGACCCCCAGGTACTGAGATGTTGAGAAGCAGGAGTTACATTAACAACTGGTAGCAGCACCAAGGATAGAGGACAATAGACCAAAACAGAGAAGGTTATCAGTTATCCTACAAACACAGTAGACCAGGTGAAAACAGGAAGGGCTTGATCTAGAGATCAAGATCTAGGTCATGAACTAGAGAACTAGGGAGAGGCAAGAGGGAGTTAAAAGACAGAATTAACATGTGTTATGATTCATAGAATAAGGAAAAGCAGGAACAGTTCTATAGGGTACCTGGATTCCATTAACCAAAAATAATGAAAGAATATAGCTGGAACAACTTACTTGTAT
>CM053559.1:73604787-73660019 GCA_028646485.1 Cryptoprocta ferox
GAGAAATCAACTAAATTTAGAACAGATGTTTTAAGAAGCATCTTTATCACCAGAGGTCACCTCTGACAGAGAAGATTTCGTGGTGTGGAAGAGAGCGGGAGCCAATCTATAGGAGGAAAAGGAACAAGTTGCAAAAATGAAGACAGCAAACATGGAAACGAGAGAGAAGAGGGCAAGAAGATGGACTGGGAAATTACAGTTGGGCAACAAGGGAGACAAATCAGTAAAGAGGTAGTTTAAGGTATGTATGATAGAAAATAATGATGGTGTGTCACTCCTGAGATCTGTTGACAAAAGACCATGGCATGCTCTCCCTCTCTCCCATCATTTGCCCTGGGGAAGCAAGCTGCTGTGAGGCAAAGAAAGGAGGCCTTCAGTGAACTAGGTCACCAAGAACCACACAAGTGTGCTGGACAGCAAATTCTTTGGTCCCAATTGAGCCATGAGATAATGGCTGTCTTAGCCGACAGCTAGATTGCAACTTCATGAGAGACCTTAGTCAGAAACATCAGCTAAGCTATGCCGATTCCTCACGCTGAGGTATTGTGAGATGATATGTACACATTTATCATTTTAAGCTGCTAAATTTTAAGATAATTTGTTAGACAGTAATACATAATACAGTCATATACCCATATGGGTTACTATATTACTTCATTTGGGTCTCAGTTATATCATTTTCTGAGAGGAAGCACCCCCCCAATCCCCATTCAATTTGTCATTCTTACCCTCGTATCTTGCTCTAGTTTTCTTTTTGGTACCATATACACATTTATTTCCCCCAAAAGAAAGCAAGCACCAGTGGAGCAGACAGATGCTTGGTTTTGTTTGCTGGTGAACCCAGTGCTTTATACAGAGCCTGTCTTATAACAGGAGCTCAATTAAGATTTGTTGAAAAAAGTATTATCTATGGACTTTGAATTCTCTAAAGCTAAAGAAGAGGATTAGATAAGCATCTAGCTCATAGATTTCCTGAGATATGGATGTCTGTGTGAGAGGAGCCATGAGATGGCTTCCTTACTGATTCCTTCCCCAATCGCTTTGAATCAGCCCTATCTGGTGGTGTTTGTATGCAATCCTAGTACCTTTTTCCTTTAAAGTACTTAGCACTTTGTCACTGTGATAATTAAGTGAAAGTTCTATTGCCATTTATTTTTTTACTCTGTAGACAGTAAGTTCCAAAGCCAAAGATGGTGTCATTCAGTACTGTCTCTGTAGCACCTACTGCCAGGCCAAGCACAGAACAAGCACTTAGAAAATATCCATGGAATGAATAAATGAGGATGGTCTGGACGGTTCTTTCCCCATCCATGTACTTGCATAACTTAAATAATTAACCACTAACATTTACTGATTTTCAATTATATGCTTAACTTAAAATATGGAGCTTGTCCACATGAATGGGATAGAAAAACATCTCAGAAGAAAGTATCAGCAATGTCATAAAGGTAAGTAAAAACTAGTTTTGTGAGGAAAATGAAAGATATATTGTTTAAAAACAATGTCTAGGGGTGCCTGGATGGCTCAGTCAGTTGAGCGTCTGACTCTTAATTCTGGCTCAGATCATGATCCCGCAGTTCATGACTTTGAGCCCCACATTGGGCTCCATACTGAGAGAGTAGAGCCTGCCTGGGATTCTCACTCTCCACCCCCTGCCCTACTGGTGTGCACATGTACTCTCTCAAAATAAACTTTAAGGGTGCCTGGGTAGCTCAATCAATTAAGTGTCCAACTGTGGCTCAGGTCATGATCTTGCAGTTCATGGGTTTAAGCCCCACGTCGGGCTCTGCACTGACAGCTCAGAGCCTGGAACCTGCTTCGGATTCTGTGTCTTCCTTTCTCTTTGCCCCTCACTCCGCTCATTCTGGCACACACACCAGCTTTTTGGTCAGAGCCCCAGATTCCTCATGAAATTGTGTCTGGGGTATATGATAGGGCGCCATATTGGTGCTGAAGCAGCTTTGGGAATTGGGTACATAAGCAATCCCACTGATGAGCAGGTATTCTATCTCCTCAGAGCTCTTGACATATTATCTTCTTTTGTCCCTACAATCACCCTCCCTGTGTCTTCATTATCTTTCTCTTTTATAGATTATGTGTTTTAGGCTGTGAAGTTAAGTGGCCTCAGGTCAGAGACTAATGGAATCCAAAAGCAACATTCCTTTACTTATTCTTCTCTCTCACTTCCCTACTCCTATCAAGGGTTCACCCCTCACAGCCATATATTCTGATGGGTGCTGGTCAACATCTGTGGGATTACCAATCAGTGACCTTTATGTGAAAATGCCACTGAATACACCCAACCAATTCAGTGTGGGAGTCAGGAACCTCACATCAAACCAGAATATACCATGTAGTCACATTTTCTCCACATTTTAATGAGTTATACCTTGTACAGGGGCCTGCTGAGTACCACCAATGGCTGCCCTTTCCATTCACCTGCTCAGTTTATATACCCAAGAAGTCACCGAATACCTTCATGTCATGGGGAATAGCAAAATTGAAAAATGATGACTACAATAGGAAACTCTATCTGCAAAAGGGAAGTCTGCTCAGCTGTCCAAATAAAACTTCAAATTCACTTTTCCACAGAAGCACTTATTGTTCACCCATTGCTTTTGATCTGACCCATGCGTTGCTTCTCTGATTCAGAAGGATTGTATAATGACAAGAAAAACATTATCTGCATGCCAAATCACTGTGGCTCTCTATGAGATGGCTCCTGGGAAAGCTGCCAACGTGTGCTCAGCCAGGAAAACACGGAGAAAGTACAAGAGCCCCACTTATAAGAGATGCCCTTTTCTCCTTAATAACTGCAACTACTATTTCCCATAATGGAGACTGTGCACAGAGAAACAGTGGCTGTTTTTAAAACTATTTTTCAGGTGTTATCAATTCATGAAGCCTAAGAGTGATAAATTTAGTCCCACTACATGTCAATTTCTAGTTTTCCAGTATCAACGCCAGGATCTATCAGGTCACTTCACAGGCCCAAAGCCAGTCAATAGGTTCCCTATTGGCACTATACCGTGCTGGTCTCCTCATCCACCTGCATCTCCTACAAGCTGCCTTTATAGTCTTCTCATCTACCTGTCTGGAGAATGTATTTTCCGATAAAGGGGAGACATATTTAGCACAGCCCTCTACAAATTCCCTCCCCCATACCTCACCCATTTCTCCAATATTTTATCAAACCATACTGTCTGCTGGGCAATGTGCTCAATGTTGGGGATGCACTGGAGAGCAAAAGGCAAGAGTTTGCTGCCTTCACAGAACTTACACTAGAGAAAACAAACTAAAATGATAGCAGTGAGGTGAAAATACTGGGAATTTCTGGAGCCAGGAGAGTTTGTAACAAGGTTCTGAACCTATTTGAGGAGGTCACAGACGAGTCCTAAGGTGGTGATTGGATATATGAAAATGAAGAGGAATGTTTGGAAATGAGAGGAGACCAACGGATAGTAGATGGGGAAACACAGCTGGCCGAAGTGGGTTTGAAAAGGCTCCTTAGGCTTCAGTGAAGGGACATGGCATCCAGTGAATGAGAAGGGGCTAGAGAGGAGGGACAGGTTTCAAAAGCCCTGGAAGATACCTGGTCTTTATCTCAAGAGCACAGAATGCCTTCCAAACATTTAAGTCAGGGAGTCACATGATTAAAATAGCACTTTGAAAACAGCTAGAGTACATTCTAGGATTTTATATATATTAACCTTCACAACACAGAGTACATGCTAGCATATACTTTAAAGATGTAAACAAGAAAAAAAAAAAAAGCAGAGGTAAAGAAACATGCCTGAGATCACACAGCGAGACTGCCGAAGCATCAAAGTTTAAGGTCTGAGGTTCACCCTTGAGAGCTCTCCTCTCCCCCACCATACAATCAAAATTTGGGGATTTATCAACTTATGCTTAATGAAATTTGGGGATTTATCAACTTATGCTTAATGAAACTACAGAACTGAGTGGATGAAGAGAATTAGGAGGTATAGAATTTTCTCCAGTTACTCTCTACCTCCTTTGTGAAGCTTCCCACTGCCTTGATACCATCTCTTTACTGTGAGCCTTCTTAGGACTCCCCATCCTCTGTTAAGGAATGAAGCAGAACCTGTTCTCACATTGCAGCAAATTCTGTACAGCAATCCCTCCCTGCATCCTTCCCCTGCTTAGACTATGAACTTCATTAGAGCTGTATCTTTAAAGCCTCTGGAGGGTCTGGTATCATTCAATACTCAAAGTTTAAAGTGAATCATGAGGTCCTTGTAGTAGTATGGGATTTGGGAAAGTTACTGATTTACTGATTCATTCAATGTTTGGATAGAAATCATAGGTACAAGTCACTTATTTGTAATACAATGTTATTAACAGGAAATTGTGGATCAGTTTTTTGTTGTGGTTAATGATCCTTCTTGACAAAAATAAGAAAAAAGCTAAAGTTGACATCAGGTTTTTTTTGTTTAGTGATCCATGAATTCCAAAGGTTCTGAAACCACTAATTTAAATAATCCTGTTCCCTTTATCAAGTGTGAAAAAATGATAACTTAAAAATGATAGCAAACCATCTCTTATTTGAAAAATAGGTAAGTGATAGAAAGCAGGTACTCTCAAATGACCCTTCCTTATAACTCATCTAAGGTCCTTAGAGCAAATGTGAACCCCCTAAACTACTAAAGTCTTCTTGCATGCCCTATAGTTTGATTGAGGGGAGCTTATATCCAAATGAACATAAAGATGATTTGAAAAATATAAAGCTTTTTGGAAAAACAAATACATGCTATCCCTATTATCAATATTACAAAGTTTTTCATTTTTTTTTAACATTTATTTTTGAGAGACAGAGTGTGAGTGGGGGAGGGGCAGAAAGACAGAGAATCTGAAGCAGGATCCAGGCTCCAAGCTAAGAGCACAGAGCCCGATGGGAGGCTCGAACTCACGGGCTGTGACATCATGACCTGAGCTGAAGTAGGCTGCCCAACCGACTGACCCACTCAGGCGCCCAATATTACAAAGTTTTTATAAACCTTTTTCTTCTTCTGATATCAGCCAATAGCCAATCCTTCATTTTTCTTTACAACTATTTTCCAGTTTAAGAATGTCATTAATCTTCCCTAAATCAATGGCAAACTTTCCTTAACCTTATAACTAAAGCGGCTGAAGCTGAAAAAAGTTATCAAGCCAATCACTCCAAGCACATACATACACATGGAACCAAAAATCACTGGGCATTAGCTGGGATTCCAATCTCCAGGCTGGATGGTTTAGGGTTCAAAGAAAAAAATGTTCATAGTGGAAAAGCAAGCCACGACATAGCGAATGTGAATTTCTACAGTATTTTTCTTATATAAATACATAAAGTGAAAGATGCCGCCGCCCTCTCTCCACCCAACCCTTCACTTTTATTTCATCCAGTGTTTCATGGAACCATAGATAACACTGCTAAGTTCCTGGGTTGAGCTACCTCGTTCTATTTTATGAATATGACCCCCCCATGATAAGGAGACAGAAAAACAAATTTTAACTTAGATTACTTTTTCAATCTCAAAGTATCTAACTTTCAATAAATTCTTTATTTGTATGGTACAAAGAACGTGCTCAGTCCTCTACAATAGTCCAACATCAATTTTGTAATTCTGTTCACCTCATCCTCACATTTCTCTGTCACTCTCCTTTTATCAGTCAGAAAATAATGTAACAAAAACCAAAAGGGAATCAGACCTGGGTGCTCAAGGTGTGACACAAGCTGAGAACATGCAACGTTCTGGGTCAGTTTGCTCACTGGCAGAAAAGGGATAACAGCTTTCTTCAGCACAACTTTTTAGTATTACACAATACAGTCACGTAAGCGTTCAATCAGGGTTATGGGAAGTGTGATCCGTGGACCAATGCCAGCTCTCAAATTACTGTCATCTGCCCATGAAGGACAGAGTACAGAGATGTTTTAGAAACTCAGTGATGTGACAATGCCATGGCATCCAAAAGCAGAGTTTTATTCAACATTTTCTTATGAAAGTATCCAAACGAGAAATTGGAAGAAAGCCTTGTGATTTGAAAATCACTCATTTCACCAATCATTCCTTTATCAAATGTGAAGAAATCAGAAGCTAAAACTCCTAACTGCCTTTGTTCTGACATATATCTCCCAGCCTAGATTCTACAAATGACATTTTACTCTAGCGGTTTCTTTCACATATCCAATCCACCCCTCATCAACCCAAATTATCTCTGTTACGCATTTTCAGAGTAAACAAAATACATGGTTTTTATTTTACAAAATAATCCATGATGGACTGGAAAACAAATACTGGTCCCTTTGCTGCAGCTACAATACCTCAGGAAACTTTTGAGAAGACAGGTGATATGCTAATGTTGACACCGAAACTGAGAAAGACCATTTCTAAAAGCCTTTTTTTTCCTACAATACTTTCAGGGTACCAGAGAACGAACTACCACCCTTTCATATTCTAGGTTTCTAAAACATGAATCTTAAAGATACCGAGTTATTTACTCTTGATAAGCCAGGAGACTACAGCAGAGAAATGAAGTTTCAAAATGAAGATGAAAAATATTTCTGGAAAGTAAGTCAATCTTCAAAGCAAACATTCTGCTATGGCAAAGAAAAATGAACCCAAAACTTGAACTGCAATCTCTCTGGCATATAACTGTGCTCAGTAAATACTTGATTTTTTGCGGTTTATACCTTGTAGTTACTTGTTTTTCCACCAGATGGCTACTATGCATGAAACAACATTGTTGGTTTTATTTTATTTTATTTTATTTTATTTTTTTGTTGGTTTTTTAATAATCCCAGAATTTGGTTTTCAGGACAGTGAGGGACTTCAGAGGTACAAATCCCAGAGATCTTTCAGAACGTGGATTCCCTCACCACCACCATTAAAATGGTATCTAAAGAAGAAACTCTCCACAGCTATAAACTGTCTAGGACAGGACCAATGACTGAAAGGTTCCTTGTTTTCTGGTGGCAACACTTTCCTCAGAGCTCCCATTCTCTCACAGACTTCCACCTCATGTCACTACAAACACAACCTCCATCCTTCAGAAGGCCATTCTTTGAGTTTTTTAATAGCAGTTAACACAGTCTTTAAGCTGCCAGGTTAAACATTCTTCAGATGACAGGCCCCCTTACCAATCCGGTGGTTCTCTGCATGTGCTGCACTTTCCATGCATGTGTTCTAGTGCACGGCCCACATTCCTTCCCAGTCTTTGGTTTAATTTTTTTTTCTTTGTGAAGTCTCCTCCATTTTTATTTTTTTAATTTTGAGAGTGCAAGCATGAGCAGGGGAGAGGGGCAGAGGGTGAGAGACTATCTTAAGCAGGCCCCACATTCAGTGCACACTCTGATGTGGGGCTCAATCCCATGATCCTGGGATCATGACCTGAGCCAAAATCAAGAGTTGGGCGCTCAATGGACTGAGCCACCCAGGAGCCTCAAAGGCTACTCCACTTAAAACTGCAACTCTGATTCTGACAGTTCCCGTCCTGTTTTCTGTTTGTTCTCCCCAGCAATTATAACTATTTAACATATTACATTTATCCTGGAACTTAATCATACTAGAAAGCAAGTTCCATCAGGGCAATGGGTTTTGTATGATTTCTGTATTTCCAGGGCAGTCAATATTTGTTGAATGAAATTATTATTTTGCCTTATGGGTAAGATGCCCACCATTAACACCAAAAGGAGTAATTCCAGCTACAGAAGCAGTGTTGCTACTCACACAGAAGATGCCGAACATCTTCAGGTGGCTGGGATAGATGTATTTTCAGCTATAGTTTTATGGACTCTAAACAGAGTCTCCCTCCAGTATTTGTGAAGCTAGTTTTATGAATCCAAACCCAGGAATTTACATAATTCCCTTCTGAATTTCATGGATGGCCCCATTTTAGTAGGTTATTTTCAGACCTACTAAGTAGACGGTATCAAAAACAATCCTTACCCAGTGCGTCGACTGCCCTATGTTTTTCCTGCTTTGAGGGTTTTTTCTAACCTTCTACTTTGGAATTCCTAAATTGTCTACAATCTTTTTTTTTTCCCCCACAAAGTCCTTGGCAGTGTAATAGTGGTGGTAAAGAAACCAAAAGTAGGAGAGGAAAGGAGTAAGCATTTATATACACAAGTCCTGCATAATCCAGAGAAAAGTCAGGCCCATGAAAAATGACTACTAGGTATCTTAATATAACAATAGCAACT
Source organism: Cryptoprocta ferox (assembly GCA_028646485.1). NCBI lineage: Eukaryota > Metazoa > Chordata > Mammalia > Carnivora > Eupleridae > Cryptoprocta > Cryptoprocta ferox. The sequence goes on from CM053559.1 coordinate 73,612,991, forward strand.
ATGATTTGTGTAATGCTTTAAGATTCACATTTTCATTTATACTATTTCTACCTGATGACCATTAAGTGATACATCCTCTTCTGAAAATAAATGGACTCCCTAAGACAGTAGAGATCCCTAAATTTGAATGTCCATCAAAATTGGCTGGAAGACTTGTTGAAACAGGTTATCTGCCCCCATCCCCATCCCCAGTTTTCTGGCTCCGTAAGGTCTACAGTGGGGGCCCAGAATCTGCACATCCAACAGTTTCAAGTGATGCTAACGGTACTGGCCTGAGGACCACTGTTCTGAGAGGTTCTGCCTTGGGGGAAAGGATATGAATGCAGGTCACCTGATGTGTTAAAAAAAAAAAAAAAAAAGGCACAGTATTCTTTTCAATAGGCAACTGTGCCTATCCCTGAACATTCAAAATGGAGTGTTATAAATTATTAGGACAATTCTTAAGAATTATTTTTAACCCTCTCCAACTTCAGAGGAATAAGAGGCTACATAAACCACCCCCCCAACTAATTCACTTTTTCCATGAGATCGAGTCCAGAATCCATACTTCTTAAATGTAAGCAGACATTCCCTTTGAGCTCAACTTTCCCTCCTCAATTAGATATGTCTTGCCCATAACCCTCACCCACCTGTACTCCTATATCCCTAATTGTCTTGAGACTTCTCCAGTTATTAACTCCCACCACCCTCTGGCTAGTGCTCCCAATACCTTTTGGCTGGGAGTTTTCTTCTAAGGCCTAATTCTTTAAGTCCTCAAAACAGGACTCCTCTCAGCACGCTCTCCTTAAAAACCGGCTTTTCAAGCTAATTGTAGTGTTGTGGTAAAGGCCAGGGGCTGTGGAACCAGACCAAAGTCAAACACAGATTCTGCCACATAATAGCTGTTTAACTCTGGGAAAATTGCTTAGCCTCTGTGGGTCTAAATTTTATCAGCTAAAGAATGGGGATACCTAGTAATACATACCTCAGTTCTTGTTAGGGCTAAATGAGCATCACCTGGTAAGTGCATGGAACAGCAGCCTGTCATGCTGAAGCTATTGTCACACTACCACCCTAACCATCGCTTTTTGAGAGGAAAAGCTAAACCACACTATCCATGGGAATACCATAAAATCCAGGAATCCAAAATAGTATTAAATTTCACATTTTAGTAAATTACGACTACATAAAAGTCAAGGATAAATTGTTTTCTTAGTAAATCACCACGATTGAGTACTTTGCACAGATCCTGTCTTTTTTGTTACATTCTCATTTAATCCCTGCAGACCTGTATCTTCAGTTACCATAAATTCTGTGGCTTCCTCAAATCCAGCACTCTCAAAACATGAACTCTTCTATCCCAAAAACTTGCTTCCCCTATTTTCTACCTCACTGAACAGCATCATCATCACCTAGCGCCCCAGACAGAAATCTAGGAGTTATCCTTAACTCTTCCTCAACTCCTGCTGACCCTAACCCTTCTATTCTGCATTCACTGTGTGGCTAAGCTGGAAATAAACAGAAGATGAAAGTTATGGGTATAAAGGCAAGTTCTAACACCAGTACCAACCTGGTTTTTAAAAAGTCAGGGAGAAAATACAAATCAGCAAATGAAATCAAAGGACATATTATGTTGAAGGTGGATAATCTTCCTCAATTTACCTGCTGGTGCTTTTGCTTACACTTGATCACTCATGGATTCTTACAACAGCCTCCAGAATTCCTGGTCTTCAAGTTTCTTAACCAAAATTCTACATGACACTTCTTTAGAAAACACTGTCGTCAAAACAGACTCTTAACCATATAGAACTGAGGGTTGCTAGAGGTCGGGGTGTAGGGTGGGTTAAATGGATGATGGGGATTAAGGAAGGTACTTGTGATGAGCGCAGGGTGTTTTAAGTAATAAACTAATAAATTCTACCCCTGAAACTAATATTATACCATATGTTAGTTGGAATTTAAATACTTGAAAAAGAAAAACAGATTAAGAATCCATCATCTGGGGAGGGTAGGTAGGCCAGTTGGTTAAACGTCTGACTCTTGATTTCAGCTCAGGTCATGATCGTGGGGTTGTGGGATGGAGCCCCGAGTCAGGCTCATGGCTGAGCATGGTGCCTGCTTGGGATTTTCTCTCTACCCCTCTCGTGCACTCACTCTTAAAAAAAATAATCCATGATCTATCAAGATTCTTATTTAAATTCTTAGATGATTATTTTACTGCCTGAATTACCAACAATATCTTTCTTTTGGGGAAAAAGAAAACCACACCGTGGGGCACATCCTTCCCTCCATTAAAATACTCTTCTTCCCAAATGATAGCTCTATTTCAAATGTTATTTCCCTAAGTGTTCCTTGCTTCTCTAGCTGAAATCCATTCCTTCGTATATTCCCAGAAGCCTTTGTCAATTGCTCTTCATACAACATCACCCTTCTCATGACTTGGTATTTAGATTTCCACCTCAGTATTTTGAATAAAGTGAAAACAAGTCAATAAGGAAATAACCAGAAAGTGAAACAGGGAACTCGATTAACGTAAAGGCTCTCTGGAAAAGCCCTATGGTAATGGTTCTCAATCATGTCTGTATATTGGAATCAACTGGGTAACTAAAAACAATTCTGAAGCCTCCAAGCACAGGTCCTGAGTGAAAAAGCCTGGGCACGGAGAATTTTAAGAGCTGTCAACATGATTCTGATGTGTAGCCAAGGTCAAGAAGCACTGCTCCATGAAAAATAAAAAAGGGATTTAAGAATTTTTTTTAATATTTTTGAGAGAGAGAGCGAGCGAGTGCCAACAGGGGAGGGGTAGGGAGCAAGGGAAACAGACTCTGAAGCAAGCCCCAGGCTCTGAGTGGTCCGCATAGAACCTGATGCAGGGCTTGAACTCACAAACTCTGAGAGATCATGACCTGAGCTGTAGGATGCTTAACCAACTGAGCCACCTAGGTACCCTGAGAATAAAGAATTTTTTAAAGGAACTAAGTATCTGGTAAAAATCAGTAGAGATGACTCCGACAGCACCAATGGTCCTGGAAAAAAGTTTAGAAGGCAAGGAGTTCAGTGGCATGTGGTAGAATAAAACAAATGGCTTATAGTTGATTGTAGGCTGCAGCTGGAAAAAGAGATGGGCTGGAAGAGAATGGGTACAGGAAACCCTAGAATGAGAACAAAGACCAAAGGGTGAAAAGGAAAAGATCAAGTGAATTCAGAGAGGCAATTCTGAAAAAGATGCTCTTAGTTGGGAAATTTTCAAAAATGACGGAAGCTGATGTGTGGCAATAATGGTGTGTTGTAGAATTGGGAAATGAACATTACAGGTGTAGACAAGTTTTGAAATCAGGACTACCCTTGATGTCACCAATGAGGAAAGTTCATGTCAGCAGCTGAAGTCATCAAGAAACTATCTTGGAGGTCTAAGATAACAGCACAATTGTGAAGACTTACAGGTGGTATATCTACAAACAAGGGAAGTATTTGGGGAGGGACTGTGATGAAGAGCTTTAACACCTGTGCACAGGAAGCAGCTAATCTCAGGTGCATTATTCCCTCCTCTCCCAAAAAAGTTCCTGCAGTTTAGAAAAACAGGCATGTATTTTTGAGGCATTTCTGTTGGTAACTGCAGCAACTCATAAACCACATTCTTCATCAGTAAGCACTAAACACTTAAAAATGCACCAGATACAAAGCCAAATAAACTCTAAAATACAGAAACTGGTGCCCATAGCAAATGATGGAGCAAGAGCATGGAGTCACCATTACTCCTTCACATTGCCATGTGTGAATTTTTTTTTTAACATCAGCGCTTCTCCAAATTCTGATCCTTTCCTTGATTCCTGTGTGCTAGTTCAAAAACCTGAAAGTCTGTAGAAGGAGGAAACACTAACTGTACACAAAACTTAAATACCATCAGAAACGCCAGTTCTCAAGCTCACTAAGCCCTTTAAAGTACACATACTACTGTAAATATTATGGTTGAGCAACATTTGCCTACAGTACAATTGCATTACTGTAATCCTACAAGGGACAGGGATATAGTCCAGTGTGTCTTGTCATACAAAAAAATGTATACATAAAAACACCTATTGTATCACCCAGTGGTCAAGTTCAACCAAGTCATTTTCAGGTTAGTAAATAATTAAACCTCCCTTATCCCACTAATGAAGCAAAGAAGTTGAATTTTTATGAGGAACATCAAACCCTGTTAATTCCCCACACCCACCTCTACCAGGAAATGCAAAAGTATGCACAAAGAAATGTAAGGAAAATGCATCATGACACTGGTATTAGGAGCAAAATAGTTCATATTATGGTCCCAAGGCATTATGACAAAATATGTTTACATCACTATGTATAAGAGAAAATGAAGTAGCATACAAAATAGATAAAAATTTTACAATGAATACCTTAAATTTGACACAGTCTTATTTCCAGGTTCTAGTTATTAAACTCAGAATTAAAGTGGTTTATTGACCTGTTTACAACATTCTAGAGACAAAAACTGAAACTGTTTTGTTCGGACATAAGAAAAAGCAATAGAAAGCACTTAGTCCACTGCCTACTACATGGTAGGCACTCAGCAATGACAATTTCCAAGCTCACTGACCTTTCCTTCCTCCCCACAAATACAGGTTCTAACACCTTTTAAAGGGTATCCACTGAAAATTCTCAGACCGAGACAATAAGCAATTTAGTCATTAAATATCCTCATTGAGACACTGGATTATGAAAGTTAATATATGTTAATTTCGTACACATAAGTCAGGTTTAAGGTTGACAATGATGAACCAAAAGGAAAAACCAGTGAGGGTGCACAGGAAGGACTGAACGAGAACATCATGTCAGTTAGTGTGAAGAATAAATAAATTCAAGCACTAGGTCTATCGTGAACATGTATCCCATACTAATTTGCTAGGATGACAGACAGCTGTAATGATTCTAGAACCTAGGTTCGGGGGCTGCCAAGATGCATTCGCTCCCATAGTTCCAATGATTCTCTTGAGCAACCAGTGGAAGTCACCCTAGCCACCCCCATGAGCTGCTAGCCCTAAAGACTGAGATGCCAACAGTGGCCAGTCTAAGAAAACTTATCCTGGGCTTAGCAGCAGATTCTACTAGGAGTGGCCCTCAAACGATCTTCAGTTTCCTGTCTCTTCAAAGTGATCCTTGGTATACCTCAAAAAAACTTACTCTCCCAGGTAAACACAAAAAGATCTTCCAAACAGTGTTCCAGTGAAATCCTCCAGAGTACTGGTGCTCTGCATTTCTTTCAGAGATCAGCTCCTTTGATTAACTGAGTCAAACCTCTCCAAGATTAGGTATAAAAGAGCCTGTGTAAAGGCACCTGGGTGGCTCAGTCAGGTAAGCATCCAACTCTTGATTTTGGCTCAGATCATCTCACGGTCCTGAGATCAAGCCTTTGGTTGGACTCTGAGCTGAGCATGAAGCCTGCTTAAGATTCTCTCCCCCTCTACTCCTCCCCCACTAGCACACGCACTCTCAAAAATGAAAAAGCCTGTGGGTACCAACTCAGGTTTCACCCCTCTACCTGGTCATCTTGGACACATTTTGCCGTCCTGATTCTCCCTGGCCTCAGGTGATTGTTTCTCCCTCCTTTAAACAGTCTGACTTGGTGTTGCAGTTAGAACCAACTGTTGCCTCTGAATTCCAGGGTTGTTAGCACTGAACTCCAGAAAATTCCTAATAGATCTCTCTCTAGTGTTGCCAAGAACAAAAATGCTACTCTTTGTGTTGCACAAGAACTAAAAACCCATGGTCAGGCCAGGAAGAGTTCAAAGCTCCTTCTTACAACTATATATGTTCAGTTGAAATGATTTTGGACTAAAATCATAGTTTTCTGTTTTGTCAAGGTGATTTAGGATGAAAGTTGTCAGGGCTAAGTTCCCATTATTTTGTATGATTGGGATAAACTGCCCAGTTTTTCATATTAACATTTACATCACAGGAAAAAATATTCATTAATTTACTCAAAAATATTTTTGAGTACCCAGCACTGTGCTAGATCCTGAATACAGTGAACAAAATAAAAACCCCATGTTGTCATAAAAACATCTACAGTGTGATACTTATCTCAAAATAATCTAGCATATTTTAAATATTTAATGGCAAGCTATACTGAGTAGTTAGCTGAAACACATGGGAAATAAATACACCATAACAAACATCATAGGAATTCTTGTTCATTTAAATCTTTTTACAAATTGTCAACATGTAATACTTTTAGGCAATATTGGGCACTGAATTATTTGCTGTTCACTGAGAAGTGCTAGTGTTTTATTTTCAAAATTGCTCACCATGCATATACAGATCCCATAAAAATGTACTAATAGCTTGAAAAGAACTGCTTGTCGGGGGTGAGAGTAATAAAATTCTGTACAGCAAAATGTTCATGCTAAGAATGAAAAACACAGCACACTGACTTCCAAAGTAGTATATTGTACTATAAATACAGTATCAAAAATATTACTCTTTCTAGTACATAAAAGATAATTTCTGGTTTCCAAGCTTAACTGATGGTTTCTGTATAAGAAACACGCAAATATATGAACAATTTTCTTACCAAAATGATGCCTAGAATATGTACAAACATTTAGGGGGGAGAAATTCATCCTTGATTTTAACATGCATGTGTACAAAGAAATAGACATATATACTTGCAGGAGTAATAGACATGGACAAAAAAGTTACATTTAGCAAAGGCAAACAAGGAAACAAAAAAATCCTGCTAGGCTCTTCTTCTGCTTAACAACTTAGAAAGTTACCAAAGTAACAGAAAAGGACACAAAAACCACACTTCAAACAGACAAACTGCTTGTCAGTATTAGGACTTGCGTAGACAAACAGGTTTAATCCACTTCCTCAAAGATCATGCTGTCAAGGTGAAGGAACATGTTCCACTACTGAATTAGGCTGTCGGTCATTCTGAGGTGGCGGCTGCTCCCCCTCCCCCTCCAAAGGGGTCACTTTGTCAGACCCTCTTACAGGAGGAAGTTCATTGTCTGTCTCCTCTTCACCAGGGGACAGGGCACCGGACAATTCATTCGACATGAGAACTTGCAAAGATTCTGTTCCATCTTCAACATCTACCTGAATACCCAAAGCTTTAAGAATGTCACATTTGCACATGGGGCACGTCCCATGGGCCAGAATCCAGGGGTCAATGCAATTCTTGTGGAAAAAGTGTTTACAGGTGAGAATACGAACTGTATCGTTAGGCTTATAGAGTTCAAAGCAAACTACACAGCTATCTCCATTTGGGCTGATTTCCTCATCCCCCTCTTGCAGAACCCGAAGCTGGAGCTGGCCAAAGGCTTTCTTGAGATCGGCTGTTAACCGCTGCCATCTCCGGTTCTGAATCCTTGCTATCCAAAGTCTCCGAATATGATAAAAGATGAAATATGCTAAAGTTGCAGTTGTGACGATCACAAAAGAGACAAAATAGTGATTCATCCAGATGATGTGTTTTCTCCCCACCTCAACTATGACTGTAACGTGAACTCCCTTCTGAATTAAATGCAAAATCTCCATGCCCTTTAGGTTACCAATCATTACCACAACGATGTCTTCAAATGCCTGATGAGACACGGGGAAAACCTGATTGCCAGTTCCTGGGAAGTTGTAGATGATCACTCCACTGGCACCGTTCTCAATAGCCACCTTAATTTTCTGCGTGAAGGTACACCTTCCTCGTTCAACAAGTGCGAGCCAGGTCTTGGAGTTCTTCAATCTGGTGAAACTGGTACTGGGCTTACATGCACTTTGAGTTTTTCCATCAGGCGGCACGAGAACTCCTGCCACTCTCTTCAAAGTGGAGCTTCTTCCAAACACTCCGGTTTCCCCCAACTCTGACAGCATCCGATTCCCAACATGAAATGAAATGTTCATGTAAGCGGTCCAAACAGCACTGGCTCTGCAACAGTTCTGACTAAGCAGCCAAAGAAAACTGAATTTCATAAGCCAGGAAGATGCAGCGTTGTTTCTGTAAGTGCTAATCTTGAATCGATTCATCTCTCTCTCCACCTAGTGACTGAAGAACCAACCCAACAAAAAGGTGTGGCTTCCACATCTGCGGACAATCAGTCAAAAACAATAAAATGAGAAAAATCTTTGGGGTGATAACAAATTCCACGGTCTTCCAGCATGTTTTTTTTTTTTTTTAAGAAATTCTTAAAGAGGTCTTAGGAGGTTCAGATGTTTTATTAGAGAGGAAGAGAAACACTTTAGATTAAAAAAAAAAATCCCAGTCCCATTAATGTAACTCCAGATACTGTTTACAGTTGGGTGATGTGATTATGACATAAAAGACAAAACAGCCAATTAGATAAGAGCTTTGAGTCTGCTGTCAACTTACTGGCTTGAAAGTTTCAAGCCAATGATTTCTAGGTTGTAAAATCAATTCAATCCCTGAGCTGAGTGTTAACAGGTATCCCATTAATCTAAAAATTAAATACAAATTTCATACAGCATACAATCTGAAAGCATATGTAAGAAAGTCACAGCATTATCATTCTTTACAATAAATCAAGGAAACATGTAACAAAATGGCAAGTTTTAAGGTATTAGAAATTAGCACTAAGAACAATTATGTGGTAAAAGCGGTGAACACTAATACCATTTTTCACTCCCATTTCATCAGTGTGAATTTTTTATTTATCATATAAAGCACTATACTAAGTTTATTTAGTAATTGCTTGCTCAGGCTTGTTGGTTTGATTTGGTTTTGATTTTTATTTTGATTTCTGTAAGATTACTTTAGCCCTGCTTCCCCTTCCCCACTCTTCCATGCACTATTCACGGGGATGACAGCAGTAAAGAACATTAATCTCTTTTCTCTGTAGACCTTCACATCTGTTACTGATCTAACGATATTTTGAGGTAAGAGAGGAAGAACGTAAGGGAACAAATTCTGTTTAGCAATCTTAGCATAATTCATGTTAAACAAAAGGTCACAGATGCTTTGAACAAAATATTTGCTAAAATCAAACATCCTTGATGGAAACTGCCCACCCCCACACCCACATACACTATCAGCTTTGCCTATATATTTTTGCTACACTTCTATCAATGGCACAAAAGGACTTGATACCAAAGTGACTTGTGAACTAACAAACATGGGCAGCCCCTGGTGTAGGGCCATACACTTTCTTGAGGGTATCCTCTCAGTGGTTCTTATCCACTAGCTAGAAAACCAAGATTTTTTTTTTACCTTGAACACAAATGTCTGTCCTTACAACACTGGATGCTGAGAGCCAGCTTGGTTGGGTCTCATCAGGACTAAGTGAGCTACTTCTTTTTATGAAATGTGAGTCAACATAACTGGAGACAGGAAAGGAGGAGAATGGGGCCCTATAGACCCAACCAAAGTTGTATAAAAACAAATATTACTGTGTAAAGTTCAGCTCCCAATGGTCAATTTTCTTTTCTAAAAACCATTAATCTGATTGTATTTCCATACAACCCACTCTTCAAAGTGTGTAGTACAGAGTGTGTTATTTCATGAAGTGCCCTCAAAGTTGGATATCAATGGTTTAGCATTTCATCCAGAGAGATTTTAGTCAAACACAAAACCCAAGTCTTTCAGTCTCTCATTGTTACATACAATTTGTAAAGGCAGCTGAACAAAATTTCAGCTCCACTCTAGAACTATGTCAAAATGCCCAAACAGAAACACACTCCCCATTATTTTAAGAAAACAAAAGCATTTACTAAGGTTAATTCTAGAAGGGAAATCTGCTACCAGAGCTAATTCACTAGGCTGGGATAAATAGGCTCAGGCAAAATAATAATTTAAAATATTTTAGTTACAAAATCAGAGGTGCTAACATCTAAAGTAATTAGTTAGAATGCATGATCTACTCAGTGCCTTTGGAAACCAGAGTTCCTCTTAATTAACCATGGAGACTTAAATCAAGATCTAATTAATGATGTTTTTTTTTTTTAAGTAGGCTCCATGCCCAACTTAGGGCCTGAACTCACAACCCTGAGATCAAGAGGTGCATCTTCTACTGGCTGAGCCATCCAGGTGCCCCTATAATGAAATGAAACTTTAAAATATCATGCCTATTTCTCTGTAGCCTCAACACCACAATCATTTTAATTTGAAGATAAAACTACTTTGCTTTTAACATATACTAATGTCCTTATTTGGATAAAGGCAAAAAAGTAACAACTTAAGAGAAAAACAACAAGTTCAAATAGCTGGGCATGATATGGAGTTTTATTTTAAAAACACAAATTTCATCCTCTTTAGTGCTTAGGTAGAGAAGATGAAGTGGAGTTTTCTCTCTACAAAAAGTGCTAAATGAAAATTCATTTAATTTTTTTCAGTCTTTGGAAAGACTGGGTTACATCTTCAGAAGATTGTCTGGGTTTAAGTTTTCAGAATGTCACACTTGCACATGGGGCATGTCCTATGTGCTAAAAGCCAGGGGTCAATGCATGTCTGATGGAAAAAATGTTTGCAAGCTAAAATACGTACTACATCTTGGGGTTTGTATATGTCAAAGCAAACAACACAACTGTCTTCATTTGGATCTAGTTCCTTATCCCCTTCCTTGAGCACTCGCAGCTGAAGCTGACCAATAGCTTTCTTCACATCTGCTTTGATCTGTCTTCGCCTCCTGGTTGAAGAATTGGGCACTCTAGGTCTCCAGGCACAGTACAAGAAAAGGTAAGCAATGGTGGCAGCCAGAAAGGTAAAGAGAGACAGGACATAATGGCTCAGCCATGGCATATGCATTCTCCCCACCTCGATGATGATCGTCACGTAGACTCCTTTCTGAATCAAGTGCAAAAGTTCCATGCCTTTCAAGTTGCCTATCATTACTGCGACTATATTTTCCGTTCCCTGGTGAGACATGGGAAACACTTTGTTGCCCGTACCTGGATAGTTATAGATGATCACCCCATTTGCTCCCTTCTCTGCGGCCACATTGATTTTATGTGTGAAAGTACAGCCTCCCCGTTCAATGAGGGCCAACCAAGAGTCGGCTTGTTCAGGCCTGCTGAAGTTGGTCATAGGATTACAAGCATTCTGATTCCATCCTTCCGGAAGTACCACCGCACCAGACACCCTTTCCAAAGGAGAATGATTCCCGAACACTCCACTCTCTCCTAATTCAGATATAATCCGATTTCCCACCTGAAATGTTATATTCAGGTGGGCTGTCCAAATGGCTTTTCCTTTCGAGTCAGGAAGGCTAAGTAGTAGAAAGATGGTAAGCCTCAGTAGTCGAGATGAAACAGAACTATGAGCTGAAGGAGTAATTCTAAGTAGGCTCATTCCTCCATTTGTCTCTTAACTGACAAACAAAAAACAAAACGTCAAGTGTAAAACAAAGCAAAGAAGCTAACTTCAATTGTTGGCAGTAGATAATTCAAGCACATAAATGGAAAAAGGTCTGAGTTGATCAAAGGTAGCTTCCTCCTTCCAGCATTTTTATTTTTGGTAGATTTTCTTGTAATGAAACAGAACAAGAGTTGTTATTAGTACAATGTGATCTCAAGCAAATTATGACTTTCTCAGGGGGATATTGTGACATCATAGGTAGTTAAGCCAATCCAGGAGTTGATATTAGTGCACTGCATACTGAAATCCTATTGGCCAAAAAGCCACCAAGCCATGACTCACGCTGAATAACAATTTGAAAAAACTCTAAAGCAATAAACAGGGAAGTTTTTGTTTTTAAGCCCAGATTAAGCACAGTAGAAATCATCCACGGATTTGTGCATGCAGCTGGCCAGTCACCAGCTCTCACGCAAGGCTCCATGCTACCCAATAGCTAATCTATGGGCAGCAGGAACAAACCATTTCCTCTCTTTCAACATTCAATGCTTATCTTAAATTCAACATGAGGACAATAAACGTGTTCTAAGCCTGATACATTGCCAACTCACATGGCAAATTCAACTTTTCACTAAAATTGCTACTGAGAACCTATGTGTTAGGCAAACACCAAGCATGGATCATATATTGGAGACAAAAACAGACATGCACCTACTATGTTGGAGCTTAACTATCTAGTGAGGACAGATTATATATATATTTTAAATGTTTATTTTTGAGAGAGTGCACACGTGAGTGAGCCCGTATGAACAGGGAAAGGGCAGAGAGAGACAGAGAGGGAGGGAGACACAGAATCCAAAGCAGGCTCCAGGTTCTGAGCTGTCAGCACAGAGCCCGATGCAGGACTTTAACCCACGAACCACGAGACCACGACCTGAGCCAAAGTTGGACACTTAACAAACTGATCCACTCGTGCCCCTAGTGAAGGACAGATTTTAAATATACACACACACACAGCTGCATCTTGAGACAAGGTCGCTGGAAGGAAAACATTCTATCAAAAGAATATAAAAGGAGCCAGAATTTGATTAGAGATCTAAGGCATTTCTCCCTAAGGAAGTACTTCGTACCACTAAGACTTGAAAGATAAATCAGAATTACCTAAGCCAAGAATAATATTTCAGGCAGAGGAAATGGCAGTTTCAGGACCCTAACACAGGAAAGAACATAGCAAGTGAAAGGATCTGAAGCAATGTGTGTTTGGCAAAAACGAGAGAAGTGAGGGCAAAAGGTAATGAGGGTGGAAGGCAAACAGTGATCAGTGTTCAGGGTTGTAAATGTTACACCAAGGATTTTGGATTAGGTCCCAAGGACCAAAGAAACACTCTGAAGGGTTTCAAGCTGGGGAGGTGGACTTAGAAACATTTCAAGATGTTGACTTGTTGACAAGCACACTTTGGTTGTCTTATGTGGGGGTTGGCAGAGTAGTGAGGGGAGCTTAGGGTAGATGGTGGCTTGGACTCCTGAAAGGAGCTGTAAAGGTGTAGAGGCACAGAAAAGTCAGAGTCACTTCAAAGGTTGAATTGAAAGATCTGTCACTGGAAGGGTAGCAGCAGGTAGAGGAAAGGATGACCACAATGATCACAAATCACTCTATTAGTTTATTACTGCAAATCATGGCAGCTTTACTGCTTTAAGGATCCTTTAATGCTTGTGTGCTTTAATTTTAAATCTTCATCTGAAGTCTGTTTCAAAGATTCAATAAATAGACAACACTCAAACATTTATCATTTACTTTATATAGAACGTAGCCTACGCCCCAGGCATACTATTACGCCCTGGGGATACAAAAGGGACAAAAAAAAATTAGAGGCATGTTGAGAGGATTTTGTCATTTTGATAAAAGCATTTAAGGGGCACCTGGGTGGCTCCGTTGGTTAAGCATCTGACTTCAGCTCAGGTCATGATCTCACGGTTTGTGGGTTCGAGCCCTGTGTCAGGCTCTGTGCTGACAGCTCTGAGCCTGGAACCTGCTTCAGATTCTGTGTCTCCCTCTCTCTCTGCCCCTCCCCCACCCATGTTCTGTTTCTCTCTGTATCAATAAACATAAAATTTTTTAAAAAAAGCATTTAATTGTACTCCTTGTCTGTAATATATAGTATTCATTTATAAAAATAAAACTGGAAACAGTGAAACTTGTCTCATTCATACCATTTTATTCAAGCATTATTCAGTTCACGTCTGAACTGCTACAAAGACACATAAAATGCAGACACTTCCTGGCTTCAAATCAAGTGATTGACATTGACCAGATGAAGACTTACTAGGAAGACCATTTATTTATTTAATTTTTTTTAATGTTTTATTTATTTTTTGAGACACACACACACACACACACACACACAGTGAGCAGGGGAGGATCAGAGAGAAAGGGAGACACAGAATCTCAAGACAGGCTCCAGGCTCTGAGCTAGCTGTCAGCACAGAGCAAAGCCTGACGTGGGGCTTGAACCCACTAACCGCGAGATCACGACCTGAGCCAAAAGCCGGTCGCTCAACTGACTGAGCCACCCAGGCGCCCCAGGAAGACCATTTATATCATCATATTAGATGCTGTTAAATAAGCATAGATTATTTAACATTTGAGGGTAGGATTCTAAAAAGTAATTCCCTAAATCATGGGAATAAAAGGCACAGCATAAGAATGTAGTCAATCGTATTATAACAGCATTGTAGGGTGACAGATGGTACCTACACTTGTGTGAACATGATGTATAAATTTGTCCAATCGCTATGCATACATCTGAAAATAATGTAACACTGTGTGTCAACTACACCTGAAACACACACACACACACACACACACACACACACACCTGGAGAATTTCAAACACTGGAATTATCTCCTATTAAAAAAAAAAATCACTAAGTTGTGGAGACCTAATGCACAGTCTGGTGACTATAGTAAATAACACTGTATACTCAAAATTTGCTTTAAAAAGTAGATCTCAAGGGTCCTCATCCCACACACAAATGAAAACTATGCGAGGGATGGGTAGGTTAACTAGTACTAATTGAGACTGATTTCAAAATGTACACATATCAAAGCATCACACTGTATACCTAACATATGTGTGTGTGTATATACATATATATGTGTATATATATAATTTTTGTCAATTATACCTCAGTTAAGCTGGTTAAAAAATTCTAACTTTGTTTTGGTTTGCTAATTCTTCAGGGTAAACAGTTTAAACAGGAACTCTACTCTGGCTCAATAACACATCTCAAATCTCAAGATTCTTTGTGTGGTTGAAAAAACAGATTTGAAAATTTTACCAATTCATTGTATTTTTCTCACCATAAGGTGAGGGGATTAAGGCAATGCTATAACTTTCCCGGTCTTCTGCTGGAGTCCCAGAACACATGCAACTATAAGAAACAATTGTTTATCTCCAACACAGTGGTTTCCAAATGGGGGACAATCTTCCCTTCCAGGGGATATTTGGCTATTTCTGCAGACATTTTTGACTGCCACAATGAAGAAATACTATTGGCATCTTCAGGGTAGAGGGCAGGGATGCTTTTAAAAATTCCAAATGCACACGATAGCCTGGTTAAATAATTTTCTGGTCCAAAACGTCAATACTAAGACTAATAAACTAGTGGAATAGGCTTGGAAGGAAGGAACCATCCCAAAACTTACTTCTTCCCATTTTTTTTGTAATAGAAACAATGGAGACCTGCACAAACAACCTATGAGTCCAAGAAGCCAGATTACAAACTGTATCCGTTTTTTAGGATCAGATCCAAGAGTTTTCTATCCTTGGAGCCAGGAGAGTGGAAGAAAAAAGAGGGGGGAGGGTATGTAGGTTGGATGATTGATCCTACTCATTTGTTACTTTTAGATTTATTCAATATATAGGCTTCCTTTCTGTTTAACCACCAAGTATTAGAGGAGTTCTCATTCTGAAATTTGTAGGAAGGCTAAGAAGAACTGAAATAAAATATACTCCTAAGGTTGGTTGATCCAGTGGTTCAAAAATCCCTGCTCCAGGGATGACTGAGTGGCTCGGTCAGTTAAGTGTCCTACTTCAGCTCAGGTCATGATCTCACAGTTTGAGAGTTCAAGCCCCACACCAGTCTCTGCGCTGACCGCTCAGAGCCTCGAGCCTGGAGCCTGCTTTGGAGTCTGTGTCTCCCTCTTCTGTCTCTCTCAAAAATAAACATTTAAAAAATTGTTTAAAAAAAATCCCCACTTCTTCCATCTTGTCATTCTGCCTTGAATACGTTGGTTTTCCTCTTGCGTAGGCTCAGGTCATGATCCACCCACCCTCCCAGGTGGCTACTGTTGCTCCACCTATCAACAGGCAGAAAGGCAGACCACATCCAGAAGTGCAGACAGACTTATCTCGTACCATATCTCTACATAAGCATAAGGTTTAACAGAAACCTACCAAACTTCCCTTAATGTCCCCCTGTCCAGCAGTGCTTCACAAACCCATGCCTGATAGAACCCCCAGGAGTCAGAGCAGAATCTTCCTAAGCTCAGGTTAATCAGGATTTACCCTGCTGGGCAGAACCCATCCCCTGGCACAGCACATGGTGAAAGGGAACACGAAGATAATTGGTGCTCTACCACCAAGGGAAAAAGGTATAAACCGCAATGTGGGTAGGTAAACAAAACAGCAGCCACAGGCTCTAAATCCCTTTTACCCAAAGGAATGATACTTCAATAATCATTAACCACAACAAACATGTAATACACACCCTATGCTCTATACTGACAGGAGCTGAGAGCCTATATTACAAGGAACACAACATGGCCCCTTTATTAAGGAGGTCTTCATCTAGGCAATAGGAAAGAGTTATGCACAAATCAGGAATATGTATCTAAAATCCTAAGAAAGTTATAATTTTCATTACTCAAATTTCCAGAAAGCCCCGCCCTGATGAGAGAAATAGCCAGATGCATTCAATTAGCATTGCCCAGACAGTATCTCTAAGGTACAGGGAATACTGAAGAAAGTTTAATAAATGATTTCACAAGTCACAGCATCCAGGGCTATTGCATTCAAGAGCTCTAAGAATGCACAAAACACAATGGATTTGCTTTTTAAGTTTGAAAACTATGTAGGTTTTCTGCGAGTAACTACATGCATAATAGGATTTGGCAAGAACAGAATACTGACTCAAAGTAGTTCACGGAGAACAACAAAAAAGCAAATAATAGTCATTTTTCTGGAAGGACTTATCTTTAAAGATGTTTAAAGGTAGAGCTAAATCAACTTAAAATTATATTTTATTGTAAATTGTTAAGTTCTCCTAAACAATGCATTTTCTCATTTTCTCTCATAAGTTAATCACTATTCTCACATATTCTAACATATGCAATAAAACCTCTTTAATATACAAATAGACTTTCTCCTCTTAATATTCTTGAACACAGGAGTTCTAAATATGCTAACATGAAACTTTTTAAATAGCATGAAGGTGGGAATTACCTGGACAGTCACATACTATGCACTAGAACAGGTACAGATACAGGAAAACCACAAAATTTACTGAGGCTCTTTATTATTCCTCATATTAACCAATATAATGACTTTCAATATCTTTAAAGGCTCTGCTAATTAAGTATACTAGAGAAAACAAATAGCCAAAGTAGACACTTTTGGGGATTTTTTTTTTCTATGTACATGTGTGCTTTTCTTGTTGTTTTTTTGAGAGAGAATGTGCGTAAGCAGGGGGAGGGGCAGAAAGAGACGGGGACAGAGGATCTGAAAAGCGGCCTCAGCACTCATAGGGGCGAACTCAGCGTGGGGCTCAAACTCAGAAACCACGAGATCACAACCTGAGCCGAAGTTGGACACTCAACCAACAGTACCACACAGGTGCCCCCAAAGCAGACACATTTTAAAGCACCACATGACCAGCCACCATTTCTTCGCTAATGTGAGCGAGGATTATGATTTTCTCTATTTACTGGCATACCTAACAGATGCATGAGGAAAGTTTAGGTAGTGTAAGAGCTCCAAAGCTCCAAGAAGCCACCAAGAAAGGGAGGAAGAGGGATACTCACCTTACACAAACACTCCAGTACTGGCTCAAAAGAGCTTGTTTGAATGAATAATTAACATGGTCAGGTTTACCATACTTGAATGAATACTTTCCACTGCTTTAGTGTGGCCTTCGAAATGTTCCCACAGTGCAGAACTTTGCAATTGCATCTTATCTAATCTCCCATCACCTTGAACTCATTCTGTTGCCAGAGCAACCTATAGAAAAGTAATCAAGTTTACAATGGCATTCCTTTTTTGCTTAAAACTTTAGATGGCTTGCTCTATTCAAAGGATAATACCCAAGGGGCTAAGAATGGACTATAAACCTCTCCAGCCTGGTGCTCTTTGCTTTGATCCAGCCTCATTTTCTACTATTATCAATCCTGAAATTTACGCTTCTTCAATTCAAACAGCTTACAGTTTCCTGCACTCCTATTGCAGCAGTCACTACAGCAGACCTTACACAGGCTTTATCCCTTTGAATATGCTGTTTGTTCCTATGGTAGGTACACTGATTGCAAACAACACCAATTACTTCCCTCCATTGACACCCCTTACAGTGTGACTTAGAGGAGTTCCTTCCATCAGAAGGTGGATCTATTTCTATACCTTTTGAACTCAAGTAGCAGTAAAGAGGCTAGAATGGAAGTACAGATGTGCCAGTTCTGAGTCCACGCCTCAGGAAGCCTTACAGTCCTGTCCTGTTCCCCAGCTCTTGGAACCCCGCCACCCTCACGTAAAGAAAACTAGCCTGATAAATAAGAAGAAACTATTTGGAGGAGAGGTCAGGTAGCCTAGCTGAGCCCACCCTCCATCAATCTACAGATGGACCAACATGTATGAGAGCCCTAAATAAGCAGACATGTCTACCTGATCGTGAGGTGACCACACACAACTGAAGACTCACCTGGTCAACCCTAACCTTCTGAGCAATAACAGATATTGACTCATAGTTTTAAAAAGAAAAAACTGCCCCGATATATGGAGTTTGCGATGGTTTATAATGCAGCAGCTAACAGAGCTCCCTCTACAAAATTATCTACTCTGTTAACCTGCTCGAGGGCTGGGACTCAATATCTCATTTTTCAGTACTCCTCTAAAACAGTATCTAGCACATCCAGTTATCTGTCATAAGTTCTTAGTGAAGGCTGAATAAATTCATGGTGTCCTTATCCTCCAAATTCTAATATATACTATCCCTCATGCAATAATGTATTTAGTTTTTATCGTTACAAGGGTGATAATTTCAGTTTGAGTATAATATAATTAGAATGTGCACAATGAGTTAAATATTTAATTCTGTATATTTTATACTCCAAACTGGATTTCCTATAGCCATACTTGAATACAAAGAAATGAGTAGAGTATGACCAAAGCTCTTTAAATTTTAATGGGTATAAATCGAACTACCTAAATCATATTCTCTTCTGCATTCAGAATTTAAGTCAAGGTTCATATAACTAACGCTAAATTGAAGACAATTGTTTCTTCTCCATCTACCTATAGTTACAAGACAGAATGGTCATCAACAGAGTAGGAATCCATTAGTAACCAGTCTGAGAACTGGGGGAAAATCTTTACACTGTAACCTTTGCCTCAAGAAGGATAGAGGAAGGAGCTCAAAGTCCTTAAGTAAACACAAGATTAGGAACTGTATTTGATGGTATGATCACTTTGAGTCTGGGACAAAATACATCTTAATATTAACACAATCATTTAGCCTGGATTTTTGTTGGAAAGGGTGAACAGGCAATATACTTTAAAAATAATAATCTTTTGAATAACCATCAGAACTTGTTCTGTTCTTTTAATAGACTTTTTCCTGCTTCTGTAGTTAACAGGAGCCAACAATGAGGACCAGATGGGTATGAAGGCTGATTCTGAGGCTCTGCCATTTTAAAGTTGTTCTAAAACCCTCAGGTAGATTCTAGAACAACTTCCTAAGCCAAAGTCAGTCACTGAAGGTTTCTCTGTTTTGCCTTCCTAAGACCAGCCCTGCAGAGCACGCTTAACTGAGTAAGCTTTTAGCAGTCCGAAATAGCAGGGTAGAGGCGATTAAGGAGATTTTACCACTTAAACCAGTTATATTTTTCCAATTCACCAGTCACAAAACCTGTACTCATTTATGAGGTAATTTAACCTGTCCTGGGAGGCAGGAGAGAAGACAAAACAGGAGTATGGAGTCATCATGCTAGCAAAAACTGTGCTGAAGCACCCAGCTATGTGACAGAGCTGCTGGGAAACCATCTTCAGCACACAGGAGCGGAGTGAGGGGAGCCACACTGAGCCTCAGTTTTTTCATTTGTAAGACGGGGAAGTAATGTCAGCCTCTCAGTGCGATGGATGGTGGAGTATCAGGTGACCACTTTCACATTTATTTGTAAATCACCAAGCACACCGCTGGCATGGCAGAAGCTTGATCAATAGGCCCAGACCTTCTGCCCCTTCCCAATTCTAGACAGCCTATTTCCTCCACTTTCCACCTAATAAAATTCTTCTCATCCTTCAAGACTCATCTCAATCCTCCCTCTGCAATCTCCCTGGAGATTGCACCTGCTCCTATGACACACTGTCTTTGCATCTATTTGACAGTCAGTCCTGCCATATATTATATGTAGTTAGATGCTTATGTCTCTTCACAGTTCAGCTTGACTTAAAATGTCTGGTGAAGAGTA
This sequence comes from Cryptoprocta ferox, assembly GCA_028646485.1. NCBI lineage: Eukaryota > Metazoa > Chordata > Mammalia > Carnivora > Eupleridae > Cryptoprocta > Cryptoprocta ferox. Next base: position 73,633,006 of record CM053559.1, read on the forward strand.
ATGCTAATTTATTTGTATAGAACTTGTTTCCTCCCTTTTGCCCCTATACTAGCAGAGGGACTAGCAGTCAGGGTCCCTGTCAAATATTTGCCTTTTCAAGTACTTATTCCTCAAAATATTAACACCAGCAGCTTTGGCAAACTTTGCTTTGTATAGCCACCCATTTAAAAAATATATAAACAGGCAATGATGTGACAAGTCTTCCCTCAGCTGAGAATTACTTTGACAAAAGTTGTCCACCAAAGGCTTATTTAGTGTCACAAGATCAGAGGCCATCTTACATTTTCTCTGCAAAAGAACAAATTCCATCCACAGCTCTATACCTGAAAAGTGGAATAATATACAGCCATAAAGTAATAACTATTTCTAATGTTTAAGTAGACTCTACTGAATTAAAAATCCTTTAGTTTAGGAGTGCCTGGGTGGCTCAGTTGATTAAGCATCTGACTCTTGATTTCAGCTCAGGTCATGATCTCCAGGTTTCATGGGTTCGAGCCCCACATCAGGCTCTATGCTGACAGTGTGGAGCCTGCTTGGGATTTTTTCCCTCTCTCTACCCCTCCCCTGCTCGCGCTCTACTTCTCTCTCTCAAAATAAACACTGACATTCCATATAAATGGAAGTAGACTATAAGAAAATGGCAGCAGAGGAGGAAGACCCTATGCTCCCCTTGTCCTAGGAATACAACAACAACGAAATCATATTAAATATCCCAGAAATCAATCTGAAGTCTGGCAGAACAAACTCCATAACTAAAGACAGAGCAGAAGCCACAAAGAAGGTGGGAAGTGCAGAGATGTGGCTTGGGAGAGAACCGGATCATAAATGCGGTTGCAGGGAAGAGGGAAAGGCAGATTAGCACATAGGGGAGCACATGGGAAAAATGAACCCCTACAGCAACTGGCTTGGAAAGTGAGAGTGCCTAGATTTCCTGAGTTCTTGAAACCAGCAGAGCTTAAAGCCTTGAGTTTTAAAGCCTGGGTCAGCATGCTTGGCCCTGGGAGAGGCTGGAGGATACTGGTCCTCAAGGGCAAACTGCCTGTGGACAAACAGCATGGAAACAGTTACATGAAGAGCACCTGGGGCACACAGTGGGAAGGTTAGTTGCTCATCTCAGAGCATGTCCCAAAGAGGGAGTCTTGAGGGTGAGACCCTTCCAGAAACAAAGGAACTGGCAGGTGCCATTTCTCTCCCCACCCCTCAGCATTAAGCACAGGACTACCTGCAGTAACCAGCCTGTGCCCATACTCATTACCTAACTTGCTTCTACCAAGCCCCAACCCCCGCACTCTGGTGGAATCATCCTTCCCAGTCACACCTGCCTTAGTCTTGGCCCTGCAGGAACTCCTCTAAGAAGACCGGCCCAAACCCCTGCCCACACTGCAACTCCCGACCCTAGGGTTTTTCAAGTCCTTGGTTCTGGTGGCAACAGAGACAGGTCTCATTTCAGAAGCATATCAGAGCATACCTAGTTAAAACTCTCCACATTCAGCTCCGGGACCAAACATTGTCCACAACACACAAAGACAGCCTCTGCAGAAGACTGGTCTGAAGGAAAAAACCAGTCAGGACACAACAGCAGAGTGCATGGAGCACACACTGACAATCCCAGAAGCACCAGGCCCTGGGGAACAGGAGACACTAAACTGCAGGGCACTATGGGACCTCTTCTTCATAAGGCCATTACCCTTAAGAACAGGAAAAGTAACTGCCTTTCCTAATACACAAAAAATAGGCATGGATAGACAAAACAAGACAGAGGAATGTCTCAAATAAAAGACCAGGAGAGGGCCAGAGATCTAAGTGAAACAGGTGTAAGTAACATGTCTGACGGAGGAATTAAAGCAATCATCAAAAGGATACTCACTTGATTTGAAAAAAAGAGTATAGGACATGAGTGATGCCCTTAACACAGATATGAAGAATAAATGGAGAGAAAGGCCTTGATAAACGAAATGAGAAACAAGTTGGATACAATGGACAAGAGGCTGAAAGGAGAGGAACAAACTAATGACTTAAAAGAGTAATAGAAAGAAATGAAGCTTAAAAGAGAGGGAAAGAATTACACAAAACAAGAATAAACTTAGGGAACCCAGTGATTCCATCAAACATAGTAACGTTCATATCATAGGAGTCCCAGAAGAAAAGGAGAAAGGGGGACAGAATATATTTGGAAACAGAATAGCTGAAAATGTCCCTAAACTGGGGGATATCCAGATTCAGGAGGCACAGAGAAATCCCAACAAAATTAACAAAAGCAGATCCACACCAAGGCATGTTACAATCAAAATGGCAAAATACAGTGAGAATCAAGACAAAAGATGGTTATATACAAAGGAAACCCTATAAGGCTATCAGTGGGTTTTTAAGCAAAACATATCAAGCCAGAAAAGAGTGGGTGATATATTCAAAGTGCTGACTGGGAAAAACCTCCAGCCAAGAATATTCTACCCAGAAAGGCTATAACACAGAATAAGAGGAGAGGTAAAGAGCTTCTCAGACAAAAACTAAGAGTTATGACCACTAAGCCAGCCCTGCAAAAAATAATAAAGGGGACGCCGAGTGGAAAAGGAGACCAAAAGTGACGGTATAAAGGCAGGAAACACAAAACAGTAAAAATGAAATATTTCCATAAAATATCAGTCAAGGAACTCACAAAATAAAAGAATGTAAAATATGATACCATATACCTAAAACATGGGGAGGAGAGGAGTAAAGAATGAATTCAAACTTAAATGACCATGAACTTAATATAGACTGTATACACAGATGTTATACATAAAATTAATGGTAATCACAAATCAAAAATAAATGTGCAAAGAATAACAAGAAAGGAATCCAAATATATCATTAAAGAAAACCAGCAAACCATGAAATCGACAAAAAAGGATGAGGGAAAATCTTCAACGACCACAAAATAATAAAATGGCAATTAACATATATGAATAATTACTTTGAATGTAAATGGACTAAACACTCCAATAAAAAGACACTGGGTGATGGAATGGATTAAAAGAGAGAGAGAGAGAGAGACCCATGTATATGCTGCCCCTAAGAGACTCATTTCAGACCTAAAGACACCTGTAGATTGAAAGTGAAACGACAAGCAAATCGTTGTCAAAAGAAAGCTAAATAGCAATACCTATATTGGACAAAATAGACTTTGAAACAAAGACTAATAAGAGACAAAGGCCAACACTTATAATAAAGGACAATCCAACAAGACGACCTAACAATTGTAAATATTTATGCACCCAGCATGGAAGTAACAAAATAATTAAAACAGTTAATAAGTAGGACAAAGGAACTAATCGATGATAACAGTAATAGCAGGGGACTCTAACACCCCACGTACATCAATGGACAGATCATCTAAACAGAAAATCCACATGGAAAAACTGGCTTTGAATGACACACTGGACCAGATGGATTTAACAGATATATTCAAGAACATTCAATCCTAAAACAATAGAATAGACATTCTTTTCAAATGCACATGGAACACTGTCCAGAATAGATCAAGTATTAGGCCACCAAACAAGCCTTAACAAATTCAAATAGATCCAGATCATACCATGCATCTTATCTGACCACAACAGTAAGAAACTAAGAGTCATCACCAAGAAAAAAAAGTCTGTAAACCCACAAAAAATGGGATTAAATAACATACTACTGAACAATGAATGGATCAACCAGGAAATAAAAGCAATAAAACTACATAGAAACAAATGAAAATGAAAACACAAAGGTTCAAAACCTTTGAGAAATAGCAAAAGCAGTTTATAAAAAAAAAAAAAAAAGGAAGTTTATAGCAATACAGCCTATGTGTAGAAGAAAAATCTCAAACAACCTAACCTTCCACCTAAATGAGCTAGGAGAAAAAAAAAAAAAGCCAAAACCAGCAGAGGAAAAGAAATAAAGGTTGGAGCAGAAATAAAGGATATATAAATTAAAAAACAAAAACAAAAACAAAATTACAAAATTACAAAAGAACAGATCAATGAAACCAAGAACTGCTTTTCCGGGGGGGCACCGGGGGGGGCTCTGTTGCTTAAGTGTCTGGCTCCTGGTTTCTGTTCAGGTCATGATCTCACACTCGGTGGGATTGAGCCACGGTGTCAGCACGGAGCCTGCTTGGGATTCTGTCTCTCTACTCCCTGCTGCTTGTGCTCTCTCCAAATAAATTAACTTTAAAAAAATTGACAAACCCCTAGCCAGATTTATCAAGAAAAGAAAGGACCTAAATAAAATCATAAATGAGAGAGGAGAAATACCACCACAGAACTACAATTATGAGAATATTTGTGAAAAACTATATGCCAACAAATTGGACAACCTAGAAGAAAAGGATAAATTTCTAGAAACATATAACGTAACAAAACTGAAACAAGATACTGAAAGTTTGAATAGACCAATTACCAGCAAAGAAATTGAATCAGCAATCAAAAAACACCCAACAAAAGTCCAGGACCTGACAGCTTCACAGGCAAATTCTACTAAACATTTAAAGAAGAGTTAATACCTATTCTTCTCAAACCATTCCAAGAAACAGAAGAGGAAGGGGAGCTTCCAAATTCCTTCTGTGAGGCCAGAATTATCATGATACCAAAACCAGATAAGGACACCACAAAAAAAAAAGAAATAAAGGCAAGTATGTCTGATAAACACAGACCCAGAAATCTTCAACAAAAGGTTAGCAAACAGAATCCAATAATAAATAATCAGTCACCGCAATCAAGTGGGATTTATTCCTGATTGGAAGGGTGGTTCAAGATTCAAAATCAATATAACACATCACATCGATAAAAGAAAGGATAAAAGTTCTATTATTTCAATAGACATAGAAAAAGTATTTGACAAAATACAACATCCACTCATGATAAAAACCCTCAACAAAGTAGGAAACATAACACAACATAATAAAGGCCATCTATGGAAAAATCCAGAGCTAATATCCTTAGTGGGGAAATACTGAAAGCCTTTCCCTAAGGTCAGGAACAAGACAGGGATGTCTACTCTCACCACCTTTAAGTTTTTTTTGTTTTGTTTTGTTTTTTGTTTTTTAGACTTTTTAAAAGTCCTGTTTACACCCAACGTGGGGCTCAAACTTACTACCCCAAGATCAACAGTCACATGCTATACCGACTGAACCAGCCAGGTGTCCCTCACTCTTACCATTTTTATTCAACATAGTACTGGGAGTCCTAGCCACAGTATTCAGACAACAGAAAGAAAGAAAAAGCATCCAAATTGGCAAGGAAAAAGTAAAACTTTCACTATTTTGCAGATGACATGACACTCTAGATTAACCTGAAAGACTCCACCAAAAAACAAAACAAAAAAAAGCCTGCTTTAACTGATAAACTAATTCAGTAAAGTCACAGAATATAAAATCAATCTACAGAAATCTGTTGCACTTCTATACACAAATAATGAAGCAGAAAGAAAATTAAGAAAACAATACCATTTACAACTACACCTAAAATAACACAATACCTAGGAAGAATCCTAACCAAAGAGGCGAAAAAGCTGTAACTCTGAAAGCTATGAAACACTGCTGAAAGAAATTGAAGACACAAAGAAATGGAAAGACATCTCATATTCCAATATTTTTTAAAATATTGTTAAAATGGCTATACTACCCAATGCAATCTACACATTTAATGCAGTCCCTGTCAGTACATCAACAGCATTTTTCACAGAACTAGAACCACCCTAAAATTTGTATGTAACCGCAAAAGAACCAGAATAGCCAAAGCAATCTTGAAGAACAAAAGCATAGCTGGAGGCATCACAATTCTGGACTTCAAGTTATATTACAAAGCTGTAGTAATCAGAACAGTATGGCACTAACACAAAAATAGACACAGATCAATAGGGCAGAATAAAAAATCCAAAAATAAACCCATAATTATATGGTCAATTAATCATTGACAAAGCAGGAAAGAATATCCAATGGGAAAGACAGTCTCCTTCAACCAATGGTGTTGGGAAAACTGGACAGCTGCAAGTAAAAGAATGAAATTGGGCCACTTTCTTATACCATACACAAAAATAAACTTAATGGATGAAAGACCTAAATGTGAGACCTGAAACCATAAAAATCCTAGAAAAGAACACAGGCAGTATTTTTTCTGACATCAGCCATAGCAACTTTTTTTTTTTTTTCTAGACAAGTCTCCTGAGGCAAGGGAAACAGGATCAAAAATAAACTATTGGGACCACATTAAAATAAAAAGCCTCTTCACGGTGAAGGCAACAATTAATAAAACTGAAAGGTAACCTATGGAACAGGAGAAGAGATTTCCAATGATATATCTAATAAAGGCTTATTACCTAAAATACATGAAGAACTGATACAACTTCACCCAAAAGACAAATCATCCAATAAAAAAAAATGGCAGAAGACACGAACAGACATTTCTCCCAAGAAAACATACACATGGTCAACATATACATGAAAAGATGTTCAAAGTCACTTGGCATCAAGGAAATGCAAATTAAAACCACAATGACATATCATCTCACACTCCTACGAATGGCTAAAATCAACAACACAGGAAACAAGTGTTGGCAAGGATGGGGAGAAAAAAAAATTTACACTGTTGGTAGGAATACAAATTGGTGCAGCCATCTAGAGAACAATATGGAGCCTCCTCAAAAATTTAAAGTTAGAATTATCCTATTACCCAGCAATTACACTACTGCTTATTTACCTAAAGAATACAAGAACAGTAATTCAAAGGGTGTACATACACCCCATATTTAAAGAAGCATTATTTATAATAGCCAAGATACAGAAATAAGGCAAGTGTCAAGCAAATGATGGATATAGAATGTATGACATACACACACATTAGATTATTCAGCCATAAAGAATGAAATCTTGTCATTTGAAATGGCATGGATGTAGCTAGAGTATAATGCTAATTGAAGTCAAAGAAATACCATCTGATTTCACTCCTATGTGGAATTTAAGAAACAAATGAGCAAGGGGGAGGAGGTGGAAAAAAGAGAAGCCAAGAAACAGTCTCTTAACTATAGAAAATAAACAGATGGTTACCAGAGGGGAGAGGAGTGGGAAGATGGATGAAAAGAGGGATGGGTGAAATAGGTGAAGGGATTAAGGAGTGCATTTGTGATGAGACTGGGTGACTGAAATAAAAACAACCTGAAAACATAGGTGAGTGACAGCCTCTTTATCTCCAAGTATACGAAGTTAACACCTTCTCTCCTCTCTACAACTTTCTGAATTGTTTCTAGTGGTCTTATGTTTTTTAACTTGATTTTCTAAATATCATTTTTTCTTTTAAAATCTTTAGTAAATTTGACACTTTTCTCTCATCAGTCATGGAACAAAATCAAATAATAAGTAGGGCCACAGGTGAAAATTATAGAAAAAAATCCATAAAAATCTGAAGACTGAAACAAAATTTGTGGGTTTTTTACATTTATGTCTCAAAAATACACAAGATGGGCTACTGAGTGTGAGACACGGATTGGGAGTAAATCAGACAAAACCCAATGCCACACACAGGAATACAAAGTACTCTCAGGTTATTAGTGTAATATTTTTACAAACTGTTCTAGCTAATATTTCAACTATAGAACTTTTATAATTTGTTGAAGTATAGTGATTTATAATGCTGTTGCTATGAACCATAACACAAGCTTCAATTGGAGTCTTTACTGAATGGTGGGGTTTAGCACTTTCTAGATTATCTCTTTTATAATTGAAGCCAAGCAAGTCATTATTTAACACCACAGAAGAAGTTAAAATTGATGAATCAGGATTTGACCCTGATGTCTATCTGAATGTCTCATAGCCCAAATACTTTTGTAAGTAGGTCCAGATGAATAATCATTAGCCATACTGGATACTGGCCAAGAGCAACTTTTTCGGATGGTGAGATTCTATCTGTATTATTCGGAGTACTACTCATTTTGACAATTATGTACACATCTTTTCTGTTCAACTTCAACAAAAAGGTTAATCATAGAAAATTCAATCAAAATAGTGGGGATTGTTTTCTTTTAAGTATTTTCAAGATGCAATAATAAAAAGAAAAATTTACCATACTCATGTACTCATCACCCAACTCTAATTAATCTTCACATCTCAGTCACATATTCAGTTCCTAGGAATTTCCCCCCTCATTGTTCTTGGAGCTAGAAATAGAAACTTGAAGTGTTAGCAGGACTCATTCCTACTGCAAGCTCAAGAGAATCTGGTCCATGCTTTCTGCCACATTCTGGTGGTTCCCAGCAATTCTTAAGTCTCTTGAGTTAGACATGTCACTCCAATGTCTACCTCGATCCTCATTTTCTCAGAGTGTTCTCCCCTATATCTTTTTTCTCCTAAGGATACTAATCATAGAACATAAGAGCACGTTCTACTTTAGTATGCCTCCTACCATAATTATATCTGCAACAACCCTACTTCCAAATGACTTCACATTGAGATTTTGAAGAACCTGAATTTTGGGGGAACACTATGCAACCAACTACAGGATGTTTTACGAAAATAAACTAGACACACTTGAAGCCCTTTAGATATTACCCCCAAACCAATAATCCAGACTTCTATAGAAAAATTATGCTACGTGTTAGAAAACCATAGAAATAGAACTACACCGTACAAATTATTTTGCAACTTTTTTCGATCATGGTCTTTGAGATTCACCAATTTTATAACATTCTGTTGTATGACCATATCATGCTTTATTATTTATTCACTCACCTATTTGTAAGTATTTGAGTTGTTTTCACTCCTTCAATATTTCAGCGTTGTGATAGACATTCCTGTATGGGATTCCTTGTGCTCGAATTTCAAAACCTAGACTGTACTCCTGAAAGGTCAATTTCTGGTTCACAGTGTACAGGCACTAAGCTTCTACAAGCTGAACATATTGTTTGCAAAGATTTACAACTTCAGCCAGAACCATGTAAGTACTCATTCCCCTATATACTTATTAAAATTTCATTTTTCAAAATTTGCCAAACTGGAAGAAATGGGATCACATTTTAATCTGAATACCCTTGATTACTAGGGATGTTAATTATCTCTTGATTTTGTAACAGGCTGAAAAACTCCAACATATATTTGACATCCATGTTAAAACCCTGGAGCTTCTGAATGGTACTTTTGTTGAAAAAGTCTTTGTGAATAAAATTAAGGATGTTGAGATGAAGAAATCTTAGATTATCAAGTGGGGTCCAAATCTAATGAAAAGTGTCCTTCTGAGACATAGGAAAAAGCTGGCAGACAGAAGAGAAGGTGGCAATGTAAAGATGAAGGCAGACTCTGGGGTGACAGGATCACAAGCTAAGGAAGACAATGCCAAGAGACACCAAAAGCTGGAAGAGGCTTTGAAGGAGTCTCCCCCAGAGCTTTCTGAGAGAATGCAGCCCTGCTTAGATCTTGATTTCAGACGTCTGACCTTCCAAACTAGGAGAATAAATTTGTTTTAAGCCAGACAGTTTGTGGTAACTATCACAATAGCTACATGAAACTATTACAGTTATTAACCATTTAGGTTTCCTATTCTTTGAATGTGCCCATTCTGTTCAGGGACTGTTTGCCTTTTCGTACAGATGTAGGAGAGTTCTGTATATATTTTAGGTAGTAAGCCTATGTGGATTATAGACTTGTTGATTCTAATACCATCTCTTCTATTTTCTACTTTGTTTTGTCATGGGAAATATTTCAGCTTTTAGCAATTTTTTCAATCACTTATGGTTTGTGCTTTCTTGGCTTAAAAATCCTGTCATCCTTTCTATTTTCACTTACATTTTCCTCAAAGTTCTTGCTTTTTGCATTTCTGTATTTAATACGTTTAGAATGTATTTGTGCAGAGCGTGAGGACTGAATCCAGTATTATCTTTAACTCCCTGTGGGTAGCCAGTTATCATGAGCAGTTTATTCATCAGTCCATCATTTCTTCAAAAGTTTGTAATGCCACTTGTGAAACAGATCAAGTTTATATCTATGCATGGATTTATTTATGACCTATTATGACAATATTAATAGAGAAGTAAATAAGCCATCTCAATTATAATCATGGGTTCCTGGTAGGGCAACTCTCCCCATGCCATTTCTCCTTTTCCACATAATCATGGTTGTTCTTGGTCCTTTGCTTTTCCACATAAGTTTCAATATCAGCTTATCAAGTAATTAAGAAAAAGTAAAATTCTGTTGGGAAGTTGGAATTTCAATGATTTCCTGACTACGCTGAGGTTAAATTATGTCATCAAATATTCCCATTCAGAAACACATTCTCCATCTTCAATAATATTTCTCACTGGGGCCTTGCAGTATTTGGTTGGATTTATATCTAACAGGTACTTTGACTTTTTAAGCTTTTGAGAATGAATTATTTTTTCCCCATTGCCATTTTTTTTTTACGAGATTCTTTAATAAAAGTGCTATGGATTTCTGTAGGTCAGCCTAGTTCTCATCTAGCAATCTTGCTGAAGTCATTAGTTTTAGTAGTTTCTCTATAGGTCTTCTTGAAATGGTCTACATAGAAAACATACCACCTGCAAATGTGGATAGTTTACCAAGTTTAAAAATGCTTTTTCTTATTTGCAGTGACTAGGACCTTCCATTACATCATTGAATAGTAAGGGGTAACAACGTTTCTGGTCTTATTTTCTTTTGAAAACTTCAAAGTCTTCATTAGGATGCTTTCTGTAAATTTCTCAAATTCAAGAACCTTCTTTCTAGTGCCCATTTTTATCTTGCACTTTCTATCCTGAACACATGTTGAATTGTATTAAAATGCCATTTGTTATATTAATATCATGATTTTTCTCTTAGCTCAATGTATACAATATTAATAGTTTTTCTAATATTGACCCATTCACCCACTCAGGATAGAACATACTTGTTGATACACAGCACTGAAATTTAGTATTTTAATAAGGATTTTTGTATCTATGTAAAAAGTCTGATCTTTAGTTTTCAAAATATTCTTGTATTTTCCAATTTAGTTTGTACAAAGATTTACCAGCCTCATTCAACAAGCATTCCTTCTAATTTCCAGAACCATTCTTAGAAATTATTTTTCCTTGAAGGTTTGGTAAAACTATTTGAGCCCAGTGTCTTGGTAGAATAGACTTATGACTTCACTATCTTAAAGGATTATAAATCATTCAGGTTTTTTCTTCAATTTTGTTTTCCAACAAAAATATCACTTCATAGAAGTTTCCAAACTTATTGGCCTACCATCATTCAGAGTAGTTAAAACTCAAACGTAATTGGGCTATTTGGGCTTACCTAATTGTGCTTTTCATGAACCTGGGTGGCATCAGTCTCACAGGTCTACTATAACTAGACTTTAGGGTTAGGTTTACTATTTTTATCATGTTTACTACTTTCAAGTTCATTTTTTGTGGTTATAATTATCTACAGAATTAAGTACCCAGACTCAGCAATAAGTCAGTTATCTGAGGGAAGAGTGTATATCACAAAGACTAGAGCAAAGAAAAGCCAAAATTTGGTTTTTTTTTTTGGTTTTTTTTTTGTTTTTTTACAGTGCCTTTTAGTGTTGCCAAGCCACTAATCAGTCCATTGCAGATGTTCTGACACTATGAATTTACCATGTGGGTGGTGCAAGAACCCGCTTCTGTAAACCATCTTCACTCTCAGAATGTCATTTTAGACACTGCTTCCTTCTTTGCAATGATGAATGCCTGATACCAGGTTTCGAGGCTCTGGATCTCTTCCATCACATACAAAACCTTTTAACTTGTATATACCCTTTACCCCCTCCCCCCACCCCCAACCCTGCCCAGTATTGGGTATTCTCTCAAGTGGCATGACACTAAATGAGAATCATTGGACTGTCTAGTGTCACTAGTTAGGTTTGCTCAGGCCTTATATAATCCTGCTTCCTGGGGAAAGTCTCTCCTCACAGCCAAACTGGTGGGATGGGCCTGGGTAGGAGAATGGAATCTGAGCCTGAGGACAAATAGCATGAATCCCAATTTGGCTCCTCTGTAAGCCACACAACAGGATTTCTATGCCTTGCAATTAAAGATGAGCAGATACTATTTTGCTTATACCTAAAAGATGTGAAAAAGATTCCCTTCCACATACCTATGCCTAGGAAAACACCACTGTTATTCCAAGCCTGTGTATCAGAGCCACCTGTGTAGCCCACCTGCAGTTTAAACTGAACTGAGTGCATGCTCCTTTGAGTAAGGTCTAGAGTGTAAACACAGTACTACCTCTAAACCAAGAGCAACTGTCGCACGGACAAAGCCAGTTATACTCCTCCGCCACGGCCAAAAAATTCTCCACAGTATAAGGCTTAAAACTTTCACACAAGTTAGGGCAAAAACAAGTGACACAACTGTAAAAACCAAACAATACACAACTCCAGATTAAAAATCCCAATGGTCTACTCTTAGTAAGGTGCCACTAATGCTTAGTCATCAACTGTGACAGAAAAATTAAGAACATGATTGTGTTCCTCTAGATTTTACTAAGGGCCGTATCTTTTATACACATTTCAACATGAAAAACTTTTTCCCCCTCTCAGAACTCATTTGGGGCCAAATCTGATCTAAAGTACTGTGAGTCTATTTATAGTCACTCCACATCCAAAGAAAAGGAGTTTAGTTTCTACATAGAATGTAAACATGCCTTTCATTCTACTAGGACAGAGTAAACAATCTAACACACATGTTCTGTAAAATTTTTCAATATACCAACAAGATTTGCCACTTACGGGAAATTTAAAATGAACTAAGTAGCAAAACAAGGATTTTGTTTTTAGTGCAAGTAATCTTTCCTAACATGAACCATTCTGTACATTTTTTTTTTTTTTTTAACTCAAGAGGTCACAGATCCCCTGCTTATTTTCATATTTGGTATTATCTACCTTTTTTTTTTTTTTTTTTTTTTTTTTTTACAACTTCACACTAATTTTCCAAATAGTATGTCAAGGACCCAATTGATTTTTTCCTCTTTTTGTTTGGTCCCACCAAATAAGAGGACAGATATTTAGTAGAAATGCCTTAACCGTCTGGCAACTTCAAAAATGTGTAAATTGAAGGTACACAGACATTTAAAAACAGACCATAAATAGTTCTTGTAGGTAAGTGTTTAATTTTTGAATGGAAAACATTAAATGGGGAAGAACATGTAGAAGTTTTCTACAAAAATTATAAACATGAGGTTTAAAAAAAGTGGCAGAAACTTTCTCCCAATGAATGTTGACTAAAAATTGGCATAGAGATAGTACTGCTTAGGTTTTATATGGATGTTATCTTGAAAATGAAAAACTGATTTTCATACCCCAAGCTAATTTAGTAACATTGAGCAACTGAAATCTTTCTATCCCTTCCATATTTTAGCTCAGGGCCCTTTAAGAATGTACCCTAGCGAAAAACCAACATTTTTCTGAGATAGTAAAATTATTGGGCAGAAAATACTGAAATACTATTTACCTCAGACTAGTAGTATATCCCACTTTTCAAAATATTTAGAGTTTACTAAGGTAGAAACTTTGTGTAGTTTATGTGATTGTCATTATGCAATTCAATCATTACATGTTCATCTACTCCAAGAACTTCATATCCACATTTTCCATGATATTCCTATATATCAATCTTTTGACATGGAAGAATCATGTGGTGGGGGGGGGGGGAAGAAAAGGAGAGAAGGGAAACATGGAAGGAGGATGGGGAGGATTACATATAGTATGTAAGAAGGGAGCTCAGTCTTACAGGACAGGAAGTGCTCTCTGGACAGAGGAGGGGTGAGAAAAGCCATACAATAATGAAAAGATGTGTATGTTATTTTCAGGTAAACACAGTTTCTGCACCCTTCCCCCCCATCTCTGAATAGTCAAGTATGTATAATGTAGTGAAATGAGGTTTATGATTAAAAAGCTTATGTCCCCTCAAAATTCCTACACTGAAATCCTAACACCCTGTGTGATGGTATTAGGAGGTGGGACCTTTGGAAGATACTTAAGTCCTGAGGGTAGAGCCCTCATGAATGAGATTAAGGCTCTTATTAAAAAAAAAAAAAGGGGGGGGGCGGGTGCCTGGGTGGCTCAGTTAAGCTTATGACTTCAGCTCAGATCATGATCTCACGGTTCGTGGTTTCGAGCCCCACATTGGGCTCTGTGCTGACAGCTAGCTCAGAGCCTGGGGCCTGTCTTCGGATTCTGGGTCTCCCTCTCTGACCCTCCCCTGCTCTTGCTGTCTCTCTCTCTCTCTCAAAAATAAATAAAACATTAATAATTAAAAAAAATAAAAAAGACTCCGGGGAGTTCCTTAGCCTGTTCCACCACAAGAGGACACAGCAAGAAAAGCACCATGCATTAACCAGGAATTAGTTCCTTGCCTGCCACCCCCACTCAATATTCCAGAACCATAATCTTAGGCTTTCCAGTCTCCAGAACTTTGAGAAAAAAATTTCTGTTTATAAGTCACTCCGTGTATGGTGTTTTTTGGTATAGCAGCCAAAATAAACTAAAACGAAGATATAAATTGGCAAGGAACTGATCAAATGGGTCCATGTATAATCCAAGTATCACAACATAATACTTAAAAGAATGAGAACATACTGTAGAGCAAAGAAGCGAAACAAGAACCATGGACTACTTCTCAGAGATAATGTGGGGAGCCAAGGACCCTGACTGTCAGCTGGTTTGATATAGCAGTGAATAGAAGCAAATAAATCCATTTTCTCAAACAGAATATGGCCAAGAATCTAAGGTCAGGGGGTGGACTCTTGTCTTTACCTCCAACCTGCTACATTTACAACAATTATTGGCCACAGAGTGTGTTTCAATAATAAAAGTTTCAGGGATGGGGCTCCTGGGTGGCTGCTCAGTCTGTTGGTTAAGGTTCCAACTTCAGCTCAGGTCATGATCTCACTGTTCGTGGGTTCAAGCCCCACAGCAGGCTCTGTAGTGACAGCTCAGAGCCTGGAGCCTGCTTCAGATTCTGTGTCTCCCTCCCTTGCTCACACTCTGTCTTTCAAAAATGAAGAAATGTTAACAAAAAAGGTTTTAAAAACTTTCAGGGACTGCTACCTGATGCCACTTTCAGTGTATCAATTTTGAAGGGGCTAAGTTAAAAAAAAAAAATCAAGATGCAAACCCCTTCATATTCTATGGATTCAGCCCCCTCAGCCTACTTGCTGATAGCCATAGGCAACCCAGGGTCATCAAGTGTGGGAGGAGGAGGGGCCCGCAGTCACTCAGTTTGGGATGGGAGGTGGAGGTGCTTGACCATACTGAGAGCTCTTTAAATGGGGTAAGGGAAAGAGGGAAAAGGAAGAAAAGACAAGGGCATGAAAAAGAGCCAGGCGGACTGAAGTGTGGAGCTCTGTTAGGGAAATGAGGAAAAAGTCCCCCAACATAGTCCTTCCTCTCTGCTCCCTAGCTTGCTCAAATCATCTGCTTTCTCTGTGTTGCAAAGGAAATCAGGGGGCCAAGTTCATACCACACCTATCTTGGAGTGACTGGAGCACACAATGAAGTCAATTTTAAAAACCAAAGCTACTAGGCACAGAAAGAGGAAGGGAAGCTGGTATCCATTTTTCTTCCCAGTATGCATGTAACTGAAATGAAGTCTATTTAATGCCTTACCTCTTGACGGACCCTTCATAATCCATTTATAATGATCACTGGCTTAACACCTATCCATGCTATAGTACCCATGAATATAATTTTATAAAAAAAAGGAGAAGCCAAGCCAGGATGGGAATTAAATTCCCCTATGTGAGAGAGAAATTTTCAGAACTCTAGTCAAGCTAAAATCTCGGCAGTATATAAAGGATTAGATGTAGTCCAAGGTGACTGAAAAAAAAAAATCACAGAAGTAGAAAATCGTCACTTACTGCTTCTTCAAAATCACATAGAGATTAAAGGCCATTGGGGGAAGGAAAATTTTCCCCTGCAACTATTTGTTGAAATTTAAAAAATGAAAACACATACATACCATCTCAGAATGGAAAAAGCTTATTCAAAAAGGAGTTCTTGCAATAGAGAACCACAATTACTAAAATGTTTCCTAAACATTATATTTGAATTCAATATCTCACAACTTTCCCCTAATTTTGGAGCACAGGCAGGGTTACTCAAATCCCCATCATCAGTGGATATCCAAATGCTGGTCAAACTGAAATAAATCATTGTGCTATGCTGATTAGGCGTCAGTCCTCCCGAGTTAGCAGAGACTGTTTCTGAGATAATAAATACCATTTTATTAAATTAAATAATTTAAATGTATTAATTTCTAAATGTGATTTGAGAATATGTCGAACATTTGGAAACAAAATTAAGAACACATAAAAACAGTGTTAATGCTGTTAAAATTGTATATGCTTAAATATACCTTGATAGTAAATAAGCATAAGGTACTACAAAAGTATATATGATGAAGGATTTCCAGGAAGAACCTTTGGAATCTTCTAGTATGCCTCTAATAAATCATCTGCCTCTGATCATGTTCTTAAAAGTGAATCAATCACATATAATTCCAACCAACGTCTAGACATTCATAAGATTTTTGACACACAGGAACACCTGGGTGGCTCAGGAGGTTAAGCGTGTGACTTCGGCTCAGGTCATGATCTCAGGGTTGTGGCTTCAAGCCCTGCACCAGGCTCTGTGCTCACAGCTCAGAGCCTGGAACCCGCTTCAGATTTGGTGTCTCCCTCTCTCTCTGCCCCGCCCCTACTCACCCGGTCTCTCTCAAAAAGAAACATTTAAAAAACACGGACACACAAAACCACCTATGGGAGATAGCAAGTAGAATTAATTATTGCAGCATTAAATACTATTAGATGTATCCATAGGAAGCTCTTTTATTACGTCAAAAACATATTGGTGGTTTCATACTGTTCATCTGAAAAGTTACAATTTCAAACCCAGTATGTGCCACACACTGTGGTAAGTTAACATGCTTAATTTTCACAGCTTCATGAGAAACCCACTAAGTGTAAACTTCTATGTACATAGAGCTTTCATGTAGAGGTAGATGCCAGGACACTCAAGTCTTGTCAGGTTTCCTCCGTACAGAAGGGAGAATTTTTGAAGAGTATATGTGGTTTCAGTCCTCCCTATGCAAGCCGGTAAAGTTGGTCCACGGCAATTTTAATCAACTGTTCATGCATATGTCTGTCCCAACAGACTGGATTCTTTGAGGTCAAGGAGCCTTGTCTTCTCCATCTTTGTATTTCCAGAGCATAAGACAGTACCTGATTAGCCTTTCAATGTTTATTAGATGAGCTATTTAACTCAGAATTGATTACTTTATGTCTCTATGTTCAATAGCATATAAGCCATGGCTTCCTGTTCTGAAAGAGCTTTTAATTAGGAAGGAATACACATCATAATATGAATTAAGTGCTGAACTAGCAAAAAAAAAAAAAAAAAAAAAAAGGCAGGTACTTTTGGGAAAGCAGTGCTCCAGGTAATAATAATAGCTCTAACACCATGCTTAGCAATTTAAATTCATTAATTGGTTTAATCATCAACAATCCTGGCAGGTAGATGCACTATCACTGTTTCACAGATGAAGAAAATGAAGTAGCAAGGTTCAGTTCTAGGAGTCACATAGATAGAAGGTGTTAAATCTGCAATTCGAACACAGAAACAAAATAGTTTTCTCTGCCTGCTTTCACTCTATTTCCTCTGTGATGAAGCCTTCAAAAGTCCTCTAAGATTTCTAACCATTTTGGTAACAGGAACTTTTTTGGCAGTCTGGTAAAGCCTATGAATCCCTTCTGAGGATAATTCTTTTAAACAAATTCTCAGGATTACAAAGAAAAGCAGTTTACTGAAATACAGTTATAAAAAATATTTTAAAAACCAATGTGAGGTAAGCAATTTATATCCACCTTTAATAACTCATTAAAGAGATGCACTAGGGATTTAAAGTACTGTAGTTTCCGTGTAGTTCATGAATGTAAACAGTATTTCAAGAAAGCTGCAATAAAATATGTGATAGGAAAATACATTTTAATTGGAGATAAAGCCGCAGATGTAGCCAGTACTACTGTAGTTTTCTACATTCATAAGTAAATGCTAAATTTCAGTTACAGATTAGTGAAAATAAAGGTGTAGTGTTTTTCCATCTGAGCTCAGATTCCCTGAATTATATCCAGATTCAGAACCTCAGGTGTAGGGGCCGCTTGGGTGGTTCAGTCAGTTAAGCATCCAACTGTGGATCAGTTCATGGGTTCCAGCCCTGCATAGGGCTCTGTGCTGACAGCTCAGAGCCTGCTTTGGATTCTGGATCTCCCTTTCTCTCTGCCCCTCCCCCACTTGTGCTCTCTGTCTCACTTAAATATAAATGGATATTAAAAAATTACTTAAAAAAAGATCCTCATCTGTAAACTACAACTAATCAGTTTCTCTCTGACATCTTTCTCTTTTAGCATTCTTCATGGTCCTTCCTCTCATCACAGCTAGGAATGCTGGGATTCTGTCTTTACCCTTAATGGAATAGCTAGTACTTTAGGAGCAAAGTAGAAGTCAAGCACCTGCGGGTACCTGCTAGCACCTCACACACAGTGAGTGGATAGCTTAAGGTTTACAGGATAAATGCACACAACTTTTATTTTACCCCTTTGGCTAAAAATAGTAGGCACTTCCAAAGCAGACTGAAAAATTTTTTTCAGGTAGCTATCATTCATCAAGACAACAAATCTTCTTTCATCAGCTCAACTACTCTTAAATAAAACTCCCATCACAAACTTTGTATGCAAAAAAATGTTCTGTGATCTTCTGAAAAGATCAGAAGTACCTATGAGTACCTTCACTGATACACTGAGGTTTTTTCTTTTAACTGTAAAGTGTTAAAGGACTAAGACTTTAGTGTGTTTTGCGGGGAATCAAATGAAAATAAGCCTTTAAGTAATAAACAGATGATCAATGACTACCTTAGCTAGTCAATGTCTTGCATATTTTACCTGTTTAATACCTTATGCTTTTCAAGAGTATAATCTATCCGTTTATTAGGATAGAGAAGAAATTAGACATACCAAGGTGAAACCAGCACCAACTGGCACTCTGCTAACAAGTGTACATGGATTCCTCTTAAGATCCCGGCCCTGAAACCAGTGAAAATACAAAGCTTTAAGAACAGAATTTTAGGGGCACCTGGGTGGCTCAGTCAGTTAAGCATCCGACTTCGTCTCAGGTCATGATCTCACAGGTTCGTGGGTTCTAGCCCTGCGTCAGGCTCTGTGCTGACAGCTCAGATCCTGGAGCCTGCTTTGGATTCTGGATCTCGCTCTCTCTCTGCACCTCCCTCCCTCTCTCTCAAAAAACTAAACATTAAAAAAAAAATAGAAGTTAAATGCTAAAAAGCTCTAGTGAGGAAGCCTGACAGAAGATAAGCAGAGGAAATGCATTAGGCTTAAGAGTGACATTTAAGTAACTACAAAACGTCATGATGCTTTCAGGGTCATAACACATCAGGGAAAGGGATTACTTACTCCTGAAACCTTTTAGATATTTTGAAAAATGCTTCAGGTAATCAAATTAACTGTAAAATTAGGAAGAACCTTCTGATACCAAAAAACAATCCACATAAGGTTTAACTTGCCTGATTAGGTAAATTAAAAGCACAATAGTTTTTCAAATATATGTTAACCTCAGGGTGACATAATTTAAAATAAAGGACACTCAACAACTTCTCAAAGGAAGACACTTAAACAGCATTTCCCTCATAAAAGGTAATCTGTGACCCAACAGCTCATCCATCCAAAAGCAAAAGTGCAACAGGTCAGATTCTCTAAGCACTAACGTGGCATTTTCCCTGAAAGGAGGATATGGCTTTGCTGACTTGCATTTTATTGAAAGAACCAAGAGTGCCTGATACAAAGCATGACCATTGGACCAACCTACGTCTAAACTCTTCCTGAATCATGTCAAGCCAAAGTAGAATATGCCTATGGTATGGCTCAAAAATAAGCACCTGAGATAGGGCAAAGGTCTACCTTTGCTGTGTGGTAACCCTAAATGGAGAACTCTCAAGCTGGGTTTGGGGATTAGGGAATGCTGGCCTGAAGTAAGCCACAGGTGCTTCTGTTCTTTGTGGCTACCTGGCTTGGTAAATTTCCAAATCGCCAGCCAAACTGGAAAGTTGCTCTAGGTCTACTAACCTATAGCCATTGTAAAGACAATATCCTTGTCTTAGAACGTAGATCCAGACCATTAAGACTTAAGAGATAAAAGGTCTAACCATGCCCCCTAGAGCAAATACGTTATGTAAGCTTGAAAAAGACCATTTCTTCTAAAAATATGTAAAGAGGAAGAAACTGATCAAACAAGACTTCCTCAGCTACCTTCAAACAACAAAATCGTACAATCTATAGACTAACCCTTCTTCACCATGAAACGGATGCCATCAAGACGGTAGGCAGGTCTGTAAAACTGACAGGCAGCATCAAGGAAGCTCCCCTACATAGAAATAGGAATCTCAGACATGAAAACTCATTTTCCAGATTCTTACAGAATACTTAATTGAAAATGCCATCCTTAGAATTTAAGAAAATGTGATGTGAAATAAAACGGCTAATATCAAAAATAGCAAACGCAATGTGATCCCACAGAGCTCAATGCAAATTTAAAACCTCACTTCTCATTACTGGTTACTGGATTTCATCTGTGAATGTGCTGACCTTTTTTTATACCCTCCTGCCACAGGCTGCCAATCTTGGTTTACTCAGCAATCATCAATTCCCTGTGAAAAACTAGGCCTTTTCCATGGCATTATTTTACATTGTAAAAGATTTTGACAGGTCAAGCATCCCTTGAAATATGAAAAGTAAATCTTTCTACCCCAAAGTAAAATGATAAAGAAATTTTCATCAAAATATTTAAATGCAGACCTGCTCAGCCTTTCTCCTTCTAGTTGGCACATGTGAGACAAAGGAACACTCAGGTTGTACATGTTAGTTTAAAAAAAAAATTAATGGTAATTATATAAAACAAAACTGCATTAAAAGGCTCTCAGTTTCCACAAACCAACCATTAAATACCTGTACTTTTAATATGTGGCAATTTTATCATTAAGGTGAAGACAGAAGGGGACAAGTATCAAGATCAGAGATTAATCTCTATCATCCAAATTGATCGCAGTCCTTCCACTGACTGCCTGGACCACGACAACAGGCCAACCCTTGAGGTCAACTTTTTAAAAAGTTCTTCGCACAGTGTGGGGTTAGAACTCACAGCCCTGAGATTAAGTGTCCCATGCTGTACTGCCTGATCCAGCCAGGTGCCCCTGCACTTGATTTTTAAGTAGCTGGAACACATACCCAATTACCATGGAAGCTGGCTCAAGTTCCTCGGTGTTCTGGATGAGGAAGCTAGTTTTGCTTTGTTTTAATGTGTGTCTCTAAGAATTCAAAACCATGGCTCAGGGATTTGTCTGAGAACTATATTATCAAGCCATAGTCTATTTATTCGTTTAGGAGATGGAAGAGTATACAGGCCAAAGAAAGGAAAAGTAGTAAGACACAAATTACCCTTTCAGGGACTTGTGCAAGTAGAGGCAGTTTGCAATCCTCTTCCCCTCTGTGCCTGCATGCACAGTAATGACAGGAGTTACACCAATATTAGCTACTCACAGAGCTACTAAGCCAAGAAAGGCGGTAGCTGGAAGTAGGATGGAAAGCACAGTCACAAATTATTTTTGAACAAGAAAACCCAAAGCTAACAAAATAGGGTACAGTCTCTACTCAGAATGTGAGCATGTCTTTCATTCCAGCAGAACAGGAAATGAGTGACTATTGGAAGTAAGGAAACTTGCGCAAAAAAAAAAAAAAAAAAAAAAAAAGATAAATGACCACAGCATAACAAAGGATTAATAGTCTTCTTGCTGTATATAAAAAAAATACACTTATAAACTCAGTATTTTACATAATATCCAAATGGGAAAATGGACAAAGGATATGAACAGGTAGTTCAAGAAATATGAGTGACCAATAGGGAATGTCAAAACTGCACTAGCAGTAAAATAGAAATAAGTAAACCAAATAGTTGGCATTTATTTTATGGTAATACCAAGTGTGAAGGAAAAAAATGGCACTCTAAGGCTGCCTGGGTGGCTCAGGCTGTTAGGTGTCCGACTTTGGCTCAGGTTTGTGATCTCACAGTTCGTCTGTTCAAGCCCCGTGTTGGGCTCTGCACTGAAATCTCGGAGTCTAGAGCCTGCTTCAGAGTCTGTGTCTTCCTCTTTCTCTCTGCCCCTCACCCACTTGTGTACACTCTCAAAAATAAACATTTTTTAAAAAATGGGGCTCTCATTGTTTTACCACCGTAAATTGTTACTACTTTTTCTGAGGGCAATTTAGTAACTGCTATAAAGAGTAAATGATGCTCATTTCAGATCATCCCGTAAAACCACCTACAGAAATTTATCAAAAATAAATGAGTATGAATGACCATCTCAGCACTTTAATAGTTGAAAACGGAAAAAGTTGGAACATCTAATAAGAAAATTGAAAGATACATGGTTTTTTAATCAATGGGGTATTATCCAGCTATTTAAAACCATGTTTAGGGTGAACATTTGCGGTTAAAGAATGCTCATGACAGGGGTGCCTGGGTGGCTCAGTCAGTTAAGCATCCAACTCTCAGTTTCAGCTCAGGTCATGATCTGACAGAATGGAGTCTGCTTGGGATCCTCTCTCCCCCTCTTTTTTTTCCCCTCCCCTGCCCTCTCTCTCAAAATAAATTTTAAACTTAGATATAAAAAGAGAAACACTAAACTATTGAAAGAAGTTGTTTACAGGTTTTGCAATTATAGGTGATTACTTGAATTCTCTTTAATTCCAACATAAACATGTATTACTTCTACTTAAAAGTTCTTTAATAAAGTAGATATTTTCTGAATCCCAGAATTTAAAATGTATTTTAAATAAAAGTACACAATAAAAGGACCAAAATTAGAGTTCAATATATTGCGGAATAAAAATAATTTTTCATTTTATATGAAATTTGAACACTGAAGAGAAGTTTAAGTTAGTGAAAGAATTCTCATTTTGTCTTATTAGCAAATAGTGGTGGTGGTGGTGATGGGGGGCAATAATCTCAATATATTTTTGGCAATTTTTTAAACACTAAACACCCCTGTAACCCTCATCCATGCTTCAGAACCAGAAGAGAACATAAATAAGTGGAAGTAATAAGAAAAATCACACCCTCTCTGAAAAGTTGTGAACAAAGCCAACCCACAAAAAAAGTTTCCAATAGTTTTTTTTTTTCTCCTTCCCCCACACTAACAGAACTTGAAAGCTTTGTTAGGCTAAAAGCAACTAGTAAGCAATTGTATACTGTTTTGGAAATCTCCAAGAAAAGTCATTTACTTTCCCATATATCTGTTATAAATCACACGGTCATTGGTTACATTTGGATGAAGTCCACTTGATTTTTGTGAAATAAGCAGGTATCTGATGGGAAGAGTAAGTTGGAAAGTTATATGTCATAATAAAACTTACATTTCCCCATTCCTAGAATCAGCTGAAGTTTCCTAAATTGAAAAGCAAAACACACACACAAAAAAAAAGGCAAGAAAAAAACACTTATAGAATTAATGTCCATTTATGCCTTCCTCCAGACAGTACATTACTTGCAGCAATAAACAAAAAACTTGAAGGGAAGGTTTCAATTTAAAGAAAGCACAGCAGAATCTAAACCTTTAGCAATGATGAAATTATCATGAGAATAATTGCTAACTTATATTACGTAGCTATGTAGATTACCTGCCATTTCCTCTTTTCCTGTTCTGGTCCCTCTTTACTGTATGGCTGCCTCCTTAGGTGGTTTAGATGCTTGGATACATTTTTTTTCTAATTATGCTTAGCTTTATAGTGAGAAAAACTGGTGACATTTCAAAAACAGACTGACTCTTACTACTTTATAGGCCAGTATTTAAGCCAAACCTAAGACATCTTATTAAAATGGATGTCATAAAAATTATGTTGTCCAATACGAATCTTGCCTTCATAATATATATTTCTGTGTAACCTACTGAATAATATTCATGGTATTTAAAAAAAAAAAAAAAAAGACCTAAAAAGCACACCCAAGAGGCCACCACATAAAATACCAAATTCCAATCCAGTCATGATCTACTTGAAAGAAATTATCTTTTAAAGTAATGAATGTACCTTGAAGAAATGCTTTAGGTCAAACAACATGAAGAAAGAATGTATTCTGAATCATATATTAAGATTCCAATTGTTAAAAAATAATGCAAATCAAGTATCTAAAGTTACAACCAAAATAAAAACAGGCAGATAACTTTGGTCTTTAAAGACATACAACCAAACTGGAAAAAAAGTCGTAAAAAAATCACTGAAGAAATAGCATTTATGAAACTAAAAAAAAAAAATCAGTAGCATATAGACTTTGGGAGAACTTCGGTTCCCAGAGTATGAAGACGTACTGTCAGTTTTATTGATAATCCACAGTAGGGTTTTTCATGTCTATCATCATACTCAGAAATGGCCATTGCAGCTAAAGGCTACAAAACCTAATAAACAAGAAAATTACTACTGATAAGATTACTAGTTGAAAACAGTTATATATAACAAACAAAGGATCTCTGAAAAAAGGCCTCAAAGGATGTGAGAAGCCAACAAAGATCATAGAATCCTACAATACTAAGTTAAGAAGAACATGAAAATTCAACCATACTTCTGAAGTTCCTACAATTTTTTTTAAAATGGCTTTTGAGAGATAGAGACAGAGCATGAGCAGAAGAGGGACAGAGAGGGAGAGGGAGACCTAGAAACCAAAGCAGGCTCCTCAGAACCAAAGCAGGTTCTGAGCTGTAAGCAAAGAGTCAGAAGTGGGGCTCAAACTCAGGGACCACAAGATCATGACCGGAGCCAAAGTCAGAGGCTCAACCAACTGAGCCACCCAGACGCCCAAGTAACCACAATCTTTGAAGAGGAAACTATGGATGAGAACAGTTATAATCAAAACAAATTCCATGGCAATACTAAAACAATACTTTTAGAAAAATACATTATGGGGGAAAATAAACAATTTCTACATAGAGAAATAGGTGCTACAATATTCCTTCACTTAGCTAAAAAAATACTTGCTGAATGCATTTGTGTGCTACACACTGGGAGTACAATAATGACCAGGACAAAACAGCTCCTTCAGGAAACACGTATTCTAGTAGTTGTAAGATCTAGTTCAACACGTTTCTCAAAATACAGTGAATTAAAATCTACTTCTTAAAAGCTTTAGGGGAGAGGCGCCTGGGTGGCTCAGTCGGTTGTGTATCCATCTTCAGCTCAAGTCATGATCTCACAGGTTCATAGGTTCGAACCCCGGGTAGGGCTTGATAAACCTCTAGCCAGGCTTCTCAAAAAGAAAAGAGAGGGCTCAAACAGATAAAATCACGAATTAAAATGGATTTATTACAACCAATCCCTCAGAAATACAAGCAATTATCAGGGAATACTATGAAAAATCATATGCCAACAAACTGGACAACCTGGAAGAAATGAATAAATTCCTAAACACCCACACACTACCACACTAAAACTCAAGTGGGAAGAAATAGAAAATTTGAACAGACCCATAACTAGTAAAGAATTAGAATCAGTTATCAAAAAATCTCCCAACAAATAAGAGCCCTGAACCAGATGGCTTCCCTGGGGTAATTCTACCAGACATTTAAAGCAGAGTTAATACCTATCCTTCTCAAGCTGTTTCAAAAAAATAGAAATGGAAGGAAAACTTCTGGACTCATTCTATGAAGCCAGAATTACTTTGATTCCCAAACCAGACAGAGACCCAGCAAAAAAAGAGAACTACAGGCAAATATCCTTGATGAATACAGATGCAAAAATCCTCAACAAGATACTGGCGAATAGAATTCAACAGCATACAAAAAGAATTATTCACCATGATCAAGTGGGATTCATTCCTGGATTACAGGGCTGGTTCAATATTTGCAAATCAATGTGATACATCACATTACCAAAGAAAAGATAAAAACCATATGATCCTGTTGATAGATGCAGAAAAAGCATTTGACAAAATACAGCATCGTTTCTTTAAAAACCCTCAAAGTCAGGATAGAAGGAACTTAAACATCATAAAAGCCATATACAAAAAGCCCACAGCTAAGATCATCCTCAATGGGGAAAAACTGAGAGCTTTCCCTGAGATCAGGAACAGGACAGGGATGTCCACTCTCACTATTGTTTAACGTAGTGCTGGAAGTCCTAGCACCAGCAATCGGACAACAAAAGGAAATAAAAGGCATCTGAATTGGCAAAGATGAAGCCAAACTTTCACTTTTCGCAGACGACATGATACTCTACATAACCCAACAGGCACCACCAGAAGTCTGTTAGAACTGATCCATGAATTCAGCAAAGTCACAGGGTAGAAAACCAATGTACAGAAATCAGTTGCCTTTTTATACACCAATAGTGAAGCAACAGAAATAAACTGATCCCATTCACAATTGCAAGAAAAACCATAAAATACCTAGGATTAAATCTCACAAAAATATAAAAGATCTATATGCTAAAACCTATAGAAAGCTTATGAAGGAAATTGAAGAAGACACAAAGAAATGGAAAAACATTCCATGCTCATGGATTGGAAGAATACTGTTAAAATGTCATTACTACCCAAAGCAATCTATGCATTCAATACAATCCCAATCAAAATGCACCAGCATTCGTCACAAAGCTAGAACAATCCTAAAATTTGTATGGAACCAAAGAAGACCCCGAATAGCCAAAGTAAAATTGAAGAAAACCTAAACAGGAGGCATCACAATCCCAGACTTTAGCCTCTACTACAAAGCTGTAATCACCAAGACAGTATGGTATTGGCTGGCACAAAAACAGACACACAGACCAATGGAATAGAATGGAGAACCTGGAATTGGACCCACAAATATATGGCTAAGTAATCTTTGACAAAGCAGAAAAGAGTATCCGACAGAAAATGACACTCTCTGAAACTAGACCACTCTCTTACACCATACACAAAAAT